>CM032231.1:76576250-77220000 GCA_019009955.1 Riptortus pedestris | reverse complement strand
GGAGAGGGTTCGTTTATCTAAATAAAAAAATCGTTATCTTACTAAATATTTAGTTTGACGTTATTTAGACTACTCATAGAAGCTTTGAATAAAATCTACTAGTCATGTTATAAAATAACTTACCTGAGTAACTAGTGGAAAACCAATTATGAATGAGACTGAGCAGATAACTAACACCAGCAATTCATGGCAAAGCATTTTCTTCTTTATCCAATTAGGGAATCCATCTTGAATTGATGTGACAACAACCTCAACAATAGCAAACTGAAAACAAGTTACTATTGGAATTTTAGCATTGGGATATCATAAAAAATACAAAAGTATATGTAGTTTCCAATGTTCCTCTCTATTTAAAACCAATAATTAGCTCAATTTATTAGCATCTAAATATTAAGGAGTTGAGGTTTTCAATAAAGACCTAAGATAGAGATAAATATAGCAAATATTTTAATTTACTTCTTACTTGAGTATTAAGTCCCAAACAGAGGAGCATGAAGAAGAACAAGACTGCCCATGCACTCGACAAAGGCATTTTTGTTAGTGCTGTTGAATAAATAATAAAAGCAAGACCTGGACCTTAAAAAAAAAAATCAAATGTCATTGAAAATTTAATAGACACATAATTTGTATTGAATACTTAAATATTGGTTGTAACTAATTTATAGCATATAACAGGTTATTTTCTTTTTTGGCTTATGACAATTTTCAAATGTTGCACTGCAAGTATGTTTATTGGATTTGGCTTTCAATTTCATTTGATCTGATGTAAAGTATTTTATGAGAGACTTAATTCATATTCAAATTAAATTTTTATTTATTCTTTTCATTATAGAATTAGTTGCCCAAATTTGGGATTTTAAAATTGGTTAATTTTTTTTTTTTTTTTTTTTTTTTTTTTTGTCAACTTGATTTTTTACAATATGGAAAAGCTAACTTTTATTCTAATAAAAAAATGATATTGACAATAGAACTTTTTTTTATGTAAAACATTTTAGAAGTTGTTATTTCTTTAAAAATTATATATAAACATTTGTAAAGATAAATGTTTGGAAACAAATGAACTTTTTATTTTAAAATTAATTAATTTTTATATAGTTTTTTAGGGCTCTGGTTCCCCTTTGATCTAAGTGGATGAACTTAACAAACTTGCTAAACCTAGAGCTGTGAATTCAATCCCAACCTAGACAATAAGAAGTTATTTAGTGACAAACTCACTAAATACAATCCTTAGTCTCTCCCTGGCTAGAAAGGGTGGTAGCCTGTGGATAACTCATCCCGATTAGCCATAATTCAATAAAGTGAGAATAAATAAATAACATTTAGTTTACTAAGTATAGGTAATTAGCCTCACTTGTTATGATGGTTAATATTAAAAATCTTGTATTTGAAAATAAATATGTTATAAAAGAATATATGCTGCAACTTACTATCAGTCAAAGTTTTTTCAATTGGTGTTTCATGTTCGACTGAGATATTTCCTATTGTCGCAAAAGCAAAGACTGCTATTACAATACAAGTAATGTCATTTATCGCTGATATGAGCAGAGTGTCTGGAAGAATTTTATTATGTTCTTTATTGTAGCTGGACAATGTTATAATACCTCCATAAGCAATGCCAATTGAGTTGAAATTCTGCGCTGCAGCATAAACCCACACCTAGGTCATATATTGATGACATTATAATAATTTACACTATACATTTAAAGTGAATTTCTGTGTAATAGATATTTTAAAAAATAGAGTTACAAAGATTCAGTTGATACAATGAGAAAGTAACAAGATATTGAAGAATGGAAAAACAAATTTGTTTATGATAACTGGACATTAGTCCCTTGAAAGACTAACATTTTCTAACTCCATTGTCACCATGCATAACTACTGGTTTTATGATAGTTTCAAAAATGTATACTTTTTTCCTGTGAGGTATCTGGTTCCGGTTTCCATTTTGGCATTTATATAAATTTCCATGGCAATCCTGTCCCTCCAAGATTTTTGAATGTGATGCTACTAGCAAACCGACTATAACTGGAAATGTCCTGCTTTGAAATTATTATTTCTTAGTTATTTTTTAATAAACACTTACTATAACCCCCAGTTCTTGTGCTAGCAAAGAAAATTCTTCACCATTTTTCTAACAAGCATATTGCATGTATGACTCTATAGTATGTCTTGTACAACCAGGTTGTGGATTTATTCATTTTTTAATTACGGGTTCTAGGGCAAGGCTCTACTTTGCAGTTGATGATGGGTGCCCTTCTCTTAACTCAATAATAGCCTCCAAGCTATTAGAGAAGCCAATACATGTATAGACCTTACAATAACTACATTGCAGAGTCATTCTCATCAATTTAATTAACCTGCAATATATTCCCAATGAGTTCAATGCCTCTATTAATTTGGTCTGTCCAGAATGATATACGATAAGCTTACTGGAGTTAAGAAAGAATCTTTGAAGATCAATATCATACTTTTATGAGAGTATTGAAGCCCTCATCTATTGTCGACAATCTCGGGTGAAACCACATCAGCTATTCACCCTGTATTCTCTCCTCTTCCTCACTAATCTCCAAGAAATGGCTACAAACGGGACCTGTAGTCTGGCAGAACATGCATAATGCCTTTAGAATTATATTTTAGAAATAAATTGTGTTTTTTCATTTAAGGACGATGCTTGAATCTTATACCTGGAATGTTTTATTCTGTTATTATACCCCATAAAATCCGCTCATACTCTTCCCATATTTCATAAGTTCCAGTATAATATAATCAGGCTCAGGAAAATTATTTTTGAGCTAGCCTTATTCCAGGATATTTTCTGTAGGATTAACATTGTTTATTGGAAAAATAAAATTAAGTATACTGGTGATGTTATAATATAAGATTTTATTCAAATAAAAAAATAAAGATGTTTGGCACATGTTTGTGAGCCAAGAAGCCAAGAGGAGCCTCGGAAGTTCTTAGCTGTTGACTGATAAAAATGAATTTCATTCTAATAGTGGCATAAAATAAACTCCCTAACTCAGTAAAATAACTTATCTTTATTTTTCTATTCATGTGATTTAATTTATTCTTTTTATGTCCATAAGTAAAAATTGTTGATGTTTTCTATTGATAGTTTTTGGCAAAAGCATCATATATATTCAGACAAGCTGTATGTTCTGAATTTCTCATTTTAATTATTTTTCTAAGAGCCACTCTTTATATAGAGTATTTATGGAAATTATTGCTTACTATTAATATATAATATAGGAACCTATTAAATTCTAAATTACCCCATTAAATATTAATTCCCAACTTACCCTTGAATCACCAAGAAGTTCCCAATCAGGCTTGAAAAGAAAACTAAGACCAACTTCAGCACCATCAAGAGTAAGAGATCTACCAAGAAAAGCAAGAACTAGGAGGAATGGAATGGTTGCTGTGAGATAAATCATCTTCCCACTAGACCTCACAGACTTCCAAAGGGCAAAGTACACTATAATCCATGAGAAAAAAAGGCATGCTGCAAGCTCCCACCTTATGCTTCCAAGTTCATCAATACCTGAACTCTGCTTTAATAACTTTGCACTGAAAGAAAAAAGAATTTTGACAACATTAATATTTTCTTTACATTGAAACCATAAATATTTTAAAAATAAAATGAGTGGTTATAAATAAAAGTCTGTTTTTTAGGTACTGCATAAAGAACTGATTTTGCATGTACTCCAATGCCATATGGATGAGAGCATTTCCATCCTTATTCTATCATAATAAGAATTCTATGTAAACTGGAATGAAATTTAGGCTGAACATTCATTGTGTAATAGATATAGTTGCTTTACTTGAAAATCTGAAAGAAAGTAGAATTATCTCAGAAAATATTCACGTCAGAGAAAAAACACAGAAAAACAACCGTACTTTACACTTCCAACAAGCTTTGTTATAATTTGAGTGACAATCACAGAAATATTTCAATTCCTCCCCCCCCCTTCTACAAACTCCCCACTCCTTGTCTGATGAAAACAGTATGTTGTATTCATGCTTAAAATAAAACTATTAGTGATACTGATAAGTGAATTAGAAGAAAAGCACTGATAGTAAGAAATGCTAATGTGTGAGAGGAAAATCCTTAATTATATGTCTAACTACATAAATGCTACTGTTGGAAATAAAATAATATTAAAAAAACTAATAATTTTTAGGAACACTAAGACAATCTATCAATGTTATACTGTATTTCACTGATACTTATGGTTGTTGATATTCAAATTGAAATACTTTTATATTTATTTATCTCATGGAGATGCTTATACAAATTACATACCTATAAAACTCTTCTGCTGGTGATTCAGAAAATGCAGGCTTAGTAGAATTTTTTTTCTTTGGAAACCAGCAAAGCTCAGTATTCCAACGATTAGAACAATCCATCCATGGAAGCTTCCAATGGAATGCTGAGAAGAAGTAGAACAACGCATAGGCAATAATCATATTGTAATATGTTGACATGAAAAATGCCACTGCCACACTTGCTAATCCTGCTCCTGTAAACTTTCTTAATATTAATAAATAATATTTAATAAAAATTAAAATTTATAATTACTAGCTAAGATATCAGTGTTGCTCGGGATATCTTAATAATAAAATTATTTGTTATATAGGATTTAACTATGCACAAAGGAGAAAGGTGAGGAGCTCACAAGTAGCTAAATAACTTGATTTTTTAAATCTGGATCAAAGAAAGAATGCATTGACTGTTGAGGAATATTATTAAGTTTCCTATAAAACAAAAGAACTTTTAGAATGCTTAATCTTATTTATAGCATGCCTAAGAAGACCTTTATAGTTAAGACTTTTAATATTTAACTTTTAAGGCTCTATGCGGATAGAAGTACTAGAATCATCCAAATTTTCACCTTTCGTGATATTGGAAAAGGATCAAGAGTGTAAAATTGCAATCTATCATCTTCTGATTGGTTTCTTTTATGTATATGAGCATTATTCACCAAAGGTTTTATGAGACAATGACAGAATTCCTCATTAGTTTGTCTGGCTTGGTTAGATGGCAAAGGAGATGCTCTTTGTAAAATTAGGACACAAGAGAAAATTTCCTCAGAACCCATTATGAGTAATGGGACCAGGGGATATGATGTCGTGCCTGCAATATATACTTGTGTAGAAGAAAGTTACCAGGGATATTGATTTGTTATTAGACTATTAAGCTGATAACCAGGATTTGAAATCATATCCTCTTGTGAATCTAGATGCTCTTTTAGAACGGGGTAAAGCTGATTGCATCTCACATGGAGCTTAAAAAGATATGAGACTAACACTCAATATTTTCACTGTATTATAAAACTGCATAACTCATATACAATTCCTGTGAAATTATGTAGGTTTCATAATTAGAGCAGCAATGTATGATTAATGGATGAATGGGCGGTCCACAAGTACCAATTGATACTTTTTGGATCAACAGCTTCCAGACTATACCTTTATAGTCTGGTGACATTCATAAATGAAATTTTCAGTTTAACGAAAAGGAATATGAGTTAAAATCCTAGCCATTGCTATTGTGATAATGTTGGCTTCTCGAAGCATATGAGAAGTAAGCTGTTTTCTTGGGAGACAAAAGCCTTGTTATATTATACCCTTACATACCTTATGCTACTATAAGTCTGACAAGCATGAACAATCTCCAATAGCAGATAAAAGGGAGTTGCCAATATTTGAATGAAAAATTGTTTACAGAATATTTTGGTCATTTATAGAAGAGGGCAAATGGACGAGGAATCGTGAAGCAGGTACAGATTTGAAAAGTAAGCTTTTTAAGTTGAGCTGGGCAGTTCATGTTATCAGAATGTGTTCAGGAGAAATCCACAGAAAGGCTATGAAGTATTGCGTCTCACACTAGAAGGAGAGATAGAGAGACAACTTGGTTAAGGTGGATTGATAGTCTGACACTGATGCAAAATATATTTTTTGATTCGCTAATGACCCAACAATGATTAATGTGATATGGCTAAGAAGCAATGGGTCAGAATTTATAGAACACCATTTCTCTTAAATTCATTTTATTAATATTATACATGATTCATTTTTGTCCACTTTAAGGCTTTTTCAGAAATACATGAAACTTAATTCTTAAGACAAATCAGCCAAGGTACACCCAAATATGCGTTAAGTTAAATACTGTATACCTATATGTTAAAATATATGTACCTAATTTTTAACTATAAAATACTAATTTTAGAATTTCCTTAGCAATTAAAAATATAATTAAAGTACATATATGAAAAATATGATTAATCATGAATGAAAATTTGTTAACTCACAAAGAAGTGACAAAATATGGATGGTAGGTTTACCTTTGAAAAGAGGACAAAGTTTAGAGAATGCACCAATAGGACCTCTTCTTGTAAATTGTCCTATGGCAAGCTCCATATATAAAAGTGGAATCCCACATAACAATCGCATCAAGTAGTATGGAACCAGGAAACTTCCTGAAAATAATTAATGCACGAATAAAAAAACTTCTTTCACTTTATTTAGTTTCACAAAATTCCTGGAAAATTCAAAATCTGTCATGTTTAATACAACATATTTATTTCAGTCAGTAAATTATAATAAATACTAAGGAAGATACACACATGTGTGCATACACAACTTATGATGTATTTTTAAGCATTGATATTTATTAACATCTACTTTGTGCTATAGCGGGCTAATCGGGATTGGTTGTCTACATGCTACCACCCTTTTCTAGCCAGTATGGGACTAAGGAGGGAGTTTGCCACTAAATAAAATCCTATTGCCCACATGGGAATTAAACCCATGACAGAAATTAAAGTCTAAATCCATCATTGAACAAATCACATCCTCTGAATAACAATGTCACATTTTAAAAAACATTTTTTTTTTATTATTATTATTGGATATCATGAATGTTTAGAGCTTGATTTCTGCAATATAATCAGACCATATATATAGTAATAAATGCCCTCCTAAGATCACACGTACCCTTCATACATTTAATAGTTCTGAAAAATAACAATTCTTAATAAAGAAAGTTTTTAATGAAATTCAAACATTCATACTCGTAATACAAAAAGATAACAGGAAATTTTTTTTTTCTTACTACAAAATATAAATCAGATCTTACAATATGTCATTACACACATCAAAATTATAGAATCAAATTTCAAATTATTCCCCTGTAAAATTGAGTAATTTTGAGATTTGACCTTATAATTCTTGAAGTGCAAATTCTATGTGGTATATAATTTGGGACAATGGGCAATTGGAAATGCCCATGATACTTTATAGGCATTTCCTACATCACAAGGTGGGTTCTTGTATTATCAAAAATAAATACATTGGCCTTAGTTATCAAGATCTTGATGGATTCCATGAGTCTCACGGGTAAGCTTATAAAGATAATAATCTATTATTTGACTTAGTAGGGGGGGGGAATGGATCAACTAGGAGGTTGGCTGAAAGAGAAATAATAATGTAACATTTCAAATACCATAATAAGTTCATGAAAAGACAGTCATACCAACCTCCTCCCGATGCATATGCAAGGTATGGAAACCTCCATAGATTGTTCATACCAACTGAACATCCAACACATGCGAGTATGAATTGCAGTTTGTTGTCCCAACTTTCCCTCTCTTCTGGTTCATCTTCTTCTTCATTTTGGCTTAAGCTATTTGTACTTCCAAAGCCATTTTTTTCCCTGCAACATAAATTTAAAAGAAAATTATTGAAATAAATTGGCAATAAGTTAATAATTATATAATATAATAATAATGGTAAACTTACTAGCAGAAGCTCTAACTAATATTTAATTTTACATGTTACTGGTAGCATATTTTCTATGAGGTTCAAATGTATATACATATATTGAAGATCTACTGATGGAATACCTCTAAGTATAAAATTTTACAAACAAACTATAATGAAATATTGTCTCAATACACACCAAAAACCTATTCATGAAATTCAGATGCTTACATCTTCTACTTTTATTAATTTGTTATCATCGGTCATAATTATTTAGTGCTTCAAATTATCTAATATTATACCAATCAATTTCCAGAAACCTGCAGTTCTGATTATAAATGTGTCTAACTGCTTATAATTGAGGTAAAACGAAAAATGGCAGCACTTTCAATGTTCATTAACAGAGCATTTGTGTTATACTTGAATATTATGGGATGAATTTGCGTATCCAATCTTTACATTTCTACGTCGGGCAGGATGGGTAGTATTTAATGAATATTATTTATCAATATTAATAAATTTTTAAGGAGCTGTATTACCAAATTTACTAGTTGAGTTTTTCATGATAGATATGTTTCTATATTCTTGAGGAATTCATCCTCTCTATAAATTACAATTTATTGAAATTAAATATTAATTTTATTACCTATATTATACAAGCTTTCTTTATAATATATTTAATGAAAAATCTTACTTTGGTTTTTAAACAAATATTTTCATATTCTTTTCAATGCCTAATTATAACTAGGGAAGGAGGAAAAATGCCCACCCCCTATGTCACTGCTTCTTAAAAAGACTAGCCATGTAAGGTTTCCAATGATGTACTAGACCTACTAGAGAATGACATTTTACATCCACCTTAATGACATGTATGCTAAATTTCTTGGAAGTGACTAAGGTGAATGGCTACATGACCAGGCTACAGACATTAGTTAGTAATATATAAAACTGTGAAAGACTGCAACTTAATAACCTTATTTAGTCATTTAGAGATTCACTGCTTATATACTCCCAAAGTATGTATGCCTTTCATGAGCAAGTTGCATATGTGTAAATATAACAAAAATCTTTTCATTCATATTGTGTATTGGTCGAAGAAGAATAAACAATCATTAATTTAAAATAAATATATATATATATATATATATATATATATATATATATATATATATATGTACATATATTAATGAAATTCATAAGATATTTAAATTGGTTATTGAACATAGACAGTATGATAGGTAGATAGGAGAATAACTTGGACCTATAGGTAATTATTTAGTTTTCAAATTATCTAATTAAACAGTTAATATTTATTTGTTCCAATTATGAATAGTGTAATAATAATAAATTTTGACAGACAATTATTCGTCCTCATCCATATATAGACGCAGGGCAAAATATTAGAATTTGGTTTATAGAGAAAGGTAACTAGACAAATAGGATACCCCAGTTGGGCACTCCCCATGTATGAAAACATTTTCTCTGAATAAAAAATAATTAAGTTATTGGTCAATTATTTACTCTTTACTACAACAGTTAGAAGAAGCTTTGAAATAAGCTAAGCCTTGAAGTATAAATTCGACTTCCTACAAATTTGAAAGTTCTATTAAGATTAAAATCAAAGTTAGATAGAGAAGAATATTTATTTCAAGCGTTTTTTATAATTATTTTTTTGGTATGACGGCTAACTGGAATGGGTTATCTGCAGATTGCCACTCTTTTCTAGCCAGGGTGGGACTAAGGATTTTATTTAATGAGTTTGTCACTAAATAAATTCCTATTGCACAGGCGGGAATCGAACTCGCTGAGAACTCGAGATTAAGGCCAACGATTTAACTCACATAGCTAAGCTGAGCCCCCTCTACTAGCGTTTTTAATTATTAAAGAACATGCCCATGAGGAAATCTGTTACATTGGTGCAGGATACTCACTGATGGCATCTCATGTTCTACTAGGTAATCTATATATATGAAATTGTAACCTCTGTATGTACATTGATTTTTTTCTCGAAATTACACGATAACTTTTTGTTTCACATGTCATAGACACCATAACTGTATTTTGTTTCTTTGGTGTGTGTTTGTTACCTTTTCACGCATAAACGGCTGAACCGAATTTGATGAAACTTGGTATGTATATTACTACTAACCCAACTTAGACTTTAGGCTATATTAATTTTCTCTGAGGCGAACAGGAGTGGGGGTTATAAGGGAGGTCTGAAATTAAAAATAGCTATATTTCGTTTCCTATTGGTTTTTCAGCAAATATACACATAACAAAAGTTGTTTATTTTGTTATTTAGAGTAACTTTTGTTATATACACTTTTGTCGTATATCGAAGTGTAAATGCGTTATACGCTAAAAATTATAGCTGGAGTCAACAATTTTATTTGGCACGAAAGACTCAACCGAACTAAACAAAACTCGGTATGTGTATTAGCACTAACATCTTCATTATAATAAGTCATGCCAACATTTCTAGAGACGGGCAGGAGTGGGGGTTGTAAGAGAGGCCTGAATATTAATAATAGTGATATTTCGTTTTCTATTAGTTTTTCTGCAAATATGCACATGTCAAAAGTTGTTTATTTTGTTATTTAAAGTAATTTTTGTTTTATTCACTTTTGTCGTATAACAAAAAATGAACGAGATATACACTAAAAACTAAAGCGGGAGCTAACAATTTTGTTGGGCACTAACGATTGAACCGAACTTAACAAAACTTGATATGTGAATTAGCATTAATTCTTCTGTGATTATAAGCTATATTAAATTTTTTTAGTTTCGAACGAGAGTGGGAGGAGTTATGAGGGAGGCCTGAAATAAAAACTCGAGATATTTCATTGTCTATTTGTTTTTCGATAAACGTGTTCATAACAAACGTTGTTTACTTTGTTATTTAGAGTTACTTTTGTTTTATACATTTTTTTCGTGAACAATGTATGAAACAAGTAATTCGCATAGAAATATTGATATGTTCAACAATTCTTTACAATACCAACTACCAGGTACCTCACCTGGAATAATAAATTCAAACCTATGTTAATATTTTGTCCTTAATAATTCAAATCTATGCATAATGCACAGGAGACGGGAAATATGACAATATGGAGGACAGTGAAGTCTTACATAAAAAATTAATTTTATAATTGACTAATCCACAGCAATGACGGGTATAGACCCTAAACACTGGGACGGGTAAATGTGGAAATATTGTGCAAAATAAAGCCTTGCCAAAAACATACCATCACCATTCAGCCTCAAATGAATTTCCGGGCGAAGCCGGGTATCTGAGCTAGTGGAAATATAAAATTAAAAGTCCTATGAAAACAATAAGTGATATTTAAGCTTGAAATAAGACGTCTTGTGGCGTACAATATTAAACTTTCATGAAAAATGGTTATATGACATTTTCTTTAAGGGAAATCTGTTTAAAATGCATAATTGCTACAGTCGTTCTAAGAGGAACATTACATGAACAACAAATATCAGCTTTTTGAAGAATTCATAGAAATTATATAGTTTCAATTTTTTTATTAGATTGGAAAAGATATATAGTAACTCTGAAATAGAATACAAGAATAAAATCAATATTCAATAATTGTAAAGTGATGTAATGTTATTTTGTTATTTGACTAAATATTCATCAATATCTTTATAACAAACAAGAGCTTAAACGTATATGAAATACATCCATGAGTTTGATGCTAAAAGCATCTCTGTAGAGTTGATTATGGAAAATTGCGATTTTTGGTTCAGTTTAAGTTACAAGTATCCTTGGAAACGTCACAGTAGTATAGTCGTGAATGAAATATTTTACATTTCTAGATTCATGGGGATATTTCCCTACACCGAAGAATACGAATGCGATATTCGCAAGTCCGTCGTCTTGATCATCTTGTGTTCTATTCTATCCTTCACGGGAACCCTGACCTTACCAGCCAGTCATAACCACTTCAATATCCTGCTATGGAGGCAGATGAAATTCATCATTACGAATGCTAGCAACGTTCTCGGAGTCCTGTGGTTCTTCCGGCGGAAAGACTTGGTCTTCGAGATGATTTCCAAGATAGAAATGCTCGAAGACAGGACGAGTGACGCACGCGACCCTTGGCTATGGCATCCGAACAGACTCAAACTCTACACTCCTTTGATCGCCGCCGTGATAGCCATGGCACTACTCTCCGTCTATTACTGCTTTACCCAAAGCCCGTTCGTCGCGATCGCATATGCCTGCATCGGATTCTGCTCCATCCCAAACATTGTCTCCACAATACAATTCATAGCCCTACTGCAGCTTTACGGTTCGCTATATGAAAGAATTCTAAATCTGAGTGACGTTGAAGTCATCCTTAAATCCGAAGAGTCTCTAAGAAAAGCTGTGTTTTGCGCGAATCGCTTGCACGGACTTGTAATAGCTCTGCAAATTACTGAGTGCCTTGCAAGCAATATTTTACACATAACATTTGTACATCACATGGCAGATGAATCAATGGCATTAATTCAATATTTTTGGATTGCCATACAAGGCCACAGAGTGTATGCACTGATCAACGAATGTACTAATGTCAGTGAAAAGGTAAATATCAAGAGCACACACAAGGGCTGCGTACAAGAGGCATATTTCTCATGCAATACAATGATATGTGAAATAACACAAGCATGTTCTCAAGCCATACCTTATTACCTAATTCCCGCTGAGTTTATCACTAAATAAATTCCTAGTTTTATATGAAATGATTCTATATCGAGTGGTTAACGAACAAATGAAAAAGTCCGTCACGCCGGGGCTGCGTGCACTAAGTAGATGTCCCAAGTGTGTAGAACTTCACTTAGAGTTACTTTTGTTTTATACATTTTTTTCGGGAACAATGTATGAAGCAAATAATTTGCGTGTAATATTGATATGCTCATCAATTCTTTACAATACCAACTACCAGGTACCTCACCTGGAATAATAAATTCAAATCTATGCTAATATTTTGTCCTTAATAATTCAAATCTATGCATAATGCACAGGAGACAGGAAATATGACAATATGGAGGACAGTGAAGTCTTACATAAAAAATGAATTTTATTATTAACTATTCCACAGCAACGACGGGTATAGACCCTAAACACTGGGACGGGTAAATGTCAAAATATTGTGCAAAATAAAGCCTTGCCAAAAAAATACCATTACCATTCAGCCTCAAATGAGTTCCCGGGCGAAGCCGGGTATCTGAGCTAGTATGTGTGTGTGTGTGTGTGTATATATATATATATACATACATATACACACTTGTCTGTTGCCAGTATAACGGTCGCAATTATTGTTTGATACCTATTATGCCCGATACACAAGCGTTTCTCTCTCTCTCTCTCTCTCTCTCTCTCTCTCTCTCTCTCTCTCTCTCTCTCTCTCTCTCTCTCTCTCTCTCTCTCTCTCTCTCTCTCTCTCTCTCTCTCTCTCTCTCTCTCTCTCTCTCTCTCTCTCTCTCTCTCTCTCTCACACACACACACACACACACACACACACACGTGCATATTGAACGGACTTCGTTTTCAATTTCCATTTGATGTGTTTTTGAAAAAATGCATCGAAAATCGCTTCATGAGTACAATATAATTAGCTGATTTCCGTTATGCGGGAGACCTGCTAAAACCGGCTACTCATAAAATAATGAAATTTAATTTTTAGGATTGTTATAAAGGTTACTTGAGAAACAAAAATACTCATTTCACCATACGTATTAGAGTTACAACAATTTTGTGTATCGTCGTTTCTGTGTATAAAGAAAAGATCAATAAATTGAGTAGTATAGAATTTTTCGATCCGATGCGTTGGATCGGAGATATCTAATATCACTTTCAAATGAAATAATTTAAAATGAAGTGGAAACAAACATTATGTTTACTTAGATTAATAGGTGTACAAGGATGCCATGTTGTACCAACATTGGATGCTTTCTTTTAGCGGCTAAATAAGATTTTGCTATCAAGTGAAAATTGCGACCGATATAGCGTTAATAGGCAAATAGATATATTTATCTACGTATATATCTATAAATTTATCTATCTGCCTATCTTTTTCTCTCTCAATACAGTCATCGATTGCAGAATTCAGTCGACATTAAAGAAAGTTTTGAAAAATCGAACGAGTGCTGTTGCAAAGTTCTCTTAGGAGATATCTGCTAAAACTACTTCGGCAGAACGTCGAAAATTTATTGGAATAGCGAATTTTTAAGATCTAATAAAAAATAAATAACTTTATAGATGAAACTACCTTAAGATTTAATAAGTCGCTTCAGTATCTGTTTAATGTCAATACTATTTTTAGCAGTGTCATCAAATCGATGAAAACAAACAAGGGACCCTATTCATGGACCCTATTAACATTATTGAACAGATAATATATCAATAGATAAATATATTTAGAGTGCTCGTTGTTGCTGAACAATGTAGAACTATTGTACACGGCGCGAAACATGCATAAAATGGGAGCAAATTTTCTAACAAAATGGGAATTGGCTAAGTTAGGAGACTGCTGGAGGAAAATAAATGTTTCACCTTCAAACAGCCCAAGCGTTAATCTTATCAATTCATTTTTCACCTTGCCTCGTCTTTTGGGTGTCTTCCCTTTCGACGAGAAATTCAAACTAGTCCCCAAGCTTTCTGCCTACCATTTGTTGTTCAGTTTAATCGCTTCGACCATTGGATTCATAAACTTGTCAAATAACCCTCATGTAGATTCTTGGAAGGCTGCACTTTGGCGCTTCGTTGACTATTTCACAATGAATGCTGGCGTAATTTGTGGGGTCTCGTGTTTGGCGTACAAGAAAGACAAAATAGTTTTCATATTTTCTGTGATGAGGTTTTTGGACGAAGAAACCTCCCATATAGAGCCTTCATGGCGGTTTTGGCCTGGGAAATTCAGGTTTTTCTTCAATGTCATTTTGTATATTTTCAATATGACTTTTCACTTATCACTCATATGGTGTTATCTCGGAGCTGTAGAAGCTCTTTCTCTTTCTTCTTTTTGCATGGTTTCTGTTTTAAATGTAGTCTTCATGTTACAATACAACGCATTTACCTACGTACTGTCTTCCTTATTTGACAGACTAACATTACTCTCAGATGCACGAAAGATAGCCATGTGCCACGAAGCGCTTTCAGCAGCTTCTATGCACGTCTCTGACTTATACGGCACTGGATTGTTTTTTTTGTACTTTGACTGTTTTTACTGTGTTGTCTGGAACATATTTTTTGCTGCTAACTTGGACAGGATTATTGCTATGAGAGGCGTTAGACACATTTGGATTTTTTCAAACATAACAAGGATTTTAGAAGTCATACTCAATGCAAACCGTGTCAAGAAAGAGGTATATAATTTATAAAGATACATTCATTTTTACTGAGGTCTGTATTATTATTTTGTATATTTGTATAACATGTGTGTGTGTGTGTGTGTGTATAATTGGGTTAGCTTATGGGTTACATATCAAAGAGCTACTTTCTAGGATTGAGACATCCTATACATATTTATACGATTTATTAATGATTTTGAATTTTCAAATTTGTCTGTCAACATTGGGTTTGACAATAATGCTTTAGAAGATAATTCCAAATCAAGAAAGCCAAACTTTCGTTGTAATATGTTTTCACGATCTAAGGAATTACCTTCTGCATCTGGGTTTTCTACGTGGATAATGTAGGTCTGTAAATTCATAAATTCATTCAGGGTTAAGGACATTGCGCTATGTGAGGAAGATTAGTTTTATTTTGGATTCCAGTTTTTGTCTTAAAGTGTACAATAAATCATGGCATAATAGATTTTCTTGAGTCTAAATATATCGTTGTATTTTTTTTACTTAACATTTTTCTTGTTTATCTTTTTGAATTTGTACATAATAAAATAATATTATTGATCATAAAAGAACGTTCTTACTGGCTATTCAATCTCAGGGAATTCCACGAGACACTTAATTTTGCACATTCCAAAGGATCAGATTTGTATGGCACAGGATTGTTTTTATGTATTTATTTATTTTTATTACTATATACAACCTACTACTATTGCCATTCGCGGTAGATGGATCTATATTTCTTGGAACAAACAAGTTTCATTTAAAAATGCAGAACGTCTTCTTCATCGTCTTTAAGGAGTACGCTTAAGGTCGGTTTAAGATTCAAAGCCCTTCTTGGAAGATCGTATTTTTTTTCAATTAGGGAGAAGATGTGAGACAGTAAGATGGACATTACAACAATCGCAGGTTGGTGGGAATAAGCCTTTCAATAAATATCTCATTTTACAGGAAATATGTATAGAACAATATTTATAGTAAATATAATTTGCAATAAGATTTTTCCTATACAATTATTTGATCCGACGTCTAGTAACAGAGATATTCCGAATTTTCGAAATTCCTCCCCAGGTCCGATTTCAGCCGTTAACGAATTTGATCTTTCTTTTTACATAAAACGACTACATATCGAGTTTGGTAACGATCAAACACAAATTGCGACCGATAGAGCGTTAACAGACAAGTACAAAATTTGAGACGAACCTCATTTCCGTTATCTCCTGGGAATGATCGCTTGATATTCCAGCAAATTTGTTGGATGTCTCGCCATGAGTACAACCTTAATAGCTGATTTCTGATAAGGGAAATCTGCGAAAAGGAGAGATTGGGTTTAAATTCCGACGAAATCATTTTTCCGTTTTTTACTGAATATTAAAATTTGTCATAAATAATGATGGCTTATTTCACCATTAATGTAAAAGCAAGAGGAGTTCTGGCGTAAAAATATGTTCGTTTAGTCATGGAAAACAAAACCACAGAGATGGGGATGAAAGTGACGAATTTTATTTTCTTAAACCAAAAAAGAAATAATTTTTTTGAAAATTAAAATTAAAACTCATTTTTATTCATCTGGAAATAAAAAGCATAGGTTTTTTTTTTTTTTTTTTTTTTTTTGGAAACCTAATCTCTTAAATGGATACATGTAACTAACTAATATCCATGATCAATTTTCGAGTTAGGATTAGTGTTAACCCAATGGGCGTTAAAGTTTCCAGTAGTGCATGATATTTTGTAACCATTACTCTACAATATTTCACAATAGCTTTTCAAATTTTTGAATTTCTTCTTTTTGGGGTTTCAGGCAAGGAAGGTGAATGATCTAGTGTACCAACGAATGTTAGAAGACAAGACCGACTCATTAATAAATAATGTAAGTATAGCTCTGGTATTTTTGTAACATGTAAATTTGTTCAGATATTTAACAGTTATGCAAAAACAGGATAAAAATTCATTAAAGAAAGATAAAACTCCACCTTTCTGGAAATGATGTATAACATTCTGTTCGACAAAAAGGCACTAGGCCACTATCTTTTCAATCGTCTCTAGGGAAAGTTGGTGAATCAGTAATTCTTAATGATACATATAAATACATGCAGGCAAAATCCGAACATAATATAGTATTTTTATATGTAATTCATAATCTGAGAAAGTAAGTAAATTATAACTTTTGAATTCGAGGTACAACTAACATCAGAGGACAAGTCTTCAATCATTGAAAATTCATTGAAATGTATAAACCAATGTTCAATGAAACGAACATAATTTCCCCTCCCTAGCAAGCCAATTTATTATCACTGGGAATGAACAGTTTTATTTGCAAAGCATATTACAATTACATATCAAAAAAATTATACTACTATGAAAAACAAAAATGCATTGTTTTTGTGCTATAGTTAAATTTGTCATTAGAGGATGTCATTATTGACTGATCGTCAAATACACACACTTACTTATATTATGTCTTGAGTACGTGAATATATGTAGCATATAAACGGTCTGTAGAAAAAGAACATGAGTAAAATTGATAGTGAGGTCCTGGACCCTGTGACTTGAATCATAAAGACAAACATTAGATAGTAATTTCTCCGAAACAATACAAAAGAAAAGGGCGTTACTTAATATCAAAAGTTATAAAGAATAATTATTATCAAGTTAATCAGAATCGCTTATTTGTGGCTCCTCACAATTTATTTCTTAAAAACGCTTAGCGCTTTTGGGAATCAAATTCCCATTTTCAGAGTAGGGCGTGCCTATAGAGTTACTACCGGGCTGAACCCTGCTGATGCCCTCATAATATTTATTATAACTAATGAGGATTTACTCTGTTTAAATGTGGCATTTAGTCCAATCAAATCTCATGGGGTGAAAGAACCTCCAGCACAGACATTTTTTGCAGTGAAGTCGAAGGTAGATAGGCGTAGATGTGCTTCTAGTACACAAGTTTTTTCAATGTGAAGTCGAAGGTAGATAGGCGTAGATGAGCTTCCAGCACACACGTTTTTTCAATGTGAAGTCGAAGGTAGATAGGCGTAGATGAGCTTCCAGCACACACGTTTTTTCAATGTGAAGTCGAAGGTAGATAGGCGTAGATGAGCTTCCAGCACACACGTTTTTTCAATGTGAAGTCGAAGGTAGATAGGCGTAGATGAGCTCCCAGCACACACGTTTTTCCAGTGGAGTCGAAGATAGATAGGTGTAGATGAGCTCTCAGCACACACGTTATTCCAGTGAAGTCAAGGGTAGCTAGATGTAGAAGAGTTTCCACACATTTGCCAAAAAGGAATCAATGCTCATTGCTGCAAATAATGACTCATTACTTATAGAATTATTTGAAATAGTCATTTACCAGCGACTCTTTTATCCATTTTTTCAAAGGCTGATTCGCAAACAAATTTGCCAACGACTTTGTTAAATGATGGTAAGGAATTTGTAGTTTTAAATCGTCCTGTAGCAAGAACGTGAATAAAATTAAGGACGTTATGAATCCTGAGTATTTATTTTTTTGGCTCCCATTGGTAATAGATAGTAGTATTTAGTATATAATAATTTTCATAAAACTAAATGGCAAATATCACTGTTTTAAAAAGTTTATTAATTATTCTACAAGGATTTACTGGAGTTCTACTTGACGACTTGGAAGGAACTTGAGTTTACTGCGTGTGGATTCTTCTCTCTGGATAATTCTCTAATTTGTTCTGTAAGTATTCCTGATACTAAGCAGAAAATTCGTAGTATTGTGTAAACTTCATTAGTCTATCAAAATATTTTCGAAAAGAGGCTAATAAGAAAAGGGTAAATTGGTTAAGTACAGAACTCATCTAATATTTTCTTGGGGATCAAAGATATTTTTATATTGATTTACATTCTGATTCTCTCCTCGCACCCCGCTTCGATTTTAGACGTAAAAGTACTTCACCCTTGGCAAAACGATTACATATAGAGTTTGGTAAAGAGCAAATAATAATTACGACATATTATTTTTTTTTAGTCTTAGATGTGAAGGAAGTCAATTTGTCTGGTTATATGAAACGCAAGTCTCCTCCGCAGTGGCGTTCACTACGAACGAAACTGGAGCTATATTTTATCGAAATAAAAACAGCTACAAGCGGTAACATACAAACAAATATATAGATATATATTGTAATAAAATTATGTAGAACAATAAAAAGAAGAATTAAGAGAACTAAGTCATGTAGGGGCTGTGTTAACTAAGCAGATTTCCCACCTACACATATATACATAACACAATTTTCATCTCATCTCACAACATGATCTCCATTTCTATGTAAAAAAAAACGATAAGTAAAAGTGTTTTGGGGGAGAGGTTACTGAAGGGTGGAAAACAAGTAGAAATATCTCGCTTAATACTTGAGTTACGAAAAAATGTTTAGAACAATAATTGTAGAGAGTCAATAGCTTAACAAGATTGGTTCAATAACATTTTGCAATCCGACTCGTTAAAACCGAAATATTATGAATTTTGGCATCCACATCCCTCTAAACCCCCACTATTCCAACCCCGATTTCCACCAGTAACTAATACGATCTTTAGTGTTAAATGAAACATTTAAAGATCGAGTATGTTATAGAACCAATATTTTCGATTCACCTCCGCAAAATCTTAATTCATGGCGTCAATTCGCTACGTACTTGCATGTATCTCTCATAGTAAACGTTCAACGGAAACAATATTTGGTACGTAAGCTTGGAATTAAGTGGTTCATGATATGAGAGCTTTTTGCTAAAATGACATGAATCGGAGTGGGGTTTACTAAAGGCAGAAAACTAAAAAATGCTATTATCTCTGTTAATATTAAAGATAGGGAACAAATTTATATTATACATATATTTATCGTACATTTTATATGAAATAAGTTTGGATCTATACAATTTTTCTATGCTACGTCTAATAACGGAGATATTTCGAATTTCAAAAATTTCCTCCTCGAAACCCCTCCTCCCAGTAGTTCGATTTCAGCCATTAACAAACTTGACCTGTAGTATTAATGTAACCTTTTTATATCGAGTTTGGTTACGATCAAACAAGAATTGCGACCGCTTGAGCAATTTTAAACGGTCCTCATTTTCGTCGTTTACTAGGTAGGATCGATGTACATTTGAGAGAATTTTTCAAATCTCGCGTCATGAGTATGCCTCCAATAGTTGATTTCCCTGAGACGAAATCTGTTGAAATAGCAGAAACTAAATCTTAAGCTTAAAGAAGTATACAAGCTGAAGCTTGCCACAATTACAGCTATTATAGTAAGTAGAAATTGACTCGTGCCAAAAACAACAATAATTGGCACAATGAAATTAAATCTCCCAATAGAAATTATAAAAGAAGCACAGAAATGGGTACTTCTTGAGACTCTGCTAGAATTGTGCGCCAATTTTTAATTACCCGTAACATGTCACGATTACAAACTCCACATTGGTTATATTTTCCCCCATTGTGGATTTTACCCCAGTTTTTTATAAACCTCCATCATAATATTTTTATTAGTATTATGAGATGAAGCAATGATAATGTACATCATAACAAACCGGATATTCTCGTTATTAACAAGATCAATAGATATATAGATATTTTCTTGGCTTATGTTTACAAACATGTTGCCAAGAGTCTGGCCAACTATTGTTAGTAAGGTTCTTAATATAATGTAATCTATTAAAAAATGTGTAAATAAAAATAAAACAATATTTTCTAAAGTACAAATTAACCGCATATAAATTGGTATGTAACATTATATAAACATTAATCTAAATAGTTATTAGGGTTATTACCCCAGTTTTCTAAGAATGTTTCTCCTAATAATAATAACTCCATTTTTACTTGTATGTTTCAACCTCCCCTTCACCAGGAGGCGGACAATTGCTTATTTCCTCCAATGATCAACTCTACTGGGAAGTGGGGGCCAATACTGTATTCGCAACCTTTGACTTTACAATCCAGCGCTCTAACCACTCATCCACGCAGACCTCTCTCTCTCTGTGTGTGTGTGGTGTGTGTGTGTGTGTGTGTATATTATATATATATATATATATATACACATATACATACACATACATACAGGGTGTCACCCTACTTCCCGTGTCACCCCCTCCCCCCCCCTTGAATTCTCTAATTACGGTTATTTAATACAAGGCTGAGGCTTGGTCTACCATAATTGTGACCCCTGAAGTCATCTTTTCGGTCCATATTCAACCTCGTAACCTTCTTCAGTACTTCTCTCTCAACCATAACTTTGGAATTTCCAACCGAATGGTATTACTTTTTATGACAGATTCTTGTAGAAAATCAAATTCTAAAACGAGTTCATATCTGTGAAGTTTTGGATTTAGCCGTAAAATGCACCCAAAACTTTATTTCAGAAACAGCACATTTTATTGAAAAAAGCTGGAAATAAATGTTGAAGTCAACAAAATGATCGATGAAACAAGTCTACGGAGAAAGGAATGGATTTTGAAATTTAAAAAAAGTATTTAAACGAAATAACGCTAAAGTATTCTTGAATGAATCAAAAGAAAATGTTTACTTCAAAAACTTTTTTTTTGATTGTTACCAAACTGGATATATAAACGATTTATGTAAAAATAAAGATCAACTTCGTTTAATGGCTGAAATCGGAGAAAGTGGGGGGGGGGGGTAAGAAGGGGATTTTCGAAAATTCAAAATATCTTCCTTATTATGGGTCGGATCGTAAAATTGTTTAGAACCAATGTAATTGCAAATGTAATGTTCTATAAATGTTACGTACGTTTTTTCACTATTTTTGATTATTAACCCAGATATTTGCATTTTTTATTTTTCGGCATTCATTAAATCCCCACTCCTGCTCGTGTCATATTAACAATAAGTTTTTTTATATTAATGAATATAACTACACTTTATTTGAAGCCTCAACACCAAATTCTCATTGGACTTTTACGTTTTGAGTTAAATGCATGTACGTGACGCACGAGGGAGTTCTCCTTAGTTAATGCAGCCCCTGCGTGGAGGGCGGTATTTTTTTATATAAAACCCAAAATTATTTGACTTATCCCGTAATGTTATGATAACATTTAATGCAGATAAATGCAATTTATTTAATTTCTTGATTCAATTTTGTGCATGTACTCTCTTTTTATAGCAGAGAAGTCTACCAGTGAAGTGCATGTAATGAGTCACTCATTTTGAAATTCATAAATGAAAAGAATGTTTTAGTACTACAACATTCTTTTCACTTTTTACACAATGAAACAATATTAAAGTTGACGTTAAAGTGAATCACCGCTCTTTTTTAATTGTAATAATGTACCAAAATATTGCTATTTGACAATATTCATTCCCTTAATTTGCATACAAAATTCAATCATATTTTTTCACACTTCCCCATCCCCAAAACTAAGTCTCAGATTCGATTAAGAACAAATTCAACAATTCCCCTCCATCCACATTGAAACCACGCGTCCGGGGAACGAAGAGGTAAAATTAATTTTCTAAATATGTGGCATAAAGTTTTCCGACTGAAGATAAGCGTGAAACCTGAAAGTGAAAGTGAAAATCAATCGGAACATGTGGATTGAAGGTTATACATTCGCCTAAAAAAATGTTATATAAAAAATTTAGTTAATCAAGTTATTTTCTTCAATTGCTGCTCAACCACAATTATCCCCTACTGGATGTATTTACGAAGTTACTTGTGTTTCTTGGTCTTCACACTTCTGTAAACACTTCTTCTATTACCGCTTGATCCTCACGATTAGCAATGTTACTGAGTACCTCATAAAGTTTCAAGAATCTAGTGAAAGAGTTCTTCAAAAAGATGAAGTTGTAAATATAGAAACTGAGGTGAAGTCTGTGTGTCATTCCAGCACGTGGAATGGATTATATACTTTAAACAACATACTTTTAAACACATTTCAGTACGTATTGTAAAATTGCTAGTATCGATGGGCAATTGAAGATATTCAACAAAAATCGCGGAACAGGTGATTTCTCTTATGGACAAACTGAAAATCAGGAGGAAGTTTGTGGTATTTTCTCACTCTCTTATTTCGGGCGCACAACCTCAATATTTCGTCTCAACTTTGATAAAGGATTTAAGAGCTCATTCTGAAATCAAAAGTCCGTGACGCACGGGCTGCGTAAATTAAGCAGATTTACCAGGATCAATAGTTTAACAAGAATGGTTCATTAAACATTAATTTTTCCGAATTTTCGGATTCCCCCTCTAACCCTTCCACACATGTTCCTGGTCCGATTTCAGCTATTTAATATTATGAACTTGTGTGTTAAATAAAACTGTTAAATCTCCATTATAGTAAAGATTAAATAAAGATTTTCGAGTAATGAAATTAAATCATAATCGATGGCGTCATCACAGAATGTATATACACATTTATTTCGCATAAAAATTGATTGGTCCGTCTTGTCTGAAATTACTCCACCGTCTACTACTAGAGTTTCTTTGCTTACTAAGCTCTTTTCTTTTTATTCAGCACTCTCTTTGCCGCTCATCTGTTTTAGGAACTACACGATTTACAAGTTTTTCATTGATATGGCTTAAAGTCATTTCCTAATTACCATCCGTCAGTCGCATTCCATATATTAAGAGTTCTTTGTACTCTACTTTGTACTGACTCAGGTTGTGCGGTGTCCTGTGTATCGCTGCTTTAGAATTAATTTAATTTTATGTTTCAGATGATTGCGTGTGCCACGACATATTTAGTGATTTTACTCCAGTTCACTCGACCAACCGACGTCGAAATTGACAGTATGGCTGCAAATATGAGCAAGACGTTTTTTAGTAAATAACATTCTAGTCGAAATAAGTGAAAAATGAGCATATCATATTGATTATAACATTAGCTTTCCACATGGTACTTATATGTAATAACAATTATTTACGTCACCTTGTACAACACTCTTCGCATATGTGTTTGGTTCAGAGTATCGTCACTAACCGATCAACGAGATCAGGTGACACTTTCGATGCGTAAGCACCGTCTAAGTCCGACAAAAGGAAATTTCTCGACGAAAAGCGAAATGATTGTCGCTTTTACATTAAAAACGGCTTACCAGCTGAATACATTGATCAGCCAGTGACGATAACTTTAAAAGTTCAAATATGGTAAGTGCACCCTCTAAAAATATTAATTTAAAATGTAATCCACAATGAATTAGAAAGCACGGACAACAATACGATAGGTCTTCGTAATTAGCCTTTGTAGCAATCAACCTGTAATAGAACAGCAAATGAATATGCAAGTAATGTAATATTTTAATGAACCTTAGGATAACATATATCCATTTCATGAATTGGTAGGAGAACACAATTAAATTTTAGTGTCCCAGAAAAAAAGAAGTCCGCTAATGACGCTTGAATATCCTGAATGATCTTTTTTCTCTGATCTCAGTTCTCTGATCTACCGGTGCAGCAAAGGGACGAACTTATGACTGTCCAACAAAATTAGCTCAACTTAGAAATCACAAACCATAAGCCAGCCATGGGGCTAAGAGGCAATATGAGAAAAGAAGAAATTCAGTGTCACCACCAGACGTCTTGGGTTGTGCTTGGATGCGATTTAATGGATAGGAGTTAGGATTATTGAATGTTCTCCTGTGGAATCATGAGAATCGAGGAGGGAACGAAAGTTTCTGTTAGTAATGTAAAAGGGAGCATCAACTATTGTGCGAAGAGCTTAGGGTTCGAACGTTTGAATGTGGCTAATATCACAATGCTTAGCTGTTCCACAGGGCGTTTTTTTTTCAACATTAAAAATTGTTAATATACAAACATTTTTAATGTCAATAATTTTTTTTAATTTGTTGTGGCTGACCAAAGAGAATGTCAGAGAGATCAACTAATATTACAAATATGACGTATCTAAAATTTGGACAGATTTTGATAGATCTTTCAAATAGGTGAATTAGAAAATGGGATAGAAAAACATCTTAGGGAATGAAACAAGTAATTATTTAAAAAAAAAAAAAATAGTGGTACACAGTGCGGCCAAATTGTTTTGGGTAGTAAGTTGTAAAGAATTTCTAAAGAATTGTCCTAATCTTTTAAAGAGTTTTTGTTTATTCAATTTAATGTGCTGGTTCCAAGTAAGTCGTGAGTCAAGGTGACATCCAAGGTAGCGGACGGTTCGTAAAGCAGGGAGAAAGATATAAATATACAAGTATATACATATACACATTTTAACACGACTAAAGATCCTTTAAGAAGGAATTAGAAAAAAGGGAATAGAAAACAATCGTAGGGAATAAATCATGTATTTAAAAAAAGAAGTATTAGAATCCCTTTTTAATTTCACCAACATTAGAATATTTTCCATGTAGAAACTGGAAAATATGTTTCTATATGACAACTTAGAATATTATAACTAGGGTAGAGAATGTTTAATCCTTATTAGTCTATATTTTCTTCGTTGTGTAAAGCTACCTTTTAATTAAAGCTTATTTATTTAGATTTTAAATTATTCCTCAAGTCCTTCGCGAAAAACAACAAGTTGCCGTTTTTTTTGTTTCTTTTTTCACAATGTGACATTTGCAGTGGTATTAAAAATAAAATAAAGGAATAACTTTTGTGTTCCGTTGTCTACCTATTCTTTTCTAACCTAATCTACATGAAACACTGAGCTATGTTGGGGTGCTTCAAGAAAGAACGGACTATCAGAAAGCGAACATGCTAACAAGTTATTGTTCTTGAGGTAAACGTAAAAAAGAAGAATGTTTCACTTCAAAATCAAATATCCCTTTAAATTTGGTAAGTATGGATACTTTTACTGTCTTTACTAGAGTTGTGTGATGTCATCAAATAAGATTTTATTTCCTGATTCGAAATATATTTATTGTATCTATACCATAGTCGATAACCATTTCATTCAACACTAAAGATCATAGTTGTCAATGACTGGAATAGGAGAATTTAGAGGGAGGGGATTTTAAATACTCAAAATATCTCAGTTATTATGAGTCGGAAAATGTTCTAGAACCCATCTTGATGAACTATTGATGCTCTACAATTGTTGTTCTGTGCGTTTTTTTTTTTTCAGAATTCAAAAATTAAGCGATTTATTCGTATTTTCTTGTTTTCAATCTTCAGTAAAGCCCCACTAATAGTCAAAGGATTTTTATTTAGAAATAGAGAATATATGTTGAGATGTGATCAGTAGTGTGTTATCCAGCGAGGGGGAAATCTGCCTAGTTTACACAGCCCCTGAGAAAAATTTCCCAAAACAATATTCATAGGGAGGTGGCTATTTATTATCTTTTTTAATACACATATCAATCTTTAATGACGGGTAATATAAATTCATTGAACTAACGAATATTTTCATCTGGACCCAATTGTAAAATGTTTGTAGTTAAGCAATGTTTTGACTCGCAAGAACTTTACGTATTGAAGACAAGGTGATAGCCTTTCTGGAACAGATCCAAAACCATTGCTGCGGGGAGAGTCACATTTAAAATAAACTTGGAATGTAATATATGCACTTATGACTATTTATCAATACATCATATTGCATGCTAGACTGTTAAATCCGTCCTTAATTATTTGTTATACCAATAGATGCCACATATTTTATTAAATGTGGTCTGTCCAATAACAAGAGAATAAATATAGGTTATTTGCATTCGTTCAACTAGAAAAAAACTGGCATGCATGGTGTTGCACTAACTACGTAGATTTCCTCTCGTGCAATATTATAAGACATTAATTAATAATAATATTAGACATTCTTTATAAATTTTATGCATAATGAATGTGGGAAATAATTTTTAGGATGCAAAATAATAATAAAATACACGATGCCATTGGATATGCAGTTTCTCCAGTTGTATGACAATTCCATTTATGTGTTAGGTACAATTATTAATATTTTATTAGCAGATTTGCCTTTACGGAAATCAGCTATTGAGAAATGTTCACAAATGTCCATCGATCCTACCTAGGAGATGACGAAAATGAGGTCCGTTCAAAATTATATATATATTTATCCGGTACCGCTCTAGCGCTCATAATTATTATTTCATCGTAACCAAACTCGATATATAAGCGTTACATACAAAACTAAAGGTCGAGTTCGTTAAAAGGCTTAAATCGAACCATTGGGAGGGGGTTGAGGAAGAGAATTTTAAACATTCGAAATATATCCGTTATTATACGTCGGATCGAGAAATAGTATAGAACCAATTTTATAGAAAATAAAATGTAATATAAATATTGTTATATACATTTATTCTTTATCTTTAGTATTATCGGAGGAATTTACAATTTTTAGTTTTTGGCTTTCAGTAAACCCCTAAATACTCCTGTCATGTTAAAATTTTTTTTTATTTATTATTTATTTGAGATGCCGCTACAATCGCGATTCATGTTTTAACATGTTTGAATATAATTTTACAAAATTAAATAAATATTAACATTTTTACAAAGCTAAATGTTACAAATGTACAAAATAAATATGACCATGCCGCTACAATGGCGATTCATATTTTAACATGTTAGAATATAATTTTACAAATGTACAAAATGAATAGAATGGACAAAACTAAATATAAATTGTTAGTATATTTACAACATGAGGAAAAAATACAAAATAAAAATAAAACAACAAAAAAAAAAAAGATAAATAAAAATAAAAGAAAAACTATAAATAGTTAAACTGGAAGGAGGCAAAACTTATATTCCACAGTACTTGCTATATATAACTTTCATAATTGTAGATAATAGGTTTTATATTTCATCAAATAATCCATTATTTCTTAAATACTTAAAAACATCATCTATAAATTGGCTATTGTCGGCCAGTAGTTCGCATACATTGGTGGGTCATGGGTACGTTTTTACTTGTGTGCAGTCA
Source organism: Riptortus pedestris (assembly GCA_019009955.1). Classification (NCBI taxonomy): domain Eukaryota; kingdom Metazoa; phylum Arthropoda; class Insecta; order Hemiptera; family Alydidae; genus Riptortus; species Riptortus pedestris. The sequence goes on along the minus strand of CM032231.1, from coordinate 77,192,040 downwards.
GTCAGTATGTGTTTTACAGTCGGCGTTTTGTTGCAGTAGTGACATATAGGTCCATCTTGTCTGCTCATTAGATGTGAATGTGTTAGTCTAGTGTGTCCTGTGCGCAGGCGTGTAAGTACAATTTCTTCTCTTCTAGAGTGTCTATTACTTGAAGTCCAGTTGAGCGTGATTGATTTGATATCTTTAAGTTTACTGTTTGTGTTATACCATAAGTTATTCCAGTCATTAATTACGAGTTTTCTTATTTGAGAGAAAGCGTCTTGGTGAGGTATGTACAAAAAATCTATTTGTTCAAGTTCAGTTGATTGTTTAGCTGCTTTGTCTACAATATTACTTTGAGATATGCCCACATGGCCCGGGTAACGAGTAAATAGTAATGTGTTTTTTAGTCTATGAATATTCTTAAAAATTTCAATAATAAGGGGATTGGTGGAGTACGTATATTGTCATGTTATTAATAAACTGTTATTATGAAGCACTTTATTTGAAGCGCAAATACTAAATGATTTTCTCATAGAACTTTAGAGTATTGTAATCAAACTTCTATGGAATTATCCTTTTTGGATCCTTCCTGAATCCACCTTGACTAGTTTTGCACAACGCAAAAGTTAAAATCTAGAAATTCCTCCGTATAAGAGATACAGAAGATTTGTATAAGTCCTTTTTTTTTAACAAAGAAAAAAAGTAAAATATGCTGGATGATCTTACGTTTAGGAACGGAATATCAAAAATAAATTTCAAAATAAATAATTTTAAATGAAGTACAGCAAACCATTTTTTTTTATTTCTAATTTAAAAGAAGTACAGGGAAGTCATGAGTTCCCCCCCCCCCCATCTAGCATATGGTTTCTTTTAATAAATTTAAGATATGATATGGGATGGCCTTAACCAAATATTTAATGGATTGTCAACAATTTTAATTCCCCTTTTGTTACCCAATTGTCCTAATATAACCTTATTTCAGTACAACAATTCTAAACCTACTCCGGCCGTGACATATATTTTTCACTTGAGCAGACAAGATCTCGTTATTCACAGGCCACAAAGTGTAGTTATCAGTATTCAGTTTTTATTGATAAGACATATATATATATACATAGTTATATAGATTTACATATTGCCCCATGACTATAAGTCTCTTTTCAGTAAACTGTAGAAAATAGGGGGAAAAAGCATAAACGCGGATTGTGAATAAAAAAGCATCGAAGAACGACTTAGTTTACAGCTATTTTATAGTTTCCACAAAAGGAGCAATTGATCAAAACATTTATGATTACGTTTTTCGATAAGGTTAGAAATCAGAAATTATACGATTTGTTTAAAACCCAGCTAAGAAGTATACGAAGCACGGACATAAAATTCAATGGAGCACGTTGTACGTTTCACTCAGTTTTCAAGTAAAGATACTACTTATTGAATTAGGTTTAGGAGATAATGTTATACAGGTGTGCAAACATGTTGCTGCAAAATATTTACAAGATATTTTATTTTTCTGGGTTGTGGAATCTAAAAATCCATTCCATCAACCAGATATTATGCCAAAAAAGAAGGACAATTATCAAAAAAATATTTATAATCATCGAATCCCTGGTCTAATAAGAGGCCACGCCTCAGTTTCGTATTCATTTTTAGTATTATTCAATCCAAGCAAAATTATTCGTTCAATTCATATGCAAAGAACTGGTTGCAATTTAGCTGAACGTGTCGTCGGTTATGATAAAAAACAAATATTCTAACTGACCTTATTTGGCCTCAATTTTAGCATATTTCCCTTAAGGGAAAGATCAAGTTCGTTAACGGCTGAAATCGGACCAATGGGAGGGAGGGGGGTTTAGAGGGGAGAATTTTCGAAAATTCGAAATATCTCCGTTACTATACGTCGGATCGAAAAATTGTACTGAATCAATCTTATTGCAAATTAAATTTACGATAAATATTGTTATACACATTTATTCTCTATCTTGAATATTAACCGAGATATTTGCATTTGTATTGTGTGTGTGGTCGGCAGGAGTCGGCTATGTTTGGGGCATTCCGCCAAAGCTTATGCGGCCGTTTTCGTCCGCGTATTATTAGGCAGATTTCTCTATTGTAAAACTTCAAGCGGGAAATCTGCTTAGTTTACGCAGCCCCTGCGTGACGGACTTTTTATTTAGTATTGTCTGAGATCCATCCAAAATAAGTACACCGGTTTGCTGCATAACTAAATTATGTAACTGGTTTTTTATTCTTAATTCAGATGTATTACGCCAATAGTTATTACAAATGTTAGAAATAGGCCAAATTCGTATTCATAAAAGGATAAAAAGGGTATTTCATAATATCAAAATTATCCACGTTATCCGCTTTAAACAATTATTAAAATATTTGGGATAGGAATGAAATTGATATCAACAAAGATTTATGATTTCTCGTAATTATTAAGATATTCCTGATCAGCTCAGTTCTACCAGAAAATGTCCAGCAACCGACACTATAAAACTGAAACGATAAAATGTTATTTTGAAAATTAATAGTGTTAGAACTATGATTCGTTATATATCTCAATAACTGAATATTACGTTATATTTATTTTTAAAATGTGGGCCCTTTAACCTTCCCTGGCTAGAAAAAGGGTGGTAACCTGTAGTTAACTCATCCCAATAAGTCTTCGTGGCTTAAGATAATTCCCATTGTAATGAAACTTGAGGTGGAGATGGAAGTATACAAGAGAATAATCAGTTACTGATCATTTTTGATTCCTCGCCAATCTTTATAACTATATATTTAAACGGCGAGTTTCGCATCCGTTTTAAGAATTTCTTAATTTTTTTTATTTCTTTCTGAGTACTCCCACATAGATCTATCCCTCGCCAAAATTTTGGTTAGTCCAGAACTCTTTTCTACTTACCGATAAATCTTTGTCAACTACTATTGTTAACAATTAAAGGAATTTTGATGACTCCTAATAGGTATGTGTGTAACTTCTCAACAGTTGTAATAATGATCGGATTGAATTGTTATTTGGTACACATACTCAGTAATATATTCTGAGCAGTTCATGCATAATTCTTGTAGAATTTCAATAACCTAAGCATTTAATGCCTATCAATGTAGACAGAGAATATATATATATATATATATATATATATATATATATATATATATATATATTATTAACATCCACTTTATGCTACTAAAGTTAATTGTAACGGTTTATCTACGTATAATGACATTTTTCTAGCCTGTGTGAGACCCAGAATTTTATTCATTAAGTTAGTAACTAATGATAAAGTGGAGAACATGAAATTTTGATAAATTTATTATTTCTATGAAGCGAAGATGACAATTATGTTAAATATAATGTCAAACTAAACGATTGTACCTCATCCCTTCAGTCCCTAATACGGATTTTTAAAAAATGTAAATTTGCGTGTACTTGTCTTGTCTATTCAGATTAATCTTCAAGAAACAGTGATATTGTTCAAATATTCCAAAAAAATTAATATTTCTCAGTTCTTAATGATTCATTGTTATGTTTACTACACAGATAGCCGAGGTTTTTTCGTTGTCTCAAACATTTTAGCTGTATTCGTCTCATACTTAAAACTATTTTTACTTGCTTTTAGGAAGCAAAGGAAGCATTGTAATTGCGGAAATTTCCTGTTTTCTGATTTCAAGGGAATTATCCTTTCTGACCTTCCCTGAACTCATTTTGACTTGTTTCGTGGTGACGTTAGTACGTATGCATATATATATATATATATATATATATATATATATATATATATATATATATATATATATAATAGACACACCAACTCTCCTTAATTTATGCATATATTTTGTTCATCCCAGAGAAAAGGCGACTGATTTTTTATAAAATGCAAGAAGAATTTTCATTTATAATTAGCATAAACTTTAAATAACATAAGCTCCTTATGAGACAATCCTTGACTGTTAGTGTTGATAGAATTGCTCTTAACAATTCTCATACTCAACATTTGGAACTACTGTCAGTAGCATGGTTGTAGCCTTCTGGTTAACTGAAATTGAGATGAAACGCTATCTCTTCATTACCATTTTCATATTTTGGAAATAACCAGAAGCCCCAAGGAGACAAATCAGGAGAATAAAGAATGTGTTTAAGTACTAATATACATTTCAGAGCCAAGATATTGCGTAAGATCTTGGTTCTTGTGACGCTGGTGTGTTATCGTGCCAATTTGCGCTAAGTTCCTTGATTCTGGTATTGAGGTCGAACACAGATACGCTTGACCTTAAACGATTTAAAACACATACTTATTCAATATGTGTATTCGGCTTTTGAGCTATTGCTGGGAATCGTTTGTTGGCGATTCCATCTGAATCAAAGAATTCAGCATTGCTTGAAATGGCATTGCCTTGACATTGCGAATCTGCGTGCACAAAGTTATGGGCCTCAGAGATGATGGACCCTTTCATTTGATGCCGAACATTGGCTTTTTGTTAGTAGCTCGGTCTGGAAATATCAGGTTCCCTAACGGACGATCATTTTATTGCTTTCTAGTGTTCCAGTCTGCAATCTTTTTGATCAATAGAGCATAATGGGTCACCAGATCTTCTTATCGGGAAACTTTCCACTTAGAATCCAAGGCTCAGTTCTTTTAGGAATTCAGTGAGATTCTCAGTTAACCACGTAGATGCACAATGATCAATTGGAAGAATGTCAAGAAATGTTTGTACAGTTTTTTCAGCTCGAAACTGAATAAGTTTCGAGTCCATGTTTCTTTTTCCAATTCAAAACCAAACTAAATGTTCCCACATTGCTCCATGCCTTTTACGACCGACGTCCGCAGCATTGTTAATAACTACTAGGTAGGACTGATCGGTTTTGAAGGAATTTTTTGAAAATCGGGAAAAATGAATACAAACTCAACAGCTGATTATCCTTCAGGGAAATATGGCAATAATAAAGTCTTAATTTACAGACATTAAGTGCTACACAAGAAAATTAATATTCACGGTCAAATATGAAAAGAAATTTCATGACATCAATCAGAGGTCGGAAGTTAATAAATTGCACCACTATTGTGGCTCTTAGAAAAATTATTAGTTTTTAGAGGTTAAAATAAGATTCATTCTTATTATAAAAAGACAAAGTTTATTTGAAAAAAGAGACAATGAATACTTACATAAAGTATTGAATATTTAATACCAGATTAATTGAATATTTAAATTCATTCAAAAAAGGTGCAATAAAATAAATTACCTCTCATAGGAAACCCATTAATTCAGCCATCTATGCTAATAGTTGCAGTTGTGCCATGAAGCAGGACCGCGGACATCTCCAGCATTGAAATGGAAATGTAACTGCTCCATTTACATATAGTACTCACTACTGTCAGCATGTTTTTTTTTATTTCCACTATGGAAATAGCTCTTAGCGTATTAGCAGATTCCTCTTATAGTATATTTGGTTGAATGTAAAAAGGGTAAAATTTACTTTCAACGACTTTAGGGGAAATCAGCTATAGAGGGTGTACTCATTACGCGGTTTCTACAAATGTTCATCAATCCTACCTAAGAGTTGAAAAAATTATGTCTGATCAAATTAATACACTCATATAAGCATCTGATGAGTGTGCGTGACTGAGAGAGAGATAGGGAGAGAGTGGGTTAGGGGTGGTTAGATGTAAGGCATTTGGAGGGCAATTTTTATAGTTACATATACTTATTTACTAGGTCGATTCGTATGACCAATGATGTTTTAAAAAATGAAAATTAATTCATAAACAAAACTGGACAAATAAGTATTTAAAAAATGGCGATTCACTTGAATAGTGACGATGGGATAATAACATATAATACATAAATAAAAAAACAGAATGAGCCATGCAAAGGGCACCTATAAAAAAAAGTCCGTCACGCAGGGGCTGCGTAAACTAAGCAGATTTCCCACATGAAGTTTTACAATAGAGAAATCTGCCTAATAATAACAGGAGTAGGAAGGTATCTCTAGACCTATTCACGAGGGACGAATAGTTACGGAAACGGCCGCACTAGCTCTCGGCGGATAGTCCCGAACAGCCGACTCCTACCGACCACAAACACAATACAAATGCAAATATCTCGGTTAATATTCAAGATATAAATGAAATTGATATCAACAAAGATTTATGATTTCTCATAATTATTAAGATATTTCTGATCAGCTCAGTTCTACCAGAAAATGTCTTGCAACCATTACTATAAAACTAAAACGATAAAATGATATCTTGAAAATTAATAGTGTTAGAATTGTGATTCGTTATATACACGTATCTCAATAACTGAATATTACGTTATATTTATTTTTAAAATGTGGGCCCTTTAACCTTCCCTGGCTAGAAAAAGGGTGGTAACCTGTAGTTAACTCATCCCAATAAGTCTTCGTGGCTTAAGATAATTCCCATTGTAATGAAACTTGAGGTGGAGATGGAAGTATACAAGAGAATAATCAGTTACTGATCATTTTTGATTCCTCGCCAATCTTTATAATTATATATTTAAACGGTGAGTTTCGCATCCGTTTTAAGAATTTCTTAATTTTTTTAATTTCTTTCTGAGTACTCCCACATAGATCTATCCCTCGCCCAAATTTTGGTTAGTCCAGAACTCATTTCTACTTACCTATAAATCGTTGTTAACTACTGCTGTTAACAATTAAATGAATTTGTATGGATTCTAATAGGTATGTGTGTAATTTCTCAGCAGTTGTAATAATGATCTGATCGAATTGTAATTCGGTACACATACTCAGTAATATATACCCAGCAGTTCATGCATAGTTCTTGTACAATTTCAATTACCTAAGAATTTAATGTCTATTTATGTAGATAGAAAAAATATATATATATTTTTTATTAACATCCCCTTTATGCTACTAAAGTTAATTGTAACTGTTTATCTACGTATAATGACACTTTTCTAGCCTGATTGAGACCAACGATTTTATTCATTACGTTTGTAACTAATGAGGAAGTGAAGAAAATTTTACAATAGAGAAATCTGCGTAATAATAACAGTAGTAGGAAGTTATCTCTAGACCTATTCAGGAGGGACGAATAGTTACAACTAACGGCCGCACTAGCTCTCGGCGGATAGTCCCGAACAGCCGACTCCAGCTGACCACACACACAATACAAATGCAAATATCTCGGTTAATATTCAAGATACAGAATAAATGTATAGAACAATATTTATAGTAAATTTAATTTGCAATAAGATTGACTCTATACAATTTTTCGATCCGACGATATATAATTTTGAATGGACCTCATTTTCGTCATCTCCTGGGTAGGATCGGTGGACATTTGAAGAAATTTTTCGCTTGTTGTACCAACCAAATTTAGAGATTTATTTGAAAAACTCTGCTCTCTGGTTTAAAATTTCTGTCATAAAACGGATATAACGGAGATATTTTGAATTTTCAATAATCTCCCCCTCTAAACCCCCCCCCTCCCACTGGTCTGATTGCAGCCATTAACGAACTTGATCTTTCTTTTTACATAGTACGCTTAAATATGAAGTTTGTAACGATCAAACAATAATTGCGACCGCTAGAGCGTTAATAGACAAATATATATATATATATATATATATATATATATATATATATATATATGTATATAATTTTGAACGGACCTCATTTTCGTCATCTCCTGGGTAGGATCGATGGACATTTGAGGAAATTTTTCAAAACTCCGTCATGAGTACCTCAATAGCTGATTTCCCTTAAGGGAAATCTGCTAAAAAGTGCAATATAAAATGCTCTCTCTTAACCCATATTTTTATAAAATATTAATATCAGGAAAGATATGCACATTTATATATATATATATATATATATATATATATATATATATATATATATATTAAAAATTTACATTCAAATATTTCCCACAAGAGCAGATAAGAAGGCTGTTTATGAAATAGGGAATATGTGGTGTTGTGAGATCACAAGTGTGTTATAACAGAGCGTGGAAAATCTGCTTAGTTTTCCCAGCCCCTGCTTGGCAGACTTTTTTTTTTTTTTAAACCTATATATATATATATATATATATATATAAATAAAACCTACGGTGTTATTTATATCTATGGTTTCATAGATGGCACGTAAGGTGTATATCGCTGCAAGCGAAATACCAACAATAAATAAATAATGCTGAACGATAAGATTACGTATAAGATGTCTTCTGTGACTCATTCCAGTAAATGGGAAATTTGCTAAATTTGTGCAAGACCGCATGACGTCGTTTTACTGCTTTAGATTATTGAGAATTATTTCTATTTTTATCTGCCACCTTTAAGTTGATCATTAAACAAACTATTAAACATTTACCAATTACCGTCAGCGACACGTACTTTTGGCATTCATGACATAACTGAAAATAGTCAAAATGGAATCAGAGAAGGTCAAAACGGATAACTGCTTTTGAAAGCATACTATAAACAGCATTTAACAATTATTTTCACTCTTTCAAAATTCCAAATATGGTAAAATAATGTTCTTATTTAATTAAACGAGTTACGTTTCATTATTTATATATATCTATAACAAAACAAAATTGTATATATGTCATTTGATAATAATCTAGAAAGAAATACATGCAATGTACCATATTGTATCAGACAAGAAGGAAATAAACTTCCTCTCTAAAGGTCTACTTCTTTGAGGAAATTAATAAATAAAAACAATATATATATATATATATATATATATATATATATATATAATACTAGCTCAGATACCCGGCTTCGCCAGGGAATTGATTTGAGGCTGAATGGTGATGGTATTTTTTTGGCAAGGCTTTACTTTGCACAATATTTTGACATTTACCCGTCCCACTGTTTAGGGTTAATACCCGTTGTTGGCATTTGTTAATAATAAAATTAATTTTTTATGTAAGTCTTTACTGTCCTCCAAATTGTTGACTCCTGCTATAATTTTTAGCGTATAACGCCTTTATACTTCGGTATACGACAATAGTGTATATAAAAAATGTTTCTCTAAATAACAAAATAAACAACTTTTGTTATGTGCATATTTGCCGAAAAAGCAATAGGAAACGAAATACCACTATTATTAATTTGTGGCCTTCCTTATAACCCCCACTCCTGCCCATTCCTAGAAATGTTAGTATGGCTTATTATAAGGAAGGCGTCAGTGCTAATTCACATACCGAGTTTGGTTTAGTTCGGTTGAGTCTTTTGTGCCAAATAAAATTGTGGACTCCCGCTATAGTTTTTAGCGTATAACTCATTTATACTTCGGTATATGGCAAAATTGTATATATCAAAAGTTACACTAAATTATAAAATAAACAACTTTTGTTATGTGCATATAACAAAAAAAAAATCAGTAGAAAACGAAATATTGCTATTTTTAATTTCAGGCCACCCTTATAACCCCCAGTCCTGTTCGTCTCCGAGAATATTAGTATAGCCAATAGTCTAAGTTAGGCTAGTAGTAATATACATACCAAGTTTCATAAAATTCGGTTCAGCCGTTTATGCGTGAAAAGGTAACAAACAAACAAACAAACAAATAAACAAACAAACAGACACCAAAGAAACAAAATGCAGTTATGGTGTCTATGACATGTGAAACGAAAAGTTATCGTGAAAATTCGCGAAAAAAATCAATGTACAGACAGAGGTTACAATTTTATATATATATAGATTATTATTTGTTTTTATATAAATATAAAAACATATACTAGACATCGTTAGATATCTATGAGGAATAATGTACGGTACCGCTACATATCTCTGGCATGAACAAACTTTAAGGAAGTGATGTTGCTCTCCATACTGGAATGGGCAGTCCATCCCAGCTGTATATTATTATTTGGCTGTTTACGCTTCCAGCTTTATAAATATATTTTATAGCCTTTTCACTCTGCCAGTATTGTTTTCAGTGGCTAAGAGAGAAACAGAGTGCGAGCCACCCACGTGATTCTCTTAAACAACATGTTCATTGAATGAATACAGATTCCCGTGTCCTTAGGTTACCCATCATTTTATGGGTGCTCTTCCGATGTAAAATCGATCCCAAAGCCTGCAGCTTGTTTTGTAGACTCCAGATTTGTTTCTTAATTCTACTGGGTCTTTATTCCTTGAGAAATATGTTATTTAATTGTGTGAAATATTGATTCTATTTTTCTTAAAATTGCCTACAACTGTCTGTGAGTCTCTCAATGGAAGACGATTTTCACCCCCTTCCGCCATTTTGCTTTGGACTATGCTGTAGTGGCATATTAATTGGTTCACCTTGTGTTTATTAGAACCATTTTCCGTGGCTGCATGACAAATATGAGAATCTTCTTTTTCATAATCTTCTGCTTTATGAAAAAGGGAAAAAGACAGAGACGTGGCTAACACTCGGGTAATATAACATGAAAATACACCATTTATGAGCGAAGTGATGGTAGGAGTTCGATATGGACATGTTTGTTGTAGTAGGCTTTCTATAAAACGAATATTTATGTTTGTTTCCATTTCTTGTCATAGAAAGTTCAAGAAAGTTTATAGATTTTTTCTGTTTAATATCGAGCGTGAATGTTATGCGTTTTTTGAGGGAGTTCACATATTCCAATAATTCTTTTAGTTTAATTTTCAGAGTCATTAAATCACACCAATCAATCATCAACATATCCGTAAAAGTAAAATATTTCTTTGAAAAATGGGTTCTACGGTGCCATTATATTGGATTGCTCAAACCAATCCGTATAAATTTCAGCTAGTGGTGAAAGTGGTGTCCCATTGGCCGTGAATTATTATTCTTATAGCACTCACTTTGGTATATAAAATAATTATGTTTCAAACCTTTTTATAAATCTAGCCTTTCCTTAGAACACATTGGGCTATAATTTTCGACGTCTAAACAATACGTCTATCAAACTATAAACCACACTACCAAACCAGTCAAAAGATGTTAAAAAAAAACAACCGATTTTCAAGAAAAAATGGTTTACAAAGCATGGCGGGTTACGTCAGCTGATTTATATCGATACGTCACGAAATAAAAATATATCGATATAGACTACACTTTTAGGGATAATCGATATATTTGCATTCCCTGACTTATCGATATAAATCAGTTGACTTAACCAGCTATTCTCCGACTGGCAAGGCTTGTAGAAGGTCCTAAGAAAGACGTAGTCGTTAGGTTAGTTGCATTTTAGTAATAGAATTTCTCTTCTCGTATGGACGCGAAACTAGTAGAGAAATAAAAAGTCCGTCACGCAGGGGCTGCGTAAACTAAGCAGATTTCCCACGTGAAGTTTTACAATAGAGAAATCTGCCTAATAACAACTCTAGTAGTAAGAAACCTCTAAACCTAAAAAACATTATTTAGGGCCTAATAACCCAGTAGTTTCTAGCCCAAAAAACAGTTAACCTAACCTCTAAACCTATTCACGAGGGACGATAGTTATGGAAACGGCCGCCAGAGCTCTCGTCGGAAACTCCGAACATAGCCTACACACAGAATACAAATGCAAATATCTCGGTTAATATTCAAGATAGAGAATTAATGTATAGTACAATATTTATAGTAAATTTAATTTGCAATAAGATTGGTTCTATACAGTCTTTTGATCCGACGTATAGTAACGGAGATATTTCGAATTTTCGAAAATCCTCCCCTCTAAACCCCCCCTCCCACTAGTCCAATTTCAGCCGTTAACGAACTTGATCTTTCTTTTTACATAAAACGCTTAAATATGAAGTTTGGTAAGGATCAAACAAAAATTGCGACCGCTAGAGCGGTAACAGACAAATATATATATATATATATATATATATATATATATATATATATATATATATATATATATATATATAGATATATATATACAGTTTTGAACGGAACTCATTTTCGTCATCTACTAGGTAGGATCGATGGACATTTGAAGAAAAATGTCGAAAATTCCGTCACGAGTACAACCTCAATAGCTGATTTCCCTTAGGGGAAATCTGCTAAAATGAATTTTAATAATCATTTGAAGTTTTCATTATTTTGTTAACCTTCCACCATAGATTAGGTAAAAAAAAAACTATTTTTGGGAACTTTTTATAGCTTCGTCAACGATTCTCTCTCTAAATAGAAATATTTTCCTTTGAAATCAGTCATTTCTTTATAAATATCGACGATTTTTTTAGCAGATTTCCCTTAAGGGAGGTTTTACTCATGACGGAATTTTCGAAATTTTTCTTCAAATGTCCATCGATCCTACCTAGTAGATGACGAAAATGAGATCCGTTCAAAACAGTATATGTATATATATATATATATATATATATATATATATATATATATATATATATATATATATATATTTGTCTGTTACCACTCTAGCGGTCGCAATTTTTGTTTGATCGTTACTAAACTCGATATTTAGTTGTTTTATGTAAAAATAAAGATCAAGTTCTTTAACGGCTGAAATCGGACCAGAGTGACGGGGAGGTTTAGAGGGAAGGATTTTCGAAAATTTGAAATATCTCCGTTACTATACGTCGGATCGAAAAATTGTACAGAATCACTCTTATTGCAAATTAAATTTACTATAAATATTGTTATATACATTTATTCTCTATCTTGAATATTAACCGAGATATTTGCATTTTTACATTTTTGCATAACAGCTCAGTAGGTGATGGACAAAATGAAATTAAGTTGACGAAGGGGTGTACCTATTTTATAAAATTTTCTTGTAGCTATATAGTATCTTTTCGTTGTAAGATATCGTAGCGAACTCAGAAAATAACTTTGAAATTTAGTCTTTAAGCTGCCAAGAGTAATTCGTTCTCTCATGGTTATAGAAAAAAGGATAGGAGTGAGGTAAAATAAGTCAGTTAGTTAGGAGCATTTTTCTATTGGTCTATTAGGTTCTTACACCAAGATTTTTTTTTGTTCTCTGCTATGTGTGCAAATATAGTTGCATACGGAGATAATTCCTTCCTCTTTATATCGTCTACAATGTGAATGAATTTATTTAAATTTGCATTAGAGTGTTGAGTGAATCAACGAATAGCTTTCATGCAACAATAGACATGACAAGAATAAGCTGCTCCTCTTTTGAAAGAACCCATAAGGATGGTCCATTTGCCAAGTTGGCAAAATTCAATATTTTAGCAGATTTCCCTTAAGGGAAATCAGCTATTGAGGTCGTACTCATGACGCGAGTTTTGAAAAATTTCCTCAAATGTCCATCGATCCTACCCAGGAGATCACGAAAATGAGTATATATATATATATATATATATATGTCTGTTAACGCTCTAGCGGTCGAAATTTTTGTTTGATCGTTACCAAACTTCATATTTAAGCGTTTTACGTAAAAAGAGAGATCAAGTTCGTTAATGGCTGAAATCGGACCAGTGGTAGGGGGGGGGTTTAGAGGGGGGATTTTTGAAAATTCAAAATATCTCCGTTCTTATGCGTCGTATCGAAAAATTGTATAGAATCAATCTTATTGTAAATTAAATTTACTATAAATATTGTTCTATACATTTATTCTGTATCTTGAATATTAACCGAGATATTTGCATTTGTATTGTGTGTGCGGTCGACGGAACCCCGCCATGTTCCGGACTCTCCGCCGAGAGCTCTGGTGGCCGTTTCCAGAACTATTCGTCCCTCGTGAATAGGTTTAGAGATCTCTTCCTACTACAGCTGTTATTAGGCGGATTTCTCTATTGTAAAACTTCACGTGGGAAATCTGCTTAGTTTACGCAGCCCCTGCGTGACGGACTTTATTTAAATATTTCAATTTGTTCACATGGAATAACTATATTAATTTTTTAAGAAACTTTTATTAGATTCTAAAATGTTTCCTCAATATGTAGTTATTTCTACCGTCATGTTCATTATGATCTTCAATCTAATTTAATATAAGGGTCCAATACAAATTAGTTGCTTGCTTGACTATTTTCAATATTTTTTATTTTTCTATGAAACTAACTTCAATCTATTGAGTATCCAAAAATGCATTCGTTTTATCATAAAAAAAAAAAGTTTTTTTCCGATAAATATAGTGTGATGAAATATCCCAACTTCTGAACTGACAAAACTTAAAATAAAGGTTAATATTTTTATAATCTATTATAAAAGGTATTAATGGTGAAATTTGGTACAAATATATAAATTTAGACTGTATATTTGATTTTTAATGGCTGTGCCCGCGACGCTCAAATTACATATTTTAGGTCATGTTCTCAGACCTCTTAACCTCCACATGCCTTAAGTGTAAAACTCCAAATTTTTACCAATAATTCTACTCGTTAGAAACTAACATTTACCCAAATTAAAAATTGTAACTTTCTTGCCCAAGAGGGATAAAAGGGGTAAAACTTCGAATTTTTTTAAAAAAATTAGATTTTTATGATTGTTTTATGAAAAATCTATTCTCAAAGCTCAAACTTTTTTTACTAAAAGTATGTATGTATACCTTTTCCATTAAAAAAATTACAAATCATTATCTTCTTGTCTTATGTTGTTAAAAAAAATGATGAAAATGCAAGTTTATTTTTCTTTTCATGTTATTTTTTCAAACTTTGTGGCAAATGTGGCACTTAGGTTAGTTTATAATTAAATAATACAGCAGATCATTCTATTGTAAAGTTTGGTTTTTGATTTAATATTTTAGAACAATCCGAAGGGAAAATATTGACTGAGTGAAAATGAACACAACAAAAATGGCCGCCATCGGCAAAATAATTTTTTTATAAATAAAATGAATGAACTTTTTTATACTCTATAGATTGAAGTTAATTTGGTAGAAAATCTCTGGACCACTTGGTATAGATTGACCAGCCATAAGGTAGTCATAATCTGTACACAGCAGCTAGAATCCCGTATTTATCCTAATCTGATTTCATACTGACCTCTAAGGCTGCATTAAGCTTAGAGGGACAGCTTTAGAGGTCAGTATGAAACCCTGAGTGTCAGCATTTCATACTGACCTCATTTTCGGAAATGCTTATTTGGGAGACTAGGAAATGATAATGGAAACACATAAGCTCAATTTGGATTGATTTCCTTATTTAAAAATGGCACACTGAAATTAATGAAATAATTGGTTGTAACAACATTTTAACAGATTCGGAGTTTAGAGGGAGGAAATTTCGAAAAGGCCTCCCATATTATCGTCGGATAGAAAAATTGTATAAAACCAATCTTATTGCAAATAAAATGTGCTATATATATTATTATATACATTTATTCTGTATATTTAATATTAAAGGAGATACCTGCATTTATTAGTTTTTAGCCTTTAGTTAACCCCACTTAGACTCATTTCATAATACCTGTTTTATCACAACCACAGTATTCCAAGTTTTAATACCAAATATTCTTTTCACTGAACGTTTACTGTGTGAGTCAGATGGAAATTCATAGTGTGATGACAACATTAATTTAAATACAGGGGTCGTGAATCGAAAATATTTATTTCTTCTATAACAAACTCGGTATTTAACTTTTTCAGTCCACACTTAAGGTCATATAAGTCAGTGGCTGAAATCGGGGGCGGAAAAGAGGAATTTTGAAAATTCAAAATATATCCGTTATTATGAGTCGTATCGCAAAAATGTTATAGAACCAATCTTGTTAAGCTATTGATGCTCTACAATTGTTGGTCTATACATTTTTCGGAACTCAAGTATTAAGCGAGTTTTTTGTACTTTCTTGTTTTCAGCCTTCAGTGCCTCCCCCACGTCCCTTTTATTCATTGTATTTTTTTTTTACATAGAAATGGAGAATATGTTGTGAGATGAGATCAAAAGTGAGTTATACTTGCACTTGGGAAATCTCTTTAGTTTACGCAGTCCAGCGTGACGGGCTTTTTATTTGGATTTCGCCTTGTTTTTTTTTTATCCATACACTTAAAGCTTATTATTAAGTGCTATCACCAGTTATCTTTTTATATTGAACGGATAAAATAACTAGGTATCTTTTTTATTTACTTTTTTTATGAATATGCTCTGGATCTATTGGTGATAAGCATAATGCACTCTGCGAACTAAGTTTATTTATTAACACTAATTATCCTTAATTAATTAATCAATTATTATTTATTAACGTTCACTTTTTGCAACTAAGGCTAATTTGGACGAGTTATCTACAGGTTACCACCCTTTTCTAGCCAGGGTGGAACTTAGGATTTTATTTAATGAATTTCCTCACTAAATAAATTCCCTTGCCCAGGCGGGAACCGAACTCGCCACTCTAGGATTACCATGTGAGATTAAAGGCAACGCTTTAGCTAACATGAGCCCCAAAAATCAATTATTATAATGGTGACTTGTTATGAACAAGTTAACGCACTTTTCAAGTCAAGGACGAACAAAAACATGTTTAGGTTGTTGATGAGAATCGATTTTCTAGTACCAGAGGAAGTAAGCATTCCTGAAGCTTGTTTCTCTAATGGTACAAACCAACTTATATGTCTTTGGAGTAGTTCTTCCAAAGAACATCCAGAGAGGTAGCCAAGGAGCAAGTCACGAATGGCAGGGACACGTGACATCACACCCTACGCACATAAATTCTAATCTATATAAAAGAGGCTCTGTTCCACTTAGTGTGTAACAAGCTTTTTCCTGCCTGAACTCTTCTCCAAGACAGCTGACCCAAGAAGGTGACTATTCGGATAAACACTCAACAACCATTTTATTATCCAGGGTCGGGAATGATGGCATTAAAAGGAGACTAAATAGAAAACCTGATATATGAAATTAAGTGTAAGTCGTCTCGTGGGTATACAAAGAGAATACCTATCATTGGTAAACATTTTGGATTACAATAGTGAAATAAAGTTAATGATGTTTTCTGTTTCTTATCAAAAGTTTGCGAAAATTAGCAGGATAAAAGAAAGAATTTTATTATTATTATGGGGGTGCTTAAACAATGCTAAGCGGCACATTATTTATTATATGCAATTATACTTATTATTAGTATTCTGTTTGTCATAAATCTTAGAAAAGAATTATGTTAATTTCATATGTCAGAAAACTGATCTTTATTTAGACATTAAAAAAGAATGATTAATCTACATTTGCATTAAATTATGATATATTGAATTAAGTATAATAATTATTTAGATTAATTTATATTTATATTGTATTACATGCCAATGTATATGCTGTTAGTTTGTAATTTAGAAATTATTTTTATTTACACATTTTTTAAGAAGTTATAATATATTAATAACCATACTAACAGTAATTGGCCAGACTCTTGGCAACATGTTTGTAAACATAAGCCAATAACAAAAAATATTATTATTATATTTTGTTTAATATTTTTTATTTGATTTCTCTAGATCCCAACATGAACACTTGTTTCGTTTTTCAATTCTCGCATTGCAGTTTTTCTAGTTAGTTTTGGATTGTATCTTTTTTTTCTCCTTTGTTATGTATTTTGTTATTTGTTGTGTTCCATTTCTGTTTATGTGTTCCATTTCTGTTTTTGTGTTCAATTTATGTTTTCCATTTTGTTTTGTATTCCATTTTGTTTTTGTTGTGTACCATTTCTGTTTTTGTGTTCAATTTATTTTTTTTTGTATTCCATTTTGTTTTTGTATTCTATTTCTGTTTTTCGTTTCAATGCTGTTTTTGGTTCCATTTCTGTCATGTGTTTCATTTCTGTTTTTCGTGTCCAATTTCTGTTTTGTGATTTAATTTTCGTTTAAATTAATTTTGTTTTCTTTTTTAATTTTATACAGCTTTTTTTTCCTGAGCAAAATCATTGGCTTTATTGTCTTTTTCTACTTTGTAGGAACGATAGAAATTTAATGACAACCACCTCAATAGCTGATTTCTTTTAAGTAACAGAGTAATATTCAGAATATATTATGTTCTTAAAGTAACAGGTTTAAGAATATACTTTTTGCTCATTGTCGTGAAGAATAAATGTTTTTATTCAACAGTTGACGATTTCTGTAGTTGTGATTTAGTTTGTCCTTGCAAAGGTCAGTGAGGTCGTAAGGACATAATTTCCGCACGATTTCTTGTTTGTGTATTATTGACGGTTTTGCCTTGCTTTATTCTTGTTTGCCTGCCCAACTCCTACAAACGCCGCAAGGGTACGTAGACAAAAGCAACTTCCAGACGTTAATTCTACAAGGAAGGTACAATATATCCTGAATATAGTCGATGCTGCATAAAATAACTCACTTGGAGTACATGTATATGGCTATATAGAATAGATAGTATTAGTATTTCCTTTTACGGTCCATTGTCTCCTACTAGAGGTCTTATAGTCATGTTTGTGTTAGCCGGTAATTTATTTTTATTTTTTTAGCATTACCTACAACTAATGCCAAACCTGCCGACAGATGCCGTCATTACTGGCTGATAGTAAAGCACACTTGGGCAGGGGCTTTCGATGCGATGGCACCATTTTCAAGCCAGTCAAAAGTAGTACAAAGTTGTATAAATAGTTGGGAAATGAAGTCATTGACAGAAAAGCAAGTGTACAAACTCAGTAGCTATCTTAGGGTTATCTGCTTGAAGTATCAGGGTGGGGAATCTTTGGGTTCATTAATTCAATATAGTTATCTATAATCTATCTATAGTTATCTATCTATATCTTCAATATCGGTAATTAATGTATAATACCTAAGTGGATAAATTTTGTGCAAAGAGCTCAAACGGCTGGCTCGATTAGGCTAAGAGATTACTAGATTACTAATTGAAGTGAAATCATATGTTGATTCAAGTCCCGTTCCAGCTGATCTGCTACTACAGCTGATTAAAGACCAGCTGAATGAAGTATCGCTACCTATTGTAGTGAAGGGCCATTGTTAAAGCTGATAATATAATTTATCCCCTCGAGCTGTAGAGGAGGCGCCGCTGATTATATCTAGGCAGGGTTATTGCACTCACATGCACACCGCATCACTAAAATCAGTTATTTTTTTTATCAATGAAGTCGTCTGACCATATAATTCCATTTCATTATTAATACCTGGTAAGATCCCCAGGAAAAACATATTTGGATATTAGGCCGGATATGAGATTTTTTTTGGTGGCTCCAAGTGAAAATCGGATTACTCGAGGTGGATGATTACTGAAAGCTGAAACCAAAATAAATACAAAATAAATCGGTTAATGTTGGAGTTAGGAAAAACATGAACTTAATAATGGTTGTAGAAAAATTAGTTTTTAAACAAAATTATTAATATAATATTATTTAATCTGAATAATAAAAGCAGAGATATTTCGAATTTTTGATTCTAACACGTTTAAATACAGAATTTGTAAATGAAACACAAATTATGACCCTAGACAGACGTATGTATACATATACACACACACTCACGCGCGCGCACTAACCTACGCACACACATATACATAGTCATATTTATTTAAATTTAATGAAATTGGTCGAAAATGGCGTACAACCTCAGTGGATGATTTCCCTGGAAGGAAATCTGTTCAGACAAATAGTTAAATCCCCTTAAGCGAAATCAGCTATTGATGAGGCCATACTCATCACGCGATTTCAGAAAAATAAATCCCCACTCCTACTTAATATTATCAATAAACTGTTATATCATGAAGCACTTTATTTCAAGCTATACTCTTAAATATTGTTTTCATCCAACTTATACTTTTTGGAAAAAAATGCAAATACCTGGCGCACATGGAAAATCTGATTAGTAAATGTAACCCCCTTCGTGACGGACTTTTTGAGTTGAGAAAACTCTAAGAACAATGCACTTACTTTATCTATCGAGTTTAGTAATGACCAAATAAAAATTACGGCCAATGGTGCATGCACACGAACACATATACTTGAAAGAACCTATCTTTTTCTCATTTAATAGGTACGATTAGATGACTTCAAAAAAAGTCTGTCATGAAGGGGCTGTGAAATCAAAGCAGATATTCCATATACTGAAATGACACATTAGCAATGCCATCGCAACATAAATTTATATTTCAAAGTCGAAATTCGATGAGTAGTTTGGGTAGTGGGGTTTATTGTAGGCTGTATACAGGAAAACACTAATAGCTCGCTTAATATTTGAGTTAAAAGAAATTGTACAGGACAACGGTTGTAGAGCTTCCATAGTTTAACATGATTGGTTCTATAACATTTATTGATCCGACTCATAATAACCGAGATATTTTGGATTTTCTAATTCCCCTCCCTAATCCTGGACCTTTTTTTCAGCGATTAACGAACTTAATCTTTTTTTTATATAAAACGCTCATGAATTGAGTTTGTTAACGATCAAACAAAAATTGCGAACGCTAGACAACAGATATATATATATATATATATATATATATATATATATATATATATATATATACATATATAGTTTCAAACGGACATCCTTAAGAGAAATCTGCGGCAGCTCTAACAGCAGCAAGAATACAAGATTATAGCTGAACTAAGTTTAGGGAAATCTGCTAAAAATATACGTCCCACAGGTGGTGATGAGTAAAATGATTAGATTTCCCACGTAAAACAGGCTACCTTCATATCTTAAGATAGTTCGCACGCAACTTGACATCTTTTCCGTAACAGTACTCATGGGAACAGATACCAGTTGTTTCTCATCTTTTATTCTATGTTTCTCAGTTATTAGAGTACCGGTGTAAACAATGCATGTAATAGGACATTAAGTGATATGTTAGCTACTATAATCCCAAGAATTGTTCTACTTCAACTGTATTGGATGTAAAGGAATAAGTTACAATTTCTAATTAATTAACGTTTTGGGACTCTCCAATCAAGAATTTCATTAGTTCGTAATTTTAAATATTGCATATGCATTACAATGTGCCAATTGTTCCCTAAAATTTGAAGAACCAATTTCGATAACCTTCAAAATAGCTTGATGAGTAGAAATGGGTTTAGACAAGGGTGAAAATACTAAATTGAAATTTCTCCAAGCCTATTAGTGATACTAAATATTTTTATAGTAGCATATTAGTAAATATAATACATTATACTACTTTTCTAAAAAGATAAGATCCATAATCATTCATATAATTATTTTTTGAAATTTAAGGAGTTGCATTGTTAATAACGTATTTCAATCAAAACATTGAAAATAGTTTATGTAGCAGGAAATTCGCTGAGTATGCAGATCCCCAAGTATTGAAAGTAGGATTTTCTTTTGCTGAGAGGAGGAGGAGGGGAGGGGGATTATTTTCAGAAAAATAGATTTCCAATCGAAATACCCGTGGACAAATAAACACGAGTGGACAAATAAAACTAAGAAGATAAATGCTTTATCAAACAGGTGGTTCTTTTTTACAGTTTAAATTGATAATAATTGTTTAACTAACCTAGGTAGCTAAATTAAAGAAAAGAAGAGCTAAGATTATTAAATAGCCTTGAAAGAAAGAGAAAATAACGAAAAGCTATTTACAGACTATTTTTGCAGTTTCAGAGTACGGTTTGTTGATTTAAAACGAAATTTATTTTTAGGAAGGCAAACATTTGATAACGATTGGGTATAAAAAGAAAAGAAAAAGAAAAGTGTTTATTAGAGCTAGTAGAAATGCAATAGCGATTCAAAATAATAATAAAAGATTTTTTTTTTTTTTGTATTTTAATATGATTGACATGCTCTTGACTAATTTGACGAAATATGCTTTTGGAAAAAAACATGATATTCCCACGAAGCAACTAGTCAGTAATCAATCAGGTTTCAAGAGAAGGTACTTTAAAACAAGCTAAAGCGGGCTCCTCATAGAAACAGCATCCTCATCTGTCTTTATGGCTAATATTCCAATATATATTATTTAAATTGTCATATGTGGTAGTAGCAGTGTTTCGTCTTTGTGTTGATTGAAATGAAAAAGGTATTCCGTAGAAATATTTTAGATTGACTTAAGCAAAAAGGAAAGGTCACTCCCAACAATCAAATACCACTATTAGCAGATTTCCCCCTACTCATGACGCGATTTTCGAAATTCTTCTTCAAATGTCCATCGATCCTATCTAGGAGATCGATAATTTATAATGTAAATATTTCCTGTCAGAAACCAATTCGAGATGCAATACAATGCAATCCTTGCAATCTTTGCAATGCTTTGTAATTTACATAATAGTAAATTTGGGTAGAACGCAATTCCATCATTACAAAGGAAATAAGCTAACACATTTAGCCTCCCGACAACTCCCCCCCACGCTTCAGCATCAACTTTGCTTTACATAAAAAATTTATTTAAAACATTAAATAAGCATAGTTAGAACTATCATATAAGTCTAAAAACATAACGTGATTTGTTATAATATGCCTATATTACAAACATTTTAATGAAAAACAATAAAATTGTTGATTTTCGCTACAGTTTTAGCAGATTTCCCTTAAGGGAAATCAACTTTTGAGGTTGTACTCATGACGGAATTTTCGACATTTTTTTTTAAATGTCCATCGATCCTACCTAGTAGATGACGAAAATGAGGTCCGTTCAAAAATGTGTATATATATATATATATATATATATATATATATATATATATATATATATATATATATATATATATATATATTTGTCTGTTACCGCTCTAGCCGTCGCAATTTTTGTTTGATCGTTACCAAACTCGATATGTAGTCGTTTTATGTAAAAAGAAAGATCAAGTTCGTTAATGGCTGAAATCGGCCAGTGGGAGGGGGGGTTGAGAGGAGAGGATTTTCTATAATTTGAAATATGTCTTATTGAAAATTAAATTTACTATAAATATTGTTATATACATTTATTCCCTATCTTTCATATTAACCGAGATATTTGCAATTTTATTAAATCGGGGCGGATAACGGATGAAAGTGAGTTTCCCGTCAAAAGCTAGGTCGGCCGTTTTCTTAACTCTTCGGGTCTCGTGAAATTTCTCTATTGTAAAACTACACGTGGGAAATCTGCTTAGTTTACGCAGCCCCTGCGTGACGGACTTTTTATCTTATATCTCATTCAATCTTCGGTATATTACAAAAGTTACTTTAAATAACAAAATAAATAAGTTTTTAGCAGATTTCCCTGAAGGGAAATCAGCTAATGAAGTTGTACTCATGACGGAATTTTCGACATTTTTCTTCAAATGTCCATCGATCCTACCTAGTAGATGACGAAAATGAGGTCCGTTCAAAACTGTATATGTATATATCTATATATACACATATCTATCTATCTATCGAGTTTGGTAACGATCAAACAAAAATTGCGACCGCTAGAGCGGTAACAGACAAATATATAGATAGATAGATAGATATATCTATCTATCGATATATTTGTCTGTTACCGGTCTAGCGGTCGCAATTTTTGTTTGATCGTTACCAAACTCGATATTTAGTCGTTTTATGTAAAAAGAAAGATCAAGTTCGTTAACGGCTGAGAGCAGACCAGAGGGAGGGGGAGGGGTTTAGAGGGGAGGATTTTTGAAAATTGGAAATTTCTCCGTTACTATAGGTCGGATCGAAAACTTGTATAGAACCAATCCTATTGCAAATTAAATGTACTTTAAATATTGTTATATACATTTATTCACTATCTTGAATATTAACCGAGATTTGCATTTTTATTAAATCTGGGCCGCTAACGGCTGGGTGACTATCCTGCCAAAAGCAAGTTCGGCCGTTTCCTTAACTGCTCGACTCTCGTGAAATTTCTCTATTGTAAAACTTCACGTGGGAAAACTGCTTAGTTTATGCAGCCCCTGCGCGACGGACATTATTTTATGTGTATCATTGTCGAAAAACGAATAGGAAACAAAATATCCCGGTTTTACTAAGTTAGTTTACGCAGCCCCTGCGTGACGGACTTTTAGTAGATTTCCCTTAAGGGAGGGGATTTCTGAAAATTCAAAATATCTCCGCTACTACACGTCGTATCGAAAACGTGTATAGATCCAATATTATTGCAAATTAAATGAACTATAAATATTGTTATTCACATTTATTCTCTATCTTGAATATTAACCGACATATTTGTATTTTTTTAAGTGTGTGGGGATAAAGGACGAGATGAGATCGGCTATTGTCGGTTCTGCCCGTGAGATTCCACCGAAAATTAGTTCGGCCGTTTCCGTAATCGTTGGGCTCTTGTGAAATTGGTTTAGAGAATCGTGTAAGCTTTTACTTTATGAGATATATGCAAATTTGACCTTGTGACCCCCGCCTCCCGTCTTAAATTCTTGGACTTCTTGATTGATTGAGATAAAAATTATTCTGACTCATTATAAATTACAGTAGTGGATATAGTTAATAGTTTTTAATAAAATTAATATGTTATATTCTAATATGTTTCAGTTATTGTTTTTCTTTCCGGTGAGCCGTTGGCAGAACTGTTTGATTACATTTCAGACGCTTTCCTCCAAGAGGGAAAATATTTCTTATTGCCGTTTGTATTTATTCACTTAATATTCACGGTGGTGTTGTGATAGCAGTATGTAGGTTTATCTATTGTTAAACTTCACGAGGGAAATCTGCTTAGTTTACGCAGCCCCTGCGTGACGGACTTTTTTAAATTCCTACTGGATCTAAACTCTTGGTCGAGTGTGACTGTGATTCTGTTAGCGTGCCGGTATGTGAATGAACGAGGCATCTAATTCGTTTTTAATGATTCTCCCGTTTAATAGTCATTCATTAATATCTCTCTCCCATTCACGAGTCTACTCCTGACACATCCTCCTCGTCTGCGCGCTATTCTATTGTAACTGACGGACACGAACTCCTGATGTGACACAAATACACCCCCACCCCTCCCCCCACCGAATATCTCTGGGCCTGGGTTTTCCTACATTATTACTCACCTACCGAATCATGAAAACACATTCTATGGGAGTAATTATACGGCATTTAATAACTTCCATCCTCATTTATTATCACTTTGTTCACATTATTATGTCATACTTTTAAAACTATACAATGAGTAAACTAAAATAGCGAAATTTAACATGAACGAGAAACTGTCACTTGAGTTCATGAATAGTTAGTTACTCCTGCCAAATTCTAACTCTTAGAGGGCTTCAATGTGTTGGAAATATTTATGTCAAAATCCTCATTGGAAATTTCTTGTTTAGAAGTTTTAGTTGGGGCATTATTTGAATATAAAAACTTCAAAATTGCGGAAAGAGACCTATTGCACTTCATGGATGAAGCATGGAATGACTACTGGACGAATATTGAAGAACTCGTTCTTTAGTTCTAGTAAACATCGTTTCCCCCCAAAATATAAGAATGGAATCATTTTAGCACTAGAAGAAGACAATTCAATTTTTTGGAATAAAGTTAAAATTTAATTCAGGGGTTGTGTTGAAATTTCAGAGATATATTAAATGCATTTTGAATTTAGTGTTAACAAATAATAATTATTAATAAAAATAATTAATAATAATAAACTTTGACATGAAGTAATAATTTACGAGACAATATATTTTAAATACAAATTACCACAACAAACTTCATAATTTCATAAACACCAATTCATGTAAATGTTAACTGTATTCATTTTGATAATATGCATTTCCTTAAAACATGAATAAAACATGTCTTCATTTTTTGAGGCATTCTCATGGAAGGTAAATAAATAAATGTTTGGTGATCTTGCTTCATAGTTTATTATTTATTCATATTATTTGGAGAACAGAAGTGGGAAGACAACACACTGAAATACTTCAATTTAAACAATGTTTAAGGACTGACAAAGCAATATTTTCGTTTAAATTTTCTGATCAGTCGAATCTCTCGTTTGTAAAAAAACAATGTCTCATATAGCTTAATCTTATACATTAAAACTGTTGGATCGCATTATACAAAAGTTCATTAAATCCTTCGTGTCATTATTTGTTCCTGAGTTCTGAAAACTTTCATTTTATCCAAGGGGTTCCTTAATTCTATAAGAGTGACATACAGTTAACGAATATCGTCCATGGTTCTTAATTTATATCAACTAATGATTTATATATTTTTTTCAACCTACAGTGGCAGAAAACCCAGCGGAGAAAAGATGCGTGAGGCCGGTGTCCTCTCCAAGATTCCGAAGGGACGATAATGAAAACACTTGGCGGCCATTTTATATCTGACCGATAGACTTGTAGAACTGGTTGAAAAATGCAGAATCTTGGCCATTTTTATTCGAGAAGGAATGGTAGAAAAAAGCAAAATTTGCAATAAAACTACTAATTAAATATTTCTGTCAACTTCTTTAGCAGTTATTTTAGATGTATGTAATTAATTTTCTAGAACTTGTTTCAGTAAGGCCATTTTTGTACGAAAGTGGTACATCGTAAACAAGATTAGTCTGGCACATATTTGGAGAGAATGAAGTACATACAGGTTGTAATGTAGTTCTTCTTCTTTATAAGTCTCATCGGCGATGTGGTTCATGGTCATCATGACGATGGAAGCTTGGGACGACTTTGCAAAATCAGAAGTCCCGTTCTTTAAAATTAGTGATTGACGGTCTTGACATATATTAATAGGCTCAACGCCTGTAATCTGTACGGAATACTCGGAATCAGTTGAAATTCAATCGGTGGTAAGTTCGGACCACAACCATTTTGATATTCAAGTAATAAACACACTTGAAAGAAAAACAATAACTGAAACATGTCAGAATATAACATATTAATTTTATTGAAAATTATGTACTGTAATTTATAATACATCAGAATAAATTTTATCTCTATCCATCAAATATTAGTAGTCCAAGAATTTAAGACGGGGGTGGGGGCACAAGAACATGTTTGCATCTATCTCGTATAACAAAGGTCTCTGAAAAACAATATTTGGTATTTAAGATTCGAATAATGTGCTTTATTAAAATACACAATATTGTTTACGTAACATAAGTTGAAGTGGGGGTTTACTGAAGGCAGAAAACTGGAAAATACAAATATCTCGGTTAATATTCAAGATAGAGAATACATGTACATAACAATATTTATAGTAAATTTAATTTTCAATGAGATTTATTCTATACACTTTTTTGATCCGACTTATAGTAACACAGATATTTCGAATTTTCTAAATACCTCCCCTTTTAACCTCCCTCTCCCTCGTCCGATTTTTGCAATCTCCTAGGTAGGATGGATGGACATTTGAAGAAAAGTTTCGAGAATCATGTCATGAGTACGGCGTCAATAGCTGATTTCCCTTAAGGGATATCTGCTAAAATGCCTTTTACAAGCTGTGGGCAACATTGAAATCACCGTTAAGTGATCATAATGCCATCATGAAAAATATACAACAAGAAGAAGGCAATCATTCTTTAAAGGCGATCGGGCATTATGATGCAGGAGTGCGCTGGGGCTCATTATAAAGTTTCAAACTGTTTTATCGTTGGCCCAACTGCAGGGGTTTGCATCATAAGAGGATAAGTGCAGCTTCCTGAGGGGTCGGAGCACGCGTGCTTGCCAAGTGGATCATTGGCATCTTCCGTCCGTGCCCGAATAGGCCCGTGTTGGCCTCGCCAATAACCACCGACCTAGGTCATCAAGGATCAACACCGCCAAAAACCATGGTCATGGAGGATCCAAGGAAACCATACAAGGTATCAATATATGATCTTATATCTAAAGGATGCAAGGAAGAAACTCGTCATTCTACACAAACAAGAATCCCGACTAAGCTCCCTGACAACTGATCGGGGTGAGAGTTCGAAGCAGTCAATAGTAGTCCAGGTTCTCTAAGGAAAATAGCGCTAATAATGCTTATATCCGGACATGCTTAAAAGCTCCGGACATTTACAACTATTTGTAATCGTTTCTCTGCAGCTCCTGAACCCCATTTCCGAGAGATCCTTCAGGACATGCAAAGAAATAGAAATAACGCACAAAACCTTGCTAAGTTTCCTTGCGCCACCGTAGATCAAATATTATAATTCGTGGCAGCTTTCGGTAAGAAAGCATGACTAAATTATCAAAGAACTGTTATACCTTTGGCGGAGGTACGCTCGGATAACAGTAATAACGTGTGTCTCGATACGTCTCGAGATAACCTGCCTAGAGTGATGTACTAGGAACATTAACAACTTTTACGTTACTATGGAAACATATAGGTTATACAATGACGAGACCAGAGTGTAAATATGTGGGATGTGTTGTGATTTAATTCGTGCTTAAGTCCATGTGTGTTACAAGTTTGATTAATAAAATAAGTGTTGTTCAAATGGTTATGTAATTATAGAACGAAGAACGTTAAAAACCTAACAGAACGTAAAATGTAGTTGAGATATTTTATTCGGAGTTACATGGTTTTCATCTCTCTTGTTTTATTTCCATGCTTAATTATTGTTCTGAAAACAATTTAAAATATTGCTTTACTGTAGAGTTAATAAATCGAGAACTTACAGCAGGGTACATTGACCGATAACCTGGCTACCACGGTACCGATAACGTGGCTACCACGGTTTTCATTTCGCCCGCAAATAATCACTGAGAAGGAGAGACTTATTACTTAATTACACTGGTGAGCCTTCATAAGATCATTTACATTATATAAAATACAAAATTTGAAATTGTTTTTGTATTTACTGCTGAAGTTACCCGGAATTTTCAATAAAATAGAGGTGGAATATAAAAGCTCAAAATCGGACATTGGGCGTCTCTTTTGATGAAGTTTTCTAAACTGTCCAGTTACCTCTCCGTTCAAAAGACACAAGAATTCAGTGTAAAATAGTCGACGTTTTCATCTTAGTAATTTGGGGATGGGTTTCCAAGTGAAACTTTGAATGTCACAGCTCTTAATACAAAATTTCATATTTATTTGGCTAGCATGCCAGTCACAGTGTTTAATCTAGCATTTTTTAGTTGAATATCCTTGATGAAAAGAAGAATGATTCTACCGCCTTATTTCTCTGCTGTACTGTCTCAGACTCTCATTCACGAAATAGTTTTTCTTATATTTCTTTTAGCGTTTGGACTCTGTTAATGTATTCACTTTTTGTGCTACAAAATTCAGTTAGCCTTGGCAAAGGTAAAAAATGTTACCGAAACGTTGGCAAACTGGTGTTGTCTCATTTCCGCAAACCACATCAGATAAGGAATAGCATTTTTTTTTTCTTTGAGTAAACAATGGGGACATTCTTTATGAGCAAAATCCTTTGAATGGGAACGTAACAAGACAATTGTCCCAGAGCCTTCATGATTGTGGCCCAAGCCGCGGGCTAAACCTACCTCAAACACAGCATCCGTTTCACTTAATTCTAGAAGAGCTGGTTTAAATTCAGGTTTGAGCGGCGCCTTGGTGAATTACCTAAATTGTAAACAAGGACTATAGAACGCCTACAAGATTCCCACGAGCTGAATCATCACATTCTATTCAATCCTATTCCAACGAGATTACAAGATTTGTAGGTCGACGTGCTTATAGTGCTGACTCCATCCATCAGCTTGAACTATCGTTATGAATGACATTCTAATGAAAAAAAATAACAATTAAATATCGTTCAGTGGTTAGAATAAAAGTGCCATTATACTACCAAAATGTGCTACATAATATGGTTATATTACAAAAATCAATATTTACATTTCAGTAATATTATACGTTCAAGCAAACATAGTAAACGTCCGTTACATAGGTACGTAAACTAAAACATGCTGGTATGACGTGCTGATCTCATTCACTATTACTAAAATAATGCGAGTAGAAATGGGGGTTTACTGGAGACTGAAAAGAATAAAGTACGAATAACTCGATTAATATTTGAGTCGAAAAAAAATGTAGGGCAGAACAATTATAGAGTATCAACAAGATTATTTCTTTAACAGTTTCTGATACTAATATGAATTTTCGAAATCCCCCACAGTATTCCTCTCATGTTTCAACCATTAACTAATCTGACATTTAGTATTGAATATAAATGTCGTGTATGGTATAGATCAAATAAACATTTTGGAGTTAAGAAAGTAAAATTGTAAACGATGACCTCATAACACTACGTATTTGCAGAAGCTCACACAGTAAAAGTTCAATGAAAAAAAAAATTTGTTAATTAACCTTTCTAGAGAGCGGTTCATGATATAACAGCTAATTGTTAATATGACATGAGCAGGAGTGGGAGGTTTCCTGAAGACAGATAACTAAAAAGTGCATATATCTAGATTAATATTCATGATAGAGAAAATATATAATAACCTTTATAGGAAATTACATTTTCAATAAGATTGGTTATATAAAACTTTTTGATACCACTTATTACCTATATATATAATTGTCGTCATGTCTTAGGTAGAATCGATGGCAAAAATCACGTTGTAAAGAGAACACCACAGTGAAATCCGAATATTATATAGTCCTTCTTCACCGGTTACCATCCGGGCCATCAAAGAGAAAAGTCCGTCACGCAGGGGCTGCGTAAACTAAACCGATTTCCCTCGTGAAGTTTAATAATAGATAAACCTAAATACTGTAACAGCACCATCGTGAATATTAATTGAATAAATACAAACGGCAATAAGAAATCTTTCGCCTCCCGGTGGGAAGCAAAACATGTAAACAATCATATCTGCCAATGGCTCACCGGAAAGAATAACAATAATTGAAACATATCAGTATATAATCTATTAATTTTATTGAATACTGTTTACTATAGCTAGTACTGTAATTTATAATGAATCAGAATAATTTTTATCTCAATCAATCAAATTTTAGTAGTCCAAGAATTTAAGACGGAGGGGGGGGGGAGTCACAAGAACATATTTGAATCTATCTCGTATAATGAAGGTCTCTGGAAAACAATATTTGGTATTTAGCTTCGACTAATGTGGTTTACTATATAAGAGAGTATTGTTTATGTAACACGAGTATAAGTGGGAGTTTACGGAAGATCCATTATAAATTACTGTACTAGATATAGTAAATATTTTTCAATAAAATTAATATGTTATATTCTGATATATTTCCGTAATTGTTAATCTTTCCTGTGAGAAGTTGGCAGACCAGTTTGTTTACGTTTGAGGTGCTTCCCGTCTGGAGGTTTTATTATTATCATTTGTATTTATTCACTTGATGTTGACGGTGCTATTGTGTTACCAGTATGTAGATTTACCTATTATTAAACATCACGAGTAAATCTACTTAGTTTACTCAGCCCCTGCGTGACGGACTTTTTTTATGCGAAGATCAGTTCAGTGCCATACTCTTTGTGAAGATCAGTGCAATGCCATGTTTTGTGAACTTCAGAGATTTGTGTGATCGTGAGTGATTGTACTGTGTAAATAAGAATTGAAGTTATCAGAGCATACTGTGAGTAGTAGTAATTTACCAAGTGTGTAGTGCATTGTCAAATAAACTGTGCAGTGATAAAAACTCTGTGTGTTTAATTTTGTAATCCAAAATAACTCTAATAAACATCGTTTATTATTTTTGTAATAAACGTAACAATATCCTAGTTGCTCGCCGTAATGCTGGGACGCAAAGAGGTCAGCACCACCTGAAACTGGTTTACTACGACGTATAAAGTACATAGTAAAAAATACTCAGCTGACAAGGATTTCCCCATGGAGGTGTAAATCACAGAAATTATCACAGCGGCATTAAACAGCGGTATTGTTTTTAAACAGTACCACCCCGTGAAACCCATTGACAAATGTGTGTACATGTTACTATTTTAAAGTGTCAATACGAAAATATAGTTTCAGGATTATTTTTAAATATATTAGCACTCGTGGCGAATATTTGCAGAAGAAAATTGTTCTAGAACTATTTTTAGAAAATTAGCACTTATGAAAGGTGACAAAGCTGAAGGCATTTGAGTTTGGTTATGAAGTTCCCGCCAAGGCCACGAGGAATAAACAAGAGTTCGCACTCTAAGTAGAAGCATTGCATGGTCACAGCGGAATCCTAATTGTGCTACTATTTTGCATAATATATTCAAAAACGTGTTGACAGTCATGTTAATGAGGCGTATATGTTTTAAATACTTCACTTGTACAAATAAATGGGACCTTTTTAACGGCCTATATGTTCTGATTGTTTTCGAAGATTTATTAGAACTTGCTACTGTGAATCTTGAACGTCGCCGCTTCCTTAATTTGGAGAATAAAATATCACCAGAAAAATAAAATTTGAGTGATAAATATCCCTACATAAAGAATTAGTTGTTATTTATTAACACCCATTTTGTGCAGTGTAAAACATAGAAAATATTCAACAACGGAGTAATATATTACCAGATATAAAATAGTAGGTAATTTATTATAATTTATCCTTCCATAAATTTCTATCACATTTACATTTAACAAACTGGATGCGCCTTACTGAGGAATGACTCTCAAGATCTCTAGTAAATTCTCTCTTCAATTTAAAGTACTTATTCGGTGTGTTATTGTTGTTGGTTAGTAGAGAAATGAAAAAGAGACCACTGCACAACTTTGTTATTTTCCATTTTATGTATTTTTAGCAGATTTAGAAGTTTTATGCAAAAATAATATTAAGTTATTTATTACCGTCCACCTTTTGTAACTGAGGCTATTTGGGACGGGATACTTACAGGGTACCACCGTCTCCTCGCCAGGGTTGGACTAAGGATTTTATTTAATGAGTTCTGTCTTTAAAGAAATTCCTACTGCCTAAGCGGGGAATCGAACTCACCACTCTAAGTTTACCTTGTGAGATTAAAGTCAATGCTTTAACTCACATGGCTAACCTGAGTCCCCAGTGCCAAAATAAAGATCAAGTTCTTTAACGGCTAAAATCGGACCGGGGACAGACGGGAAAGGGGTTAAAAGTGGAGAATTTCAAAAATTCTAGGGAAAATTCGAATTTAAGGGCATTTACATTTATTGAGGCCGTACTCATGAAAATTTCCTCAAATGTCTATCTATCGTAATAGATGACGACAAGGAGGTCAGTTCAAATATATATATATATATATATATATATATATATATATATATATATATATATATATATATATATATATATCTGTTACAGCTCAAGGAGTCGCGATTTTTGTTTGATTGTTACCAAAATCAATACATATGTATTTCATGCTAAGCTATTTCAAGTTCGTTAATGGCTGAAGTCGGGCCAGTGGAAGGGATTTAGAGGGGAGAATTTCGAAAATTCAAAATATCTCCGTTATTATGAGATAGATCGAAAACTTGTATAGAACCAATCTTATTGCAAATTTATTAGTATTTAAGTTTTGCTTTATACATTTATTTTGTATCTTGAAAATTAACCATGATATTACATTTTTTAGTTTTTTTCCTTTAGTAACACATCTCCCCCCCCCACTCCTACTCATATCAGAATATCAATATGCTGTTATATCATGAACCACTTTATTCTAAGCGAAAATTCCAAATGTTGTTTTCAATAGACCTTTATTATTTGAGGTTCATGTAAATTCATTGCATGATGACGTCATCAATTACGTTTTCGTGGAATATGTTTATTTGATCTATACCATACTCGGAATTTAACCGTTTCAGTCAACACTAAAGATCATATTAGTTATTGGCAGAAATCCGAAAAGGAGCAATGGGTATAGTGGATTTGCGGAAATTCAAAATATTTCCGGTATTATGAGTGGAATCGCAATCTGTTATAGAACTAATCTTATTAAACTATTGATAGTCTAGAATTGTTGTTCTATGCATTTTTTTCATAACTCCAGAAATAAGCGAGTTATTCAAGCTATCTTGGTTTCATCCTTCAGTAACCCACTCCCCAACCTCTTTTGTCAACATTTTTTTTTTTTTTTTTTAAAAAAACGTGAGAGGAGCTCACAAGTGACTTTTTATTTCAAGAGTGGTTTTATCATTCGTAGTAAGGGAGAAATAGTGTGAAGAATATCTGCTGACGTAATCAGTATGTCATTACAGCTAGTGGGAAATTTCCTTAGTTTACGCCGTCCTAGGGTAACTCAGTTTCTTATACAACATTGGTGAACAATGTAAAAATGAAGCATACATTCCATTAAAGATACTACTTTCTCTGAAGGCATTGGCAATTTGGTTTCGGGCTTAACAGGATGCCGATTCATTTTTCAGGTGTCTAAATTACATAAGATGCCTTTACAAATCCTGCTTGGGTGAGCTGTTTTAGAAATGGTATTATCACCCACAGCTTATTAGACTGAAAGAAAGTTAAAATTTTTCTTTTTAACAACCCTATTGAAATAACTCTTAATGTGAACTATATAATTTAATATAAGTTCTACGCAAAATGAATAATATTATCTGATCCTGCGGGATATCTAACATATTGATCGGTATTTATTCTGAAGGACGAAGCTGATACACGTGAAACTAACAGCCGTTGTAAACCTATCATCTGTCCAGTCGTGACATCCTACACATTCGTCAACGTAAAAAGAACTCGTAAGCTAAGTATCTTAACACAATCACAAATAAATCAGCTCTCTCCTACAATGTTACTTCCTGCCGCCTGCTTTTTAGACTTGTTTATTTATTGTCAGTGTCTGTGTTGTTGCAGCGACATACACTTTACATATCATCTATGAAATCATAGATATAAGTAAAACTTTTAGACTCTTCTTAGACTTCCGAGTGAATTTTGTTTTGGATATCAGGTGTAGGCCAAATATTATTTGCAGCATTTTACCTTTCGTTAATACCCCATTTTTGAGGTACAGGATGGTGCAGGAAGCTCACAGACATAATAATATAAGAATCAACAATCACAGGACTCGTTCATTTACAATTATTTATTCTAAGCGACAGAGCGCTATTGCATCAGACGGTCCATCATCAGTGGCCTCCTGGCAAACAGAAACTATTAAAACGTCATGCATTATTCACCATTCCGTATTTTATATATATATATATATATATATATATTTCTCTGTAGCTTCTCCGGTGTGTTTTTGACTTCATTTGTGGGGTTCAGATCTTTAATTGGCTATCTGTTTTTTACTATATATTCAGTTTTTATATATATAATCAGTAAATAATCAATTTCTTATTTATTCAGACTATATATTTAATTTTTTTATAAAAATACAAACACTCACATACATGTCCCCCTTGGATAACGGGGCTTGTGCGTCGAGTTGATCACTTACTACGAAAAACTCTAATCAGGAATCCCTTGAGTCTCGCTCGGGAGGAAGGTGGCTAAGGATCTTCATGAAAGGTCTATAATGCCAACCGAAATATATATATATATATATATATATATATATATATATATATATATATATATATATATAATCTGGGAATATATAGTGTCTCCTTAATACATTTTTAGGGCATGCTGGTAAATTTAAATTTTTTTATTGGTAAAGTTGCAGATAATGTATTGCTCCTTAGAGCAATCTATAACAAACACAAGAAAATAAAATTTATGATAAATATTAATAAGTTCTACTTATAGCAATGGATCAAGAACACTCCCTAACTATTTTGCATACATCCAAACAAGAAGCTAAGGGAATTTATATGAATTAGTTCTGTTAAGTATTGTGGTCATATATATATACTTAAAATTAACTTATTAAGCTCTTCAATTTCAATCCTGCACTTGGGAAGTATGCATAATTTACGCAGTACAGTGATGAACTTTTCAAATCCATGCACAATTTAAGCAAATCGGGATGTGGCATTTCTAGACGGTACGGTACAAATGAAAAAGAAAGACTTTTTTGGAAATTTACTCCTATGGAATTGAACCCTCCATACCAAAATAAGAATCCAACTTTAAATGGAAGTTTAAAGAGAGAGTTGTTTAAAATTCACAAAATAATATAAATTCTCAGAAGACCCTTAAATCTTCATAATCTTAGGATGACATACACGGGTACCTATAAATCTGATTATCAGGCAGTAAACATTATGGCCTAAGGTTATACTCTTCAAACAATACAAAAGCAGATTGCTTACACTGTAGATTAAAGTAATGTAATTATATTTTTGAAAATATTTATTATTTACTATATGATATTTAACTTAAAGATTAATTTGCATCTATTACTAGCTAAAAATTATCGGTCAGGTAGAAATTTCAAAATATTTTTAATACAACTACCTCCATCTCGCCTTCAGACTATTTCACAATGAAGAAACAAGATAAGCTGTTTTAAACGTAGGTACTTGAGAAGGTCAAAAAAGTAAGTTTTAGTCGTTAACCCGAACCGGATTTCATTGCAGCGAAATCTGGGCCAACAGGATTATAATCAGCACTATATGGCTGGATAATATTAAATATACAAATTATTAAAATAATAAAGGGACAATTAAATGTTTAAATCAGATAGAACGTTAATTCTTTATGGATTGTACATGATTTAACCCGATTAGCCTTTGTTGCATAAAGTGATCATTAATAAATAACGTGTTATCATTTTTCTCTAAAGTAAACTATACTGCCTTTTATGTACAGAAGCAGAAATAAAAAAAATACATTTAATGATGATGTTTTATAGATAGTTATTCCACATTCATGAGACTAAAGATAATTACAGTTATAACGTTCAAATTGTTTAATTTAAATTGCTTCAATAAAAAGATAAGAGATTATCAGAGATGAGCCAACAAATCACTCAATTGATAATACTATTATTATGATGTTTGGATAAAAAAATTATTGTGAACTATTAATAACGTATCAACATATAATTAAATCACAGATAATTAATCGAAAATAAGCAATTTCATTCTTCAAAATCTCTAAATATAAAAGAACCAGATTTTTTTTTTTTTTTAGTTTTACTACGTCAGCCAAATTATTGAATCATATCAATAAATATGTCTAATGAGTGATATAGGGACGGGTCTCTGTTTATTATTCAATATATAAGAGGGAATCGAATATGTGCCTCTGAGAGAGTTTGATACTATAGTTCCATGAAAGCTATGTGTTCGTGTATTTAATCATGTTCATTTATTTATACATTTCATTGTTTTCGCCTTAAATAATATCTATTTTCCTTCCTTGTGATGACTCTAATTCAGGTATTTCAGAATTGTGAGTTGTACTCATGACGCGCTTTTCAAAACTTTTCATCAAATGCCCATCGATCCTACCCAGGAGATGACGAAAATGAGGTCCGTTCAAAATTATATATATATGCATGTTAACGCTCTAGCGGTCGCAATGTTTGCTTGATCGTTACCAACTCGATATTTAAACATTTTATGTAAAAATATAGATTAAGTTCGTTAATGGCTGAAATCGGGTCAGTAGGAGGGGAGTTTAGAGGGGAGGATTTTCGAAAATTCGAAAAAATTTGAAATATCTCCGTTACTATACGTTGGAACGAAAAATTCTATAGAATCAATCGTATTGCAGATTAAATTTACTATAAATATTGTTATATATATTTATTCTCTACCTTGAATATTAATCGAGAAATTTAGCATTTTTATTAAGTGTGTGCGGATAACAGGTCAGATGAGATCGGCTTACTTCGGTTCTAGTCGTGAGTTTCCGCCAAAAGCTAGTTCGGCCGTTTCCGTAACTGTTTGGCTCTCGTGAAATTTCTCTATTGTAAAACTTCACGTGGGACATCT
Organism: Riptortus pedestris; assembly: GCA_019009955.1. NCBI lineage: Eukaryota > Metazoa > Arthropoda > Insecta > Hemiptera > Alydidae > Riptortus > Riptortus pedestris. The sequence goes on along the minus strand of CM032231.1, from coordinate 77,154,596 downwards.
GCTTAGTTAACGCAGCCCTTGCGTGACGGACTTTTTTTCATTGAGCTTAGAGTATTGAAGAACTTGTAATGATTGAAGAATGAATCTATATGTCAAGAAGTAAGGAACATTATTTGTATTAATTCTTACAATAGGCTGCCGAGGGCCTCAATTATTTAAAGTTTTACTTTTTACTCATTGAAATGCGATATAGAATGTTTAATTTAAAACTAAGGGCTAAGACCATTAGTCATTGAATAATTGGGGGTTAGAGAAAATGAAAAATCGGGAATAAGTCTGAATTTTATTATCAATAAAAACATGTTACATAACCGATTATGTACACATCAGCTAACATGAATCTTGTGAATGAGATATAAAATAAAATGGTTTGGAGTGTAAATAAGAAGGCGTTCAGGAATCTATCGCAGCCCAGATTGCAATATATAATTTATCTGAGATAAGTAAATCTGTAAAACATAGCAAGAAGTTATTTCTTGGTAAGATGCTTATATATTTTACACCTGTATGACCAGGCACCTAATATGGAATACCTATTAAGGTAACCTATTATCGTTAAGAGACGTTCTCAAGAGATAACCTACATTCATACTCAATCTAGAGATTGAAACTAGCTCAAGCACTTTAATGACTAAATGACTATGATTAAACATATAAAGATATCGAAGGCATAAAATTTTCGAGTATTATGGAATAATTAAAAACTACTGTTATTATTTGGCAAATTTCTTATTAAAGTACTTACCACAACATATTTAACGCAGTTAAGCTACATTATTAGATGAAGAACTGGGAACTTACCTGAAAATAAAATAAATGTTACAATTATTTAAAACTGTTTATAAATAGTGTGTCAATTATCTTTAATTATACAAATAAAAACCTCTAACTGCCTCTACTAACTCTATGGGAAGTTATTTATTTGATTAGATGTTCCATCGCCACATAGCATATTATATCTATGGTTATGTTTAAGTATATGTTTACAATATATACTATTTAATGAATTATTAAAATTAGTAAGATCACTATGGAAATATGCGATAGAATAAATGATTAACGGTCAATGTCCCAGTCCTAAAAAAGGATGAACTCTAGACTTTCAAATTCTTAGTCGTGCAACGTTTTTCGTTAGTTGGCTAAATGATGGTCAATTAAGAGGTTGGCAAGTATTTCATATCATGTGATAATCTCCTTATTTTTTCAATAGTTTTCCTTGTCTGAAAGTCTACATTTTCTGCTGCACTCAATGACTGTGTAGCCATTGAAAACTCCATCACGGAGGGACTGCGTAAACTAAGCAGATTTCCCACGTGAAGGTTTACAATAGATAAATCTACATACTGCTAATACCTAACACACCACCGTGAATAAATACAAACGGTAATGAGAAATCTTCGAGTCAATTTTAATAACCTCCATACAGATTTTCGTCGTCCAAGTACTTAAGACGGGGGGTGGGTGTCAACAGAACATATTTCCATGTATCTCGTATAACAAAGGTCTCTTGAAAACATTATTTGGTATTATGTTTCGAATAAAGTGGAGCTCAGGTAAGCCATGTGAGTTAAAGCGTTGACCTTAATCTCACATGGTAAACCTAGAGTGGCGAGTTCGATTCTTACCTGGGCAAAGGAAATTACTTAGTGAAATTCATTAAATAACATCCTAAATCGCACCCTGGCTAGAAGAGGGTGGTAACCTGTATATAACCCGCCCCGATTAGCCTGAGTTGCAGAAAGTGGACGTTAATAAATAATAGTAATCGAATAAAGTGGTCTATTAAATAACAGTGTATTGTTTTTATAACATGAGTAAGAGTAGCGGTTTGGAGAAGGCTGAAAACTGAAAAATCCAAATATCTCGGTTAATATTCAATATGGAGAATAAAAGTACATAACAACATGTATAGTTCAGTTAATTTGTAATAAGATTGATTCTATTCACTTTTTCGATCCGACGTATTAAATCCCACCCTCATCCGATTTCAGCCGGTAACAAATTTGATTTTTCTCTTTACATAAAACGATTAGCGACTGCTAGAGCGTTAACAGACTATATATACATATATATATATATATATATATATATATATATATATATATATATATATAGACACACACACATACACACACAATTTTGTTGTTTCGGTCCTCATTCCTGGGTAGGATCAATGGACATCTGAAGAAGAAATTTTTCGAAAATGCGGCATGAGTACGACCTCAAAAGCTGATTTCCCTTAAGGAAAATCTGCTAAAAGTAATGTGTTCGTGCAGTTAATTTATTTAGACGTGATTTCCTGAAGAATTTCCTCAAATGTTTGTCAATTTGGAAATTCTCCCCGGAGAACAAAAGAAACTTTTATACGATGAAGTATACCATCCTATAAACATTATCTAGGACAAACAAGTTTGAAGTTTGTACTATTTGTCTATAAAAAATTAATTGCTAATAAACATAAGCTGCGGGTGTGATCTCAACGGAGAGAAAGGTTAGGTCCGCTGACCTCAATTAGAGGTAGTAGGTGTGTACTTTCATCTGAGAATTAGTCAGCATGGCCAACTCGAGGCAACTATGTATCATTCTGAGTATAGGCTGAGAGTCGAATGATCCCGGTGGTCGCTTATTGTGAAAGTTCTTGCCGTATGCTGAACCCATAGATCAGCAAATAAAGAGAACTGTAAGGTATTGTTCAGTTTCTTTTTACTGCTTTTGGTAGAGGCTTATTTCATAAAATGTTCAGAACCACATATATATCAATATTCAGTAAAGATAAACCCGCAATTGATTTACTCAAAGATAAAGAAGTCCACATGTATCCGGCTTTCGTAAATTTGGTATCAATTTATTAAAAATAAAAGTTATTTGGTAGGGGATACCCTAGTCGATATTGGTATATTAAACTGGCTTGAAATTTTAAGCGATTAATGTTCAATTTAAGATTCCTTTATTTTAACCGTAATTATCTGAAACATGCGAACTAACTTAAGAAGAACCAAATACCTTAAATCTACAATAGTTCCTAGATCAAAGCACTGGCATTATTGTTTGACTGGGAATTTATTATGCTAACATTTATATTGACGTACATAATGGTCACTGCATTTATAACCATCTATCAGTATTTATAACCTTTTCATAACTTCAAAGTAATAGGTTCGTATAGAAAGCCTGATATTACGAGTGACATTAACCAAAAAAAAACCGATTGCTATGAAGATCTTGAGGAGGCTAGTTGTCCATAAGTTGAGATTCCTAGCTACTGACCGAAATGAAAGATCAAGATGTCACAAAGACCAAGGTCCTACACAGAGTGTTATTACACGGTTTAAAATTGTTGAAATAATAATATTAAAAAGAGCGAATCAAGAATTAAAATAGCAAAAATAAATCTGCTATTGAACCAGTGAAATAAATAAATTGTGAATCACCTTACACGATGACGTCATAAGATGACTAGGTCGTTCAAGGAAGCAATTTCCAAACTCGATAATATACTAGTATACAAATTACAGTGTAAGAATACGACCTAATCGTTTCTTGTTATAGACCCAAGAATCTATATATATCCACCTTCTAATAGTTATAATTTTAAACCAATTCAGAGCACCCCCCGGATCTGTTAAACCAGTGAGGGGGAGGAGGTTGGGGCCCCGAAGTGATCATGACTTATTTGAACAAATATATATAATTGTTTCTCAAGTAAGAACAATATATGTTCATTATATTGCCAATCTATCCTAGATTACTTTTACAGACCACTGGATTTTTGTAAATAAAAATGTGTGTCAAGCAGGGGCTGCGTAAACTAAACAGATTTCCCATGTGCTGTTATAACTCAGTTGTGATCTCATCTCACCACGGACCCTCTACTTCCATGTAAAAAACCGATAAGTAGAAAGCCCGTCACGCAGGGGCTGCGTAAACTAAGCAGATTTCCCACGTGAAGTTTTACTATAGAGAAATTTCACGAGAGTCGAACCTCATTTCGTCCGTTACAATTAATAAAAATGCAAATATCTCGGTTAATATTCAAGATAGAGAACAAATGTATAAAGCAACATATATATATATATATATATATATATATATATATATATATATATATATAGTATCTTTAATTTTGAAATAAGATTAGATCTACACAATTTTTTGATCCGACTTGTGGTAACGGAGATATACTAGTTAGTTAGGATTTCAACGTTTTATGCAAAAAGACAGATCAAGTTCGTTAATGGATGAAATCGGATCAGTGGGAGGGGGGGGTTCAGAGGGGGGATATTCGACATACATATATATAATTTTGAACGGACCTCATTTTCGTCATCTCCTGGGTAGGATCGAGGGACATTTGAAGAAAATTTTCGAAAATCGCGTCATGAGTACGACCCTCAACAGCTGATTTCCTTTAAGGGAAATCTGCTAAAAGGGGTGGGAGGGGGGATTACTGAAGGCTGAAAACTACTCATGTCATGCTAACAATAAGCTGTTGAATCGTGAACCAAATTATTCTAAGTGCAAAAACTAAATATTGTTTTCATTCAACTTATGCTGAGGTCATCATTTATGATTTTACGTGCTCAACTCGTAAATGTTTATTTGATCTGCGGTCAATATTTAATCGGTTCAGTCAACACTAAAGATCATATTTGTTATTGGCTGGAATCGGGCATGGGATAGTGAGGGCATAGAGCAGGGGAATCCGAAAATTCTAAATACTTCCATTATTGTTAGAGGGATCGTAAAATTTTTAGAACCAATATTTGTAAACTATTGATGATCTACAATGTTCGTTCTCAGGTAATAAGCAAGTTATTCATGCTTTTTTGTTTTCAACTTTCAGTAACTCCTCGCTGCTCCCTTCTACTCAAAGATTGTTTTACATATAAATATGGAATGTGGTGAGATGGTCCACTGCTTGGCGGACTCTTTGTGCTTGTGGCTTCATAACTAAAACATAATTGAAGCCTAATGTCTAGTCCCGCGGGCCCGTAGTCAATAATAAAACACCAACATCTCTTCCGTAACGAGCCCTCATTAGCTAAGAAAGAATCGATTGATTTTTCAAACGAATATGCAATTAGATAACCTTAGAATAAGGCTATTGACGGTCGTTTTCATCACTCAAATGTGAGCAATAATAACTTCCGCTTTCAATCAACGGTATCGTAGACTTGAAGGTTATGACAGCGCATGCCCTTATTTGATCGACTGTTATATCATAACTGACAAATCAGTAGAGAAATTAGCATATTTGCAAGTCACAACATACCTAATCCACGAGTGGCCAACGATCGGATGATATAACCCAATCCTTATTAACAACTTTGAAGACATATATTTTCATTTTATTTTGTTATGTCTGAAGCAGCACACTTTAAAAATAGCTTCCTGATTTGTTAAGTGTTCTAAAACGGTCGGAACATGCCAAAAATAGACATTTTATTTTACCTGCCTTCCATATTCTTACACAAATGAATCATTGACGGATTCATATGATTATCCAGTTATTATTTATTTATTAACGCCCACTTTTTGCAACTAAGGCTAATTGGGACGGTTTGATATGTTAGTATTTGTGGAATATATTGGCTGCTGTCAGTTAATAGTTCTGTCATATCGTAGAGTATGTGAAGGTTTTTTTCGTTGGATGCAGCCTGTCAGTATGTGTTTTGCTGCAGAAAACACACAAATGTTTGACAGTTCCGATTCAATCTAAGCGCGCTGTTGACTTCTACAGATTCCTGAATTAGCAAATGGTGGCAAGTTTGGCTGTGGAAGTGAGGGAGAACGCAGCAGCTCTGGGGGTCAGCAGACATTGCTGTGCTGGCCTTGTCATCCGCTGGAAGGCCGACGCACGGACTGGGTCAGATTCACATAATCACAATAACCTCTCAGCGCCCTATCTCGCAGCCCATAATATACCCTCATTATATCTAAGGCGAGCCACTATTCCTGACCACCATAATATAAATATGAACGTTCAAAACCTAAAGGTGAGATGATTATAACAAGATAAGAAAACCTTGCCAGACATTTTGGTTTGTACATTTGTTTAGAACGATAGAAGTATGTCTTTGATTGCAAGATTGTAGTGTAATTATTATTAAGGGCTACAAATATATATCTGTTAACGCTCTTTAAACGTTGTATGTAAAACTAAAGACCAAGTTCGTTAATGACTGAATTCGGAGCAGAGAGAGAGGTGGGTTGTAGAGGCGTGAATTTTAGCAGATTTCCCTTAAGGTAAATCGATCCTACCCAGGAGATGACGAAAATGAGGTCCGTTCAAAATTATATCGATCAAGTTGGTTAACGGCTGAAATCGGACCAGCGGTTTTTTTTTAAATTTGGGCCATAACGGTCGACTGAGTTTTACGCCAAAAGTTCGGCCCTTTGCCGTAACTGTTCGGCTCTCGTATGGAGATTTCTCTATTGCATAAGTTCACTTGGGATATCTGCTTAGTTTACGCAGCCCCTGCGTGACGGACTTATGTAACTTGGGAATATCTCTGATATTTCACTCCCGTTCGAAAAATTCAATAGAACTAATCTTATTCAAAATTTAAGAGAGACTTGCATTTTTAGCAGATTTCCCACAAGGGAAATCAGCTATTGAGGTTGTACTGATGTTTCGATTTTCGAATCATTTCTTCAAATGTCCATAGATACTGTCTAGTAGATGGCAATATATATACTTGTCTTTACCGGTCTAGCTGTCGGAATTTTGATCTTATCGTTACCAAACTCGATATATAAACGTTTAAAGTAAAATTAAAGATCGAGTTCGTTGATTGAGGGGAGGGGGGGCGTTAGGAGGGGCAGAATTTCGAAAAAGCCGCAAAAATGTATATAACTAATCTTATTGTAAATTTAATGTTCTATAAATGTTGTACACATATTTTCTGTATCATGAATATTAAACAAGATATATGGATTTTCTTTTAGTTTTCGGCTTTCAGTAAACTCCCACTCCTACTCATGTCATATTAACAATAAGCTGTTATATCATGAACCACTTTATTCTAAAGTTGAATACCAAATATGGTTTTCATTCAACGTTTACTTTGTGAGATACATACAAATATGTTGTGATGACGTCATCAATTAAGAGCTTTCGTTCTTTATTTGAAAATATTTAATTAATCGATACTTAACCGTTACAGTCAACACTAAAGATTATATTTGTTATTGATGGAAATGGACATGAATTAGTGGGGGTTCAGAGGGGGGGGGGATTCGAAAATTCAATTCGAGCTTTCTACATTCTACTCATCCATTTTTGTTAGAATATGTGGTGAGAGGAGTTCGTCATACAAGCAAATGGGGAATCTGCTTAGTTTACACAGCCCTGCGTGACGGACTTTTAATGAATATAAAAGGTTTCATTAGATATCTAGATCTCTCGCAGAGTTCTCTTCTATCGCGACTGTCTCCCGAGTAAACATCAACGAATTATTCATTTTTAATTATAATAATACATCTTACAATTGCAAAAAACAAGCTACCCATTCATATTCTTAAATTCCTTTTACTTATGTTAAATAGATAACATGAAAATATTCTAAAAAAAAAGGTGCATATCTTTACGGGATAATAATTCAATCAATTTCACACAATCTAGAGCGTTTTTCCCGATTATAGCAATTTCCTTTGAGGGAAATCAGATATTGAGGTTGAACTCATTACGCGAATTTCGAAATAGCTTTCAAATGCCCATCGATCCTATCCAGGTGAAAATGAGGTCCGTTCATAACTCTATGTGAGTGTTCCCCATTTTTTTTTTTTAAAAAGCTATATACAGGGTGTGCAAGATTTAATGGAACAAACGTTTTTCACAGCTAAACGGATAATTTAATATAACTAATTTGAAAATGTATAATATTAATTCCGGTATTATGAGACGTATCAAAAATTGTTATAGATTCAAACATGTTAAGCTATTGATGACCTACAATTGTCGATACATTTTTTGATAGATCAATAATTAAGCGATTTATTCGTATTTTCTTGTTTCCAGCCTTCATTAAGCTCCCATTTCTACTCATCGTATTTTTAATTAGAAATATAAAATATATGAAGAGAAGAGACCAATAGTGTACCATACCACTGCGTAGGAAATCTGCTTGGTTTACGCAGCCCCTGCATGAAGGACTTAATTTTTTTCAGATAAAGGCAATTCAAATGTCCACCAAATCTTTCTTTAACGACTTATTGTTCCATTTTTTATCAAACATATTTTTATTTTACATATTGTTGTAACAACAGGCTAAACCTGGTAATTGATCCCATGAACAGTTATATCTCATTTTCACGGAAAGGAACAAGGGAATGAGAGGGCCAGAAGGACATGTAGTTTTCCGTTGTCTTCTGCATCAAACCACCATCCATCAATACAGTCATCATGAGAAAATCTTATTCACCACAATGAAGGCATGAGCAGTGATAATTCAACTGTTCAAGGTTGAGGTTTTAGAAAGCCACCTCTCCGTAAACTAAAGTCTGCATAACCTAACTAATAATAGGTAATAATTTTCAGTCTTGCCACATTTACACGTTGTAATTAAAAAATTACACAACGATGGGGAATATATAATTATTTTAGTCCGGTGTCACTCACTGGTCTGGAGGAGATGCGCCTACTTCCATATTTCTGAGACAGACAGAAGATGGTGATTACGTTATCTAAATTTGAAGTAAAAAATAGATCTTATCTTTACAGGAAGAGAATGTTAGTTTTTGGTTTAAAGGAGAATTCTATGGCATCACCGATATAAATGAATTAATGAGTGTTTCATTAAAAAACATCATATTGCCATCATAACCTCTGCAAGTCTCTACACATCTATTCAAATTGCTCGTTAATCTTTTAAACTCACAAATGAGATATTGAATTTTTTCATCAAAATGAGATGATCCAATTTTTTTTATATCAAATATGATCTCAACAAGGAATATGTATTCTACATCTGAAATGCATGAGCGACCGACCAGTTCTTCTTTAATTTATTCCTTCGAACGGACATTTTCCTTCAATTCAAATAATATTTTGCGTTACTTTTTACAATATATAATACTTTTTACAATATATAATATATATATAGATAGATAGATAGATAGATAGATAGATAGATAGATAGATAGATGAGCTGGTTCCATACGTAAGATTTGTTTATACTGATCAAATTTGTTTATAAATCGGGGCTCAGGTTAGCCATGCGAGTTAAAGCGTTGACCTTTATCTCACATGGTAAATCTAGAGTGGCGAGTTCGATTCTTGCCTGGGCAAAGGAAATTATTTAGTGACGAAATTCATTAAATAACGTCCTAAAATCCCACCCTGGCTAGAGAAGGGTGGTAACCTGTAGATAACCCGTCCCGATTAGCCTAAGTTGCAAAAAGTGGACGTTAATAAATAAATAATGTTTATAAATCAAAAACAATAAATTCAGAATAAAATATAAGACGGCATACTTTAATTTAAAATTTTCAATGTCGTTTATGTTTATGGAAATTATGTTGTAATTTGAACATCTTATTGTATGAATACTCTACATAGAGAATTTCCATACACACATTGAATACGTAATGTATAAATATTTTCAAGGAAACTATTGTTAGTGATAAAAAGTTCGCACTTGGCCTCGGGAAAACATTTAGTAGTAAACTGTTAAAAGCACCAGCGCTAATTATGATAATGCATCTATTTTAAACTTTTCTTGTGGACTCATAATGCTATGGTTTGAGCAATCCTTTTCATGGAGTATTAACTGTTTAATTTTAATAAACTTTATACTTTCAAAATACTGGATAAAATTATAGTGGGAGTCGCAACCACACGCTATAAGAATTTATTAGGAGATTTACCTTAAGGCGAATCTGATAATGAGGTTGTACTCATAACGCGATTTTCGGAAAGTTTCCTCAATAGCCCATCGATCCTACCTAGTAGATGATCGATAACGAGGCCTGTTCAAAATTATGTAAATCTGTTAACGCTCTAGCTTTCGAAAATTCGAATTATATGCGTAGATAGGGACGGGCATAGAGTAGTAATGGCTAATAATTAATAAGGAAAATGGTTACTATTGTGCGCCATTTTGTAATTTTTAAAATGAGCAATTTTCTTGAGCAGTTAAGACCTGCTTGTTGTCTTTCTAATAATATAGTACGGTTTGGATATCAGAGGTTTTAATATCCTTATATTATTCGTCCAATGGTTGTTATCGGGACCTCACGTCTATTGAAAAAGATTGACAAAAAAATGTTTACGAACTAACAATAAAAAACACCAGAGAGAAAGCCACACCGGATTTATTTCATATATATATATATATATATATATATATATATATATATATATATATATATGTATATATACTAGCTAAGGTACCCAGCGATGCCCAGGAAATCATTGTTGACTTACTAATGTTGGTATTTTTATAGCAAGACTTCAAAATGTATAATTACACTTCCTCCAGAACGCGCTGCTTTTCCGAAATAGCCAATCCTTTTGGGGACTAATAGAATAGACATTTTAGTTTTGAAGAATAAATGAAAATGTGTTCCAAATCTATCCATCTCCACTTTTTTGAGTAATTCAAACCACAATCATGGATATCATTTATTACAATTAAATATCATCAATGATGAACATATTTCCTTTAAATAACACACATAGTTTAAGCATAGTCTTGTACGTAAGATTATATTCGTAATAGTAAATCTCAGTGGAAATCACTTCCAGTAATGCCAGCATTTCACAGGAAATAAGAAAACTCAATTAACTTATAAGTTGGGTTAGAAGTAATATACATAGCAAGTTTGATAAAATTCGGTTCAGCCGTTTGTGCGTGAAAAAGTAACAAACAAACAGACAGGGAAGAAACAAAATGCATTTATGGTATCTATGACATGTGAAACGAAAAAGTATCGTGAAATCATGAGAAAAAAAATCAATGTACAGACAGAGGTTATTATTTCTTATATGTGTGTGTATATATACATGTGTGTGCGGAGAGCCCGTCCGCACAAGGGATGACCTCATCGAGCGAATCAGAATGGTTTGCAACCCTGCGGTGAGAACAATGTCACCGCAGAACAATGTTTAGATGCAGTGCGATCTGTGAGTACGCAATGTGATGCGTGTATTGCAGTGAGAGGCCAGCACTTCGAACAACATTTACGTTGACGCTTTAGAAATTAACGATGTAATTTTAGAGAAGGTAAAACCTTCAAAATTTTCAGGGTTTTTTTTCTCACTAAGGTAGACCCATATAAAAACTGAAACATAGGTAATTTTTTTATACTATGAATATTTGAATAAAAAAGTATTTATTATTTTTTCTTAATAAAAAATATTTTTTTTTTCAATTACCTTTCTGTTAGTATAAGATTAGAATACAATAATTGTATTGGAAAAACATTTATAGCTAAAATTCATTCAAGGAATAAAATCCGCTCCTCCATTGGCCTTAACTAGTTTTTGCACAACTATTTTTAGTTATTTGTGATTGTCTCGAAAACGAAGCGAAAACGAGGCATATGCCAAAGGACTTTTAGCAGATTTCCCTTCAGGTTATTCTGCTATTGAGGTTGTACTCATGACGGAATTTTCGACATTTTTCTTCAAATGTCCATCGATCCTAACTAGTAGATGACGAAAATGATGTCCGTTTAAAACTTTATATATATATATATATATATATATATATATTTATATATATATATATATATATATATATATATATATATATATATATATATATATATTTGTCTGTTACCGCTCTAGCGGTCGCAATTTTTTTTTATCCTTATCAAACTTCATATTTAAGCGTTTTATGTAAAAAGAAAGATCAAGTTCGTTAACAACTGAAATCGGACCAGTGGGAGGGGGGGGGTTTAGAGGGGAGGATTTTCGAAATATCTTCGTTAATATACGTCGGATTGAAAGATTGTATAGAATCAATCTAATTGCAAATTACATTTTCTATAAAAATGTCTTATAATTTTATTCTCTATCCTGCATATTAACCGAGATATTTGCATTTGTATTCTGCGTGTGGTCACCAATAGGCTGTTTGGAGTTTCCGACTAGAGCTCTGGCGGCCGTTTCCATAACTATCGTCCCTCGTGAATAGGTTTAGAGGTTAGGTTAACTGTTTTTTGGGCTAGAAGCTACTGGGTTATTACGCCCTAAATAATTTTTTTTTTTAGGTTTAGAGGTTTCTTACTTCTACAGTTGTTATTAGGCAGATTTCTCTATTGTAAAACTTCACGTGGGAAATCTGCTTAGTTTACGCAGCCCCTGCGTGACGGACTTTTTATTTGTTTTAGTTTTTCGATCCTCTATCGATCCCTAAAGTTTGGCCGTTTAGTTTGGGGACACCCTGTATATTTGTCTGTTAACCCTCTAGCGGTCGCAATTTTTGTTGGATCGTTACGAAACTCGATATTTAACCGTTTTATGTAAAAAGACAGATCAAGTTCGTTTATGGCTGAAATCGGACTAGAGGGAGGGGGGTTTAGACGGGGAGGATTTTTGAAAATTCGAAATATCTCCGTTTTGGCTCTCGTATGATATTAAATTTGGGCCATAACGGATTTTTGAATTTCCCGCCAAAAGCTAGTTCGGCCCTTTGCCGTAACTGTTCGGCTCTCGTATGAAGATTTCTCTATTGTATAACTTCACGTGGGAAATCTGCTTAGTTTAAGCAGCCCCTGCGTGACGGACTTTTATTTACTTAGGCCGGTTTGCCTTGGAGACCTAGGCTTTCTTGGCCGATAAGTGAAAATAAAACTGATTTTCCCATTTTATTGTTGTAGTATATTAACTCTACTTTCATGACTACAGACTTTATGACTGCATAGACATAGTGGGAAGCTATCAACGGATCTATCATTCATGCGTTTTCTTTGTACTCTCTTTCCTACGCCTGAAATTCAAATGAGAATTTCCTTCCTCCTTCAGACCATTTGCATATCCGCCACTTTACGTCTGCCAGAGAGAATCCTATAGCAAATAGAACTGCATTCCTGCATAAGCTGGTGGGGAAATGTATTCTCTCCTTAAAATACAAATGACGGAAGGAGTAGGCGAGCCATCCTAATCCCACACGGAAATCTACTTCATTAGTCGAGTAGGCTTGGCATCAGACAGATGGATGCGATTTTTCTGGATCTTACATAATCGATGTCACTTTGCTGGAAGCAGGGCTCTGATAAAACTCGCAAAAGTCAAGATAGTACGCATGGCATGATCCGCCACAATCTCGTGAGGATTAAATTAAATCAATTTAGTAGATTTCACTTAAAGGAAATCAACTATTCAGATTGTTACTCGTGGCGCGATTTTTGAAAAATGTCTTCAAAAGTCGAGGTCCTCTCTCACTCACTCTCTCTCACTCACTCTCTCTATATATATATATATATATATAAATATAGAGAGAGAGAGAGAGAGTGAGTGAGAGAGGACCTCGACTTTTGGAAGACATTTTTCAAAATCGCGCCACGAGTAACAATCTGAATAGTTGATTTCCTTTAAAGTGAAATCTACTAAATTGATTTAATTTAATCCTCACGAGATTGTGGCGGATCATGCCATGCGTACTATCTTGACTTTTGCGAGTTTTATCAGAGCCCTGCTTCCAGCAAAGTGACATCGATTATGTAAGATCCAGAAAAATCGCATCCATCTGTCTGATGCCAAGCCTACTCGACTAATGAAGTAGACTTCCGTGTGGGATTAGGATGGCTCGCCTACTCCTTCCGTCATTTGTATTTTAAGGAGAGAATACATTTCCTCACCAGCTTATGCAGGAATGCAGTTCTATTTGCTATAGGATTCTCTCTGGCAGACGTAAAGTGGCGGATAGGCAAATGGTCTGAAGGAGGAGGGAAATTCTCATTTGAATTTCAGGCGTAGGAAAGAGAATACAAAGAAAACGCATGAATGATAGATCCGTTGATAGCTTCCCACTATGTCTATGCAGTCATAAAGTCTGTAGTCATGAAAGTAAAGTTAATATACTACAACAATAAAATGGGAAAATCAGTTTTATTTTCACTTATCGGCCAAGAAAGCCTAGGTCTCCAAGGCAAACCGGCCTAAGAAAATAAAAAGCCCGCCAAGCAGGCGCTGCGTTAACTGAGCAAATTTCCTAAGTGTGCCACTTATTTTCATTTATCTCAAAAATTAAAGTTCAGTGAGAACAATATTTGCTATAAGCTTCAAATAAAGTGCTTCATGATATAACAGCTTATTTTTAATATGGCATGAGTAGGAGTGGGTGTTTACTGAATGTCCCGTCAGATTCCAACCTTCAACGAACTTGATCTTTATTTTTTTAAATATCAAGTTTCAACGATCAAATAAAAATTACGACCGCTAGAATATAAAATTTTAAACGGACCCCATTTTCGTCATCTCCTAGGTAGGATCGATTGACATTTGAGGTAAAATTTCGAAAATTTCGTCATGAGGATTATTATTTATTTATTTTATTGTAAATAGGCAACGGACTCGGGGGAGTTATTTGTGCGTCAGCATGAACCATAGTTCCTGCTTGTGAGCAGGAACCATAGCTCGTCCGTTACATTTAATACAAATGTAAATATCTCGGTTAATATTCACGATAGAGAATAAATGTATATAAAAATATTTATAGTACATGTAATTTTCAACAAGATTGATTCTATACAATTTTCCGATCCGACGTATAGTAACAGAGATATTTTGAATTTTCGAAAATCCCCCCCTTTAAACTCCCCCTCCCACTAGTCCAATTTCAGCCGTTAACGAACTTGATCTTCCTTTTTACATAAAACGATTAAATACCGAGTTTGGTGACGATTAAACAAACATTGCGACCGCTAGAGTGTTAACAGACATATATATATATATATATATATATATATATATATATATATATATATATATATATATATATATATATATATATATATATAATTTTGAACGGACCTCATTTTCGTCATCTCCTAGGTAGGATCGATAGACATTTGAAGAAATTTGTCGAAAATCGCGTCATGAGTACGACCTCAATAGCTGATTTCCCTGAAGGGAAATCTGCTAATAGAATTAGCCTCCATTATTATGATACGGATCGAGAAATGGTATATAACCAATATTTTTAAAGTAGCGATTTTTCTTCAATTCTTGATATACATATTGTTAGGTTTTTTTTTTTTTTTTTTACCAAAACCAGTAATAAACGTTTTTCATAAGAGTTCTTTTGGATTGCAAAGTTTCACAGTTTTTATCACTGCACAATTTATTTCACAATGCACAATACACTTGGTGATTATTCTTAATTACTACTCACAGTGTACAGTGATAGCATCACTGTTCTTCAGATTACACAGTCCTATATTTCACTCACGGTCACTGAAATTCACAGAAAGACAGCACTGCACTGTCCTTTACTTCGCGACACTGCACTGTCCTTTACTTCGTGGCACTGCACTGTCTTAAACACGGCACTAAACTGTTACTTACAGTCACTGCACAACACTGTTCTTCTTATAAAAACACTTTACCGCACTGCACTAAGTCGCACTGTAGCACTGATGTGAACATCAAGACAGGTGAGAATAAAACTGACTGCTCGCGGCTGGCTGGTTCTTTATATAGGTCGTCGGCATACATCAAAGGGGAATTGTCTGGACAATTCGACGCGGGACTCGACGGGTCTAGTAGGGGATCGACCCACTGTCGGCTTCTTTGATCTATCTCGCACTTCCCAAATACGCGACTCTCTCTCTCTCTCTCTAAAGGATTTTCATGTATTTAATTTTCACAACAATATTTTCTCCATTATTAAGCCAATTATTTATTCTTTCTTGTTTTCAGCGTTAAGTAAACCCACACATCTACTCATCGGAGTTTTACTTAGAAATAGAAACTTTATGGTGAGCAGAGATCAATAGTTATACCACTGCGTGGGAAATCTACTTAGTTTACACAGGTCCTGCGTGATGGACTTTTTGTATTAACGATATTTACTTGGTACAGTTGGCAAGCGCTTTCGATGCGACGGCACCATCTTCATGCCGTCTAGAGTTGTACTGAAGTTGTCAATACAACTCTGGACGGCTTGAAGATGGTAACTGCATCGAAAGCGCTTGCCAGCTGTACTCGACCATCAGCCAGTGACGACGGTATGCAGTGACAGATATGACTACAGTATCATCTATACTGGCGGTTCCAACCCTTTACTTGATTTTCTTGGTATCATTATTTTCCGAATTATTGGAAAGCAAATGTCATTCAATTTGTCAAAGTATTTATATGACACACTTAAATACTTCTATAAGTTATTCTTTAAGCTTATATTACTTGCGAATTATTTCCTCAAAGTACTTCCATCAGTTTAGAATATATATTACGGAGAATATATATATCTTGTATTATACATATAAGAGATTAATTTAATTTGAATAATCAACTAAGGCACATTACTATTCAGATTGTATAAAAAGGCGTGTTGAAATGAGCAACACAATTTGGAGTAATGAGTGTCATAATTCCCACTAATTACTGTCAGTCAAGGACTGCCTTATACTTATAGACTTAAGTTAGCTACTGCATGCTACCAGCTTCTTTATTAAATCAATCCCACCTGTTGAATATACACGACTTCTGTATAGTGATAAATATGTCGACACCTTATGCCGAATAGGAAGGAAGCCGTGGGTGGGGGAAACGACGAGACTTGCACACCTGTCATAAATCCTGGAGAGAGCCTGGAGCTGCTGGAGAAGGCTGGAACCTTGGCAGGGCACGGATGCAGGGCACGTCCGAGTTACGTGCAATACTACGCCTACGCGTGGTTCGCTTCAACAACTCCCAAGTCAGCTCAGTCGTCAAGCGTCCTACTTAAGCTAAGCTTCTGGGTCAAGCAGTTGATATTCTAGTTGCGATGTAGTCATTATATATCGTATACAGCGTGTTCATGTGACGGGTGTACATTTTAGCGTATTTGGTACCCAATTTATTTATGTATGAAATGAATGAGACTCATTACTAATATTGCAGTTCAAAAAGTCCGCCACGCAGGTGTGCGTAAACCAAGCAAATTCTCCACGCAAAAATTTACAATAGGTAAATCTACATACTGGTAACACCGCCTTGAATATTAAGTAAATTAACAGAAACGGTAACTAGAAATTTCTGTCAATTTACAAGTTAATAATCTCTACCTGAGAAAACGTTTGAATTGTAAATAAACAGGTCAGTCAACGTCCCTGAATAAATAGAAGTATTCTACACCGGAAAGAAAAACAATCAATGAAATATATCTAAATACAACACATTAATTTCATTGAAAACTATTTACTATAGCTAGTGCAGTAATTTATAATGAATCAGAATAATATGTATCTCAATCATTCAAATTTTAGTAATCCAAGAACCCAAGACGGGGGAGGGCCTGGCGATCAACAGAACGTATTTCCACTCATCTCGTATAATAAAGGTCTCTTGAAAACAATATTTTGTTATTTAACCTTGCAATGAAGTGGTTCATGATATAGCAGCTTAACATTAATATGGCATGAGTAGGAGTGGGGGTTTACTGAAATCGGAAAACTATAGAATCCAAATATCTCGGTTAATATTCATGATACAGAAAATATGTATAAAACCACATTTATAGATAATTAAATATACAATAAAATTAGTTCTATACACGTTTTCGGTCCGACGAATAATTACCGAGAAATTTCGAATTATCGAAATTCTCCCTCTCAACCCCCCCCCCCCCCTCCCTTCCACTGGTCCGATTTTAGATGTTAAGGAGCTTGATTTTAGTTTTGCATGAAACGCATATATATATTTACAAAGAAGGGCCTCATTTTCTTCATCTCTTATGTATGACAATTGAGGATTGAAAATTGCGTCATGAGTACAACCTCAATAGCTGATTTTCCTCAAAGGAAATCTGTTAAAAATTGGGCAGCAGCTGGAAAAAACGTTAGGCTCGATTTCAAATCTATAAATGCATGCTATATTTAAAAATTAGCCGTAACAGTGAATTTTAAAAAAAATCATCCATCAGATCAGAATTTCGACAAACCTATGATATGAATTTGCGGTTAAAGCAAAGGTTTTTTGTAAGTTAAAAAAGTAAGTATGGTAACTGTTATGTTAACATAATTCTGGAAAAGTAATAGCCAATATTTTAATTAATAATAAGTAATATTGACGACCGTCAATAGCCTTATTTTAAGGTTATCTAAATACATATTCGTTCCATAAATCAAACAACTCGATTTAAGTCCGGAAGAACGGTTATTTGTAGTAAATATGAATATATGTTGAATCAATGTGTGTTACTTCACAAATGATTAAACATTATTTTTATTTTTATTTATTTATTAACGTCCACTTTTTGCAACTTAGGCTAATCGGGGTGGGTTATCTACAGGTTACCACCCTATTCTAGCCAGGGTGGGATTTTAGGACGTTATTTAATCAATGTCGTCACTAAATAGTTTTCCTTTGCCCAGGGGAGAATCGAACTCGCCACTCTAGGTTTACCATGTGAGATAAAGGTCAACGCTTTAATTCGCATGGCTAACCTGAGCCCCGATTAAGCATTAATGGGTTGTACTGTTTCGAAGAATGTTTTCGAGAAAAGAAAAAGAGAAGAAAATGATGTAGATTATACTGTCAAGATGTGAAATGTTGTGGTAATAAATAAATTTGGTTAAAATTAGTTTAACGTTAACGTTACTTTCGCTCTTTTCTCAATTTCCAGATTCTATTGCTGATACCGAGCGCCTGAGAGCTTGACAAAAATTATTTCGAATTCCAAATAAAAGAAAATACTGTTTCTCAAGGAAATAATATGTGAGCGATAATTAACTAGGTTTTGTAAAAATATTTGTAATACATGCCCATTTAGCAGATTTCTCTTAAGGAAAATCAGCTAGCTATTAAGGTCGTACTCATGACGAGATTTTCTAAATTTTTCTTCAAATGTCCATCGATCCTACCCAGGAGATGACGAAAATGAGGTCCGTTCAAAACTGTATATATGTATATATATTTGTCTGTTACCGCTCTAGCGGTCGCAATTATAGTTTAATCGTTACCAAACTCGATATTTAGTTTTTATTTAAAAAGAAAGCTCAAGTTCGTTAACGGCTGAAATTAGAAGGGGAAAATTTTGAAAATTCGAAATATCTCCGTTACTATGCGTCGGGTCGACAAAATGTATAGAATCAATCTTATAGAAATTTAAATTAACTATAAATATTGTTATATACATTTATTCCCTATCTTGAATATTAACCGAGATATTTGCACTTTTCAGTTCTCAGCCTTAGCCTTCAGCATACCTCCCACTTCTACTGATATTACATAAACAATACTCGGTTATGTAATAATCCACATCATTCGAAGCTTAAATACCAAATATTGTCTTCAAGAGATATTTATTATATGGGATAGATGCAAATATGTTCTGGTGAACCCCCCCCCCCCTTCTTAAGCTTTTGGGACTACTTAAATTTGATTGATTGAGATAAAAATTATTCTGATTCATTATGAATTACAGTACTAAATACAGTAAATAGTTTTCAATGAAACTAGTACTTTATATTCAGATATTTTATAGTAATGTTTTTCTGTCCGGTAAGAAGTTGGCAGAACTGATTGTTTACATTTCAGATGCTTTCCGTCTGGAGGTTTCTTATTATTGTTTGTATTTATTCACTTAATATTCGCTGTGATGTTTTGTTACCGGTATGTAGATTTATCTATTGTTAAACTTTACGCGGGAAGTCTGCTTAGTTTACGCAGCCCCTGCGTAACGGACTTTTTAATTTTATTTTTTTGTTATGATTGTAGTTACTTTTTGTCTAGTAGGAATAATTCGAGTTCCTCGTTAATTTTAACCCCCTAGGCTTTTATTGGTTATGCAGGAATTTTGATCGCTATACCTAATTATATTATAATTATTTAATTTCTAGGTAAACTATATTTTCAGCAAGGCTTCACTTTTCAATAATTGTCCTTACTTTTCTACATTTGATTTTCAATAAAGCTTATTTAGGCAGAAACCAATTATTTGTTCTGCTGAAGTTGTTTCTACGCCAACAATTACTATAGTGTATTCATTGTCCCAAGCAATCGCAATAGACCTTTTGCAAATCCAAAAAAAACTTGGAAGAAAAAATTCAATTGCAGGATGAAATAGGAGAGCTAGAGAGTAGGAGGCTACTACTTTCTTCATATAAATTGTGTTGTCAAATTCACAATGTCTGAGCATTGATAATGAGTCTTTGACATTGAAAGTTCAAGGCGGCTAATAAAGTTTTATCAGTAAGACGTGATAAACCCTGATTTGAATATCGATATAATGAACTCAAACCGTGCAGCGCAGGATATATAAGGACAGCTCACGCTATTCACTTCACTGTGTCAATAAATTTGTTGGGAATACACAGAAGGAATGAAAAGTCGATAATTAACTTCTGAGTCAAAGAATGGCCACAGAATACAAAATAGCATGCTCTCATTAAATAAACGTTAAAATCTGTGGAGAAATTATTGTCTTAACGTGTTCAGCTCACCAGAGCCAACTGTGTGATAAAATTAATAACATTTTATTGTAATTGTTCCCAAATACACGTATACCGTACAGATTGACCTGTACAAGGTGGTGTTCTATGCCCCAATATCTTGACCGACAGAACAACTTATTAATACAATTTCCGTCTTATGTCAAAAATGTTAAACCAGAGTGCAGAGTTTTTCAAATAAATCTCTTAATTTGGTTGGTATTCAAGCGCATGTTCATTTTTAGTAGATTTCCCTTAAGGGAAATCAGCTATTGAAGTCGTACTCATGACGCGATTTTCGAAAAATTTCTTCAAATGTCCACCAATCCTACCCAGGAGATGACGAAAATGAGGTTCGTTCAAAATTAAAATCGTCGGATCGAAAAATTGTATATAGGTAGTCAATCTTATGGCATATTAAATTTACTATAAATATTGTTCTAGACATTTATTTTCTATCTTGAATATTAACCAAGATATTTGCATTTGTATTATGTGTGTGTGGTTGGCTATATTCGGGACTTACCACCGAAAGCTAGTTCAGCCATTTCCGTAACTGTTCGTCCCTCGTGAATTGTTTTAGAGATTCGTTACTTCTATTGCTATTAGTAGGCAGATTTCTCTATTGTAAAACTTTACGTGGGAAATCATCTTAGTTTAGATGGTCGGGGTCCCAAAAGAACATCCAATGAAGCCTTTTTGCCGTATTGTTGACTTCTTAAAATGTTGTAATACTTTCCAGTTATAAATGGCGTGCCATCTACCAGCTGCATAAAGAAAAGATAACGGTAGATAAAGATACCATTTCAAGAATGATAATTGATTCAACACATATAAAAATATATTTATATTGCTTTTTCTAATACTTTTAGAGAGAAAACTTAAAGTGTTTATTGGTCAGTATAAGTGGAATAATTATTCTTTACTTACTTTGAATAAAAAATGGCTTTCCAATGTAACGGACAAAATTAAATAAATAATAATAGAAGCTTGCATTGGAGAATTTAAAAGTGTTGTCAATGATAACAGATACGGCATTTTGATTTAAATTTATTCCAGAAGCAAAAAAGTATTTTTTTTTTCTTTAAATATTGCAGTATTTGATAATGTTTTACTACTTTTTCAGTGACTATACAATTCTTTCAAGTGAGAGACATGCCATTAATCTTGAAGTGGAAATAATTTCCAATTATCGTAAAGACAGGATGAATCTTTATCACAAAGGTAATATGAAAAACTTTCCACTCAGCAGATTCATGTACAAATAAAACGAAATAATAAAACCATTTCCCAAATTCCCTTGTTGAAAAACTGAATAATGTATATAAATTGAACGCAAATTAACCCTAGAAGTACCAAGGGGGGTCTCCTTGAGCCCACAACTTTTTGTTTTTGTTCCCTATCACCCAATTTTAATGGGATATTTTAGATATTTTTTGTATTCCTCAGAAAAACATCCTAGAATGAGGGCATAACAACAAAATTAAATAAAAAAAATGTCTATGTTGAGAAAAACAAATTTTTTTGACGTATGGGCTCGAGGAGCCCCCCCCCTTGGTAATGCAAGGGGTAGTTATACACTTAAGTACCAAGGGGGGGGGGCTCCTCGAGCCCACTGATATTTAATACTATTTTCAACTAGTAATTCAAGTGTTATTAATTATATTGCTCAAATAATAATTACTTTGATGTAATTTTAACATACACAAACCTTCTCAAGTTTTTTTTTCTCAATAATAAAATATATATATTCTCCTCATATAATTTTTTTTCATATAAAAATATATTACTGAGATGGTTATAATTATTGCTCCTGATAGGTACTTTTTTTAGAAAAGAGAAGATTTTCTAGGTTGTTCCCAACTAGGGGAACAGTTAGTCCATGCTGCACCCTGGACACAACATGGAGAAGAAATAGTGCTGGCCGAAGAAAGTACTTTTTATTTGAACTATCTGAGAGTTTAGTAAAATTTTGTGTTTCTGAAAGGAGAGAAAATCTTGTGGGCATTCCTAGATCTTCAGTGAAGGCCATGTACATGTTCTAGGGCGAGAACTGACTTATCCCCAATTGGAGGAACAAGGTTGATCAAGTGGAAGGCTAAGGTGTTACACTTGTGTTAGAGAAGCCAAATCAAAAAAAGAAAAATACAACAACCTATCAAAATCTAAGCAGTGATGCTTCAAATGTAAACGTTCAGTGTATAACAAACACTCGGAAAAAATATTATTGTGCAAAAGCACCGATAATTGCAATTACGAATCTGATAATTAGATTTTCTTAAATTATTATTCTATTATAATGTTATAATAACTTTTTTTTCACAGGTGTCATAAGAAACGTTCATTAAACACAATCCAATAGAAATAAAAATTTTAAAAAAATTATAGAACCAAAATAAAAGGTTTTTAAGGTTGTGGGCTCAAGGAGCCCCCCCCCCCTTGGTAATCCATGAGACCTGGGAGAGGTCGGTAATACTAGGGTTAACTCACGGCCTAATAATATCTTGCCTCCTAATAATATTCTCTGTTATGAAAGTATAATTTTATTTATATTGTTATAATAAACAGCGATTGATTCTCTTAAGTATTTACTTATTTATCTGTAAGTGACAGTCTAGCTTCTTTATTTTTATTTATTTACTCATTCTTATTTTAATCGTATTTCGCGACATGGGCGATTGATCGACGTATCAGTTTCAGCAGATTTCCCTTTTGAACAATTTCCGCAAATGTGCATCGATCCTACATTGGGGATGACTAAAATTATACATATATTCGTTGTCACCCGTCACAAGTTTTGTTTGATCGATACCAAACTCGATATTTAAACGTTTTATACAAAACAAAAGAACAAGTTCGTTAACGGCTGAAATCAGACCAGTGAGTGGGGGGAATTTCAATGATTCAAAATATCTGCGTTATTATACGCCACATAGAAAATTTTTAAAGAACCAATGTATATAACGATGGGGTAATTCATTTGGAAATGAATATTACCTTCTCACTATTTGGGCTTATGCAAGTGCTGGTATTAATGAGGGTAGACTGTATAAATGTGGTTAGATGGTGATAAAACAAATGAGTCTATTGAGAAATGTTGCTTGATAATACATATAATATACAATGAAAATATATAAATTAAGAGGTTACAATATTGAAATGGTGACGATTCTGAAGATATATGTTGAGTTTCTGCTGGTTATTCATTCCCCTTTTTATCCTTATTTCTTCCATTTCTCTCTCCATCCATATCTTCTCTCCTGCCACCCGCCTTGACTTGAATGCTAGTTAATTAGCCATGGTTTTGAGGCTTATTAACAATAAATAAAATACTGCTTTTATGGACGAGTGTGCACTCTCAAGAAGAAGTAGACTGACTGCTAGTGTCTGTTTTTCTTCTACTGCTTTTTGTTCTCTGCTAACAGCTGGAGCTGGGTAGTTCCCAGGACTGACACATAGATGGCAGTACCATGCGGCGGCCTCTTGAAAGGTAGAGAACGAATGGTTTCTTCGTCTGTTTCATAGAAGATGGAACAACCAATATTATTCCAAATGTAATGTTCTATAAATATTGTCATATGCCTGTTTTCTCTATCTTTATTATTAATATTATCTTCCGCTCTAGCAGTCGGGATTTTTGTTTAATCGTTACCAAACTCGATACTTAATCCTTTTATGTAAAAGAATGGTCAAGTTCGTTAATGGCAGAAGTCGGGACAGTGGGAGGGGGAATTTCGAAAATTCGAAATACCTCCGTTATTATACGTCAGATTGAAAAAAATTGTATAGAGTCAATCTTATTGCAAATTATATTTACTATAAATATTGTTATATGCACTTATTCTCGATCTTGAATAGTAACTGAGATATTTGAAGTATTTTAGTTTACAGCCTGCAGCAAACCCCCACTGCTACTCATGCCACATAAACAATATTCTGTTTTACCATGAACCACTTTATTCGAAGCTTAAATACCAAATATTGTTTTTAAGAGAACTTTATTATACAAGATACATGAAAATTCCTTCTGTTGACCCCTCTCCCCGTCTTAGGTTCTTGGATTACTAAAATGTGAGTGATTGAAATAGAACGTATTCTGATTCATTATAAATTACAGTACTAGAAATAGTTAACAGTTTTTCATAAAGTTAATATGTTATATTCAGATATATGTACTTCAGTAAGTTCGCCTTTATAACTTTAATACGTAACTAAATATGTTATTAACCTTCTGGAAGTTAAGATTCTAGTGGCAGAAATGAATTTCGATTTGCGTTTGGCCTTTGTAAATCTGCTGTTAGTGAGAACCCTGATTTCACTGCCCTATGTAACATTGATCTCACAGCCATCTTTGTGTTTGATATTTCACATCTTCGACTTTCTGGAGAGACTCTTAAAGCGGAGAACTTTTTACAGGGCATTGAATCATCTGGTCCTCCCGACCTGACTTTATACCTGCTTCGACACTGCTACTCTCTAAGACATATCATGTATTCATGATAAGAGGTCTCTTTTCAATACTTACTAAGCACTAAATCTTGAAACCTTTTCTAGAGTACCACCTAATAAAGCTATATTCCCAGCTGTGATAAATGCTTGTTCCTAGGAGTGAAAAGTGTTTAGTTCAAGCAAATCCTGCGTCACTGACATTTATGCTTCTCTAATTTATTGAGTCCTTTCGTCAGTACTTTCGCGTCGCCACGTTTCGTCATACTTATATTTCTATTTCTTCGAACTTCTATGCCCTCAGTCGGAGTTCATATCTTAGTAGATATTTCGGTACCTACATTCGTTAGCTGTCGCGTTCAGTCCAATGGTTTCGCACACCATCTATGGTTTGTTTCAAACCGAGCTAGAAAATCCGATATACCGATAAAACGGAACCTGTTTATAAAGATCAGCTACTGAAAAATATATAAACTGCAGACTAATGCGAGCTGTAACAAAAAAAAGCGGTATCTGGACCCATTAATCGTTCGCCGTGGGCATTCCTTTCTAGGTAGGCAGAGCTGTGGGTTGGAAACCAGTTTTCATTTTCTCTTTTCCTCTTCCGATGGCACAGGGAAAGGGCAGCGACCATCTTCTCGCCAGAAAATAATATTAACAGATTTCCTTTTGAAGTCGTATTCATGACGCAGTTTTTAAAATCTTTCTGCAAATTTCCCAACTGTTCTAAATAGTAGATGAAAGTAATTTATATTCACAAGGTTATTCAGATAAATATAAATTCATTACACTAACATTCAATTTTTTAGCTTTATGTAATAAACTTGCAGATTTGTAAAGAACTGTTTGCTGTCTTTCAGGGGTTGAATTAGAAGTGGTGCATATGGAAACTTGAAAATTGGATTTTCATCGCGTGACATAAATTTATTTTCTGGATTCCCATTGTCATTGTTTTGTTGTTCACTGTGAAGTAAAAAGTGACGATTGAAAGAATTAAGTTTATCATTGATATTACCTGCCAAAGACGATATGAAATACACATGAATTTCCTTCACAGACGAAAGATCATATTAACTTAATCACTTAATTTTTATCAAATAAAACAAAAGTCCTTTATGTAAAGGCTTACTCTTTATACTCATAAAGAGGGAAGTAACAATAGGGTGGTTTTGTAATCATGAACTAACCTAATAAAATGATGACAAGACCATCACTAAACTTTATTTATTAACAGCTGATTATACACAAACTCACCAAATCTTAATATATATAAATCTCCTGTCACGATGTTTGTCCGCGATGGACTCCTAAACTATTTAACCGATTTTAAATTAAATTGGTACACCGTGAGCAGTCTGGTCCAACTTGAGAGATAGGCTATATTAATTTTCTCTGAGACGAACAGGAGTGGGGGTTATAAGGGAGGCCTGAAATTAAAAGTCGTGATATTTCGTTTTCTATTGGTTTTTTCGCAAATATGCACATAACAAAAGTTGTTTATTTTGTTATTTAGAGTAACTTTTGTCATATTCCGACGTTTAAATGAGTTATACGCTTATGACTATAGCGGGAGTCAACAATATTATTTGGGACAAAAGACCCAACCGAAATAAATAAAATTCGGTATGTGTATTAGCATTAACGCTTTCATTATAAGAAGCCATACCAACATTTCTAGGGACGGGCAGAAGTGGGGGTATTAAGGGAAGCCAGAAATTAAAAATAGCGATATTTCGTTTCCTATTGGTTTATCGGCAAATATGAACATAACAAAAGTTGTTTATTTTGCTATTTAGAGTAACTTTTGTTATATACACTTTTTTCGTATACCGAATTATAAACGAGATATACGCTAAAAATTATAGCGGAAGTGAAAAGTTTTATTTGGCACAAAAGACTCAACCGAACTAAATAAAACACTTAGTATGTGTATTAGCACTAACGCCTTCCTTATAAAAAGCCATACTATTTCTAGGGACAGGCAGGAGTGGGGGTTATAAGGGAGGCCTGAAATTAAAAATAGTGATATTTCGTTTCCTATTGTAGTTTCGGCAAATATGCACATAACAAAAGTTGTTTATTTTGTTATTTAGAGAAATTTGCTCAAGAATTCTTTTCAATATGAACTACCAGGTACCTCACCTGGAAAAATTAATTCAAATGTATGTTAATATTTAGTCCTTAATAATTCAAATCTATGCATAATGCACAGGAAGCGGGAAATATGACAATATGGAGGACAGTGAAGTCTTACATAAAAAATTAATTTTATTATTAACAAATCCACAGAAACGACGGGTATTAACCCTAAACACTGGGACGTGTAAATGTCAAAATATTGTGCAAAATAAAGCCTTGCCAAAAAAATACCATCAACATTCAGCCTCAAATGAATTCCCGAGCGAAGCCGGGTATCTGAGCTAGTAGGATATAAATTTTTTATTACAAAGAGATCCTATAACAATATGTAAAGAATAGTTTTTATCAGTCGTTTTCAGGTTAACCAACGTAAAACGTTTCAAAATACATAATATTAATCCAACACATATGTAATTATCATATTTACTTCCTCGCTCGACGATGATGTCGAGCCGATTTATGATTTATTTTATCACAGAACAGTCTATAAAATATGTTTTATGAAATTTTTACGATCCGATACATTGAAACGGAGACATCATCAGAAGTTGTTTTAAAAGAAGAGCAATCAAAAATTTCGTTTATTTAATAGGAGTACAAGAATGTTTTAGCTTAAATATAATTTTTTTCTCACAAAAGGATATTTATGATACGTTTGACAAACAAATATTTTGTTTTTAAAGAGAACCCCTCCCCCTGTAATCAGCTGTAGTAAAGTATAAAATTATGCATTTTGGGAATATTCATTCTCATATTAAACACCTACAAAAGAACCACTTCAATTTTATTTGAACATTTTATTCGGACACTTCTAAATTAATTTACTGACCGAAAGTCTGTAGCAGAAATTGGGGAAATATAAACAATTTTTTTAAACCGAAAAATATATTCCAAACTCTATTTGTCCTTTACAGTTTTTCAATACAAACAATTTTAATGTAGATATTTACAAATATTTTGAGTCTAAAGTAAAGCCTAAATTCTGTGAGTAATATAACGAATGTCTAAAATATTCATTCCCTACATACATATTCAGCACATCTTTGTACTCTATTGTGGTGTAATAACGTCTATTTGGGTTCTTCGTATACTTTTTCTAAGTAATTTCTATTCTTTAGAAGTAAATTTACTAATAGTGTAAATTAATTTCGCCAATGAAACCTTCCACTAGATTTGCGCGGACAGCAAGTTCATATGATTCGTATTCGAAAGGGCTTTACTTGCTCGTGATTGGCTCTCTGACAAATAAACTGGTAATTTTAGATAATAAACAATTAGCTAAAATTATCAGAACAATAGTCTGATATGTATTGCCACGTGGAAGGAGCGGCATTAAAACCAATTGAGCAACATTAATCCCACGCACAACATAAATTATAGATCATAAAGATTTGTAAACTGGTGCAAATTTTCATTCAAATCAACTTTTATAAGTATTCCTCCGCCTAGTTTTCTTCCATTGACTACCCACATTATACACAGAGAATAATATCTTGTCATTGAAAGGAGTTTCTTAACAGTCCTTTTTAAGAAACACTAGAGTTATATACAAGCTAGATATCCTTCATTTGCCTTTATATATTTATTTAGTATATTTATTAGTACTAAGGTCTAATACATACAAAAACAATAGGGTGAAAGAAATATTCTTTTCAGTTTTTCTTGTCTAGACTATTGATGCACTACAATTGTTATTCTATGTATTTCTTCGTAACTCAAAAAATAAGCGAGTAATTTATACATTCTTGTTTTTAGCCAGAAAAGATGATGAAAAGAATCACTAGTGTGTCATACCAGCACGTGGGAAATCTGCTTAGTGTACAGATCCCTGTGTGAGGGACTTTTAGCAGATTTCCCTTACGGGAAGTAGTACTAATGGCGTGATTTTCGTAACATTTCCTCAATATATAGATATATATATATATATATATATATCAAATTTTGAACCGACCTCATTTTTGTCAACCCATGGGTAGGATCGATGGGCATTTGAGGAAATGTTTCGAAAAATATTTGCATATATATATATATATATACACACACACACACACACACGAAATATCTACGTTACTATAAGTGTTCATAACAAATCATATTGCAAATTAAATTACCTATAAATATTGTTACAAGCATTTTTCCTGAATCTCAAATATTAATAAATATTTGCATTTTAGCAGATTTCACTTAAGGGAAATCAGCTATTGAGGTCGTACTCATGACGCGATTTTCGAAAATTTTCTTCAAATGTCCATCGATCCTACCCAGGAGATGACGAAAATGAGGTCCGTTCAAAATTTTCTCTCTCTCTCTCTCTCTCTCTCTCTCTCTCTCTCTCTCTCTCTATATATATATATATATATATATATATATATATATATATATATATATATATATATATATATATATTTGTCTGTTGTCGCTCTAGCGCTTGCAATCTTTGTTTGATAGTTACCAAACTCGATATTTACACGTTTTATGTAAAAAGACAGATGAAGTTCGTTAATGGCTGAAATCGGACCAGTAGGAGAGGGGGTTAGAGGGGGGATTTTCGAAAATTCGAAATATCTCCGTTACCATACGTCGGATCAAAACATTGTATAGAACCAATCTTATTGTACATTAAATTTACTATAAATATTGTTCTATACATTTATTCTTTATCTTGAATATTAACCGAGATATTTGCATTTTTATTTAATATGGGCCGATAGGGGACGATTTCTTCCCGCCAAAAGCTAGTTCAGCCCATTGCCGTAACTGTTCGGCTCTCGTATGGAGATTTTTCTATTGTATAACTTCACGTGGGAAATCTGCTTAGTTTACGCAGCCCCTGCGTGACGGACTTTCTTAATTTTCAGCCTTCAATAAACCCCACTTATTTTTCATCGCACTTTATCAATAATGAGGCAAAAAAAAAGAAAAAGAACCCAATTTAAGAAATATTATGGTAAAAATAAGTAGTTGCTTCTAACTAGAACATCATTGAGGAAGGATGCGGTACATTTAAATGAACTTCATGAATATATATCTAGTACGAGGCTCTTCATATTCATCATAGATGGTCCAGTTCCTGCTTGGCGAGTAATTTTCCAATTACCTAGTGAAAATTATTTAATACGATTGTTACACGGCAGTTTTCGAGTACGCAAACAGAAACATAATGAGATTCCCCAGGCTTATTACTCATGCTACGCGTTAAGCCCAAGAAGTCAAGAATATAATTCTATTTTGAGACGGCTGCAATGAATTTTAAAGATTAGTTGACACTTTTCAATTGGAGTAATGAAAAATGTGGCATAGATGACTATAATGCCCGCCAAAACTTCTTTTAAGTTGTTAAGACAGTTTCTTTTGTTATGTATTACGTAATTGAGGTGTTTGCTATAAACGTGATTCACATATTTTTGCATGTTTTGAATGACGCAACGTCACACATTGTAAAAGTTTACAGAGAAAAAAAAAACAAGGAAAGGAATTTATAACAAGGTACCTATAATTCCATAAAAATTATAAAAAAATGTGGTTTGATCATTACCAAACTCGATATTTAATTGTTTTATATAAAAATAAGGATCAAGTTTCTTAATGGCCGAAATTGGACTAGTGGAAGGGAGGAGGTTTAGAGCAGGGGAATTTCGAAAATTTGAAATATCTCCGTTATTATAAGTCGCATCGAAAAATTGAATAGAGTCAATTTTATTCCAAATACAATTACCTATAATAGTTGCTATATACATATATTCTCTACCATGACTGCTACACATGTCATATTAAGCTGTAATATGATGAACCACTTTCATCCGAAGCATAAATGCCAAATATTGTTTGCAAGAAAGCTTTATTTTACGAGATACATGCAAATTCATTGTGTGATGAAGTCATCAATCAAGATTTTACGTTCTTGTTTAGAAAATGTTTATTTGATCTATACCATACTCGATATTTAACTGTTTCAGTATTCACTGAAGATATTTGTTGTACATGTTATAAATATTTGTTATTGGCAAAAATCGGAAAAGGAATAGTGGGGTTTCGAGGGAGAGGGATTCAAAATTTCAAAATAATTTCGTTATTATGAGTGGTAACGTAAAGTGTTATAGGACATCTTGTAAAACAATTGTTGAATTACGGCTGCTGTTATATGAATTTTTTACATAACTGAAGTACCTATTTGGCGAGTTATTCGTGCATTCTTGTTTTAAGCCTTCAGTACGCCCCCCCCCCTCTGGCCTTCTTCTCATCGGGTTTTAAAATAGAAAACGTCCGTCACGCAGGAGCTGCGTAAACTAAGCAGATTTCCCACGTGAAGTTTTACAATAGAGAAATTTCATGAGAGCCGAGCTGTCAGGAAACAACCGAGAACTAGCTTTTGGCGGGAAATTCACTCTCGTCCGTTAGCCGGCCAGTTTTAATAAAAATGCAAATATCTCGGTTAATATTCAAGATAGAGAATAAATGTATATAACACTATTTATAGTAAATTTTATTTGCAATAAGATTGATTCTGTAAAATCTTCGATCCGACGTATAGTAACCGAGATAATTCGAATTTTCGAAAATCCTCCCCTCTAAACCCCCCCTCCCACTGGTCCGATTTCAGCCGTTAACGAACTTGATCTTTCTTTTTACATAACATGCCTAAATATCGAGTTTGGTAACGATCAAACAAAAATTGCGACCGCTAGAGCGGTAACAGACAAATATATATATATATATATACAGTTTTGAGCGGACCTCATTTTCGTCATCTACTAGATCGATGGACATTTGAAGAAAAATTTCGAAAATTCCGTCATGAGTACAACCTCAATAGCTGATTTCCCTGAGGGGAAATCTGCTAAAAAAATAGGAGATAAGAGGTGAAATGATATCACAAGTCTGTTATACCAGCACGTGCGAAATCTGTTTAGTTTACGCACCACCGGCGTGACAGGCCTTCTTCATTCATAAAAGGCCTCTTGCTACAAAAAATGCTCATATTTTATTTGCAAATTTAATCTCATTCCTACGAAATATTTCAAACAGAAGTAATGTTTACGAAAATATGTTGGTTGAATTTTATTATAATATTTTGGCTACTTCAGTAAAAAGTTGGGTCAGACAATACAATTTAATTTTTCTTAATTCCGAAATAAAGACAGTGACATCTATCTTTATAAAATTTTAAAAACACATTCATGAATGGAGTAAGTATTTATTTATTTTTTTTCATGTTCATGTTAAAAAATGCTTTGCACATAATGGCGCTTGTGTAAAACAATTAACAGCTGATTCTTAACGGCCTTCGGTCGAGTTCGCTTCCTAGTACCAACTTCGTAGAAGTATATATTTAGACAATCTGAGTAATAAAACAAGGCGAACATTTATTATTTATACATTTCTAATACATTCAGTGAAAAACAGCCGGTATAATTTATTTCCTAGGAAAAGGTTTCCTCTTTGAGCTCGTTAACCCCGAGTTATGCAATGGCCTGGCCATGATAATACTCCCGACTAGGAATTAACTCCGTTCAATATATAATACGGACCCTTTCTCTACCTTTTTATCTTGGACAGCTCAATAGATGTCATATTTCTTTAACAAAAGAGTATTTATTAGGTGAATTCATTTCTTAAAAAGTCCGTCACGCAGGGCCTGCGTAAACTAAGCCGATTTCCCACGTGAAGTTTTACAATAGAGAAATTTCACGAGAGCTGAGCAGTTAATGAAACGGCCGAACTAGCTTTTGGTGGGAAAGCCACTTCGTCCGTTAGCCGGCCAGATTTAATAAAAATGCAAATATCTCGGTTGATATTCAAGATAGAGAATAAATGTATATAACAATATTTATAGTAAATTTAATTTGTAATAAGATTCATTCTGTACAATTTTTCGATCTGATGTAAAGTAACATAGATATTTTGAATTTTCGAAACCCCCCCCCTCCCACTGGTCCGATTTCAGCCGTTAACGAACGAAGGATCAACTAAAAATTGCGACCGCTAGAGCGGTAACAGACAAATATATATATATATATATATATATATATATATATATATATATATATATACAGTTTTGAACGGACCTCATTTTCGTCATCTACTAGGTAGGATCGATGGACATTTGAAGAAAAATGTCGAAAATTCCGTCATGAGTACAACCTCAATAGCTGATTTCCCTTAAGGGAAATCTGCTAAAATAGAAAATTGTAAGCTAGTTCAAACTCTAGGTGATGGAAGGTGAAAAATCGTCTGTCACGGGGGGGCTGCATAAACTAAACAGATTTTCCATGTTCTGGAACGTCAGAGTAGTGATCAAATCTTATAATATTCTTTTTTACCATGTAAAAATCTCATGAATAGAAATAGGGATATACTACAAGAAAGTAGGCTAAAAACAAGCAACTAAGGAGTAACTCAATTAATATTTGAGTGAAAAAATGTGTATAAACATTTTTTATACGACTCATAATAACGAAAATATTATGAATTTTCTATCTACCTATTTCTCTTCCTGTGCCGTTAACTAATGTCACCTTAAGTCTATTATCTAAAATCTTCATCAAACTACGTATTTTCATGTACCTCACAAAGTAAAAGGTTAATGAAAACAATATTTGTTATTTAAGCTTCCTATAAAGTGGTTCATGATATAACGGCTTGCTGTTAAAATGACATGAGTAGTGGGGGTTTACTGAAGGCTGAAAACTAATGCAAATATCTCGGAATAATCTTGATAGAGAAAATACGTATATAAAAACATTGATAGGCAAATAAATTTTCAATAAGAATGATTCTGTAAAAGTTTTCGAACCTTCAAATTCCTCCTCCCCCTAGTCCGTAGTTTCAGCCGTTAACGGACTTCATTTTTATTTTTATTTAAATATAGAGTTTGGTAACGTAAAACAAACACTGTGGCAAAAACCATTGACTAAAGTAATTCGAGTCTTCTCTTTACAGGAGATATTCCAACGAATAAAAAGGGGGAGGTGAATGGACTGTATTAAAAACTGCACTATAATTTGTGGATAAACATGCTATATTTTAGTAACTACGACTAATCTTGCCTGAAGGGTCATGGCAAATATAGGTAATATAAGATAACGCTGTATTTTAACTGGCATTGGACGATCGGGAACTGGACTCCATCGTTGCGGTTCTCTTTTCGTTTAGGACATATTATTTGTCATAAAATAAGGTAGCTCATTGATTGCCTCTCTCTGTTGTGCTTTCATCCTGCCCACTCTCAGCCGTTTCATAGATCCTTATTCCACGGCGATCATTAACTTCGTTGATGCCACATTTACTGTAAGTAGGTTATATATCATCGTCGCGATTTTCTCGCACTATCATTTTCTGAACCAAGTAGCCATGGAGGAAGGCATCGGAGTAAGGGCTGCTAGGCAATGGCATGGATGGGCTATTGGTCAAGAACATAGACGTCATCACATAACTTTGAACGAACTTCAATTTCGTCCTATGTAGGATCGATGGACATTTCCAGAAATGTAGTGAAAATCACGCCATGAGTACAACCTCAATAGCTGACTTCCCCCTAAGAGAAATCTACTAAAAATGCCTTAGTCCTTCACAATGATTTTCTTTTTCAGAGCACAGGCTATATCTTCAGCTCCTCTTATTGTGAACCTCTCTGGATCAGAGTATCCATTTTGTGTAATTATCTCAGCAGTCTTTGTCTTTAGGAAATTTATTTTATAAGCCTTCAGTAAGAATTCTTTTGTACGAATGGAATTTTAACTTGAAGCTTACAACGCATCTTCAGCATAAATAAGGATTTCGAATTCAAATACGCCACAAAGGCAATGTCTGAATGATTCAACATTCTTAAGCTCTACTAATTAGGCTCAAAAACAACTTTATGAAAGCGGGTTAAAAATTGAAAAATAAAATAAAACACCTCGGAAATGGGAGCAAACTCTGAGCAGCAAATAACCATCAGCAGCTTTCACTTTTTGAGAAGGAGATCGCATGATATTCACCTGATAACCACAATTAGTATTCCAAGACGGACATAGAACTGGTTATTTACAAGTCAGTTTATCTGCGAATATATAATAAGGCACTCAACTGGTGGGCCAAACAATCAAGTCAGTTCAAAAGCAACAAGCACCGTATATGAAGGGTACAAGTCACTTTCACGAGAAAGTAATAAATTTAGAAAATGTATGAATAGCCCCCAAAACCAATGGCGAAGAATGACGGACCCAAAAACATTTGTCTCATTGAGACTTTTTTGTCCATAATCTAACGAGATTTACTACGAGCTGTGTAGATACTCTTATGACGGTATATCATATTTCAAATACAATGTTTCTTTATTTCTCTCTTATTTATAACATAAATAAAACATCATTTCCAAGTTTAATAGAAGGCTGATTACTGTGAAGCTGAAAATAGAACAATAATTGTAGGAAGCTACTTCAGCAACAATAATAATTCAGTAACATTTTCAAATCCAAAGAATAATAACGGAGATATTGACGATTATATTTTACATGCTAAGTTTAATTACCGCGCCTTATAAGGATTAAATAAAATTATGGTGACTAGAGCCATCATGTATATGCATTTCTAGATATACATAGAAAATTAAAATATGCCTGGATTACTGGTGAAGTCAAGCGAGTTAAGTCACGAACTCCGAGTCCCAGCCTGAATAGAAGAGATTGGTAACCTATAGATAACCCGTCGCGTTTAACCTGAGTAGCATAAAGTGAACATTAAAACATAATAATAAAAAACGACAGCCAATACATAAAAAACGATTGCGACATGGCCATTCCCCTCTAACACATGAGTACCTTATGGCAAAATCTGAACCGCCAACTTGTTCCCTATGTAATGGACTACTAACTATAAAACACTTACTGACTGCAAAAGACGACATAACGTAGACTTACCTTACAATTTGGACGAACTTCTAAACAACGAAAGTACATATCTAGACGTTTTATTATCATATTTAAAACAAGCATACATTTACAAACTTAAATAGTACCCAACCTCTTCTTATTTCAAGAGATGTATAGCCATAAAGGTTTAATTCAACTCAATGTAATACCAAATGCAAAATTACATTTTGTGCTACCTTGTGTCCATCCATATGTATGGGCGAGTGCGTTCGTATACGTGTGTGTACGAGCATTCTGAATGCTTGTGTAAGATTTTACAAACTTTTAAATAAATCCTTGTATATTTATTATAAATTATTACTAATTATAGTTTTATTAACTTTTATAAAATATTTTTGTTTTAGAATTTAACATTACGCTTTTGTTTCGTTTTTTGTCTTTTATCAATTATTCATGTTCTGTTTCTATTTCCTTTTTATGACTTTCCCCGTTCAATAATTTTCTCTGTTTTAGTAGTTTTTATTTCATTAGTTCCTATTTTATTTTCCACTAGTATTATCGCCCAGCACCGACTATGAGTTTATATTAACTCTATTCAATAATTTGGAGTAACTTTTACCATTTGGTTTTGTGATAAAGGGTGTAAATCGCTACAAATTGCGTGACACGAAACAAACAAATAAATAAATAACAATAAAAAACCTTAAAATATAAACATAAATTAAACTTAATCATTTATCTCTTCGGAAGCTCTGAATCTTATTCCTCCATAAAAAAACGGAAAAGAGTAATTAGTTTCATTACATTAATTTTCGAGTTGAACAGACTGACAGTGAATGAATGTTTATATAACAAACCTTATTCTAGTGATTATTCTGATAAAAGAACTGTTGGTGTGGAATATATCCTGTCAGGTAGTTATTAACGTCATTTGAAGAGAATACACCACTCAAATGAGATCTGTTCAGAACTATATATATTTTCAGAATTTCAGAATTATATATATTTGTCTGCTAACGCTCTAGCGGTCTTAATCATTGGTTGATCGTTACCAAACTGGGTATGTATTTAAACCTTTTATGCAAAACTAAAGATTGAGTTCGTTAATAGCTGAAATCGGATCAGTAAGGGGGGGGGGTTCAAAGAGAGAGAATTTTGAAAATTCGAAGTATCTCCATTATTATGCGACTGATCGAAAAATTTAATAGAGTCAACGTTATTAAAAATTAAGTGTTCTATAAATAATATTACATTTATTTTTTCGCTATCTTGATTATTGACCAATATATTTGAATTTTTTATTTCTCATCCTTTAGTAAATCCTCACTCCTACCAATAACATATTAACAATAAGTTATTATATCATAAACCAGAATAGTCAAAGCTTGAATACCTAATATTGTCTTCACTGAACTATTACCAAATGAGGTACATGCAATATGTAGTGTGATAACGCCATTAATTAATATTTTCCACTCTTGACTGAAAATATTTATTTCATCTATACCATAATCAATATTTAACCTTTCATTTAACTCTAATGTTCCTATTCGTTAACAAGGATTCTATTACGCCCCTTAGAAAGTTCTTTGTCCAGTCGCGAATCGAACCCAGGATCTTACATAAATATATATTAACTTTAATTTCTTTAAGCTAACTGTTCACATATGTATGTTGACTGCAACTGAAATTTGAATTTGTATTTACCAAATTCGATCGTTAAAACGTTTCATAATAAACTAAAATCAATGTTAATAATTTAATTAGTTTCAATCAACATTAGTTATTGGCTGCCCAGAACCGGTTTGGATTAGAGGAAAAAGTAAATTCAAAATCGAAGATATTGGTTATTCTGAATCTAATGTAAAATGTACCTTAACATTAATTTTGGTAATCAATTTATTTTCAACAATTACCGTTCTGTATATTTTTGCCTTAAATATTAAAATAAATAATGTATTTGTAGCTTTCTATTGTAAAACACATGCTCCTCACACCCTAAAATTCGTCCCGTTTTTTTCATTTTAGCTAATTTATTGCTAGTTGCCTCAAACGCATTGATATTGCCTCGCACGGTAATTTAATTTGTAATGAAACTGGGCATTTCCAAAGACTCTCCAGACATCAATAATAAATGCAGTAACACAATATTATAGGCGCAAGGTTTATTTGATACTTTCTAAATAATGTTTAAATGTTTCGTGAGAAATTGAAGGTCGAGCTCGAAACTCAGCGTGACGATTCGCAGGAGAAAGAATTATGGAAACTATTTCAAACATTTTATGATGAGCCCAAAAATTCTACGGATATAGTAATTTCTTACAGTTTTTGCACTAGATTTTGCAGTCGCTCAAATATATATCGATTATATATATATATATATATATATATATATATATATATATATATATATATATATATATATATATTAAATATAAGATTCAGAATTTGAGGTCAGCACAGTTAGTAGTTTTAGATTAATTAAACAACAAACTAAACTAAAAATAAGTAAATTTATATTTTGGTCTACTAACGAATAACTCATAGAAAGTCGTGCAAAATAATCTAATGACCACAAAATCCTCTTACCTCTAAAACATAGCAAATTATGATGGAAGTTCTAGGTTACAGGATATAACCTCAATGGTTGCTTGGTTATCCAAATGGAGAGAAACTCTCAAGATGGTTCTTTAAGTGTAATTAGGTTTCCCTTTTAGGTATAAAACCTACCGCCACGCCTTCAGGATACTATTTCAAGTCATTTGAAGCGTCTAGCAGTAAAATTGAAAATGTATAGATAGAAATCCTATTAAGGCTTGAACAGAATACTTAGGTCTTAATGTTTCAAAGTATAACTCATGAAGTCCGTTAAGAAGAAGCGGCAAACCCCAAGTAGATTACCAGGTGCTGGAATGCAACTATACCAAACAGAAGACTTCATTTAACATTTTATTCCCTTGTCTTCTTCGTGAAAATGATTTGGCATGTAAGGTGGACATGAGATAATATAACACCTTGATGTGAAAATCGCATGAGTAGGAGTGGCTTACTCAAGGCTGAAATGAATAGAATAATAACAGTAGAAAACAGCTATGTCAACAGGACTCATTATATAATATTTTTCAATATAATGGAAAATGTAGGAGATAGTTACGATATTACATTTCACCTCCAAATGCTTTCTCTTTCAGCCATATTTCGGCAACAAGAGACCTCCAGTTTTAAATGCAACGGTTAATTAACGAATTTGCAAAAGGTCGAAGATCTATTCCGACCACTACGGTGCTTGTAATTGCAATCTACTAATGTTGGAAACTACTGATGGAAGATACTTGAGTAATCACAATTTGGAATTTGTGGTGGATATGATATGTTTATAGTATGGAAGTAGTGACTTAAAGAGAATAATAATAGGAGTAGGTAAGAAGTTGAGACTAAAAAAACAAAAGTCAGTAGCGCAGGGGCTGCGTAAACTAAGCGGATTTCCCGCTTGAAGTTTAACAATAGATAAATTTACATAACGGTAACACAACACCACCTTGAATATTAAGTGAATAAATACGAACGATAATTAACCTCTCGACGGAAAGCATCTGAAATGTAAACAAACAGTTCTGCCAACTTTTTGCTGGAAAGAAAAACAATTACTGTAATAAATCTGAATATAACGTATTAATTTGATTGAAAACTATTTACTATATTTAGTACTGTAATTTATAATGAATCAGAATAATTTTTATCTCAATCAATCAAACTTAATAAGGGGGAGGGGGCACCAGAACATATTTTCATGTATCTCGTATAATAAATGTCTCTTAAACACAATATTCGGTATTTAATCTTCAAATGGTGTGGTTTATTAAATAATCGAGTATTATTTATGTAACAAGAGTAGAAGGGGTTTGCTGAAGGCTGAAAACAAACTGAAAAATGCCAATATCTCAGTTAATATTCAACATAGGGAATAAATGTATATAACAATATTTATAGTACATTTAATTTGCTATAAGATTGATTCTAAATATTTTTTCGACCCGACGCATAGTAACGGAGATATTTCGAATTTTCGAAATTCTCCCCCTCTAAACCCCCCCCCAGCCCGATTTTAGCCATTAACGAACTTGATCTTTCTTTTTAGATAAAACGACTAAATATCGAGTCTGGTAACGATTAAACAAGAATTGCGACCACTAGAGCGGTAACAGATATGTGTGTGTGTGTGTGTGTGTATATATATATATATATTTATATTGCTCAATAGCTGATTTCCCTTAATGGAAATCTGCTAAAAATATGAATAACTCCGTTAATAGTAAACATTATCAACAATAATATCATATAACTAACTTTTTTCGACTCTACTCAAAAAGTCGGCCATATTTGCGATTGTACAAATAAGCCTTTTGTAATATTGGTCAGATGCCGGCTATTGAAATCATAAAGATGTCACTCCCAATAGACGAGAATTATTGGATGATTAATTCAAGAAGTCAGAAGGAAAAGAACATCCTTTTCTCCGTGCATGGAGAGAGACACAACTAATAGAAATAATATGCTTCTATGAATATTGAAATGCTTGGGAGTAGAAAACATATTAAAAAAACAAAATTATAAATCAGCTTCATAGATGAATTTATGATTCCATAGATACAAAGGAAAATTAAGACTCAAATAGTATACTGAAAGAGATTATTGAACAGCTAACTCAGGTAATAAATGAATAAATTAAGGAAGATCTGCTAAATAAATAAATAAATGGAACTTAAACTACAGAGTGATAGCAAAAATAATTTTCAAATCAGATTAAAGATTTTAAGAATGTCCTTGCGCATCTACTTCATAATGATGAAGAATAGCATGCCGAATCTGTAAATTGTACTAAAGGTTTCGTAAAGAGATGGAAGTGGTATACAAACATTCTCTTCTCTGCTTCTGAAAAAACTCTAAACATTAAAAAATAAAATAATATCGAATCTCAAAATAATATTTTTATCTAACAAATCATTAATGATAATGATGATAGTGAGATTCCTTCTTTGTTGTGGCTTCTTGGGTATATTCTATTATTAAACCTTAAATATTTCATTTGACTAGGTAAAGAGAAAAAAAGTGTTTATTAAAAGTATCGTGCAGTTTTAATTAAATAATTACTATATTCATAATTTTTTGAAGAAAGTGTCTACTATCCAAATTTAGGTCATTTTTAAATTAAATAAAGGACTTTTAAAAATGTCTGTCATTTTCAGTATTAAGAAATTTATTAATCTGCAAAAGTTCTTTTTTATCCTAATTTGAAATATCGTAACTCTCCATGAATATAATAAAATATTTAGGTACACAAAATAGATAGTTATACTGTTTACATATCACAATATATATATATATATATATATATATATATATATATATATATATATATATATATATATATATTACACACACAAACAAACACTTGCGCGGAACCATAAATATTGCATTCACCCGCCAAGACCCATAATAATCATACTACTGGGGAAAAATACTTTCTTTTGGTCTTATTGGTAGGAACGAGTCAAAAGAATTAAAAGCATTAAACTATACTAAATATTGAATATATCAATTATGGATTTTGGTGAACGTACCAAACATAAAAATTATATAACTGGTTTCCGTAAAGTAGTATTTTCTGCGTAAATGTCTCGTCACATAAGGGAATGGTGTCTTCGAAAGTCAAAATTATTACAGATTTAAAAACTTTTCAAAGCTAGTTTTAGATATCGCGAAAGACTAAGGTACTCTGAATGATAAAAAAATTAAAATGTGGAGTACTATGGTCTGGATGATATGATATCACGTGGATTGACCTTAAAAGTGTTTTATCTTGAATACAACCTTGAGATATCAGGATAACAGTCGACAGTGATATTTTCTCCTTAGGGTTTAGTTCTCGTTGGAGTCAAATCAGATTGACAAAATTAGTGTTTGACTTTTTTCTCCTCGGTCAGTGGGTCAGCCCACCTGCCAAACAAGTAAGACGGCGAGGAAGAAAAGCTTAAATAGTATAAGAAACAATTAGAGACACTGAACCGGAAAGTGGTAACAATTCTTAATGTTCAATGAAGCACTAACGATCAAGTCGGCTAAAATCGGACCTGGCGGTTTAGAGTGGACGCAAAATAATTGCGTTATT
Source organism: Riptortus pedestris (assembly GCA_019009955.1). Lineage (NCBI taxonomy): Eukaryota > Metazoa > Arthropoda > Insecta > Hemiptera > Alydidae > Riptortus > Riptortus pedestris. The sequence goes on along the minus strand of CM032231.1, from coordinate 77,112,407 downwards.
TTGAGTCGGGTAAAAAAATATATATATTTAACTAATTTTGATGAAAATGTAATTCTTTTTAATTATTGTTTGATAATTACTTTCCACTTGGAATACTTATATAAAAGTATTTCTTTATATTGTTTTTGTTTTCAGCCTTCAGTAAGCCGCTTCTCTTAGTCTTCGTACTTTAACAATAAGCCAGTGTATCATGAAACGTATTGTTCTGAACCTAAATACCGAACACTGTTTTTGACGGACCTTTAACAGATGAGATATATGCGAATACGTTGTGTAAAGACGTCATCTATTAAAATTTTCCTGTCTTTACTCGAAAATATTTATTTGGTCTATACCATACTCTATATTTAACTGTTTAATTCAAGACTACACATAATATTCTTTAATGACTGAGCAGGTACAGGTCGGGAATTCTAAAATTCGAAATATCTGAGTAATTATGATTTGGAATGAAAGTACCTACCAGTCTTGTTAAACAGTTAATTTTCTATAATTGTTGCACTATTATTTTTTTCTTATTTGATATTAAATGAGTTATTAGCATATTTGTGCTTTCGCCCCTTGGTTACCAACATTTCTAATCGTCGGATGTGTACTTTAAGTAGCTGAACAACAAAAAAATATGATTTCCAGCGATAGTTTATATTTCTGTTTACAATGACTTTTTTTTCGAAAGAGATACCCAATAGATGTGCAGTGCCTCGTTTCAGTAAGAGGGAAATCTGCGTGACGCTCATTTTAAACTTAATACCTCGCTGCATCTATTCAGCTTCGTTTTCGGTTGAACTAGGAAGCCCCCTAAATGAGGTGGTAATTCTAAAGAACGGAATTATAATGGGCTGCACCAGGAAAGCGAGTCTCGTCAAACAGACGACAAGGATACCATTATACACGCTGCTATTTTTAGCACGGCGAGATCTAAGGGAATCAACGATCTGAAAGAGAGTTCGAAATGATCATAACTTTCAGATGTCCGTATCTCAAGTTCATCGCCGCCTTATCGTCGAGTCAGTTATTTCACAGCTATTACACAACGATGCCTGTTGGAGTCTGCAAAACGGCATCTAGATTCTTAAGCAGAAATATCGTCTGAATGATCCGTACGTAGCGCAATTGCGCAATCAATTAACAGGAAGAGCACTTTTTTTAAATCTAAAAATCGAATTCTTTTTGAAATGCCTTCAAGCTCCTTAGTAAAATCAATATTACGTAAGAATCACCAGAAAGAATAAATTATCGAAAATTCTACCTTGCAACCTCAAGAAGCTATGTCAGCTGAAGTTTTGTACTAAATGCACTAGGGAAACCTAAACATGAATTCCCAAATTGATTGATTTGTTTGGATAAAACAAACATTTTGTCGACTAGAGCGGTGGCAGGCCAATATACGTATGTAATTTTGAACGGGCCTAATTTTTCTCACCTACTTTTCTTGTGATGGATCACAATCTTGAGTACGATTTCACTCTGTTTGCCTCATTTTGTTGTCATCATAACTCTCGCTAAAGGAAATCGAGTTAAAATATTGACATCGTAACAAAAACAGCGGGTTATACGCTTTAAAGAAAGAGAAAAAGAAGAAAATTTCAAGACAACCAAACCAAAGGAAAATTTCTGAAAAATGTTACCAGTCGAGATCAAGTGGTGTTGACTTGGCTCAGAATCGGACACTCACTACTTACACCTAATAAACCTAAAAGACCGACTTGCATACACACTATCCCAACACTTACCATGAAACATCTCCTGACTGCCTCCTGACTACGACAACATATTTCCTTCCCTAACAAAAACTTGTACGAGCTATTAACAGAAGGTAGCCCATATATTGGCCCTTTTTAATTACTTGAAGAAAATTGGCATTTACAATAACTTAAAACAATAATTCTACCTCTGATATCTATTTATTTCACTCCAAATACATTACTTGTGTGTGTGTGTGTGTGTGTGTTTTGTGTGCGTGCTTGTGCGTGCGTATGTGCGTGCGTGCGTGTGTGTGTATGTGTGTGTGTGTGTGTGTGTGTGTATGTGTGTGTGTGTGTGTGTGTGTGTGTGTGTGTGTGTGTGTGTGTGTGTGTGTGTGTGTGTGTGTGTTTTGTAGAAGAGTGTAAAATACATTGTTTTTTTTTAATTAATTATTTTATTTAACTTTTTTTCTTTTCCTATTTGCCTCTATATTTTTATGTTTTAGTGTTATATATTTTTGTGGCTTAATTTTTGTCTCAAACTTATTATTTTTATCTCATAAACATTTACTTTTATTCTATTTATTTATTTTGTAATGTCATATGATGATTTAGCTGTGTAGTCAGCAACTCACCATCGGTGAGCAGCCACACTTAATTATTTAATAAAGTGTTTTTCTTCTTATTGTTCCTTGTATTTCTTCAGTACTCATTATTCATGGATTTAATCCTAACATTTATGGTATTAAGAGTTTTAATTTCATATTTGCCTCCTCATTTTTATTTTATTATATTTTATACTTGCTAAGGTACCCGGCTTCACCCGGGAAATAATTTGAGGCTGAATGATGATGGTATTTTTTTTTGAGCTTTACTTTGAACAATATTTTTACATTTTCCCGTTTCAATGCTTAGGATTTACACCCGAGCCCGGCGTGCTGGGGATATGTGATTAATAAAAGCATTTGTTATGTACTTAAATTTACACTATACACAATATTTGCATATTAGCCGTTTCCTGTGCATGTAGCTTTTTTTTTATATATAACATAATCATAGATTACCGTATTAACCATATTATTCTGATGATTATTATTATAATCATAGTAAAAATTCTGCATTCCGAACCATCTATGAATAAGGGTTTTAGCGTGTATCTCATTTATACTTCGGTATACGACAAAAGCGTATATAACATAAGTTACTCTAAATAACAAAATAAAAAAAACTTTTGTTAAGTGCATATTTGCCGAAAAACCAGTAGGAAACGAAATGTCGCTATTTTTAATTCAGGCCTCCCTTATAACCCCCACTCCTGTTCATCTCAGAGAGTATTAACATAGCCAAAACCCTAACCTGGTTTAGTAGTAATATACATACCAAGTTTCAAAAAATTCAGTTATGCCGTTTACGATTCTATAAAGGACATACAGACAAACATTAATTTTCATATATATAGATAATAATATTATAGGCATTTTTCCTTATTTTAAAATTTTACATTTATGAATGAAAAATAAATGACACTGAGCTACATCGCCTCATTTTGGAGCTTATCAAACAAATAAAATAAACATTACAGCCATTAAAAGAGTTTCGCTCATTTTTATTGCCTTCGTATATGAATAATTATTTTTACTGTCGTATTAGTCATTAGTGACGTACGAAGTATCTTCGGGCCATTGAATCTAGAGCAAGTGTCTTGGATTTACAGTTGGCAAAGTGTCAACAACGTAGCGATGCCAGCTTCCGAGAGGCATTTGGAACCTGTACATATTTGCAACAACATTACCAAACACACTCTAGGTACTTGCATTCGCTATAACTCTCAAATCATATGATATGCGGCAATCAGTGAGCAGTTTATCTACTAATAATGTTCATTTATGTAAGAGAAATTTTTAATAGTCTGGTATTCGAGCCTAGGTCCCTTAGCTATGCTCAAACATCTAAATTAGCAACTTTTCTGAAGGCTAAAATTTTAGCATATTTCCCTTCCAAGAAATCAGGATTTGAATTCATGATGCGATATTCGAAAAATTCATTAGGAGATGACCAAAATGTGTTTCCTTAAATTTCTATGTTTATATGTATATATATATTTCTCTGCTCAAGCTCTAGCGGCCACAGCCTTGGTTTGATCGTTATCAAATTTGACATATAAGCGATTCATGTAAAACTAAAGATTAAGTTCACGGCTGAAATCGGACAAGGGGAGCAGTGGGGTTATTGTGGAACGAAAAGCGAAAATTCAAAATATCTTCATTACTCTGAATAGGATAGAAATAATATATATGACCAATTGTAAATAAAATTGTCTATACATGTAGTTAAATACATTTTTTCTCTATCGTGAATATTAACCAAGATTTTCCATTTATAATTTTCAGGACCCCTACTTTTAGCCATCGCACTTTATCAATAAGTGAATATGTCATGCTTAAATGCTTTTATTCCAAGCTTAAATACCAAATATTGTTTTTAACAGATCTTTACTAAAAGATACATGAAAATACGTTATGATGCCATCAATTAAGATTATATTACTAGTCTCCAAAATGTTTCATCTGGATATTTTACCTCATTCAATTCTAAAGATCATATTCATTAGTAAGTTAAAGCTTTGGCCTTAATCTCACATTTTAAACCTAGATTGGCAAGTTCGATTGCCCTCTGGGCAACAGGAATTTATTTAGTGACGGAATTCACTAAATAAAAGCCTTAGTCCCACCCTGGCTACAAAAGGGTGGTAACCTGTAGATAACCCGTCCCAATTAGCCTAAGTTGCAAAAAGTGGACATTAATATTAATATAAATAAATGAAATACAAATATTCATTAGTAACAGAAATCGGACCAGGAAGTGACGGGGGGGGGTATATTAAACAGAAACCGAAAATATCTACGGTATTATATATAGAATCAATGTTGTTTAAGAACTGATAGTTTACAATTGTTGTTGGATACATTTTGTCTGTAACTCATATATTTTGTGAGTTTTTCGTTCAATCCGGTTTTCAGCCTTCAATAGCCCATAGGTTGAGATAAGAAGTGCGCCATTCGAGCAAGTGGGAAATCTGCTAAACAGCCACAACGTTAATCGACTCCTGCTCAACAACCTGACACGATGCGTTAAGTTTCGAAGAAATTGGCGCACAGAGTAAATATTTGATAAAACACCATTGGAGTAGCATAGTTGTTAGCCTACTGTCATAGATTCATACTTCAAGTTCAAATCTCGGCCTGCTTAAAATATTTCTCCTAAATATATAAATTAAATAAATAAGTATCTATTAATGATATATTCCGCACATGTCATTAATAAAAATAAAATATGCGCTAATACTTTAGGTAGGTAATGTATAATTCACTAGTGTTTTCATTTTCTACTCGTACTATATTTTTTCCAATATAATTTAAATATCTCTGGAATATGCTGGATGGTAGAGGAACCAATTGATAAGGATCAATAAAAATGCCTTGTCCTGTACTATTATTTTTAATTTTATGCAAAGTGCACTTTCGGAGTCAGCGCTCCATCTTCAGTGCATGATGACAAACAAAAACCTTAAGGCAATCTAACAATCATAGCATGGCCAACAGTCTAAAAAAACAGTCACGAAAACAAAAAATAAAGAATAAAACCATTAAAACCAAAATAAATCCAAGATAAAAACAATAGAAAATTTAATAAATAGTCAACTAAATTAAAAAGTTAAAAACGATAAACGTATATCAAAGACAAAGCTTAAAATCTATAAACTATAAATTAAAAAAAAATTAAAAACTCAACAAATTACAGATAGGAAAACTATATTAACGTATCACAGTGGGTGGAAAACCCTGAAATGCACACCAGAGGAACTGTAATGTAAAAGACAACTAATAATAATAATAATAATAATTAATATAAACAATGATAATTTAAATAGGTACTCGTGGTAAGAAAAAATTTAGAAGGAAGAATGCATAATAAAGTTTATTCTGATTAATAAATTATTAAATTACGTTATGACTATTCGGGAAACTAATGAAATAATGAGAATTATTATATTATGATTAACAGTTTCTTGTTTTTGTAAGGACAATTTATGTTGAATTGACAATAATAATTAATTTGAATTTAATGAGAACTATAGTTCTTAAAATATATTGAAATTTCAGTAAAAAATATCAAAATATAATGTAGCAAAGATCAGAACATGAATATAACTATCAAGTAACGTTAGTACATAGTTAATTTTACAGAGTTATGGATTTATCAAACCCGTAAATTTGGATTAACAGCATCATTAAAATTAAGAGGATTTGCAAATGTACTAACTTCGAATTTGCCTTGAATCGAATGAGCAAGGAGGAAACACGCCAAGTACAATACATTGGTGGCAGCATATCATTATGAAAAGCTATCGAAGGAAGTGAGTGAAATTCATAAAACCGATGGCCTTTAGGCCTCAACGTAATGTATGCGTTACACAGCAAATGAATACAAATCATGTATGTATGCCCCTTAGCATATAGAAAACATTTTGTTATGACACAAGCCGACATTGTCATATGGGCCGTTAAATGTGCGAACGGCGGATGTGTCGAGGTAGAATCGGAAGGAAATGTTTTCACTTTCGTCAGTAGTTAGCTGCCGCAGTACACTCCGACAAGAACAATAGTCCACAGCATTCTAGCGGAAATGAATAAAAGTCCGTCACGCAGGGGCTGCGTAAACTAAGCAGATTTCACACGTGCTGTTATCTCACACTAGTAAATAAATATTGGGTTGTAACATATGAAATGACCGTTTGTAGAATCAGGAAAAAAATGAAAAATTGAGATCGAATCTGAAATATTATTCATTCAAAGTATTTACCATCATTTTCAATACACTTCTGTCAACGACTTACCAAGTTTTCTATTCCACTTTTGAAAAAGTTTGTGTCACGTGTTGAAAGAAATTCAGAAAATGCATTTTTAATGTCTAAATCATCTGTAAAAAAATTTCCTCGCAAAAAGTTGTCCAAACTCCGTAAAAAGTGGTAGTCTGTAGGAGATAGATTAGGGGAATATGGGGGGTGTGGTAAGACTTCATAGCCCAACTCCTTTAATTTGTTCACTGTCTGTATTGAAACATGTAGTCGGGCGTTGTCATGAAGCAGAATCGGTCCTTTCCTGTTTACCAATGCCGGCTGTTGCTTGATCAAATTTTGATGCATTTGCAATCAAGCTTTTTCACCTTTCCAATCGTTTTTAAATGCCTGGAGACCGTCATATGACTTGTGCCTAGCTCTGACGCAAGTTCTCTGACTGTTTTATGAGGGTCTTCTTCAACAGCTTTTTTTTAAGATCTTCGTCCTCCACTGATAAGTGAGGTCGTCCACAGGGCTGATTTTCTAAAGTCGTATCTCCTGAAGAAAATTTTGAAAACCAACGACGAATAGTTCTTTCATTAGCACTTCCTTCGCCAAACGCATGATTAATATTCCTTGCTGACTGGGCCGCGGAATGACCAAGTTTATACTCGTAAAAGAAAATTATCCGAAATCGCGTGTTTCCATGTTCCCGATTGATATTAAACTAAAATATGTAAGCCTACTTGGGACAAAAACAAACATAGCTTGCGACTAGAGGATTAACAAATGTTTATTATAGATGGTAAATATTTTGCTTGGAATCAACTCACAACGTTTTAATCCTTTATAAAGATTAGGGTTTAAAAAATCGGACACTTCATGTGTTACAACCCAATAGTTTAACAAGACTTGTCCTATAACATTTTCGACCCGACTCATAGTATCGGAGATAGTTTGAATTTTTTAAATTCCTCTCTCTTAACCACTCCTATTGTGGGTCCGATTTCAGTGATTAAGTGATATTATATAAAGTGTTGAATGGAACAGTTAAACATCGAGAATAGTATTGAACAAATAAACATTTTCAAGGTAAGAACGAAAAATTTTAATTGATGACGCCATCACAACGAATTTACATACATACCGTACAATATAGGTCGCTCGAAAACGATATTTGGTATTTATGCTTAAGACTAAAGTGGATCACAGTATAGAAGCTTCTTTTGAGTATGACTTGGGGTTAACTAAAAGGTGAAAGCTAAAGAATCGAAATATCTCGGTTAATATTCAAAAGAGAGAAAATATGTATATAACAATAGTTGTAGGTTATTAAATTTACAATAAGTTTGGTTCTATAAAATATTTTTATTCCACGTCTGATAACAGTTATATTTAGAATTTTAGAAATTCTCCCCCACCCTAACCCCTACTAGCCTCCGTAAATGATGAGCTTCTAATACTTCAAGTATGAATTTCGTAACTTCCCATTTCAAGCGCGACGAAAGTTATTGTAAATTCAGTTTTCGGTTTGAAAATATATGGACATACACTACTTATTTATTCAAATATGCAAAGGTCCAAAGAACTGGGACCCATTCTTAAAAAGCTACACAAACCGGAAAACTCAATTAAATAAGAAGATAAGGAATTATTGTTTCATGTTACCTGTTGCCAAGGTGTACAAATGTGAATGCAATGCTATTAGAGAACTCTCAACACAATTTTTAAATTCAAATTTGCCAACAGAGATTTTGATCAAAAGATTTAGAGCAATCTATGTAGAAGATAAAATGCACTCTACTTATTTGGCCACAGCGAAAATAAAGGAACTCCTACGATAATGAAATAAGAACTTGAGTTGTCTTTTTCTTGTTTCAAAAAAGTCCATTTTGCATGGACTACGTATACGAAACAGTTATTTCACGTGCTGGAATGGCATGAAAATGGAATCATCTGTTGTAATATTCTTCATTTATATCTTCGGGAAAATCACTGTTCTGTTACAATGATAAACAAGACATGATGGGACCAAACTACGTTTGAAAATATAGAACACGACTTACCGATCAAAACCGTCGATGAAAAGGCCTTTAACGGAGTGTGGAGGAGAATTATGATAAACGAATTTGAAATATGGGAATAAACGGGCGAATGTTATATAACAACTCTAAAAGTTATATATATATTTTGATGATGAAATTGGAAACATTCGAAAGAATTCCAACGGGAAACTCATACTCCTCAGGGATCAGTTGTAAGTTGATCTCATTTTGACCACATCAACAAAGAACACTTGTAAGTTGGTTTGTCAACAACGGTGGTCCCGTATGTTAGCTGCATTGATGATACCCGTATTCTGTCACTAAGGCTTATAGCAAAAACACAAAAGGACAAAAATGTCTGTTTTCCATGTATCCTGGAGGAAGGAGCAGTCCGCGGCCCTTGAACATTTTTTCATCCCTCGCGATCAACTTAGACTTTTAAAAAGTGTATTTATTTTATATTGACAATAGTATTGAAAACTAATGTAATTATTTGTACATCCAAATATTCATAACTGTCGAAATTATATAAGAAAAAATTAACTTTGATTTTCATACAATATTCTTGCTAATATATAAAAGATAATGCCTGTTTTATTTATGAGTTTACAGTTATGTGCTCTAAGAATAACTAAATGTTTATATTATATTTGCAAAGTGGAATTCAAGATCAGTTGGTTGTCCGCCTCTACTATAAATCAACTAAGCGCGATGATTTTTAATGACGAAATACATGCAAGGATAATATTTTTTTTTTTTTAACGAAAAGCTTATTCCTATGAAGAATACATGAAATATTATTGGGTGTGTGTGTGTGTGTGTGTGTGTGTAAATATATATATATGTATTTGATAGGTCCTCATTGTTGCCAACACCTGATCTATAGGCATTTAAACATTTTTTCCGAAAACCAGCCCATGATTACAACTTCAATAACTGATTTTTGTTGAGGCATTAAACGTATTTCAAGAGCAAACTTCGCACATCCCTGTTCATTAATTACTAACCAACTCACAAATTCGTTTATCACGTGATATTTTTTTTTTGCTGTAACTATGTTTAAATAATATTTACAAATTGCACGGTAATATAGTATTTTCAAGTATAATCTCCTGAGAGGGGGGGGGGGCTCAAGTTAGCCATGTGAGTTAAGGCGTTAATATTAATCTCAGTCGGAGAGTTCGAATCTCACCAGGGTAGTAGGAATTTATTTAGTGGCGAGCTCATTAAATAAAATCCTTAATCCCAACCAAAAAAGGGAAGTAACCTGTAGGTAACCTATCCCAATTAGCCTTAGTAGCACGAAGTGGACGTTAATAAATAACAACATTCTGTCATTCTACAGTTTTACTATAAAGCTGGTACTATATTATTCTACAGTTATACTGTTGATTCTACAGTCTGATATCATTGCAGTACCACCTCTTACTATCCTTCCCAAATTATTTATTTCATCATTTAGACTTAATTATAATTTTCAAACTTGCCCATCAGTTTTTCAGTCTGCCTTGATAAAGGTAATATATTTTACCGAAACGTTGGCAAACTGAAGTAGTTTCATTTCAACCCGCGTGACCGACAACCACATACAACAAGGATTGTTTTAACAGCGGTCATCACCAAGAATATTCAAATAACAATATAATTTACTGAATTAAGACAAATACCAAACAGGTGTTTCTTTAATTCGAAATATTTTGGCCGCTTTTGTTCTTGTTGCCAGAAGAGCCATTGTTATCTGTTTAATTTACTTTTTCTTGTAATTTTTATATATAATTACCACAATTTATGTTACAGAGAGTGGCCTAATGCAAATAGAATCAACAGATTGCTTCAAGTCAAATAACAATTTCTAATACCAAATGACAAATACTACAGCAAAGAAGTATCCTTTTTGATAAATGTTTGGAATTCAATGCACATTGCAACGCAATAAGTGCTACTTACATTTCTTGTCACGGTTTGATACTGAGGAAGTGGATGAGCGAATATAAAAATAACAACCTGGGATAAGAATTAGTAACGATTACTGCAATGAGTCTTGAATTTTAATTAAAGATCTCTATGGAATATTTGTAACTTCAACCAAGTTGGTTTGTTACTTAAGTCTCAAGAGAGTAACTACTAAAACTTGTAAAATTTTATTTACAGCCTCCATTACTATTTCTGTTTATTGCAATCGTATACACGCAGTCGTGGCTTATTGGTTAAGTCATATTAGAATAATAGAACCCTGCAGACTGCAAAAAAAATGTGTAAGGAGAGTGAGAAGAAGAGGAAGACTGACTCAATTGTAGACGAATGAAAACAAGGAGTAACACAATTAACCCTCACTGAAGAACGCATTAAAAAACATTGGCCCGAGTCCTTCAAAGTGTGTAGCGCCTGTGTTTAGAAAATACTTTTTTTAATTTACTAAAACGGCGATCCTTTATGCCACCAATGGTGTTTGATTATACTTTTTCCTTTTTTTTTTGTTCTTCAGAAGAAGAAAGATCTCATGGTATTGTCTATTTTGCACACCTTGAAAAGAAATAATATCAGCACAGTTGAATGCCTATGACAAATGGACATATTATGTTAAATAAGAAGTTTAGTCTACTTTGGAGCAACTATAAGAATTTAAGTCAAGAAACACCAATACAGACTAGCATAGCTATTTCACTGCCAAGATTAATTAAGAAAAATACGCAAAGTAATAATAATAATATTTAAAAAGTACTTCAATCGAATACATCCAATTAAATCCACTGTTACATTGCTATATCCGAATAATTATAAAAAACGTGAGGTATTACCTACTTTTGAAGCTTAACGTCGACATTCTTGGTTCATAAAAATTAGATTACTCCTTCAATAATAAGTGGAATTCACATACAATATTTGGACGAACTGCTAGATGTCGGATCTGAGAAAATCCAAGTACACTGTACACTAGCATTATCCTGCAACTATCTGAACAACATGCGTATATGGCTTTATCACACACAAGTCTCCTATAAAACTATCAAAAGCTACCCTACCTACCTGTTGCTCATATATAAACATTAAACAGAGATAAGAGGGTCCCTGTAAGTCATGTCATAGATAATAGCACACACACGTTTTCTATTGATAGCACTATCTCCCACACCAAGGAGAACTGCATTTCATTCTTGTAAACTTGAAATGTCAACAATAAGAGCACAGAATAACCAATAAAACTCATTTTCCCACACACGAAATCACTTTTCCATGAGTTTTACATAATCAAGAAAGACCTTAAAAATGAATTTGTGTAAGAATGTTAAACATAGTTTACCTGTGTTCAAATAAGACGATTAACGCAATATTTAATGAGTTATTGGATTCTAGCAAAACAATTAGCCTTCTTTACCAGGATTTTTCTTTCATTGAATCATTGATTGAACAACTAATCGAAAAGTGGACTTAGGTGCCGTGCCGCAACTGCCAAAGCTGCGATAACTCCATCTTCTAGCTTTACCTCTAAACAATCCTCAGAGAATAGTATTGCTATTAATTTATCAAATGGATCACCAACGGTATTCACCTTTATTAACAGATGCATGGGTAAGATGTATAAAGTCAGTATTGTTGAAAGTAAAAACGAAAATATTGCGATCCCCTTTGAGACGAACTCCAGATGTCAGGAGTAACCAAAGGTTTGCCAAGGGCTTACTAAAGTTACAAGAAAATTATTAGCATCCAGATTCCCGCCTCAGATTCTTTGGCCTTTCAAAAATTAAATTGTGACTGCGAAAGTTTAAGCAATTCTAAAGTTTTATTAAAAAGAATTTATTGGTATAAATGAACTATTAATCGTCAGACCTGGATATGGCCACTTGTGTGTTGCCTTCGCCTATCGACACAGTAATATTAGACTGTCTCAGGGCAAAGTTCAACAAGAGAGCTGTTACAGAGAATGAAGGCTACCTACGAGTATATTACGAAGTTCTGGGCCTCGTGTGCTGTATGGAATGATATTCAAGTAAAATTCGAAATTATGAACTTAATTTAACCAGGCGAAGATGAATCCGCAAAGGAAACATTTTTACCTCCGCAGGTAAGGTCCTGTTTAAAATTCCCGTTCTCAAGACATATTTCTGAACAACGCGTTCCAATCATAGTGGAGAACAAAGCACTTTCAGATGGTTCTGTAGCTTTTCCAAGCTACGTATGTATGCTTTACTATTGATTTATGACCACCTGTAATTTCCATACTTCTTTGTCTAATTTTATTCCATATTTTGTGTTATTGCTAACCATGGTGGTGACTAATTATTCTTGTTGGCCTCCTAAATATTACCCTTAATAATTCCAGCCTTCCAATAAGAGTTTAATAATATATAACTGAATATTGATCCTATGACTAAAAGTCCGTCATGCAGGGGCTGCATCAACTAGGCAGATTTCCCACGTAAAGTTATACAATAGGGAAATCTCCATACGAGTGCCGATCATTTAAGGAAACGGCCGAACTAGCTTCGGCGGGAACCATAGCTCGTCCATTACACGTAATAAAAATGCGAATATCTCGGTTAATATTCAAGATAGAGAATAAATGTATATAACAATATGTATAGAAATTACATAAATAGTAATAGTAAATTTAATTTGCAATAAGATTCGTTCTATAAAAATTTTCGATCCGACGTATCGTAACGGAGATATTTCGAATTTTCGAAAAAAGTATCCTAGACTTCAAATGAGTCAAAAATAAGGAATAGTTGCTTCGAGAGCAAGCAATCCCTTGTCACAACTCCAGATTAAACCATACAAGAAAAAATGTTCGCTAATCTCATAAGCTTCCAAGGTACTCCAGTAATGTAGTGTATGAATCCACCAATGTTACTCTAAGTTTAAATACCAACATTGTTGTTATTGGACTGGTATGTGAGATATACTATCATCGATTAAGGTTTTACTTTCTGTACTCTATCATTTTTATTTTATCAAAACCATACATTTAACCATTTTATACAACGGTGGAATGGCTATCAAGTAATCGTAGTTCAAGAAGAGAAGAAAGAGGTGGTTTTGCTCGATTGCGAAATGGCCATTCAAGTCTAACACATCAGTATCTTATGGCAAAATCTGAACCGCCAACTTGTTCCCTATGTAATAGACTACTAACTATAAAACACTTAATTACTGACTGCAAAAGACGTTATAACTTAGACTTACCTTACAATTTGGACAAACTGCTGAACAACGAAAGTACACATCTAGACGTTTTATTATCATATTTAAAACAAGCACACATTTACAAACTTATATAGTACCCAACCTCTTCTTATTTCCAGTGAAGATAGCCATAAAGGTTTAATTCAACAGTGCGTACGTGTGCGTACGTGTGTGTGTGTGTGTGTGTGTGTGTGTGTGTGTGAGTGAGCGTACGTGTGTGTGGTTGTGCGTGTGTATGTATGTGTGAAATTCTGAATGCTTGTGTAAAATCCTTTTTAGAAACTTTTGAATAAATTCTTGTTTATTTATTATAAATTACTAATTATATTTTTAACAACTTTCATAAACTATTTTCGTTTTCATTACGTTTTTGTTTCTTTTTTTTTTGTTTTTGTCTTTTACCAATTATTCATATTTTTGATTCGTCTTTTTTTGTTTTTGTCTTTTACCAATTATTCATATTTTTGATTCGTTTTTTTTTTGTTTTTGTCTTTTACCAATTATTCATGTTTTGTTTCTGTTTCCTCTTCATACCTTTCCCCGTTCAATAGTTTTTTTAGCAGATTTCCCTTAAGGGTTAAAGTCCTCAGATGGGGCAAATTCGTTCTGAGTATACATGGTCATTTAAGTTTTACGTTAATACGAAAAATCGGGAAGTATAAACTGCCACCCATTATCAACCATTTTGAGGCATAATAATTTATTTATCAAGAGTTTGTTACTAATTCACAACCTCTGGCAGGACCCCATGAGTCCAGGTTAACTACCTGAACATCCACACATTCCCTTAAGGCACAAGACTACTCCCATGGCCTCCGACGTTTAGAACAATTATATTTATTTGTTGTAAGAACTGAATTATATTAGAATCAAAAATATCTGTGTGTCACGCATTGGAAACACCCAGCAAATACGTAATTATTGCTGATCAGTCTTTTCAAGTGCAAGGCAAACACTCCGCTAATGCCTGTCTAGATATTGTGTTATTTAGAGGATCAGGGATGACTCACTGTTTTCCAAAGATAACGAAATACAAGAAATACTTCAAATCTTTAAAGTAAATTAAGTTCGTTTTATAGGTTTTCTCGAACACAATGTGTGTTTCAAATGCAAATTTTGGGTCTTTTCCAGAAGACGACCTCCAGTGACTACACGTTATGTTATTTTACTCATATCAGGCTTAGGTGATAACATCTGTTACCTACCTATAATAAACAAAGTGGCCATATGCATTCTAACCTATAGCACTTCAGTAGTTGAAACATTGAACAAAATAACAATAAAACAATTTATTAAATAATTATATTCATTTAGGAGGCATGAACGCACAAATGTCTTTAATTATTTGTTCGAAAAGGTCTTCGTTTTTGTTTCTTTGCCTCCAGACGAACTCGCAAATGTAGGAGTCGAGGAGCTTCCTGCTTGTCCCACACTGTATTTTGTTCCTTCTCTTCGCTAACGCCCACATCCCCTCCACGGTGTTGGTGTGAGCTCCTGAATCTGGGTCTCGGAAGTTTTTGGAGTGATTCACTGTTAGATGTTGGAAGTCATATCCCTCCAGTTTTGGAATACTGTCGTAACTTTTCCAACAGTCCGATATGACAGTGCTTCCAGGATATATGCACTCCTTAACAACACTGATTAAAGTTAATTTCGTACGGTCAGGAACTGCATACAGAAAACATTCCCTAGTTTCTCTACATATACCTCCGAAAACCCACTGTTCGGGATAAATTTTCCCTACATTATATTTTCTTTTTGAAAATAGACTCTCATCTATTTCAACAGTTAAACCCGCTCCTCCAACCTTGAGGTGTTTCAATATCCACTCTGCACAAACTTCGCGTAAAAAATTCTTCATATCAGTAACTGTGTGCTCACCCATCCCAAATTCCTCAATGCAAAATTTAGTGGTGGTGTACTCCACAGTCCAGCTGTACAGGAAATAAACGAACACTGTAAATGGAACTTTGCTATTCTCAAGGTAAGTATCTTTCCGTAGTGAAATAGTTTTTCGACAGCTACGCCTCATACACCTCCATCTGTCATGAGCTTCTGATAAAATGAGACGCATTTCATGTCCTTCCTCGCACTGTCTTCCACGATGCAAGATTCCTTTCTCCTGGAGGAAGGACACAGCAGCTTTCTTGTCAAAAATTTCTTGTACTAATTTTAACAAACCCATAACACTTTTGGATAGATCAAATGGCGATTAACAACAATGAATACAGGTTAGCATTGATCATATGTTCATAATTGAATAAATGTTTATAAGATGTGAAATCACTCTTCACCGAGTTTAATCACTGGATGTCGTCTTCTGCAAAAGACCCTTCTTTAGTTTTGCATAAAACGTTTAAATATCGAGTTTAGTAACGATCAACCAAAAATTGCGTGTGTGTGTGTGTGTGTATATATATATATATATATATATATATATATATATATATGTATATATAGTTTCTGGCTGACGTCATTTTTTCCGTCATCACCTGGGTAGGGTCGATGTATATTTGAAGTAAAAATCGCGTCATGAGTACGACCTCAGTAGCCGATTTCCTTTAAGGGAAATCGGCTAATATTTATAACTCTTGCCCGGGATTATAACTTATAAACTAAAAATCACAGATTGAGATATTCGAAGACTTTTATACATATATATATATATATATATATATATATATATATACTATATTTATAAAGCGAATTATTTGTACTTTCTTGGAAATATTTTCTACGAAACCATAATTTTTTGGGGGAATTTTACGCAAAATGAAAAATATAAATCGAAATCCAGAAAGTAAATGCTGAAGGATGATAACCAATGCATCACAAAAGATAGTTGTGCTGGATGATTTCTTGAAACTATGCAGTGGCAATAGCCCAAAGAAATGTTGCTCTCAACAACGCAATTAGCTGGGAGGTGTAAAAGAGTTTTTATCGCTTATCCGATAATAACTCTTTTAATTGTATAACTCTTAAAATTTAATAGCTACCTTAATTAGTATTTCTCTTTTGTTGAATTGTAAAGAATACTAAATTTAAACTTCCTAAACGTTAGGAAATTTGGTGAAGGAAGTTATGCCACACAGGCTCCGTCTTCAGTCCTTCGGAGATATATTGATATTTTTAGATGTCTAATATCTTTTTTTAGCAGATTTCCCTCAAGAGTAATCAGCTATTGAAATCGTACTGATGCCGCGATATTGAAAAAAAAACCATTCTTCAAATGTTCAATGATCATACCCAGGAGATGACGAAAATGAGGTCCATTCAAAATTATACATAACTAGTCTGTAACCTCTCAAGCTTTCGCAATTTATGTTGTTTCGTTGCCAAACTGGATATATAAGCGTTTCATGGAAAACAAATGACCAAGTTCGTTAACTGCAGAAATCGAGCTGGTGAACGGGGGGGGGTTAGAGGGGGAATTACGAAAATTTGAAATATCTCCGTTATTATAAGTCGGATCGAACCACTTTTTATATAACCAATCTTATTGCAAATTTAATTATCTAAAAATGTTGAACCAGAAATACATGTGAGTTAAGCATAGATAGTAGCTCTACCCGCTATATTCACACCCCAAGCAGAGTTTTCCTTAGATAAAGCACAAAATTTAAGGGAACTGCCCCCTTTTCATTTAAAATTTTAGTTCAAATGACTGAAATTATAGCTCTGCAAAGAATTTATCTGAATATTATTTTATATCTGAATTAGTTAGAGTAATTTTATAACACATTCAACATTTAAAATTATTGATTTGAATTTGGCCACGTACAACCTTCAACCAATCCGTGATAGAAGTTACAGTATGCTGAAAAACAAATTTAATTGTTTCACTACACAATGCTAATAAAACTTTGGTAATTAAATTTCTTTGATTACGGACTAACGAAATGAAACCCCAAAGTATATTTTTGAAATTTATCAACCTAATTTTTGGAAGTTATTAACAGGTTTGTAGGGTGTAACCGATGATATTAGCAAATTATCAAATGGAAAATTTGGCGGAAATGCTGGGTTTCTCACTAAGCAACTCAGTGACTCTCAAAGTGCTTAATTTTCTTGATCTTTTACTTTTCACTAATGGTGCAAAAAGAAATGAGAAGTATCTCAAATATCTAAACATTATTTAGTCATCACGTTAATCTTTTTGGTCTCTATTTTTATTGATAGCTTTGAATGATTTCAAGGGTAATTAATGTTATAGGTAAAATTTTAATGGAACCGATACTCCAACATGATGTTTAGGAACGGCATAAGCATGTGATATTGACTCAGGCATTTTATCACAAGACTCTCTTTTAGAAAGCACCCTAGTTATTAGTTAATTTAATTTTATTTATTAATGTCCGCATTGTGCTACTAAAGCTAATTGGGACGGGTTATCTACAGTACACCACACTTTTTCTCTTCTCACTAGGTTTACCAAGTGAGATTAGGACCAAAGCCTTAACACACATGACAGGATACTTCTTGCTGTAGTATTTGTTATTTGGTATTAACAAATTGTTATTAGACTTGAAACAATCTGTTGATTTTATTTGCATTAGGCCACTCTCTATAACTCACATTGTGGTAATTATAAATACAAATGACAAGAAAAAGTAAATTAAACAGATAACAATAGCTCTTCAGGCAACAAGAACAAAAGTGGCCAAAATATTTCGAACTAAAGAAACACCTGTTAGTATTTGTCTTAATTCAGTAAATTATGTGTGTTGTTATTTGAATATTCTTGGTGATGACTGCTGTTAGAACAATCCTTGCTGTATGTGGTTGTCGGTCAGGTGGGTTTAATGAAACTACTTCAGTTTGCCAACGTTTCGGTAAAATATATTACCTTTATCAAGTCAGACTGAAAAACTGATGCGCAAGTTTGAAAATTATAATTAAGTCTAAATGATAAAATAAATAATTTGTGAAGGATAGTAAGAGGTGGTACTGCAATGGAATCAGACTGTAGAACCAATGGTATAACTGTAGAATAATATAGTATCAGCTCTTATTAACGTCCACTTCGTGCTACTAAGGCTAATTGGGATAGGTTATCTACAGGTTACTTCCATTTTAGCAGATTTCCCTTAAGAGAAGTCAGCTATTGAGGTCTTACTCATGATGCGATTTTCGAAAAATTTCTTCAAATGTCCATCGATCCTACCCAGGAAAGGAACCAAAATGAGGTCCGTCCAAAATGATAAATATATATATATATATATATATATATATATATATATATATATATATATATATGGTGTTGTTGTTTTCTTTTTTTTTGAGGTTTGGTCAATGTTGTAAAATAAAAGTAGCATAAACACCTCCTGTTACACTCTAATTTAACAACAATGTGCAATATTTTAAAGTAGCACCTGTATTTTCACAGCCCTGAAGAAGAAAAATTAATGTTCTGAAAATATCGGCATAAACTAAGACTTTTTCACCAACATTGACCAAACTTCCAAAAAAAAAAAAAATCAACAACATCATATATAAATATAACCTGGTCGAAAACATCAACACAATTATATATATATATATATATATATATATATATATATATATATATATATATATATATATATTACTTGTCTGTTAACGCTTTGATCGTGACCAAACTTGATATTTAAACTTTTTATGTAAAAAGAAAGATCAAGTTCGTTAAAAACGGAAAGTGGGAGGGGGAGGTTAGAGGGGGTATTGATATGTTATATTCAGATATATTTCATTAATGTTTGCCTTTCCAGTCTATCTATGTATTCAGCGCTACGAGGTTGGCTGGCCAGTTTGTGTGCCGTTGTAGAGATTATTAACTTGTTAAATCTGCTTAGTTTACGCAGCTCCTGTGTGACGGACGTTTTTATTGGTTAGGGTACTATAAACGTTATGTCAAAAGAAAAGACGCGGCTCTAACGTTGCATGCGGACAACGTGGTTAACTAACAATGCCCACAGTGTCATAAAAGTACTATAGATGTAGGAGGCATAATAGTTATATAACGCACACGTTTATATAATTACAAACCTATAAAAATTAAACTATATTGATAGATAGAGATTTTTTTAAAAATAATTATATAGACCGCGTTGGACTTGTATAATTTTTCTATAGCTGGGTGATTAACGAGTCCCCTTGAAAAACGCCTATCCTTCCTGCTGTAGTTTTAGAATGCCGCTAACACAGCAGAAAGCGTCGTGATTCGACCACATGTTCCAGCATATTTCTTTTCGAGGAAATCAAATTTCGGTGCTCTACTGATAACAGCATTTTTGGAACATTCTTCGAACACCTATTAGATGCCAAATTCAAATTTGTATAGGACAGTAATTTCAGCTCTAGACAATATTTGAGCGAAATGATTGAATTATTGTGCCAATGTTCCAGAGAGGGTTTGTTCCTTCTTGCCCTGGAACCTACATTAATTGCTATTAAGAATGCAAGTGGGGTTCCACCAAACCTTCAAATTCCTACTAAATCCAAACCCTCCAATCCAGAATACCCCGCAAAATTACCGATTCCCCATTTTACGTATCCAATTTAACTCTCCATAATGACCTCAACATTCCTTTTGTCCATACCCTCGCCAAATCCCGATATCAGAAATTCCACTCTCTCCTTCCCGCACATCCTAATCCTTTAGTCGAATCACTTTCATCTACTCATATTCCAGAAAACCCAAGACGGCGTCTGAAGCGTAAGTGGCCAAGAGATCTTCTCGTGTAGTGTTTCAGTTTAACTCCATAAAACAACCCAATGTTCCCTCCATTGTGGGTATTGTCAATGGACAACTTCCCAACTCAATACAATAGTCAAGCCACTTTTTCTAACATATCATTTACTTGTAATATTTAATTATGTTGTTGCAAATAAACGAATAAATATAAAAAATAAAAAAAAAAAGAATGTAGTAAATACTTCGAAGAGACGCATACGCACGCACACAAACACACTCACACACTAGTATGTCTGCTAGATGACTTCTATTTATTAATAACTAGCTAAGATACCCGGCGTTCCTCGGGATAAGTTAATATAAAAGGTATTTGCTATGCGAGGCTTCACTATTCACAATATTTATATATTTCCCATCTTCTGTGTATTCATATTTTTTTCAAAATAATTCATAATCATGGAAATTATTCTCTATTCCAAACCAAGGTTGACTAAAAGTTCCTTGGACCAAAAACGGCACAAAGCATAACGATGACAGCTATTTTAGGTATGTATATAATAACCATTATTACAAAATACACTTTTGCATGTCAGGAAAGTAAACTTTATATTATTAATTTTAGTTTTTGCGGGTTAATGAATCCTTCTAAGTTACCTTATATAATAATAAATGTTGCATTTTATTTCAATAATATTAAATTCATTGGAGCAACTCTAACGTAGCTCATATTGGACGAGAACAACTTCATTTAGGGAAAAAACGAGTCATTAAAATAAGTCAATATTAAAACGTCCGTCAGGCGGGGGCTGAGTAAACTAAGCATATTTCCCTCGTGAAGTTTAAGAGTAGATAAATCTACATATAGGTAACAAAATACCACCGTGAATATTAAGTGAATAAATACAAACAATAATAAGAAACCTCCGGTCGAGAAGCGTCTGAAATATAAACAAACAGGTCCTGCCTACCTAATACCGGAAAAAAAAACCATTACTGAAATATATCAGTATATAAGATACCTATTAATTTTATTGAAAACTATGTAATATATCTAGTACTGTAGTTTAAAATGAATCAGAATAATTTTTATCTAAATATCATAGATAAAAATTATTCCGTCCAAGAAATTAAAACGGGACGGGGGGCACCAGAACATATTTGCATGTATCTTGTATAATAAAGGTCTCTTGAAAACAATATTTGGTATTTAAGCTTCGAATAATATGGTTTATTATATAGCCGAGTATTATTTATGTAACATGAGTAGAAGTGGGGGTTTGCTGAACGCTGAAAACTTAAAAATGGTAATATTTCAATCAATAGCTGATTTCCCTTCAGGGATATCTACTAAAACGACGAAACAACTTGTGAAACAAATAAATAAAGGAGAAATTATGAACAGGGTGCAAGATGAAGAAGATGTCCTTCCAGCACGAAGAAATGAGGTTAGTTTTCGTAGGTACTACTTCCCTCCCTCGTTTAGCAGATTTCGCTTAGGGGAAATCATTAAGAATCAATCATTAAGAGTCTTGCGTCTGTCTGAGTGCTTGTTTCTGGTCGACCACTTAAAACTCATAAGGAGTTATGCGTTTTTAAAGAGTAAAAGTTTAAGTTTATAAAAACCTTCATGAATTTTGACCTTTATTAGTCATTTAATGGAATCCAATTTGAAAGACATGACCTTCAATTGAACATGGATATTTTTCATTCATCACTCGACACCTGACCAATAGGAAATTTATAAAGTCCGTCACGTAGGGGCTGTTAACGCAGCTGCGTTAAATAAGCCGATTTTTCACGTCCGTCACGTATTTGAATTCATCTCAAAACGTAAATGTTTATGAGAACAATATTTGTTATTTAGGCTTCATAGTATAACAGCTTATTGATAATATGGCATTATGGATAAATATCTCTTAAATCGAGTATGGTAACGATCAAATAAAAATTATCAACAGAAATATATGTGTGTATATATATATATATATATATATATATATACAAAGTTTTGAATCGGTAAATATTAGAGGATATTTTTCAAAAAAAGCGTCATGAGTACGACCTCAATACCTGATTTCTCTTAAGGGAAATCTGCTAAAAATATATACTTTATAACATTAATAAGAGATCCTACCCAAAAGAAATGGTTTGCTGGTCTGGGGTATTATTATAAGTATGATTTAATGTTATTTAAATAAATAAGAAGAGGAAAAATTTAAATAAAGGAAATTAAAAAATAAATTATAATAATAACGATATGTAGAGAGTACCTCTTTTATTAAATATTTATAAATAAACCAGGCATAAAATGCATTGTAAATAATCTAAAACCAAAGCAAGCTAGAAAAAAAAAGTAATAAATTGTGTTTACTACTAAAACATACACATTTAAATGTAATATGTACAGCATAAACAAAGTCAGAACAATTGGCCCCCAAAAAAATGCGGTGTTTTGAGATGTAGTCCGTATTCGTACTTAATTAAAGTATTAATTTTATTATTAACTTTAAGTAATCTTAAGTATATATTACTCATAATAAAAATTACTTTTATGTATATGGAATGATATATATGAAAGTATTTTATAAATAATATTCAATAATTAATAGCTGGGACATTAGACTTGACAAATATGCAGTAGGTCGGCAAATATTTACAGGAAGGCAACACGATAGAGATTTCGTTATTACAAAGATAGTATTGACAGCGTTCAAAATTTTACTGGAATGTTCGGGCCTTCATTTTTTGTAACTCCTGTTTTGGAGATTTTTTTTTTTCCAAGTCTGCTTTGGAATTCTAATGAAACCCTGCGAAAGACTGCTCCATATTTAAACCATAAAAAATGAAATATATAATTACTAAGAAATATTTTATTATTTATCGTCGTTGGAGATAAAGAAGAAGTAAATGTAACATACAATACAAAGAAGAAATTCATGTTTGCTGCAGTAAACAAATTAATAAATGTTATTACAGCAGATTCCTAAGAGAAATAACACTGTTCAAATTTATATATTCTGTGATGAAACAAATGAACAGAATGGGTAATAAACGAGACTGAGTTATGTATTGTTAAAGAGTTTTTAAGCATGACTGAGAGGAATTATGTAACTTGGAAATGCATAATTGCATTAAATGTTGTTTAAATTAAGACATGAAAGAAATTCAGGTATTTAAGAGATTCCTCTCCCCCCCCCCTCGAAATTTATAAATAAAGCATCCTGATTTACACTAGTAAATTGGTTATCCTAATTAGATGTACACCCTCAAATTTCTCATGGCAATCACTTCAGATGTGGAGCATAAATAAACTAAGATCGATGAAATGGACAGATTGAGGATATTATCTGATTTTAATAAAGAATATAAGGGTTTTTCATGTTGCAAAGATAAATAACAAGGCAGTGCAATGTTGGATGAAACCAAAAGCGTCTCCATATGTGCGCCAATTTTCGGCATTGGGCATACTAGCGTGGAATGACGTGTTAAACAAAATAAAGTAAAAATAAGTTGAAGAGTTAATAGGAGGAGAGGAATTTCAAAGGGCTTTGCCCTCCTAAAGCAATAATGGCGGGACGTTTTGTTTTTAGTTTCCGGTCGCTGATTTTACGACATTTCTGAGTACTCACATTGGCGCTAGGTTGAGCAGCTCGGACGGGGTCGTCGGCACCCTCCTGATGACGAGCTTCTTGCCGTCAGTACAGCCCATGCCGACAGAGACGAGAGATCGCTGGCTATTAGTCGCCGAAGGTGGAACTAGCCCAACACCCGCGCGAACTGGCACCTTAGACATACCGGCAAGCACTGACTATACTCAGCCCGCCACTGCTTCTAGTACATCCCCTCCTGTGCCCCCACCAACACATCGTCGTTCATTCATCGCGGGAACGCCCACTATGTCTTTTAGGGCTCTCATTTATGCCAATTTGGTTTCACTCCTTCGCCTCAAGGCAAAAAAGTCAGCAGCAGGGGCTGCGTTACCTAAGATAATTTCCCATGCGTCAAGTACGTATTTGCATTTATCTCAAAAACTAAAAGTACAATGGCATCAATATTTGGTATTTAGGATTCAAATAAAGTGCTTCATAATATAACAACTTATCGTTAATATGAAATGAGTAGGAGGGGGGGTTACTGAAGACCGAAAACTAAAAAATGCAAATATCTTGGGTAATAATGAAGATATTGAAAAAATGTATATTACAGCATTTATAGAACATTACATTTGAAATAAGATTGATTCTCTATACAATTTTTCAATCCGACGCATAACAACGGAAATATTTTGCATTCTCAAAATTCCTCTCCCTCTAACCCCCCACCCCCCCCCCCCGGTTCAATTTCAGCTGTTAAAACGTTTAAATATCGAGTTTCTTAACGATCAGACAAAAATTACGACCGCTAGAGCGTTAACACACACACATATATATGTATATATATATATATATATATATATATATATATTATATATATACTAGCTAAGGTACCCGGCCTATGCTCGGGAAATCATTGTTGACTGACTAATGATGGTTTTCTTTTAGCAAGACTTCAAAGTGTACAAATACACTTCACTTCACTTCCGTTACTTTCGTAATGTTTTTCCGAAATAGCAAATCCTAAAGGGTAAATTTTGGGTATTAATAGAATAGAAATTTTAGTTACGAAGAATAAATAAAAATGTGTTCCTAATCTATCCCTCTACACTTTTTAACTCACCGTTTTTGAATAATTCAAACCATTATCAAGAATAGAATTTATTACAATTAAATATCTTCTATAATGAACGTATTTCCTTTCAAACCCCAATCCGAGCACATACAGTTTAAGCATAGTTTAGCACGTAAGGTTATATTCGTAATAGTAGATCTCAGTGAAAATCACTTCCCGTAATGCCAGCATTTCACAGGAAATAAGTAAACTCAAATAACTGTATTAGCCTGCCGTCTATTTACACTCTCGCATTAGAGGTATCAACATTCTTCTCCCTAAATTATTGATTCAAAATATTATTGTAATAATTTATCTACTTGATGGAATTAAATAACAGTGTTCTCCTAAAAATAATTTTACTTATATTCAAAAAGCTAGTCGAGGGGAAGAGATCGTATCCGTCCCTGCAACCTAAGTAATACTTTAAACAATCATATCGAGTTTAAACGCATACTGTCTTTTGTCATAATGGCATTACCATTAACGTTTAATTGTTATGATAATACATATTTGTTTCAATAACATGAAGATATCGGAAATAAGATAATAAATTACCAAAATCAAAGAGTTTGATTCCCTACTACTTCCGCCATCACTCCTTGAGGAAATTCAGCTTGATTTTGTTTAAATAATATATTATAAAAATTAAATAACGGAAATGCTCTTATAGTTCAAATCTCTATTGGAAATAAGTAGCAAAGTTATTTTCTATGGAAAATAAATAAATGAGGTGGGGGCGGAGATTTATAACCTCACTAATCCGAATCATACTTAAAACTAAATAATAGAAATAGATAAGACTAAAACATAACACCATTTGTCATAATATGCCTATATTAAAAACACTTAAATTAGTACTATTAAAATCGTCGACTCCGGCTATAGATTTAGCGTATAACCCGTATTTACTTCATTTTACGACAAAAGTGAATGAAACAAAAGTTGCTCTAAATAACAAAGTAAACAACTTTTGTTATGTGCACGTTTCTCGAAAAACAAATAGAAAATGAAATATCGCGAATATTTACTTCAGGCCTCGTTATAACTCCCACTCCCGTTCGAACCTAAAAAGTTTAATATAGCTTTTAATCATGGAAGAATTAATGCTAGTTCACATACAGAGTTTTGTTAAGTTCGCTTCAATCGTTAGTGCCCAATAAAATTGTCGGCTCCCGCTTTAGTTTTTAGTGTATATCTCGTTTATACTTTGTTATATCACAAAAGTTCTTATAACCAAAGATACTCTAAATAACAAAGTAAACAACTTTTCTCATTTGCAAATGTGCCGAAAAACCAATAGGAAACAAAATATCGCTATTTTTAATTTTAGTCCGCCATTATTATCACCACTTCTGCTCGTCCCTAGAAATGTTGGTACACCTTATTATCATGTAGGAGTTAGTGCTAATTCACATACCAAGATTTGTTTAATTCGGTTGAGACTTTTGTTCCAAATAAAATTGTTGACTCCCGCTATAGATTTAGGTGTATAACTCATTTGTACTTCGATATACGACGAACATGTATATATTAAAAGTTGGTCTAAATAACAAAATAAACAACTTTTGTTATGTTCATATTTACTGAAAAAGTCATAGGAAACGAAATATCGCTATTTTTAATTTCAAGCCTCCTTATAACTCCTACAGCTGTTCGTCTCAGAGATTATTAATATAGCCTTAAGTCTAAGCTGGATTAGTAGTAATATGCATACTAAGTTTCATAAAATTTGGTTCAGCCATTTATGCGTGAAAAGGTAATAAACAAACATACAACAAAGAAACAAAATGCATAGATATCTCTGGAATATGCTGGATGGTAGAGGAACAAATGTATAAGGGTCAATAAGAAGGCCAAGTCCTCTACTGGTTTTTAATATTATGCAGAGTGCACTTTCGGAGTCAACTCTCCATCCTCAGTGCCTGCTGACAAACACAACCACGAGTTAATTTAACATTCATAGCATGGTACAAAAGCAAAATAAACAACAGTCATAAAACCAGACACAAAATAATGAGTAAAACAATGGAAAATCTTAAAACTAGTCAACAAATAAAACTAGAAAATCTAATAACTAGTCAACTACTAAAAAATTAAAACCAAAACAATAAAAAATCTACTAACAAGTCAACTAATAAAAGAAGCAAACAACAATAAGCATATGTCAAAACTATAAATAAAATTAAAACTATAAAACCTACACAAATTACAGATATATATGGGAAACATATACAGTGGGTGGGAACCTCTGAAAAAAAACCCAGAGGAACTGTAAGAGACCTCTAAAAAATAAACAAACCCCATACGAATAATAGAGAGGAGATGTAGGAGGTACCTGATTAAAGCTGCGTTGCCTGGACCACGACTGCCGGGCGACTGAACCTCTGTCCCCGTAGAGATTTTTGGGCCGGTATGTTGATGACACTTTTGTCAGTTTTAGCGGCACTAGGGACGATTTGAATGGGTTGCTTTCCTACCTTAATAGCTGCCATGAGACAATTAAATTCACCTTGGAGAACGAAAAAGCTACGAAGATATGCTACCTAGATCTGGAGATAGAGAGAGATGGAGGGGGTCATAAATTCGGTATCTATAGGAAGGCCTCATCCACCGACTTATTAATACCTGCGGATTCATTTCATCACCCAAGATACAAGATGGCGGGTTTGCTTTATTTAGTGGAGAGGCTGATTAGTACGCCACTAGCGCAAGATAATTACGCCAAGGAAGTGGTCTGCATTATGCATATTGCTAAAGCAAACGGGTACGAGGAACAGTTGGTGGACAGGCTTATCCAACGCCGATTGAAGAGGAAGCTAGCCAAGGAGCTGGAGGATGCCACGGTTGAAGAGCGGGCCAAAAAGAAGAAAAATAAGTCGTTCCCTGTCTCCATCCCGTACTTGGGCCCGGTTTCAGAAAAGATAGGATCCAGGTTGAGGAAATTTGGATTGGCTACTGCCTACAGGAGCAAACGGTCCCTGAAAAACTGTTTGCCCCGTGTTAAGGACTATGTGGACCCCCTGGATAGATCTGGCGTCTATAGGATCTCGTGCACGGGATGTGATGCCTCTTATGTGGGGCAAAGTGGTAGAAAGATAAGGACGCGGCTTAAGGAGCACATCACTCGCGACACTGAGTTTTCCGCACACGCCAGGAAAGAGGGCCATGACATGTCCAGCATAAAATATCAATTGCTGTATGAGGAGAAGAAGGACAAAAGATTAAATACGGCTGAGGGGCTGCATATAAGGCTGGACAGACAGGCGAATGGAAATCGGAATATTAATAAGAAGGAGGAGGTGGCAAGGCTGCGACATGTCGGTGACGGGGCCCTCTCTTCTCTACCCTCTCTTCCTCGGACAGAGGTTCAGTCGCCCGGCAGTCGTGGTCCAGGCAACACAGCTTTAATCAGGTACCTCCTACATCTCCTCTCTATTATTAGTATGGGGTTTGTTTATTTTTTAGAGGTCTCTTACAGTTCCTCTGGGGTTTTTTTCAGACGTTCCCACCCACTGTGATATGTTTCCCATATACATCTGTAATTTGTGTAGGTTTTATAGTTTTAATTTTATTTATAGTTTTGACATATGCTTATCGTTGCTTGCTTCTTTTATTAGTTGACTTGTTAGTAGATTTTTTATTGTTTTGGTTTTAATTTTTTAGTAGTTGACTAGTTATTAGATATTCTAGTTTTATTTGTTGACTAGTTTTAAGATTTTCCATTGTTTTACTCATTATTTTGTGTCTGGTTTTATGACTGTTGTTTATTTTGCTTTTGTGCCATGCTATGAATGTTAAATTAACTCGTGGTTGTGTTTGTCAGCAGGCACTGAGGATGGAGCGTTGACTCCGAAAGTGCACTCTGCATAATATTAAACACCATTAGAGGACTTGTCCTTCTTATTGATCCTTAAACAAAATGCAGTTATGGTGTCTATGACATGTGAAACTAAAAGTTACCGTGAAATTTTGAGATAAAAATCAATGTGCAGACAGAGGTTACAATTTTATATGTATTTTTATATATATATATATGTGTGTGTGTGTGCGCGCGCGCGCGCGCGCGTGTGTGTGTGTGTGTGTGTGTGTGTGTGTAATATTTTGAACGGACCTCATTTTTTTCCATCTCCTAAGGAGGATCGATGGACATTCGAAGAAATGTTTTGAAAATCCCATCATCATGAGTACATCCTCAATAGCTGATTTCCCCTTAGGGAAATCTGCTAAAAGGGTCGTATCTGGCTGATAATCCGCCTTAATTTCCTTCAGTTATAAAAAGTGGACGTAAATTTGATATTTGTTTTCTAATGTTTATGGAGGGGCTCGGGTTAGCCATGTGAGTTGGAGTTGGCTTTCATCTCTCATGGTAAACCTAGAGTGGCAAGTTCGATCTCGCCTGGGCAAATAGGAATTTATTTAGTGATGAACTCATTAAATATAATCTTTAGTCCCACCCTGGCTAGAAAAGGGTGGTAACCTGTAGATAACCCGTCCCAATTAGCCATAGTAGCAAACAGTGGATGTTAATAACTAGAAAAATAATGTTTATGGAATTGTATATCGTGGAAATACCATTCCTTTTTTTGTTTTACTTTATAAACTTTTACGATGTCCGACGTAGCGTCATTCAAAACATGCAAAAATATGTGAATCGCGTTTATCTCCTTGGAAGGATCGATGGACATTTGAAGAAATGTTTCGAAAATCCATAATGAGTACAGCCACAATAGCTGATTTCCCCTAAGGGAAATCTGCTAACAGGGCGTGGTGGACACAAGTTTAGATCCTTAAAGGAAGTGAACCTCATTTTTTTTTTCTTTCAAACAACCATCAAAAAATGTAATAAACAACTTCGATGATTACAAAAAAAGACAGTTTTATTTCCTTTCCGGTAGACGGTTCCTTTCGAATGACTGCTTTCGAAACGTCTACTGGAAGTTGTTAATTTTCTGTGTAGTATCAAAAATATATCTATGTAAAGCATAAAAAATAAATAAAATAAAATAATCACATAATCGACGCGCTGGACTCTGGTGATGAGTGGCTCTGGCCTAAGCAGACGACGACGCGTCGTCCTCCTAGCGGACATCCCCGAAGAGCTCAGAGAAGGTTGAATGAAGCACGAAGACAGCTGTTGAAGATGGGCATGCGCCTCAACTCGGCCAAGTTTAAAACTCTACATCCGTCTGGACAAACGCCGGTTGGGGTGCGTGGAACCCACTTCACACTTGGAGAGATTCAGCTGCTGGACTTGAAGGTAGGCGAGACACAGAGGTTCCTGGGACAACCTGTTGGCTTCCGCGCGGTACCTCCTCCGGCTGACATCGAGAAGGTGGTGATGACGGCCAAGAAGATCCTCAGCTCCAAGCTTGCAGCGGCTGGGCGTCCTGAAGACGTTCTTCTACCCCGCTCTTAAATTTGCAATGCTCAATGTTCACTAATGACTCAGTCGTGGAATCGAACAGGAGGATGAATCATCCGGCCCAGTGGGGTTTGTTGCTCCCCTGTAGAATGTTGCTCTTCCACGGCAGAGTCACCACAATACAATTTTCGGACAAAATCTGCTTTACAACTGTATAAAAAATAAAAGAGTTTTATCATTGTAAAGAGTACTAATATCTATAAAGAAAGAAATGGCACATAATTAACACTTTAATGTAAATCCTACAGAATGATCTTTCAATGTTATGGCAGTCATACACACACCTCTCAGCTATACCTGTGCACTAGAGAAGCAACAGGTTACCGGATCGAGGCTTGGGTGAAGTTGACCTCACATTTCCGATCAATTGAAAATGCATTCATCCCGTACGACCAATGGTGGTGCTGTTCGGGAAGCATATACGTGCTCTCTTTACCAAATTTCCCTCTGCGGAAATCAGCTATTGATGTACTCATGGCGCGATTATCAAAAAAGATTCTTTAAATGTCCGACTAAAATGAGGTTCGTTCAAATCTATATACATATATATAAACACACACAAACACACACACCCCACACACTGGTATGTTAACTCCCTATTGGCCTACCTTGTAAACGTAACTCAGCGATTAAGCAAGTTATTTTACCATTTTCAGCCTACAGTAACCCCATCTTCTACTCATCCAATTTTAGCTTTGCGTAACTGAGCCACTAAACATCTCATGCATGGGAGAAATCGGAAATAGATTGTGATCTGACATCAGCTTCATTTCCCATGTGGGGACTCTGCTTAGCCATGCAAATATTTTATTAAAAACACAATAAAGTATTGTCGGCAAGTTTCTTCCAGTTTTCATTGAAATGTTGAATGACGTCTCAGGCATATTATGAAAATACCTGCCTTTGATTTTGTAACGTATTTAAATGCCGTAGAGGATAGTAGTGCATCGGCTTTATAAATACTCAAGCAATTAAAAGATGTCTGATGGTTATAGTTTCGGGCATCTTAAATATCCTTCTTAAGACCTCAATTTCCTTATCTCCTAGGTAGCAGCTTTCGAATATTAAAAAAGCTTTTCCAAAAACGTATCATGAGTACAACCACAATTAATAAACTTCCCTAAGGGTATCTGCTAAAATTTGTTGGTTATTTTGTGATCAATATTTCCAATCAAATATAGCAGGCATTGGTCCTGGGAACAGAGAGAGCACTCTGGCGGGAATCGTTGTAGTCTACCACAACATGTCGTCTTGTATTGTAGCTGCCTTTTCAAATAGAAGTTTTTATCCAAAGTTATCTGTTTAATCATTTTCCCAAACCCTTCAGGTTATGGGCCCAGTGATTGCTTAAATCGTTTTCTATCGAGAAAAAGTATAGATTCGATCGAAAAACTTCATGAAAAGTGTAAATCTCGTGTGTTGTCCCCATGTGCAGTGAGGTTAGGTTGTGAACAGTTGATTTTTTCGCTGAATTTTGTTCATCATGGCATCAAACCACCCTCCACCGGTTGAGAAACTTCTCGGCAGACAAAATTACGCTTCGTGGAAATTTGCAGCTAAGGCATATTTGAATCTTGACGATTTGTGGCGTGTGGTCGATGGATCAATCGTTGTTCCCAAGTTAGAAGGCGCTGCTACGACGCAGAAAGAAGAGAACATTTTAGCAAAAGATCGGAAAGCTTTTTCAAAAATAGTACTTATTATCGATCCAATTGTGTTCCCACACATAGAAAGTGCATCTACAGCCAAGGAGGCTTGGGACAACTTGAAGACTGCATTCGAGGACAATGGTCTTACCAGGAAGGTAGGTCTTTTGAGATCATTGATAACGACCAGACTAGAAAACTGTTCTTCAGTTGAAGAATATGTCAATAAAATTATGTCAACATCACAGAGGCTCACTGATATTGGCTTCAAAGTGGATGATGAGTGGCTCGGGACAATTTTATTGGCGGGCTTGTCTGATGAATACAAGCCAATGATCATGGGTTTAGAGAGCTCGGGACTGAAAATCATAGGAGACTCGATTAAAGTAAAAATTCTCCAGGATGTGAAGACTCCCGCACATTCACATACACCCAGTAGTGAGACAGCATTGTTCTCCCAGGGGAAGGGTTCCAAAGGCAAAGGAAAACATAAAATTGAGTGTTATGCATGTCACAAAAGGGGACATTATGCTTCACAGTGCCGTACCAAGAAGATGGAGACCCAAGATCGTAAGAAACAAGATTCTACTGAAAATTCAAATCAAGGAAAAACCAAAGGTAAAGCATTTTTTGCTTACAAGTCTAGACCTAATGACACTAGCAACAGTGTAGATTTTTTCTTGACTCGGGTTGCAGTTCTCACCTAGTCAATGACATAGATATACTAGACAATGTATCTGGTGATTCAGATTTAAAAATTACGACAATAAATAATGTAAATTTATCTGCTCAGGCTGTTGGTGCAACCAACATTTCACTGATAGTTAATGGACAGGCTGATAGCGTTGTAGCGCATGATGTACATTACGTGCCAGGTATAGGTGCTAACCTATTATCAGTCAGCAAAATTACTGATAAGGGACATTCGGTCATATTCACCAAAGAAATGGGAAAGGTCATTGACCCTAATGGTGAAGTATTAGCCACAGCTAAAAGGAAGAATGGGATCTACAAGCTTGATACCATGAAGGACAGAATATTACCTACCTATTTCGCTGAAGATGCAGGTTCCCTAATGCATCGACGTTTAGGACATCTTTCCAGGAAGAGGATGAACCTACTTCAAGACATGTGTACAGGTATTGATAAAATAAAACCTAATGATGATCTATGTGAAGTCTGCTTATTAGGGAAGCATGCTCGACTACCCTTCACAGCCAGTAAGAGCCGAGCAAAGGAGATCTTGGAAGTTCTACATATGGATTTATGTGGACCCATGGAAAATTTATCCATAGGTGGAAGTAAATATTTTTTCACCTTAATTGACGACTTCTCTCGTTACACATTCGTGTATTTTCTTTCAGAAAAGAACAAAGTGAGTGATATTTTTGCTGAATTTCGGGCTCTGGTTGAAACTCAGACAGGGAAGAAAATCAAGTGTGTGAGGTCTGACAATGGGACTGAGTTCGTCAACTCAAAATTCAAAGCTGGACTTATTTCTGCAGGAATCAGGCATCAACTGACCGTTAGGTACTCGCCACAGAGTAACGGAGTGGCAGATCCATAGTGGAGAAGGCTCGCACTATGTTACAGGATGCTGGTTTGCCCAAAAGCTATTGGGCAGAAGCTGTTTCTACAGCCGTTTACCTCAACAATCGCGCACCGACAAAGGCTGTTGTCGGGAGGACTCCATATGAAGCGTGGTATGGTAAGAGGCCTGATATGTCTCACTTGAGGATTTTTGGATGTCCAGCTATGGCACAGGTTCCCAAGGAAATCCGAAGAAAATGGGATCCTAAATCGGCAAAATACATTTTTGTCGGATACTCAGAGGAAATCAAAGGGTATCGATTAATTGATCCTGAAACGAAGAAGGTTACTATGAGTCGAGATGTTGTTTTTCTTGAAACTTCAAACCAAGAAAGACATAAGCCTCGACAGCTGCCTACTACGTCAGTATTTTTAGATGTGGATGAGCCGCCTGCTCTCCAGGATACAACCAATTCACAAGAGGACGTTTCTGATGAGAATACGGAATCAGGATACGACCATCAGACTGATTCTGATGATTCAGTGCCAGGATCTGTCTCTAGCGAGCCAGATATCCAGGAGGAGAACTCACCACAGGTTCGACGATCCAGACGTGTGCCGAAACCAAAAGATATGAGTGATTTCGTTACATATCTAGCTGCACTGAACCCCATTGAAGAACCATTGACCGCAGATGAGGCGCTCAAAGGTCCGTACTCCAAGCAATGGAGATTGGCGATGGAAGACGAACTGAATTCGTTTAAGAAAAATAAAAAGAAAAAGAAATCTAAGAAGAAAAATGACAAAAAGAAGAAAAATGACAAAAAGAAGAAAAAGAAATCTCCAAAGAAGAAAAATGACAAAAAGAAGAAGAAATCTACAAAGAAGAAAAATGACAAAAAGAAGAAGAAATGCTCTCTGATATTTTGACGAAACCTTTAAGTAGGGAAAAACATGAATATTTTTTCAAGTATTTTGGACTTATAAAGTAAATTGTATTGTTTTACAAAGTAAATTGTATTGTTTTTGGAAATATCGCTCAAGGGGAAGTGTTGGTTATTTTGTGATCAATATTTCCAATCAAATATAGCAGGCATTGGTCCTGGGAACAGAGAGAGCACTCTGGCGGGAATTGTTGTAGTCTACCACAACATGTCGTCTTGTATTGTAGCTGCCTTTTCAAATAGAAGTTTTTATCCAAAGTTATCTGTTTAATCATTTTCCCAAACCCTTCAAAATTGAGGAAATATCTTTTGCAATACGATTGGTCATAGTGCACTTTGTAATGTCCCTCATAATAACTGGGAAAATTACGCATATGTTTAGCCTTTACTGGATCAAAGATTTTATGAATCACATTAAATTAAAGGGATTCTCTCAGGAAGTTTAATTTATTGATTTCAGTATATTTGATTGTCTTCTACTAAACCAAAAGATAGGTATCTCTATTTTTAACAATAAACTTGTTTTGTTTTTTTAAATACGTTGACAGAAATAAAGGTAGCTTGATTAATTGAGGTTTATTCCACTTATGGTTTGAGAACTTTTAGACGTTTCTTAATATAATATTGGGAAATAAAATTATTTGTATTCCAGAAGGGCTTATATCAAATTTATTTATTGGAAAATTATGATTATATACATACATGCCTCCCCACCTGACTTCCAAAGGCACAAGACATGTAAATGGCAAATTCTAAAATGAATTTTCAGAAAAAGCTCCGGGCACATGAATTTGAAAATGGAAAGATAAGGGACACTATGATCGTAGCAATGGCACACTTATTACGAAATGTCTATTCGTTGAGACTACCAATTGAAAATATATGTATAAGAAATAATCTTTTATTAATTCCATTTTCAAATACTATAAAAATATTATTTTATGTAATGTTTGGTTATGCAACATTCAGTACAGTGACTAATCACGCCTAAAATGGTTGATATCTGGATTCAAGAGTTTTGATCTTCTTTGGGCTATCTCGAAGCCAGTGTAAATATCGATATAACATAATCGAGTACTGTGTTTGAGCTCTACTCGTTGAAATTAAATGTTGAGGTTTTGGTTGTTGGACTAAATTATTCTTTTTTTATATACAATTAGAGCCGGCTTGGCTCACGATTAGATTTTAAATTTTACTCATTTATTGAGCTATTAAAAATGTCTAAAGAAGATCCCTTGGAGAGATCGGTCCGGCTATTAGAAGAAGCTCTGAACTCACCACAGCATTTTATAAAGCTGGGATCTCCTAAACCAAGATATTCAGCTTTAACTTCACCTAGCATTTCCAGATTTGAAGGTTAAATTTTCAATTTACATTGTCACTCTAATAATACTTTTCTGTGTGTAGCCATGTACGTTTGGAATATGTATTTGAGATTCTTGTTCCTTGGAATATGATATTTTATTTTCTATAACAAATGATAAATAAACAGATATTTATTCAGAACTATCGGAACAACTCAATCATTCACAGCAATCTTGGCTCATGGATACAAACAATTTTAGAATGGTACCTTTATGGAAGGTTTATTATTTCTTAACTACCTTTTATTAAAAAGCATATGACAGCGTGTCCATCAACTCATTTTTTTTTTCTTTTCTTATTCTTTTAGGATCAACTTGAACTGACGTATTAGTTATTGTACATATTTTGGTCCATACATGTAAATATAATTTTAAAATGATGACCTGGACATGCTATTAATCTGAGACCATCTATTCTCCTTTTTTCATATAATTTGAAGCCTATATAAATATGACTTTAAATTCAAGCAGGAAACATAATGTTTAGTACCTCATCAATGTGAAAATTATATTAGTACGAGTGGGGCTAACAGAAGACTAAAAACTGAAAAAATTTCCGTTAATATTCTACTTGAAGGAAACATTTATATAAAATTAAATTTTCAACAAAATATGAAATGTTTTTGATCCATCCCATAAAAAGAATATTTTAAAGTTTTGGGTTTATATCTCGTTTAACTTCCCTTTAATTGTCCATTGAAAACATTACATCGCACTTGAGGTAGAAATAACACCTTTTGTGATATGGTGGCTTTTTACTAATGGGAGACGAGTTGAATTGGGGGCTTACAGAAGGGTGAAAACTAAAAAATGCAAATAGCTCTGTTAATATTAGATTTAGAAAAAAAACAACGACAGTAGGAAATCACATTTTCAATAAGATCGGTATATATATCAGTTAGCATTTTATTAGTCACAAGTTTTGATTGTTCACTACGAAACCTTTTAATTAAATATTTCATGTAAAATTAAAGATCATGTTCACTTATGATGGAAATCAAGGAAATTTACTAGGAGGCAATGTCAAATATCTAATTTTCTCTGATTGAAAAATGTAATATAATCAGCCTTATCAGAAATGAAAAACTTAATAATTATGTTTTTTACTCTTTTTCTCTATCTAAAATATTAACTAACTTTTTTTCTATTTTTCAATCTTTGGCCTTATTTAAACTCGAACTCCCATTCGACTCGTATTGGTAATAAGCCTAATTATCATTAAATGTCTTATTTATAATTAGCACACATTGTTTTCATCAGACCTCCACTACCTGTGATACATAGGCAAATCTGGGATTTGATGCCATCAATGAGCATTCTATGCAACATCTGCGTTCAAACTTATTTTTGTATTTTGACTGTATTAGAAAATATTTTAGGCTTTCTTCACTATATTGATGAATGTGAATTATCATAAGAAGTTCTATTACTATGCCATAGGTCTTGTAATTAAACAGTTGATGAATTTTCTTATATTTTTTTAATGTAGTTTCAGGGCAAAATGATTCATTGTTACTGGATAGAGTCAGAGATGGGCCTTTGAAAAAGCTTCGAAGATCAGAATTATTGGATTTGTCTATCACATTGCAGCCCGGGGAACTTACTCAGCTTTGCGATGAAACTAATGCCACTACAGCTATACTCAATGAGACCTCAATGTCAAAAATTGATTCTAGTAAGTTAAATTTTCTTTGTTTCTCTATTTTTTTTTTCTCAAATGATTTCATTTAAAAAATATTTAAGATCATAAATTTTAAAATTTTACTAAATTGATCAGGACCTGCCTTCAAATTACTAATTTGATTGTAAAGCATATTATAAAATACTCTAGCAAAGGTACACAATGAACTTATTTTCTATGCACAATGTTTATATTTTCCATCTCTATGGCTACATATTTTGCCAATGCAAATGTCTGGTAACTATAAAAAGCTTATAGAATTTTTCCTAGAGAATTAGTTCCTAATCAGTTCTTTCTGAATTCAATAATATTGTGGACAATATATATCATAATCGTATTTCTATGAGAGGTGTGTTTTATTACATCATGTGAATTTACTATTTCCCCTAAAACATATATGTCTGCTCTTTGTAAATTATATTAATGGGAGACCCCTTGTCTATATATATTATGTTTTTGAAGCCTTTTAGTTAAGATTAGTTCTAGAAGCTCTCAAAATAAACAAATGAAAAAATACAATGAACAGTATAGACTGAGTTATATTCTCCGAAATGTGGAAGACTATTATTAAAAACAAAAAAAGAAAATTAAATAAGTCAAGGTAGCTAACCAAACTAGAAAAACTGTTTGATGTTCTGAAAAAATAATCGGACCATTGGAGCAGATAGCAGATCTTTTCATATTGAAAATCTTTCCAAGTGATGTAGCTTAAAAAATAGAATATATATGTATATGCTTGTGTGTGTGTGTGTGTGTGTGTGTGTGTGTGTGTATGGAATAGTATCCACAATTTTTGAGATTTTGAAACTTTACTTAATATTTTAAATTTAATGTACCTCTGACAGTTAAACATATACTGACTGACTGCAAGCAACACCATTACTTACAGATACCACACAATTTACATGAACTACTGACGACAATAGTTTCTATGTATGGGAGTCCATACATAAAAACTATTCTCGAACATTTAAAGACTAAAACCTCTATACAAAAATCTAAATAAGTGATGCTATATTTATAATATAACTTAAATTTTATTTTTTTAAACATTTTTGGGATGTAGGCATTCTTTTTAGATAAAACTTATAAATTTTTAAAATTGGTGCTCGTTATTTTATATTATATTGTAGTAATGCTGCTTATTTGTCCATTTTTAATTAGTTCTCTAATGTAATACTTTAAATTTATTTTGATCTTTTATATTATT
This sequence comes from Riptortus pedestris, assembly GCA_019009955.1. Taxonomy (NCBI): domain Eukaryota; kingdom Metazoa; phylum Arthropoda; class Insecta; order Hemiptera; family Alydidae; genus Riptortus; species Riptortus pedestris. Next base: position 77,073,473 of record CM032231.1, on the reverse strand, counting down.
TATTTGTAAATAATTATTTTAGATTGTTTCATTTTACTTTTTGTTTCATATTTTGTTTATTTTAGTGAAGTCACTTTGTTATTTTGTTGGTTTCTATTTTTGTGTTTTGTTGTACTTTGTTGTTGCCTATTTATTTATTTATTTTTTTTTTTTTCTTTTTTTTTTTATTTTACGTTTATATTTTGTTGTTTTGTTTTTCGAGCAATATTGCCCTTTTTGCAAAGCTGTGTGTGTGTGTGTGTGTCTGTATAGAGAGATAGATAGAGAAATAATATTTTAGGTTTTATTAAAAAATACATTATGACTTTGTTAACATTCTGAGGAGCGCATTGGCCCACGAAGAGGGAGGGGTTTATAGAGAATAGAATCAGAATACAAAATTGCAAATATCTCAATTACTATGCAGTAATGAATACTATTGGCTGTTTAATGAATTTAAAACAACTTTCCTCTAGCTCCAAACAGCAATATGACTGACTTACACTGTTTAGTTACAAAGGTTTTAGTTGTTGGCCGGAGGGTATAATTTATTGTTGACTAACAATTTGCACCCTTCATCGCCTCAACACAAATTCTCCTTTTGTAGAACAGTTGAAATATAAATAGGAGAGCTAATAATAGGGGAATTTTGCTTACAATACAATTCAGGACAGACTGTGTTTTTCTTTTTCTTTCCTGTGATCACTTATTATCAACTTACCAGCCCCATCATACAATCCATAATTCTCATTATCTTTTTGAAGAATTCTTAAGTACATTGAATAGCTCATTTAATATATAAAAACTGTAGATAAATTAATAAGTCCAGTTTCTGGCTTTATTTACAAAATATTTGTTTTCATTCTTGGTATTCTCAATAGTTGGTTTGGTTCTTGGTATTCTCAATGTGCTATGTTTTCAGACCCAGATAGTTTGTTACATCAGTTCCAGTCGTGCATTCAAGCTTTAGGAAATACTCACAATGTGTTTGAAGCTGTTTCAGGCTTTATTGAAACCTGTTCCAACATTATTGAGAGGGAGTCAAAATTGAGAAGTGTTTCAGAGGTAGTATTATTAGTGTATCGTTTTTTGTTATTAAACTAGCCATAAATAATTTGAACCATATACTTTAACATTTTGAGAGGCTTATGCTTCAGATATTTTTAACAGATGTTTAATAAAGTGGGGTGAAGTTATTTATAAAAAAATATTACCCCTTTCATTCCTTGTGATAAATGTTGTAATAATTTTAGGTCACTATCTGATCAAACCAATGTTGTTTTGGCAGAATACCCTTAACCCTCAAGTGGTAGCGGTTTGAAAGTCCTTGAATGAGTGTAGGGACCTCACACGTCTACTGGAGTTGGCCTAGGATTTCAGCGGATAATAAATCATAGGAACACATTTTAAGGGTCTGAATGTTTATTTCAGCATGGTGGTAAACCTAGAGTGACGAGTTCGATTCCTGCCTGGGCAATTGGAATTTATTTTAGAATTCATTAAATAAAATCCTTGTTTCCACCCTGGCTAGAAAAGGGTGGTAACCTATACATAACCTGTCCCAGTTAGCCTTATTGTCAAAAAGTGGACATTAGTAAACAATAATAAAATTTCAACAAGAAAGCAACATTTATTTATTGTATTTTTTTTAAACAATAAGGAATTTTCTTTATTTTATATAAAACATGTAGACCTGTGAGATCCTGCACTTGCCCGAATGTTAAAGGAAAGAACCCTTGACCTGTTGATATATTTTTCCAAAATTACCTATTAACTCTACCAAAAAGACACATACACAAATTAATATGAGCTTGGTATCTAGGTATTCAATGCAAAACTAAATGTATCAAACAAAGAGGGAAAATCAAAATATCTCTCTTATTATGAGCTGCATTCGAAAAACGTTATACTACGTTATTGGAAATTAAATTTTCTACAAGTCTCTATGAATTTTTTCTGTAACTCGGATATTAAACAACTTATTTGTATTTTTTAGTTTTTAGTCTTTTTTTAATCCCCACTTCTCCTCATTCATTCTATTTTCACTTAAAGTAACTGTTTGAAAAAGATGCTTTGTGTCCAGTGTAAATTTCATGTTCGTTCTAGTAGTAGGTTTCTTATTAGGGGAGAAATAGAGAATTGAAAGTGTGGTGATTAAATTCATTTTATCAAGTTCCACGGAGAAGGATTATCCAAAGATTATAGGATAATAATACTTCTCCACAGTGTTCCTTTGGAGAAGCATTAATATTACATTACCTCTAATTAATAGAGGATGACGTTCCTTATACATTTACATAAGGGAGATAAGAAGGTATTGTTGGCACCTCTTCCTTTAGGAAGGCACATTTATCCAATTAATTCCCTGAATATTCTTCTACGAATATGCCAGGCATTTTGTACAATCCAGATCTGTCCCCGAATTCCAGTTATTCATGTACACATGAATTATTAAATTGTTTAGATTGCTTTCGGACATCTATGAAACATTAATTCTAGTTTTGATTAAAATATATCCAACTTACTCAAACACTGCCCTATGGTGTAGAAACTCATTCTTCACCATCTGAAATTTCAGTATACATCATTCCTTAACTAATTTTAGTCTCTCTAATTCTCTTCTTCTCTATTAAGCAAACCACTATATCCTTGGTATAACAATATTTCATGGCTATATGATAAATATGGTGAGTTGCTTTTCAGAATCTTTAGACAGAAGCAATCATTCAACTAATATAACAATGAAAAGATACCAATTTATATGAGGAATGGTGATAAGAGTAGCTCGGTGTGGGTTTTCTGTAAACTGAAAATTAATATTTATGATCTTGTTTCAGGACATTAGCTGGTTGATTAATGAGAGGAACACCTGGAGATTAATAAACGCACTTTATAAGGATAGGTCAATCAATTATGATGAATTTCTCGAAGAAATGGTGGTAGAATATACTCATGAAAGGTCAGAGAAAGAACTTCAAGAATATTTCTACAAATCAAATCGTTCTGTCCGAGAAGTAATTAATTTTTTGTGTTATTTTGAATTTTATTTATTACTATAAATGTTTTTTTTTAGTACTTCAGCTAACATGAGATACTTCCTGTGCTATCTTGAATTATAATGAAGTAAGTAATGAGTGTATTCCACAGAAAAAAGTTGTCTATTATGGCCCGCTGTCACAGTTATTGGTAGCAGTTTATCAGTAGTGAAATAACTTGCTAGCACAAAGTGGACAAGCCTTCTGTATAATTCGCTTTATAAATAAATAACTTTTTAATTCACATAGAATTATTGATTTTCAGCATGACTAGAGAAGTTAATTTTTAAAACATTACATTCAAATTTGAAAAAAAATTAAAATTGGGATGACACAGTATTACTGCACTTAAAGTTAAATGTTGTCATATTTTCTGTGATGAACTGTATTAAACCTTAGATATTCTATGTAAACTAAATATAGGAAATGAAAGTTAAGTTAAAAAAGCTCATGTTTGTTTTGTGTTAAGTAGAATCTCGCAGGTCCAGTCAACCAATGTCAGAGCTCTATTTGAGTCATATGATCAGGCAATGTTATTTACTTTTAATTTAAGTAAATATAACATTATTTACTTTTTATTTAAGTAAATATAATATTATTTACTTTAAATTTAAGTAAATATAATATTATTTACTTTTAATTTCAGTAAATATAATGTTATTTTGCAAAAAATAAACGTTAATAAATAATTTAATTCATTATTTTTAAGTATTTTATATTCTGAATATTGGTGGATGGTCTTGTGGGGAATTTATTGCTGTTTTTAAGTTTACTTTAGAGACAGACAAGCATTTGAAGAATTTACTGCCTATAACATCGTAACCTAAAACCAAACCTCACATCTGACTAGGTTTCCTTAATCTAGTTCCTAGTTTGTGTGTAATTTGTAATGCTAATGTGTAATACCACGATGTGCTCATTAGTTGTTTATTATTGAAATTTGAATGGGAGAAAGGCTATGGATAATTCTCCTCACCTATGTATGAAGCGTGTATTTTATAAATAGTATATTAACCCTAACCCCCAGGCTGTGTGCACTGCGAGTTTTTGGTAATGTGAGGTAGTTTAGCCCCTTGTGGTGGATACGTTTAACATTCTAGTGCTAATCATATTATTCCCATTCCATTTGTTTTTTAGTTGTTTTCCTTCCTCAAAGAATTTCACCAATGGACCCATTTCAGAATCCTCATCATAACCTGAAGAAGAAACACTTTCACGAACACCCGCAAAAAGTTCTAAACAAATTTTTTCAACAGGAAAAATTGATTTTTCCTGAAATTTTTAAGCACTCAACTGTTCACTTAAAAAACAGTAAATATACTGATTAAATATGCAAGGGTTAATTGCAAGTAATGAGTAATAGTACTTGAGATTGAAAAGTAGGTATATAGGTAATCCCAGAATACGGAAGCTAAAAATGAGATAAGTGAATCTTTATGCCATCTTTCGGCTTTGAAGGACACAGCAGCTTCTATAAATTGTCAACAGATGGCGATAGAGGAAGAGCTGATGTAATATTTTGTAGGAGTCCAACGATAATCAAGGCAGACTATTATATGAGTCTGTAGCACATATGACACATCTCACTCCCGACTGATATATCAGACTGTAGCAGCCTAAGGGTTTATACAAATTTAATAAAGAATGAACTTTCTTTCAGACTCAGATAGTAATTGACTGGCTGGAGAGAATTGCCCGGGATGAGTGGAAGTTAATGAACCGAGCAGAGATTGGCCATTATACCGACAGAACTGTGGCTTGGGAGAACACTCTCCACACTTTACAGGCTGGTGATGGTGCAGCATACAGGCCTACAAGAGACGTTGTTACCAGCCTTGACCCTGATGCTCCCCGCAGGCAGGGAAGGCCTCTCCATGACATCGACTATGAAGATGATAGGCGTCTTCTACAACAGGTTAGTTGCTCTACAAAAAAATATTAGATTTGCCAGTTACCTAGTGATATCTGCTATCCAGTTCTTTATTGAATAACTTTATCTTAGCTAATACAGTGCTGTATAATATATGCAAAAGTGAAAAGTCTTGCTGAGAGTTGTGGCAATTGAATGTTTTGTGACTATTTTTATGACTTTACTTTCCGTTAGTCAGATTTACTTGAAATATGTAACATTTCTTATGAAAATTCTTGTTGCAATGAGATTCCAGCACCTACCGCTGGCTTTTCACTGAAAATGACACATTTGTGTTTTATTTTCTATTATTGCTATTGTTCTTTTGTTTCTTTTTTTTTTCTTATGAGTGAAGTTGTTAGTATCTGATTCTGTTTTGTGCTGGTTATTTCAAATGATATCGGGTATGTATGTATGTATATATTCATGCATTTATTTAGTATGCCATTACTCTCTAGTTATGAGACCAACAATATAACTGTTGCTTTGTACAGAATAATAGTTATATTGTGTCTTGCCTTGTCAAATTCTTTACTGAACCATGCCAGTTGGGCAAGACTATGGTACATTAAGTTTTAGCTTGCATACTCATTCTGGTTATTGCCTGCTATTAGTCTCCGTTTGTAGGGTATAGTCCTCTTATACAATTTTGGCCTGGTATATGTACCCCTCCACGCTCCCTGATGTATCTCTTGATAGCTATTCTCATGCAAGAAACCACTGCATGTCCTCCTGACCTCCTTCCCTTGAACATTTCAATGAAAAAAAAAAAAAATTCTTTCTCTTTAGTTAAATGTACACATTCACGAAATCTAGAGTATTCGTATGGCATAAATATTCATAACTAAGTAACAATAAAATTTAAATTTCACAAAAATAACATTTGTATTTTCTTTTAACGCTTACTAAATATTTTCTAAAGATTTGTCTGTATTAGTATAAAGGGTGTTTTAAACATTTTACATTTCTCAGTGTTCATTATTAAATATAAACAACACTTCATGGAATTCATTAATTTTTTTTTTGATTTGTAGGTGTTCCTTGAAATTCGTTGTGGGCGTTTAGATAAGGCACAGGAGCACTGTGTGCACTGTGGCCAGCATTGGAGAGCCGATGTTCTTGAAGGATGGAGACTTTTCCATGATCCAAATTATCTCCCTCCTTTTACAGACACAAAGCTTCATTCAGAAGGAAATCCTCACAGGTAACTACATTGTTATATATTTTTAAAAAAGTTCCAGATGCCTTGAATAACAAGAGAATATTAAAAAGTCCGTCAAGCAGGGGCTGCCTTAACTAAGCAGATTTACCACGTGCGTAACGTATTTGCATTTACCTCAAAACGTAAAAGTTTAATAACAACAATATTTGATATTTAGGTTTCAAATGATGTTATTCATAATATAACAGGTTATTGCTAATATGGTATGTGTAGGAGTGGTGGTTTACTGAAGGCCGAAAACTAAAAAATGCAATTATCTCAGTTAATGATCAAGATAGTGAAAAAATATACATAACAACATTTATAGAACATTACATTTACAATAAGATTGACTCTATACAATTTTTTGATCCGATGAATAATAATGGAGATATTAAGAATTTTTGAAATCCCCCCCCCCTCCTACTTGTAGGATTTCAGTCATTAATGAACTTGATCTTTAGTTTTTCATAGAACGTTTAAATATCAAGTTTCGTAACGATCAACAAAAATTGTGACCGCTAGAGCGATAACAGTTATATATATACTAGCTCAGATACCCGGCTTCACCCGGCAGTTCATTTGAGGCTGGACGGTGATGGTATTTTTTTGGCAAGGCTTTACTTTGCACAATATTTTTGTGTTTAGGGTTAATACCCGTCGTTTCTGTGGATTTGTTAATAATAAAATTAATTTTTTATGTAAGACTTCACTGTCCTCCATATTGTCATATTTCCCGTTTCCTGTGCATAATGCATAGATTTAAATTATTAAGGACAAAATATTATAATTTGAATTAATTTTTCCAGGTGAGGTACCTGGTAGTTCATATTAAAAAGAATTGTTGAGCAAATTCTCTAAATAACAAAATAAACAACTTTTGTTATGTGCATATTTGCCGAAACCCCAATAGGAAATGAAATATCACTATTTTTAATTTCAGGCCTCCCTTATAACCCCCACTCCTGCTCGGCCCTAGAAATGTTAGTATGGCATATTATAAGGAAGGCGTTAGTGCTAATACACATACCGACTGTTTTATTTAGTTCGGTTGAGTCTTTTGTGCCAAATAAAATTGTTGACTCCTGCTATAATTTTTAGTGTATATAACACCGTTATACTTCGGTATACAACGATAGTGTATATAACAAAAGTTTCTCTAAATAACAAAATAAGCCACTTTTGTTATGTGCATATTTGCCGAAACCCCAATAGGAAACGAAATATCACTATATTTAATTTCAGGCTTCCCTTATAACCCCCACTCCTGCCCGGCCCTAGAAATGTTAGTATGGCTTATTATAAGGAAGGCGTTAGTGCTAGTTCACATACCGAGTTTGGTTTAGTTCGGTTGAGTTTTTTGTGCCAAATAAAATTTTTTACTTCCGCAGTTGTTTTTAACGTATTACTCATTTATACTTCAGAATACGACGAAAGTATATATAACAAAAGTTACTTTAAATAACAAAATAAACAACTTTTGTTATGTGCATATTTGCCGAAAAACCAATAGGAAACAAAATATCGCTATTTTTAATTTCAGCCCTCCCTTATAACCCCCACTCCAGTTCGTCTCAGAGAATATTAACATAGCTTAAAGTCTAAGTTGGGTTAGTAGTAATATACATAGCAAGTTTCATATCAAACAAACAGACACCAAAGAAACAAAATGCAGTTATGGTGTCCATGACATGTGAAACGAAAAGTTATCGTGAAATTTCACAAAAAAAATCAATGTACAGACAGAGGTTACAATTTTATATATATATACATATATATATATATAATTTTGAATGGACCTCATTTTCGTCATCCACTGGGTAGGTTTGATGGGCATTTGAGGAGATTTTTCTAAAATCGTGCCATCAGTATGATCTCAAAAGATGATATACCTTGGGGAAATTTTCTAATAAAATGAGCATTAAATAAAATAACATGGAATCTAGTGTTGAGAAAGGAAACAAGCAAATGAGGATAGACATCTAGGTATCTGCCAACTAACTGTTAGTTATATTTAGCCTCTAACTCTAGCAATTAACAAAGACTCACAATTTATCAAATTGACTTAAATTGATACATGCAAAATTATGGAACAGATATAAGTAAACTCATATAATAAATAAATTTAAATTTCATCCCCCCCAAGCCTGTTTTATTTTTTTAAAGATAATTTAAGTTACTTTCATTTCCAGGGATGTTTGGAAGCTATGTGCATGGCGTATGTGCTGTGATCCTCGTGTTCCTCAAGAAGAACGTGCAGTTATGGGTGCACTTTGTGGTCACCTTCCATCATTACTTGCTGAGGCTGAAAACTGGGAAGACCTCCTTTGGGCTGAGATGAGGGTTCTAGTTGATGTCAGGGTTGAGCAAGAAATCAGAGACAACTCTCTTCGGGACTATGTTAATATGCCAAAAGAATATTGGAATGGATTGTTAGTTTATTTTGTTGGTTGCTATATTTTTGGTGTTGGTTTCTGATTTTGATTATTTCAGTTAATCACGTTACTAATTTTGTTTTCAGAAAGTCTGTAGAAAATATATTTACAAATGTAAAAACGCACCCAAAAGGAAGAGTTGAAGGAAGTAGACCAGACAGAATAATTCAGGAACTGATAATTCTTGACAACATTCCTGAACTACTCAGCAAGTTAGTTTTTTTTGGTTTTGTTTTTTATTTGATAGGTTTAATAAATTAAATTTATGTTAAAACATACATTTATATTTTTTAATTATGAAATAACTCTTAAGTGGTTTCTTTATAACAGTAAAAACTAATAAATGAAAGGATTCAAATGATTAGTTTTAGGTAGAATATTAATGCTCTCAGCAAATATTCCATGTATTCGATTTTGATTCATTTATGGGAATGGGAATGTGTATATATATATAGTGATGAATTTACTCTGTCTAAAATATTTAGCTCCATTCTGGATTGAAACCTACATCCATTTCAATTTTCCTTAGGAGGATAAAATACCTAAAGGACATAATACATAAATTGAACAGTAAACCTCTCCCCATGGTTAAACTTTTTAGTTGACAATTGAATTCCGTGTACCAATTCAGTATCAGAGCTCTTGCTTATACTTATGCTTTACTGTGTATCTCTAGGGAAAGGAGATTACAAAGTATTTAATTTATTCAATAATATATATATATATATATATATATATATATATATATAAATAAATTCCCCCGCTGGCTGTAGTCCTTTACCTGCCCCTTGCATTGTCAGCTAGAAATGAGTGAGTGTCCCTCATTTTACTCTTCAAGAGAAACAGATTTTGGTTTCAATCTTCTCTATTTTATTTATATTTGTACACATGAGATACATTCTAAATTTTGTGATAACTTCTATATATTTGTTTAGCTAATATTGCAATTCTGAGAAACAAGGGTGGTAACCTGTAGATAACCCGTCCCAATTAGCCTGAGTTGCAAAAAGTGGACGTTAATAAATAATAATAATAATAAATAATTCTGAGAAACTTTAACAAATTTAAGTATTCTAAATTTTAGAGTGAAACACTTTGAAAGTATTGATGAATGAATTAAAGAAAAAATTACACTCGGATAAACTTCTTGTGGCAGGGCAGGGCAGTGTCCTTTGCTGTCTTTGATGGCTCTAAAAATTATCCTCATTTCTCAATATTAATAATAATAAGACCACTTCAGACCATCCATCCAGTGTATTGTTTTATTTAATAATTACTGGTAATCCTAATTCATTGATGTAGGTTTAATTTTTTCTTACATTTTATAGGATATCCAATGAATGACAATCTTTCATTTAATGTTTTCAGGTGTTCTCAATGGGCAGAAGGTCAATGTCAAATCCAATTCTTGAGGTTTATGGCTCATTTAGTCCTTGCTCTGCGAATGATTGGTAAATCAGAACCAATGCATTTGGGGGATAATGTTCTGGCAGCTTATGTTGAGGTTTTTATTTTAATAAGTTATCATGCCATTATTTTAATCTTCATTTTTATCATAGATTATGTATATTTAGTTTCTTGAATGAATGAATGAAATAGCCAATTAGAATTTATTTATGTTAGCAAGCATTAATTTAAATTTTAAAGTAAAGTGCTGTACTTTGTTAAATTGTTGATGTATTTTTAGTTTCATTATAAATAATATGTGTATGATAGATGCTGATTCAATGTCTATATAAATGGGAAATTATATTCAATTGTGTAAATGCCCTTGAAAGGCGACCATTGGATTCCTATAAAATTTTTGGTGTCCTTGATCTCCTGACAGTATTTTAACATTTTAGTTAAGAAGGTAAAGGACTTCAGTAAAATTAAATAAAACATATTTTTTATTTATTTTTTGTTTATGGATTGGGGTGGATTAACCTATAAGAAAAGTGTGACGGAGAGGATATACATAGTGGGGGAGTTTGGTTCAGATAGTATGGACAGGGAAAAAGATTTTGAATAGGGATGAAGTGCTAGGGTAGCAGAGGGATAGAAGTAGGGATGATTATGAGAGATAATGGAAGGGGTTAAGTATGGGTAGAAAGTAGAGTGAAGAGGTAGGAGTAGAAATAAATAAAGGTAGGCTTCTATGGGTAGAGTTGAGTATGTGTTGAGATAGGCATGGATAGGGGGCAGATTAAATAATGAATGAAGGTTGCCTTTATTATAAAGTTAAATTACATTTTAAGTGTATACATTAAGACAATATTACAATAAATAAATTAAAATGGCATTATAGGCCTTCCCATTTTGGTGGCTTCTCTAGTTATAAGGAACCCTATCAGCCAACTTGCTTGTTCCAACTGTACAACACATTAGATGTCCTGCACAGGTCCAAATTAGCTTCTGGTTTTACAATTGAATGTCTTCAAAGCCTGTTTCTTGTCTTAGTTTTGTGCATCAGACTCGGCCTTTTCTTCTTATTTGTAACACACTCCTTTCAACTACACGTTGTCATTGAGTGTTATTAAGATTGTACTCATGACACGATTTTTGAAAAATTTCCCCAAATGTCTACCTAGCAGATGATGAAAATGAGGTCCGCTCAAAATTATATTTGTCTCTTACCTGTCTAGTGGTCGCAATTTTTGTTTTATCGTCACCAAACTCGATATATAAGAGTTTCATGCAGAACTAAAGATCAAGTTTGTGAACAGCTGAAATCGGACCAGGGGAGGGGAGGAATTTGAAATATTTCGCTTACTATATGTCAGACCGAAACATTATGTTAAACCAATATTATTGGAATTTTAATTGCCTATAAATGTTGTTATATACATATTTTCTTTAATATGAATATTAAATGAGATATTTGAATATTTTAGTTTCAGCCACTCCTAGTTTTCTGTAAAGCCCCACTCCTACTCGTGTCATATTAACAATAGCTGTTACAACATGAACCCCTTTATTCTAAGTTTAAATATCAAATATTTTAGACTTTTATTATGCAAGACACATACAATTCGTTGTGCTATGACATCATCAATTAAGATTCTACGTTTTTGCTTAGAAAATATTTACTTGATCTATACCATACTCAATATTTAACCATTTCCAACACCAATCAACACTAAAGATCATATTTGTATTAGGCAGAAATAGGTCCAGTCATAGTGGGGGTTTAGAGGGAGGGTGATTCCAAAATTCAAAATGCCTGTGTTACTATAAATCGGATGGTAAAATGTTATAGGACCAATCTTGTTGAACTATTGAAGGTCTACAATTGTTGTATATATATTTTTTCGTAACTCAAGTATTCAGCGAGTTATTGCGCACTTTCTGGTTTTCACTCAGAATATGAGAATCTAACACCGGCACATGGAAAGTCCGCTTAGTTTATGTAACCCCTGTGTGACGGATTTTTTTTACTTTGTTGACTAATCTTTGTGAGGGACCATATTTGGGGGAACCGTAAGTGACAACTGAAATAGAATACTATCATGTTTTAATTTCCATCTCTAACAATTATGTATTATAATGTCTAAAACTAATTTGTTACATGTTACTGAAATAATTCATTTAGATTTTCTTTTCCAAAGGCACTTGTTGCTGAGCGTAATGCAGATACTATTGCATACTACACATCTCTTTTGCCAGAAGAGAAGCAGATTGATCTGTTTTCAGTTTACATGGAAGAAGCTGGTGATACAGATGAGAAACCTATTATTTTAGCAGCTGCTGAGAAGTATGATCTCAACATAAAAGCCATTACCGAGAAAGTTGTTCAGAACATTAGGTACATTACTATCTATTCCCTAATTACAATTAAGTATGTATAGTTTTCTAGTACTATTACAGTCAGTGCGAGTTATGAAACAGATTTACCACACATTGTGCAAATTCAGTATAACTGTATAAATATATTTTAAAAATTAAATAATCAAAATGCTCTTATAGTTAACATTTCTATTGGAAATAAAGATCAAAAATATATTCCATGAAAATAATAAACAAATGATTTGGGTGGGGGGGGGTGATTTATAACCTTACTAATCCAAATCATACTTTGAATTATCTTATAAGTCTAAACTTCAATGTGCACTAATAAAATTGTTGACTTCTACTTTAGCTTTTAGTGTATATTTCATTTATACTTTGTTATATGGCAAAAGTGTATACACCAAAATTAACTCTAAATAACACAATAAATATCTTCTGTTATGCACATGTTTGCTGAAAAACCAATAGAAAAATGAAATATCCAGATTTTTCATTTCAGGCTTCCCTTATAACCCCCCCCCCCACCCCTGCCCTCTGAGAATATTAATATAACTAAATATTAATAATTAGTTGGCTTCGTAGTAATATACGCACCAAGTTTCATAAAAATCGGTTCCATAGTTTAGGCCTGAAAATATAACAAACAAACAAATAATAAACATAAAAACACTAAAGCCAAACATTATTGATATTGTTTCAATGGCATATGAATTGAAAAAGTATCGTGAAATTTTGAGAAAAAAATCAATGTACAGAGAGATGTTATAATCTTTTATATATATATATATATATATATATATATATATATATATATATATATATATATATATAGATTAATTTTAATGTATAAACCTGAAGATGTTGCTCTTAATGTTTGATGTAATTTTATCATTATAACTCATTCTTATTTGTTTTGTTCTGTTATTGAATAGAAACCGCAAGTTGGGGGCACCAGACGATAGTGTGTTAGTGAAAGAGACTACTGAAGAAGATTTAAGGAAAATTTCTGCATTAGACTGGATGGTTTACTATAAGCAACAAAGAGTTGAAGCAATTTGGGAATGTAATGCTTTGATTCGGGAATTTATTTCAGAAGGTAAACTCCCGGCTGCTCGATTGGCACACAACAAGGTTAGTACTATTAGGAATGTATTAAAAATATTTTTTCAAAATAATGACAGATCAAGTTGCTACTCTCACTCTCTTAGCTGTGGACTATTATTCTGCCTATATTAATGTATACTTATTCCTACTAACATAAAAAAATTTTGGCATTCATTTACCAGAAATTTTTTCTCAGTTTACCAACTTTAGGAAAATTAATTTTCCAACTTCAGAGCCAGTTCCAGTTGATTCAAAGTCAGAAGAGCCCAGTCCTAAAACTTTACAGTATGTGGTTCTGAAGAGAAAAAACGAGTTTATTCTATATTGACTACAAATTATTATTATAATTACTAGTTAATAATAATTTTTGGTTCGTTCCCAACTCACATGTTGTGATACACTCACAACCCGTGTTTTATAAGGTTTTATGGATTCCACCTATGTACTAAGTGTCATTAGGGACGAACAACCATTACAATGTTCCAATCTATTGTGAACTTGTCATCATTTTTAAGTAATAAGTGAATGAGTTTTTAAATTAAATGAATAATAATTTTTTTTTTAATCTTTTAGATTCCTGAGGATTCAATTAGTATCATTGTGTCGCAATACAACATTCAATTGGATGATGATATGACTGTTCATTGGGAAAAGTTCCCTCCTAAAGTTAATTCAACTGTTAAGGAATTTCTTTGCTACAAAGCATACCTGGTAAGAATCATTCTTTTGACTTTTTTTCTGCAATATAAATTCTGGATTAGGAATTTATATTGATTTTGGCTGATAATTAGTCTTAAAATACCTAAAATTTGAGACATTGTTTTGTGTAATAAAATATATGTGTTTAGAAAATTAGCTAATTTCAGAAATCTTTGCCACTATATAAAATCAAGAATGCTTTTGTGTCTCATTATTATTTGTTACATTTTAACACATCAATACTTCTATGAGTAGCAGCTTTCTATGGATAATATTTAAAATTAATATTTACTAGCTTGAAGGAACTGTCTACTTTAGTAATTTTATAAACATGATTTGGCATTTTTTTTTATTTTTTTTTCACTCATCTCTCATTTTAAAGTTTATTTTTGAAATCCATTTTTACCCCAACTCCACTATTTTTACTGAGAACACTTTGTAACCCCGATACTTGTATTGTAGTGCTTATTTTAATCTGGCTAATGCCTACCGTCTTCATAAATAACTTCTTTTTATGATGGAGCCAGAAGGTACAGGCACAGTTACGAAAATAAAGAACATTTTAAAGATTTTTTTAAATGTTTCCATTTGTGGTGTTAGTGTAAGTTATTGATATTCATCTTAAAGGTTGTCACTTTTTCATATGTTTGCATTGAGGCAGTGTTGAGTTAGAATAGTTTAAAAATTCTAAGCTTATTTAGTTAATATGTTCTGACACCAATTTAAGAAGAGTTACGAAAGGGGCATGTGTAAATTTACAATTTTAAAATTCAGTCTTTTATTTAATTTTTTAAATTGTTAGAAATTTAGAGATGTTTTGTCAGTTGAATATAACTATAAACTATTTTCATTTAGTCTTTTTCTCCCTGTTTTCACTTATTGTATTTCCTTCATTGATTAGTGCAAACATTTTGACATGAACCATATTTTGAATTTCACTTGTGACTTTGGCCGAGATATGTCATTTGTCATCACTTATCAAGCTCCCACAATTTTTATTTTATTTATTCATTTATTTTTTAAAGGATGCACAAGATGGGTTCAATCACTGGTTTCATCAGTATCATAATACAAAACCTATTAAGCCAACTCATCCTGAAGGAGGTGACTTTACAGAGATGATTGCTTATGAACACAAATTGGAAAAGTATAACGAGGAGTATGACAGATGGAAAGCTGGTATGGATCATATAACTAAGGTATGCATTTGTAACTTATTAATTCATTTAGATTAGAACAAAGCTTCTGGAATAACTATGTAATGAAAATGGATGGTGAATTAAAAAGACATTCTCTTTCCCTAGTGCACTCTCTGAGATTTGAGGTTTTACTTCTATCTTTCCTCGATGCTCACTCAGCGCCATGAGGATATTGACTAGCTACTTAAATAAAAAATTAGTACTGTTATTTGACCTGTAATGCCAACATAATGTAGCTGGGGATTCGTCAAAGCCGAATGAGCCATGATGTAATGGATTGTTGATTGAAATGTATTTTTTATGTGATGAACAGACTAGAACTAGGGCTTGTTCAGTTCAAACTAGGAGTAATTTCTTAATAAAGAGAAAGCTACCTTTGGCATCTAATAGTAGTTAACATAATTATATTTTTACAATAATATTCACATCTCTAGAAGTTGATGTACTGAACAATACTACTGATGTATTATGATAATTAAATTACGTTTAAAAGTCTTTTTGAGCATATATGATCGGCCAGTTCGAAGTCCATCATGGGCTGACACTACTTAAGGGGGATTCACATAGGACAGTCAGATCTCAGTCATCCTGGAGACGAGTCTCTGGTCAGTGACAGTTTGCTAATCCCCTCAGCCATTAGCTGGTAGTTATGTATGGTCCGGTTTGCACTCAGAGAAACTACTTATCAGCTAAGTTTTATTTCTTTGTAAAGTAGTTTAATTAGAGATTATATGTTTTAAAAGATGCCTTTCTTTTATTTCACTATTATATTTAGCATTGGTGAATCCTTTAATTATGAACAAATTTATATTTATTTTAATCTGATCAAGAGCCGATTGTTTGGTAAATCCCTTCCTAAATTCTTTTTAAGTGATTTGGTTGTGGGAATTTTTATATTTGCTCCAGCTTCCACTGCCTATTACCACAGCCAGATCACTACTAACTGAAGTTGAAAAAACCCACAATCATTTGTTGGAAGCCATTAATTATGGGTTCCACTATAATTGGAAATACCTTTCATTTGAAATTGAAGAAAGTAATTGCTTAAATATTTCTACACACATAATTCTAAATGCTTTTGTTTTTTAATATATTTATTTATTCATTTTTGATTTTAGAATATTAAAGCTCAGCTAAATAATATAATAGTATTTCCTGATAAAGGCTGGTTAGTTGATGACTATGAAGGAGACCCTGTGAGGAAGTCGCACCTTGAGAAAATTCGTTCAACTTGTCTTCCTCAGGTATATACATATTCATATTATGCATTCAGTAAGCAAGACAACTGATTTTCAATAAACTATTCAAAATTGATTAAAGATGATTTAACTATTTAATGATTAGATCTTGCATCATTTTATTCATTTATAGCTTCAGATAATGTTTAAGATACTTTTCAGTTTGATTAGAACTAAAAATCTTGTCACAACTCTTTTTCTCCTGGTTGTTTGAAGTTAACTAATCATAAAGAACTCTCAGCCAATGCAGCCCCTTCCACAACAGACTTTCTGGTTACAAATACTTTTTAAGACTAGTATATTCTTTCTAAGCTTCCTGAAAATTCTTGCCTGACTTCAGCTAAGATTTTCTCGCTGTTGCTATTAGAAGCTTCTTGAAATTCTTGCCAGACTTCAGGTCGGATTTTCCGGTCGATTCTTATTTTTTGATAGCTTCAATTGAGACAACCTGATGTGTCAATGAATTTTGGCTTCTGTTTTGATTTATTATTTAAATTATGTAGCTATAATAAAATAAAATAAAAGTTAAGTTGTGTTTTGGAATGTTGGAGCAACATACCACCCTTTTTAAGGGTATTTGATCAACTAAAATTTTCCTTTACAATTCTTTCAGGCCGTCTCCCTCTCATCTTCTCAAGAAGTCTTTCAATAATTAATTAATTAAAACAACTTTATGGACAGCTAAAAATTTATTTTTGCATTTTTATATGTTTATACATTTTATCAAAAACTCTTGAGAAACAGATGGAAAGAGTTCAAATAATTATTTGGGAGAATTAATAAAAAATGTCGTTTTTGTCTTTTTGTTTTCTTTGCTCATAATGAAAATTGTATAACAAAGATATGTTTTAGGTTTTTATGCTGTTACATAAAGTACTTCACTCTATGGAATTGTACGATGATGCTCTGAATTTAAGTGGTTTACTTTTGAATGAGGAAAATAAATTTTATGAGGTGAGTAATATTTGATTGTTTCACTATCCTTGGTGATTTCCTTGCAAAGTTTCCCTTTCTGGGACCAAGATACTTAGCTTTTTTATTTTGATGACCTTAGACAAAAAAAAAAACCATTTTGAGTGCAATACACCCTCCCCTTTCTTGCTCTTAGAATGGGGTTATGTGGCCAGAAAACTACTATATGTTTACTTCTACTTCAAAAAAGTTGTTTCATTTATATAAATGTTCAAATCATAGGCATTATATTGCTATTAGAAAATTCATTCTAAATATTGGTGTGGTGATATTAGAAAATGCAACAGGAAATTGTTTGAGTGTCCATACATTATTTTTACATTTCTGTTAAATTATATATTTTTGTACTTCAGGTTGTCAATTGTTATTTTCTTGAACCTAAAATAAATGAGGAATGATTCATAGTGAAGCCCAATTTTTGAGGATTTTTCTAAGAGTATTAAATATACCATATGGATCCAGGTAGCTCTGTTAGTAAGAACATTATTGTAAAAGCAGCAATATCATAAATCATGCCCAGCAATCGCAATAGACTTTGCCCTAGAACCATCCACTCTCAGACAATCAGTCACACAACTTTTATTACACTTAATTTGTAACGAGTTGTTTAGATAAACTATATCAATAAACTAATAAGTTAGTTTATTCACTAAGTTTTGTATAATATGCTGAAAAAGTTCAAGTAGAAAAGATGGAGGATATATACATGAACAGAGCCAGAAGAAGGTGGCTGGCTCTAATGGTAAAAGTTGAGAAAAAATCATCTTCAGGATACCTGTTGAAGTGGAAATAACTTTTAGCTGTAAACACCAGATAACTGTGAAGGTCACAGAGCTAAACAATAATGATAAGTGATACTGAGCGACATCGCCTAGTTGCGGAGCTCACCAAATAAATAAATAAATAGTAATGGGTACTAAAATGGAATAGAGAAAGAACATGTATATATGTTCTTGAAATACAAAGGGTTAAATATTGTTCATCTAATATAAATTACAATATTTGAAGCCTTTTGTGAGATATTACAACTAGGAAGATTATATTATATAGGCTCCCCTATTACTAATTTCATTCTAATGTAATACAATATCTGATGTTGGTTATCCTAAAGTTGATGCAAATTGTGCTCAAAGGATAGAATTAATATGTAGACTGAGAAAGAATATTTTAACCAATATTCTGTTGTTACTATATTTTCTATAAAAATAATAAACATTGATTATAAGGGTTCTTTTGGATTGCAAAATCAAATACATAAACTTTAACTTTTTTTATCACTACACAATTTATTGACAATCACTACTGACTGTTACAAATTTTCTGAATTATTCATCATTACTAATCAGAATATGCAGTGTTAACTTCACGTTCTTATTACACAGCACAATAACTCATGATCACTGGTCAGTAACTGTATAAATCACTGATGTTCGCTAAGAAAACTGCATTGCACTGCTCTGATGTCCACTAGAAACTGCACTGATGTTCTATTAAGAAAACTGAAAAACTCAGGTGAGCTGGGCGACTTTTATATAGCCCAGCACTGGCTCTAGAAAGGTCGATGTGCCAACTTGCACACTGATTGTTTGGAGTCGGATCATCATCTAGACAGTTCTAGATCTCCCTGGCGCCAATTCTTTGCAGGGATGCCTTCATTTTCTTTGTACTTCTTAAGAACATGATTAAATTCACGTAATTTTCACAACACTATAATCAGTTCACATCATTGTAGTTTATGTGTAATAAAGTACTCAGATAAGCATATGTAGAAAGTTTTTATTATTATTGCCAAAATTACTATTAAAATAATTGTACAATTTATCCAGACTTCAAATGGATATCTTTTTTTTTAATTATTACTTGTGTAATTAAGAATGTGGTTTAACAATGAACCAATACAAGTTGAAAAATTAACTGAGAAAGATGTTTTCAACTGGAGGCCAGCTAAGGAAAAAGAAACTATCAGTAAACAGAGATTAGGTAATCATTGAAGAAGATTATAATAAATATTTATAATGATACTTTGATAACTGTAACAGACTTTCTCAAGTTTTAGTATTATTCTATTTCTCTACTGACGTATTCTGCTCTCATAATAATTAAAAACAGAAAAATAATTTAGCTTCTTTGTTGAGCTTATTTAAACTTTTAAATAACCATTCAGCTTTTTATGGGGTATAATTGGAAATTATTAGGCAATGGTCAAACGTTTCTAAAATCCTTACTAAAAGAACTATTATCAATCAAGGAAAAATATTCTAACACAATTTATAATTAATTTTGTTTTTTTGACAACTAAGATAAATACTAACTAAGATAATAGTGGGTTTATGTTTTGATTTTCTTACTTTCCTTTGGTCAAAAAGAAAAAAAAAATGCAATTATCGATTTAATCGGGGTCAAAAAAAAAAGTTTTAAAATGTTATAATAGATTCAGCACAAATATATTTGTCATTCGCTATAATACATTTTGCATCTGCTCTCAAAAAAATATTCCTCTGTACTTCTCAAGCATTAGCTATGATCATTTTAGAGTTTGTCCTTCCATTGATGAAGGTTATTTTCAAGTCCTTAAATATATTTTTTGAGCTTCTCTTATATTTGAAATTACTTGATTTTTTAGCTGAGTACTATAATAATTTTATATATGTTTACAGGTATTCACTAAACAAGGCCTTGAAGACATGCTGAAAAAATTAATTGATACATCATTTATTCTGACTATAAAGTACAGAAATCCTTTTGGTACTGATCCATGGCCTGACAGTAAAAAGCCAGAGAGACCCCAGTCTCCTGGTTGGATCTTTAAGAATCTTCCTCAACCTCGAGTTGTTGAAGGTAATTTTTTTTTTTTTTATACATGTACTAATAGAAATGGAAATAGAAAACACATGTAATATAATTATAAACAAATAAAATTAAGTGATAAAAATATTGTGTATATAAAATAATCTTTTCATCTTTATTTTTTTTTCCCTTCATATTATTAATATCTACTGGACTTCTAAGGTTACCTGAGTTGTACCAAGTATTAGCAGATTTCCCTTAAGGGAAATAAGCTATTGAGGTTGCACTCATGATGTGATTTTCGAAAAATTTCTTCAAATGTCCTTCGGTTCTACCCAGTTGATGATGAAAATGATGTCTGTTCAAAATTGTGTGTATATATATTTGTCTGATAACACTCTAGCATTCGCAATTTTTGTTGTATCGTTAACAACTCCATATTAACCTCCATTCCTACTCATGTCACGTAAACAATACCCTGTTATATAATAAACCACTTTATTCGAAGCTTAAATACCAAATATTGTTTTCAAGAGACCTTTATGATATGAGGTACATGCAAATACATTTTATTGATCACCCCCCGTCTTTAGTTCTTGGATTACTAAATTTGAGTGACTGAGATAAAAAAAAAATATTCTTCATTATAATTTACAGTATTAGATATAGGAAATTAATATGTTATATTCAGATATATTTTGGTAATTGTTTTTCTTTCCGGCAAAGAATATTTCTATCTATCTGTTTAAACTGTGAGAGGTTGGCTGACTTGATGGTTTACAATTCAGACGCTTTCCTTTGGGAGGTTATAAAAATTGACTGAAAGATTTCTAATTGCATTTTGTATTTATTTACTTAATATTTATGGGCGTGTTAAGTGTTACCAGTATGTAGATTTATCTATTGTAAAACTTCACTTGGGAAACCTGCTTAGTTTATGCAGCCCCTGCAAGTTGGTCTTTTAAATGTTTTTCTCTTTCTACCAATTAGGAAAAAATTAAGTTGAAATAACCTGGACATAACAGTGAACAAATATGGTATTGAAAAAAAGATAACATTTTGTTTTGTTCTAGATGGCGAATTGAAAGAGATTATTCATTCGGAAGAAGAAGCTCTTGATTATCAGTTCAAAGATAATGCAGTAGCACTGGAGGATGAGGATGATGAAGATGAAATTGATGATGAATACGATGAATATATTATGGTCAGCTCTGAACTCTCAAGGAGTGCTTATTCATAAAATATCACAACCTAACAAATGGGAATTATACATTACTTCCAAAGAACATGAAATTATCTCACAAAATTAGGAAGTTTTGCCTTGATGTAGAAGCCTTACACATAAAATAGCTGTAGATGTTTTGTCAATTCATTAACCTTCCGTGGACTGACGAATACAAAAAGAAATGAAATAATCTTTTTTAAAAAAAATAGTATTGTAAACAAAAATGTCTGAATTGAAATATTTTTGAGAGGGAGAGGGGGGGGGTTAATATTTAATTCTATTGAATGTACTTATTCTCAGATGACTTCATACACAATTGTTAACAAGAATATAAGAGTACTCTGATAATGGGTCTTCTTTATAGTAATGATTAGGAGTTGAAAAATTAAAGTACATATGCATAAGTTCTAAAAATACTTATTTAATTTGGGATTTGACAATTGGTTATTTTTTTAATGAAGATAGTGTGTTTTTTATTGTTTTCCCTTTATATTTTTTTAAATCATTCTAAGTTTATTCCATTTTTTTTTTATTTAGGTTTAATACTGGTTTTAACTATAATCCAAAAATTCATAAAATACATTAATTCCTTTAATAATATAAAATTAATTCCTTTTATAATAATATAAAAGGAGGGGGTAGGGGAGATTAAATACTGAACATCAAAATAAAAATGTTAAAAATCAATTGTTAAGAACCTTTCAATTTCAGAATAAGTGTTTTACAGTGGCAATCTATCTTCTGATAGGCAGAACTGAAAGTTATTTTATATTTCATCAAAACGAATTAAAAACTTGTACAGTAATTCTATTATTTTGTTCAGTGAGTTTCATTTTAGTGTTCAGAAGTTGCATTTATTTGTATTAATATCATGTATATATGTAAAAACTGTTTCTTAGTTAGTTTTTACTGGCATTAGTTATTTTTATTGATACTAAAATTGTAAATATCTATACTTGAAATAATAAAATACAACATATTTGAACAATTTATTTAAATTTTGATAAATGATGTTTCTTAAATAAATGTTATGATACAGAGCATCTGTTTTTTAATTTGAACCTTCAGTTTTAGTGATATTTCTTTAAATGCATTGTTTCTTTTGCACTTGTCAAAGAAGAAATACCCCACAAGTAGCAACCCGGAGTAGCCAATCAATTTCCTACTTCATTTACATTTTTAAATCATTAGAATGATACTTTGTAAGTACGTAATATTTTTGAAAAAGTATAATATATGCAGTTTGCCGGCATTATGGTGCAACCTACTCAGACATTGTAGAGGAATTTAAAAAAAATCAAAATGAAAAAAACATGATATCTAAAAATTTTTTTTGATAGTATAGTAGATCGCTTATTCATGGTTTTAATTACTCTATGAAAATGAGTGTTTTGAAAAGTATTAAAATCAGAAATCCAATATATTCTAATATATCCTATATTATGAGTCGGATTGCATGTGTTACATAACCTATCTTGTTGACAATTTTACCATTGTTCTATACCTTTTTGAAAAATTGGCAACAAGATAGGATATGCAATCCGATTCATAAACAATTTAACAATTGTATACTTTTTTGGGAGCTCAGGTTAGCCATGTGATTTGAAGCATTGTACTTAATCTCACATAGTAAACCTAGAGTGGTGAGTTCATTTCCTGCCTGGCTAATAGGAATTTATTAAATGACAAACTCATTAAATAAAATCCTTAGTCCCACCCAAACTAGAAAGGGTGGTAGATAACCCGTCCCATTTAGCCTAAATTGCAAAAACTGGACGTTAATAAATAATTTTTTTTTTTTTTTTACTTTTTTGCACTAACACAAAAATGTTCTATGGATTTATTTGATTTTTCAGTTTTCAATATTAATTATTCCCCAACTTCTGTTAGTGTCATTTTAAAAATAAGCCAATATATTTCAAACTTAAAGACCATGTTTTGTTTTCATTCGATCTATAATATATAAGATAGAGTAAATATTCAATGACATGTCATCATAGATCACTCGCTTTTCTAGATGCTTCAATTTTAGAAGATTTCCCCTAAGGGAAATCAGCTAATGAGGTTGTACTCATGACACGATTTTAAAAAAAAATCCCTCAACAGTTCATCGACCCTACCTCGGAAATGAAAATGTGGTATGTTCAAAATTATACATGTCTGTGTGCCTGTGCCTGTTACTGCTCAAGTGGTCACAAATTTTGTCATCGTTACCAAACGATATATAATATATATCCTTCACCATCCAACACCTCAAAAAATTGATATATAAGCATTTTCGTTAATGGCTAAAATCCGATAGGGGGAGGGAGGTTTAGAGGAGGGGAATTTTGAAAATTTTAGGTGGTTCGAAATATTGCATAAAACCAATCTTATTGAAAATTTAATTTTCTATAAATATTGGTATTCACATATTTTCTCCATCATGAATATTAACTGAAATATTTGAGTTTTTAGCTTTCTGTAAACCCCCCACTCCTACTCATGTCATATTAACAATGAGCTGTTTTATCATGAGCCATTTTATTGGTAGCTTGTATTGTTCCTGTGTAGTGAACTATTTTGTCACCTCGTACATTATACCACAGTGTGCTTTGCTGCCTTTAAGCAAACTAACAATCCACAATAGTGGTCATAAAAATATGTTAATTTTTTTGATTAAACAATTCATTAAAATTGTAATGTTAATTATTCAAATAATAAATTATTGAAGTTATAACTGTAAAACATATAACCATACGCTTTTGTTTGTCCTCCTTTACTAATTAAAAAAATAATTTTGCAACTTGGCACAGTCCTTACACAACTTTTTAGATTAAGTTTAGGCAGAACTTGGTATAAACAACTCTGTTGAAACAAATCTCTAACTTGAGAATATTTTGCTCTATTGGTTGATTGGTTTGTGATTATTGGTTGGGACTTGTCTGGTATATAGTTAAATATATATTTTTAAAAAATAGTTGGATTAACATTTAAAAAATCTTTATTTTGGAAACCCAATATTTTTTACCTCAAACTGTTCCATACAGTTCAAATTGATGTGACTGAATTGGGTTTATCTCTGAGTGAGTAATTTTATTTTTTCTTATTCTTTTATTTGATTTACCATATTGTATTGTGGCCCTATCATCCATTAATTTATCATTATCATTCCATTCCAAATCACTTTGTTCATTTTCAATAAAGTTCAATTCATTAAATTTTGGCTGCGTGAGAATGTTCTCATAGTTGTGTTTTAATTCTGCGTTTTCAGTTTGGTGATTAGAGTAAACAAAATTGTTATTAGTAGAATTAATCATTGTTCTGTTATTATAACTATTATGAACATTTTTCTTTCTTGAATATATTTGCTGATCAGATGAGTTTATAATTTGTTTTAGAACTTTTTTCTGGTTATTCTTTGAACCTTTTAGACTTTTTGAAACTTCCATGTTGTTTTTAATATGTAATTTTTCTGCTTGAGGCAGTTTTCTGCTTCTTTTGTTCATTTCTTGTTCCTCTCTGTGATTTTTCCTAGAACCTAAAAAATTATTTTTCTCTTCTTTAATTGGTTTTGCGCTGTTGTCTCTTTGTGTTATTTTGCTCCTAACAGATTTTTTTCTTGGGCGGAGGAAGCTAAACATTCTATCAAATTTATTTCTGAGGAAATGGTTTAGTTTCCCATCATCATGGAAAGAGAGAAGATGTGAATCCTTCGAGTCATCTTCAATGTCATCATTGTCTTCATATAACAAAGGATTTTGCCAAAATGAGGAGAAATCTTCACTTCCTTTTGGATGAGGTACTTCATTATCATTTTTTGGTTCTATTGGTATGTCATCTATTTGTTTCAATCCAAATTTCAATGGATTTCCCTCGCCATCTTGCCAAAGAAAGAATTCTTCTTCAAATTTTTCAGTAAATACTCTTGAAAAAAGTTTTTCTGTTGTGACAGTAGACACTGCTGTTTGTAAAGTGCTATCATCGTCTGTTTCTATTATTTCTTCGACACTGTTAATTAAAGGGCTGTGGAGCCATTTATAAAGTGATCTTGACCAGCGTTTTGGTTTTATTTGTTTCTTTCCATTATCTATCACCTTTCCATTTGTATCTTTCCATAAGAAATGTCCTTCCTCAATACACCATACTGAACCTGGTAATAAACATAAAATAACATTTAAAATGATAGCTCTAATAACAAAATTATTGATTAGTATTAATTAAGTTTATTCTTATGGAAAAGCTTTAGGGTATATTGTGTTTAACAAACCATTTCATCATTGTGCCACAATACTTTATATTTATAGAAGGAAAGAGCTCAATGGTTTAATGTTTTATTTTTTTTATTTATTTATTTTTTTTTTTTTTATGCTGAGTGAGTACAGGGTAAAGGATTGAAGTTGAAGCTCAGAACACAGTGACAAAGCAGCCAAATCATTTTTAGAAGATTTCCATTAAGGGAAATCAGCTATTGAGATTGTACTCATGACGTGATTTTCAAAACATTTCTTCAAATGTCCATCTAGTAGATTGATCCTATATAAAAATTTTATTTGCGATAATTTATTACTATTCATCAAATACTCCATTAACAAATACATTACAACCATAAAAAAAATAATACATAAAACAGCGTCTATACATTTGGGCTCGCTACATCATTAAGATTGACAACTCGGGTCAAAATTTGTGAGCCTACCCCCTGCTGGGGTGACTCGCCTAACACATCTAGGACAGACCCTAACATAGACTTAAACAAGAAATATAATAATAATAAAAATATAAAATAAAGATAATATTAATTCAAAATACATAAGAAAAAATATAATAGAAATAACAAAATATAAAACACAACTCCGTAACAGAAAATAAGAAAATATAAGAACTCTGCCAGTCCGTAGAAAGAACAAAAACAAACCTAATGTCAAAATAAAAACTCCTAACTTGATTACGGATTATAAGGCAACAAACCAGGTCCTCACACAGCAGTGGTCCAGTTTTACCCCGGGCTACATCCTTGGGAGTACTTCACGCTGACGACTGCATCCTAGGGTGGCCATTTTCTTAAAAGTTCCAAAATTCTTATTGTCACCCCAAAACACAGTGACAAAGCAGCCAAATCATTTTTAGCAGATTTCCATTAAGGGAAATCAGCTATTGAGGTTGTACTATGACACGATTTTCAAAACATTTCTGCAAATGTCCATCTAGTAGATGAAGAAAACAAGGTTCTTTCAAAATTATATATATGTCTGTGACCATTCTAGCGGTCACAATTTTGGTTTAATTGTTTCCAAACTGGGTATTTAATCATTTTATTTAAAAAGAATGATGAAGTTTGTTAATAACTGAATTCCGACCAGTGGGAGGGGGGTTTAGAGGAGAGAAATTTGGAAAATTCGAAATATCTCCGTTGTTAAGCATCGGATTGAAAAATTGTGTAAAACCAGTCTTATTGAAAATGTTATGTTCTATTAATGTTGTTATGTATGTATTTTCACTATTTTGATTATTAACCGAGATATTTGCATTTTATAGTTTTCAGCCTTCAATAAACTCCCCCTCCTACTCATTTCATATTAACAATAAACTGTTATATTATGAAGCACATTATTTGAAGCAGAAATACCAAATATTGTTTTCATTCAACTTTTACTTTTTGAGTTAAATGCAAATACACGTGGGAAATCTGCTTAGTTTACGCAGCCCCTGTAAGATGGACTTTACCCTAACTCAAGTATTCAGCTAGTTAATAGTACTCTTTTGTTTTCAGTCCTCTGTAACCCCACACCCTTCGACTTATTTTTACATAGATTAGGGAATGTGTTTTGTTGTGAGATCAAAAGTGTGTCATACCAGTACATTGGAAATCTGCTTAGTTTACGCAGCCCCTGCTTGACAGAGTTTTTTACTTGTATGAGAGTATATGTTGTGAAGAGATGAGTAATGTGGAGTTTCATTATAAGGGAAATATGCTTAGTTTATGCAGCCCCAGTGTGTTGGAGTATTTTGCCTGACCATCCAAGTCTTTTCACACTGATTTCCTCGGTTAACTACAAATACAATGTAGAATAAAAGAGTGCAAGGTAAACAGATTGCTGAGCTACAGTTATGCAGAAAGACAAGACTGGGTTCGCTACTGGTGGTACAAGCTACAGGTGCCGAGATTGGCTGTGGCCAAGTACAATAGGAGCCAAACCCTAGCAATACCGAAGTATTTTAACAGTTTTCCCTTAAGAGGAACCAGCTATCGATGTTTTACTCATGAAACGATTTTCGAAAAATGTCTTCAAATGTTCATCGAGCCTACCTACGAAAAGATGAAGTCCGTCACGCAGGGGCTGCGAAAATTCGAAATATCTTCGTTATATTTCGAAATTACTCCCCTCTAACCCCCCCCCCTTCTCACAGTTCGATTTCAGTCGTTAATGAACTTGATCTTTCTTTTTATGAAATGCTTATACAGTCGACTCTCGCTATCACGAAATTCCACAGGACTGCCATTTTTGTTCGTGTTATGTACAGTTCGTCTTAGGCATAGTTCGAGATATAGAGGTGATCTAAATGAAAATTCGTGTTACAGAGGTAAAAAAAATGTACTGTGATTTATTCCCTACATCTTTTACAAATCTGCATAATCTTAATATTTTACGAATATTTAAATGAATTAAAATATGTATATATACATAATTTAAAAAAAAGGTAAAACACAGAAAACAGAAAATATAATATTAATTCCACTGATTAATAAGTCCTTAATCTTTCTTTGCTTAAAACTGAAAAACACTATCAGTCATAATGTTGATTAAAATAAAAAAAACTTTGCTGTATCCCTTACAGCTTCAAAATTAAACATTTAACTTGGTACAGTATAATAAAAAATACCCGACATGAGACTGCAAACAGACTAAAGGCTGTTGTCGCCGGTTATGTCTCACCGACAGGTTGCAACCTGAACGCCGGGATTTCGTGTTAAACAAATCCATTCTGAGAACATCCTGATATAGAGGTAATGCGCTAATCAAATTCGTCTTATCTACTGAACTTCGAGTTACAGAGGTAATTTTTGTCTCTCTTCATGTTATAGAGGTAAAATATAACTGGAAAATTAGTTCGTGTTACGTATGGTAATTTCTTCATGTTAGACAGGTTTTACCATGGGGATTAAAAATAATTCGTTATATCAAGGATTTCGAGTTATCGAGGTTCGTGTTAGCAAGAGTTGACTATATATCGAGTTTGTTAAAGATTAAACAAAAACTGCGACGCGTAACAGACAAATATATATATATATATATATATATATATATATATATATATATATATATATATATATATACATATACACAGACACAAGATGTCCCAAGTTCCCGTGCCACCCTCCTTAAATTATTTTAATACAAGGCTGAGACTTAGTGGACCATAATTGAGACCCCTGAAGAATCGTTTCAGTACATTTTGCACCTCATAACCTTCTCCAGCGACCATAACTTAGGAATTTACAATAGAATGTTTTAAGGCGGAGTCTTGTAGAAAATAAAATTCTAAAACTAGTTTAGATCGATGATTTTTTTCTATTTGACGTATCCTTTAGCCGTAAAATGCACAAAGTTATCAGAAACGGCACATTTTATTGAAAAATGCTGCGATGTAAAAGTTATATTCAAAAAAATTATCTTTGAAACAAATTTACGGGGAAAGGAATAGATTCTGAAATTTAAAAAAAAAATACTCCAAAAACATCAACATAAAAAAAATCTAGAGTTAATTTATTTTAAACTAATTATGCAGTAATTATCTGTAAAATGAATACATTTTTCCACGCCGAAGTTTGATGTAAAAAAAAAAAAAACGAAACGGTGACTGTATCTTCCAGGGAAGAATCATCGGCCTTTTTTTTTTTAAGTATTTAAAACGAAATAACGCAAAATATGTACGTGTGTTATATTTAAAGTACTCTTCAATGAATCCAAAAAATGATTACTTCAAAGAACGCTCTTAGAATTAATTTATTTAAAACTAATTACGCAGTAGTTATTATTTGTAAAAGGAATACATTTTTCCACCTGCGTAGTTTCGTTTTAAAAAAATGGGTACCAGTTTTTTTCTTTGTTTATTACTATTATTATTATTATTTATGAATGTCCACTTTTTGCAACTCAGGCTAATTGGGAGGGGTTATCTACAGGTTACCATCCTTTTCTAGCCAGGGTGGGATATTAGGACGTTATTTAATGAATTTCGTCACTAATTAATACCCTTTGCCCAGGCAAGAATCGGACCCGCCACTCTAGGATTACCATGTGAGATTAAAGGCAACGCTTTAATTCACATGGCTAACCTGAGCCCCAAAACTTCCTTTGTACTACAATACTTACAGCTAGTATTTACAAATGTTCGATAAAGCGTCCTTCTTTATTTATGCACTTCAAAAGACGGTATCTGGAATCCCTTTTGGCACTGTGCTACTGAAATTGAATTTATCGTTATCGTGTCGGTGAGTGTGAAACTCCCATTCAAATATATCATCATGAACTAAAGGCTACCACTTGCAGATAAAACCACTGTGCCCTTTCAGGTGCTACTCTTTTCATATATTCTACTAGACCCCACCAAAATCCATGATATGATTGATGTATTCAGAAAAGGGTTTTCTAGACCTGGGACATCGGGGAGGGGAGTTTAGAGGGGGAAGGGGTGATATCGCAATATTAGCAGATTTCCCCCAAGGGAAATCAGCTATTGAGGTTGTACTCATGACGGAATTTTCGAGATTTTTCTTCAAATGTCCATCGATCCTACCTAGTAGATGACGGAAATGAGGTCCAAAACTGTATATATATATATATATATATATATATATATATATATATATATATATATGTCTGTTACCGCTGTAGCGGGCGCAATTTTTGTTTGATCCTTACCAAACTCAATATTTAGTTGTTTTATGTAAAAAGAAAGATCAAGTTCGTTAACGGCTGAAATCGGACCAGTGGGAGGGGGGGGGTTTAGAGGGGAAGATTTTCGAAAATTCGAAATATCTCCGTTACTATACGTCGGATCGAAAAAGATTACAGAATCAATCTTATTGCAAATTAAATTTACTATAAATATTGTTCTATACATTTATTCTGTATCTTGCATATTAACTGAGATATTTGCATTTGTATTCTGCGTGTGCTCGGCACCAGTCTATGTTCCGACTTTCTGCCGTGAGCTCTGGCGGCCGTTTTCGTAACTATTCGTCCCTCGTGAATAGGTTTAAGAGGTTTCTTACTACTACAGTTGTTATTAGGCAGATTTCTCAATTGTAAAACTTCACGTGGGAAATCTACTTAGTTTACGCAGCCCTGCGTAACGGAGGTTTCTAACTGGGCGCTGGAATTTCCCATTTTGTCCGGAGGTTAGTATACTACTTGCATGCTATAGACAGGGCACAGGATCTCCGAATTCAAAAATATAATAAAACCGAGATATTTGCATTTTTATGGAATCGAAGCGGATAACGGATGAGAGTAAAACTTCACGTGGGAAATCTGCTTAGTTTACGCAGCCCCTGCGTGACGGACTTTTTTATTTTGGTTACTATGAGTCGGCTCGAAACATTTTATATGGGGAACAAAGATGATATTTTAATTTTCCACTACTGTTTTCTACAAACATCAAGTTCATTGAGCCCAACATGTTCCAAAGGGGTCACAAAATGTCTTGTTCCGTGAGCTTCACGAACAGTTTTTATTTAATGAGATGGAAAGCCTGGCTAATAAGCAGACTTCACAACAGATGACTATAGGAGGGACTGGCAACAAATAATTTTTTCAGGCTTCACCTCCCTCCTCAATATATTTTCAATTAATTATATTTTCCATATATTTCCACCTAGAGTGGCGAGTTCGCTTCCCGCATGGGCAATATGAGTTTATATTGTATCGAACTGACTAAATAAAACATAAGTCTGTCACGCAGGGCTGCGTAAACTAAGCAGATTTCCCACGTGAAGTTTTACAATAGAGAAATCTGCCTAATAATAACAGTAGTAGTAAGAAATGTCTAGACTATATATTCACGAGGGACGAACAGTTACGGAAACGGCCGCACTTGCTCTCGGCGGAAAGTCCCAAACATAGCCGACTTCTGCCGACCACACACGATACAAATGCAAATATCTCGGTTAATATTCAAGATACAGAATAAATGTATAGAACAATATTATAGTAAATTTAATTTGCAATAAGATTGATTCTATACGATCCGACGCATAATAACGGAGATATTTCGAATTTTCAAAAATCCCCCCTCCTATTAGTCCGATTTCAGTCATTAACAAACTTGATCTTTCTTTTTGCATAAATGATTAAATTTCGAACTTGGTAACGATCAAACAAAAATTACGACCGCTAGACAAATATATATAATTTTGAACGGACCTCATTTTCCTCATCTCCTGTGTAGGATCGATGGAAATTTGAAGAAATTTTTCGAAAAT
This sequence comes from Riptortus pedestris, assembly GCA_019009955.1. Lineage (NCBI taxonomy): Eukaryota > Metazoa > Arthropoda > Insecta > Hemiptera > Alydidae > Riptortus > Riptortus pedestris. The sequence continues at coordinate 77,041,454 of CM032231.1, read as the reverse complement.
CACGTCATGAGTACGACCTCAATAGCTGATTTCCCTTTAGGGAAATCTGCTAATACTTAGTCCCACCCAGGCGTCAAAAGAGGGGTTACCTGAAGTAGATAACCCATCCCAATGGGTCATCTACCCCAATCTAGCCGTAGTAGCACAAAGTGGACGTTAACACCTTCACTGCGGAGCCTCGCAGCATATGCGAGGTCCTGAGTCACTCCCTGGTGCGGGCCTCGCATACGTTGCGAGGAGCGTCGCCCCGCCCTCCATTCGTTCTAGAGACCTGAAGGTTGGAGTGGGGAGAACCTCCGCACTCACAAGCATTCAGTAGTGTTCTGACCACCGTCTGGCAAAGTCGTTTACAGTTTCAAAAATTTTTGGGGTTATTATTTTTTATGGGCCAACTTGTCTCTCCATGAGAGGCTCATTCATTATTGGAGGTCCATATTCCCCTATAGTACCCCTGCTTTCCCTTCAATGATGTCACGAGACACGTTTCCCCGTATACTGAGAAGCCTGCACTTCGTCACAGAACCACAAGACCCGAACGTTGAGCATGATCTGCTGTATAAAATTCGGCCTCTGTTAAATTTTGTTGTTGAGAGGATGAAAGAGATATACTACCCCTTTCAAAGAATTAAGTTTGGACGAATCCATGATGCTTTGGAGGAGTAGGCTATTCTTTCGCCAGTATATCGCTAATAAGCCCCACAAATATGGAATAAAGATTTATATGTTGACTCAACCTGACGGTCTTGTGCTGAAGACGTTAGTCTACTCTGGGCCAAGGGATCCACAAGTTGGAGGGAAAGGACACTTGTATAAAGTTGTCAGACATTTGGTTGATGACTATCTCGGCCACGGCCATGCCATTTACGCTGACAACTTTTATACGTCTGTCCCGATGGCCCACGAGCTTCTGGATCAGAGTACCTATCTTACTGGTACTCTGAGAAAGACTCGGAAGGGCAACCCAGCTGATATAGTGGGGGCTAAGCTCAAAAAAGGAGAGATAAAAGAGAAATTTAATGTTAAGGGTGTGTCCGTTTTCAAATGGCGCCACAAACGAGATGTCATTATTATTTCATTGGAGTTTGATGCCCAGATAATGGTGGTCACGAGCAGGGGGAAGACCGTCGAGAAGCCCGAGGCAATTATTAATTATAATAAATATATGGGCGGTATTGACAGGTCCGATTTATGATTTCATAACCAATTACGAAATAAAGAAATTTCCCATTTCTAAACGAAAGTTTCTGTTGAGGTGGTGTATTTTCAGCTATATAAGTTCATTTTGGATCAATATGATTTTCATATAGATCTATTCCATTATTATGTTTACTTTATATGCATTTGTAACCTAATAATCGTATTTCTTCCTCCCTATGCAACGTATGCAATGTCCGCACACGACAGTGCACTAGGTAGGGAAATACACACAAAATGTTCTGTCTTGAGGGTTTGCCTACCTAATTCACTGCCGTGTGCGGACCTCGCATACGTTGCGAGGTTAAAAAAAATACGATTATCGTTGTTAAAAATGCATAAAAATTACCACAAATAGGTTTTTACTTAGTTTGAACAACTTTAAAACAGAAAACAAAAAAAAAAAAAAATTCGTTTTTTGGAAGTGATTTTCGATTCGGGCATCCGCAGCGAAAGTGTTAATAAATAACATCATTTTCTGGATAGATACATTTTATGCGAATCTATTTTTTTTTTCCAAATTGCTGACAATTTTTTTGAAAAGTTATTTTTACAAAAATTGGAAGTCATGCCTCAACGATCTCACTCACCATCTTGATACTGGTTAACTAGTTCTTACGCAGTCTTTATTCGATCTATTGGGGCTCAGGAGAGCCATGTGAGTTAGTGTTTTTTGGCCTTAATTTCATATGGTGAACCAAGTGGAGAATTCAATCCTACCTACGCAATAAGAATTTAGCGACGAACTCACTAAATAAGATCCTTAATAATAGGGAAGTAACTTAAAGATTAACAGTCATGAAGTGGTCGATAATAAAATAAATTTTTAATGTTGAAAGTGAAGTTAATAACCTCACAAAAATTAGGTTAGACATTATTGGTTATGAGTGAAATTCTTAATTTGCAAAGAAAGAAAGTTGATGAAATAATTTAGCTGTTAGAACGGAAATCTACTCACCGTACTCTTGACAGAGAAATAAGCCAATAAGGAAATGTCTAATCATAAGTCACATGGTAGTTGGAATAAATGCTTCGCAAAATTGAAAGTAATTAACCTATTACAGAAATATACCAATTTATGTATTTTTAAAATGAGTTAACTTTGGGGAAGAACATTCGAAAATGAATTCAATGGTGTCTTTCAACATAAATAACTACGTGAATTATTAAAAGTCCGTTAAGTAGGGGCTACGTAAACTAAGCAGATTTCTGGTACAATTGGATTTCGTTAAATGAGTTCCGTTCAAAATTGTATATATGTGTCTGTTACCGCTCTGGCGGTAGCAATTATTTTTTGATCGTTACCAAACTCGATATTTAGTCGTGTATGTATGTAAAAAGAAAATCAAGTCCGTTAACGGTTGAAAGTGGACCAGGCGGAGAATTGTGAAAATGCCCCCCCCCCTCCAGTCTTAAGTTCTTGGGCAACTAAAATTTGATTAATTGAGGTAAAAATGATTCTGATTCATTATAAATTAGTGCTAGATACAGTAAATAGTTTTCAATAAAAGTTAATACGTTACGTTCTGATATATTGCAGTAATTGTTTTTCTTTCTGGTGAGAGGTTGGCAAACCTGTTAGTTTACGTTTCAGGTGCTTTCCTTCGGGAAATTATTAAAAGTTACTGACAGATTTGTTATTATCATTTGTATTTATTCACTAAATATTCAGGTAGTTTTACGAGTATGTAGATTTATCTACTGTTAAACTTCAGGAGGGAAATCTGCTTAGTTTTTGCAGCCCCTGCGGAACGGACTTTTAGCAGATTCCCCCTAAGGGAAATCAGCTATTTCTTCACCTGCTGGGTAGTATCGATGGACATTTGAGGAAATGTTTTGAAAATGGCATTATGAGTACAACCTCAATAGCTGATTTCCCTTAAGGAAAATCTGCTAAAATGGGTTCGGGAGGTGGGGAATAAAAACGCATTGGACTTATATATTCTCCCAGTTTTAACATACTTCTTAAATTTTGAGTTTAGTTGAGCTGTAGATCATCAAGAGCATTCAGCTCAGGATTATGCATAATTATACAAAAATAATTATATTATTACAATTATAGTTAATAATAAATAAATAGAAAGAGTTCTATTTCTGACACAAGAGGCTCATAATATTGTCATGCATTTTTATTGTACTCATTACACATCTGTACTAATTTTTAAACTGTAAGAGCTCTTAAAGGACTTAAAAGAAAAATTTCCTAGAGATATATCATATGGGAAAAACACAGCAAGAAGCATGAACCTAGAGGTGATAATTATTACCTACTTTTTACTATTCCACTTCAAATGAAAACAATGATAAAATATCATTATGGACATTTTAATATTAATGCAGAATTGGCATAGCTGTATTATTACCGTAGTATACATTCATTAGCAGTAATTATTTTAATGACCTACCATAACTCTTATTATTGAAATCAAACCTGCTTAAAATTTATTACACTCTATAATAAAAGGTTAAGGATGATCACCATTTCATTACCAAACGGAAAAAAAATTGTTTACCCAACTTTATTAGGGAAAGGTGACTATATTGAATGCCTGAAATCAGATGAAATGATCTTGACTGCCATTTTAAGCCCTCTCTAAAGATAGCTATTAGAACTTTTATCCCCTATGAAAGTTTAATTCAAGATATTCAGGTATGAATTCAACCTCACAACCGAGTGAGTGAGATACCTCCCCTGAGATCTCCAATTATTATACATAATTAAATTGAACCTAGAATCAATATTGAAAAGGAATTGAGTACAAACAAATTTTAGCAAACAATATTTATTTCCATATAAAAGATACATAATATACAAGGATATATACACTTTCAAAAAAAATAAAAATATCTCCATAAAAATAGAAATATATAAATTATATCAAAAGACAGTTCTTAATCTCTTATATCATAAATATTTATAAATGCCTCAAAGTATATACAGAATAAAGACTTAAATCGTACATTTCAACATTAAAAAATAATAATCAGGTAATATAAACATAGATTCATCAAGTATAGACAGTTGTGTAAATGAAGGAAAAAAAAAATCCAGTCTTCCTCGTTAGTTTGGCTATCCAACAAACATTTCAAATAATTTTAAAGGCCAAATTTAAGGCTTTAAATTACAGACAGGGAGAGAAATATATTCCAGACAAACAATTCAAATAATGGTGAAATAAAAGACTAATTAAAATTGTCTGAAAGAATTATTAAAAAATATTTGAGTAGGTAAAATAATACAGAGGGAACAAAGGATATGAATATTAGAGCTTGGATGACAGAAACTGGTTGTTTTTTTTATGTAATTTACATTTGTAAAAATAACTTGATAGTCCAAAAATTATGTAATTTATAAAAAATCGTCATCATCAATATCTTAGAGATCTATGCCTTATACTTGCAGCCATTAGGCTCTTTCAGAAGCTACCCTTTCATATTGCTACTATCACAGTTTTTATGTCTTTCAAAATGACTTTTAGGGCCTTCACCTTCCCTCTAAGCCAAATAAACTTACCTGCAAATAATTTTTGATGAAGCATTGTGCTGTATTATATGCTAAGCATGTTTCACTCTCCTTTTCTTCATAGCCGTAAAAATTTTCATGATTGCTTTCTTTTTTACGTGAACCTTTGAAAATATGATTACTTACTCAGATAAGTAATCTTGGATTATACATTATATATTTACTTCGAAATTGAAACTCAGAGATCAATGTGGGTTGTCACTGGGCATATTGCAGCCAGGGACAAAAGTCTTGCCCTGCTTTACCTTCCCATCCTAGGAGTCTGCCTGAACAGTTTTTGGCACTTAGCATCGGCACCACACCTTATTGAGATTAAGCCGCCAAAGATTCTAGTTCATCTATTTATTCAATGCTAGTAAATGCAGTTTTAGATGGAAGTGTGCCTCGATTTACACCACACTTTTCAAAATATCAATTATTTTTCTTTCCTTTCTACAAAACTACTTAAAGATTGGTAGACAAGATATTTTGTTTAACTATTTTCATAGGCGAGAATCCTAAATTTCGCACGTAAGCATGGGCTCAACATTTTTTCATAAAATTTCAATCAAATTTAATTAGTGTATTTCACTATAATAAAAATTACAAATAATATCCCCATAGATTTTCTGTGTTCAAAATGTTAAATAGAACATAGAAATATGTTGTTACAAACCCCTTGATGTATTACCAGAATTTTATTTGTTGAACATACAAAGAAGACAAGGTATTTTATCAGTCAAATATTAACTTTGAAAATAATTTAAACCAAATATGCATGCCCAGAGTATTCTTTTTGTATATATGAGAAGGGATTTCCTTTTTGTCATCAGGCATGATCATTTGACAATTGTATAAGTCTTGGAAATAGCTAATTTCCTGACCTTCAAAAAAATTTGGTAATCATTTTTAGATCAACACAAGTTAAAAATTACAAAAGTGGAATGTAAATGTTACAGCACTCAGTTATTTAGGGTTAATCACATATTTACATAACATAAGACGTTCCTGATCAGGGTTAGGGAAACTCTAGTACAGTTTTATCAGCACCTCTACTTGATAAAAGTAAAATGATTAATAGGATTAAAATATTGCTACTAAGCACACAAAGTTTCCTGTAAGTTGTGTTATGGATATGGTTTAGCAATTAAGGTCATACCACTACACTTTTGTCCTCAAAGGAATGCTTTTTCTATGGAGATGTTTTTGAAGCATTTGTGAAATCCTTCACAATAGGGAAAAAAACATTCAGTGGCAGAGGGTTCATACAAATTTCAATGGTACTGCTCGTTTACCCAATGTTATGACAACACATGATTGTATGTCAAGGAATCTGAATCTCCTTGAGTCTATGTATGGGGCCACCTAAATCCAAGAATAATATGCTAAGGGCAATGTTGAAAAAAATACCATTATATCTTGCATGGTAAATTACAATTTGTTCAGTAATGATTTCAATCTGATTTAGACTTCAGAAAATCAATTACATACTGTTTAAAATGTTCTGGACTAATCTCATTGGACTGCTTAATGAAGTTACAAATTTTGAACTTCTTCCTTTTGCTAAATCTTATCATTTTCATTTCATCATCAATTCTAGCAATAAGCGATTTATTAGAGTCAATAAACTTACTACGGTCTCTAACATTCATACTGTACAATGGAGTCAACCAATTACTGATTTCATTAATTTTAGGATTCAGTGGTACACGGAATTTAGCATACCTTGTCTTACCGTTTAGTAAATCACTTAGCTTAAGAGCTTCTTCGAGATGGCATCCTGGTTTATGTGCAATATAAAATTCGGGAAATTTGTACTTGAAAACTGAGTCATTGCTATAAATAACAAACCCTTCCGGTTCAACACTTAAATCTCCTCCTAGCATTCTATCATGTTGCTCATGAATATATTCCTCTACTTCACATTTAGTTCTAAATTCTTTTACATCGACACAATTCACATTGACACACTTAGGTAATTCAAAATGTTTATCAGTGTCATCAAAATAAGTGGTGCCAATCAAAACAAAAAACGTCCGGTCATATGTCACACACTGGCTTCCATATTCATCAGTTGCCATGAGTTCAAAGTGAAACACAACATTCCGCCTCAAACCAGTCACTAAATTTTCTATGAAGTTATCAATCGACATTCCTCCTATTGCTCTTTTGAACCTTTCTAATACAACCTTGTCTTTTGTAATAAGCAGGTTTTTAGTGCCAATGAAAACCAAGCCAGTACCAACATTATACCCCATTAATGGCTTGTTTCTGATAAATTCATGAACCTCAGAATTTTTGTTTATATATGTTATATTAAGCAAAATGCCATCATATTTGGGGGTGACAAGAATTCGGCCATGATCATCAACATTTATGAGAGTAACATACTCTTCAAATACTGACAAATTGCCTCTTAGCAGGTAATAAGCTTCACTGGCATAATTATAAAGTACTGTTTCTCCTCTATAATCTCTAGTTAATCCATGAAATATGTGCTTATCTTCTACATAACTTAATGATTTAATTGATATGTCATTGTCATCATATTCATTTCTAACAACAAGAGATTCATCTGGAAAATATTCAATAACCCTTTCTAGAGATTTATACTGGCGTAACAAATTTATTAAACTTGTTTGTTGGATTTCCAAAGAAAAATATTTATCAAGTACTGAATATACACTATTATCGAAGTAGCTTAATTCAATTTTAAAGAACCTGTCAAGGAACCATCCATATTTACGAGCAAGTTCAATAAATTTATTTTTATTATTAATAATCAATATATCTATTCTTCTGTTTTCAATATCAGAAATAGAAACATCATGAGAAAGTTTGGTGTTGTACTTCCCTCTTAAAGTTTTTTCCAAGTCCTCTGCAAATCCTCCATGAACAAATATGACTACTTTTTCTCTTCTTCCAAATTTAAAACTATCAATCTCCATAATAATACTGCAGAGAGTATTTCAGTAATAATTATGACCAATTATCTATACGCACAGCACTTCAAATGAATCCACTAAATAATGACATTCCTATAGCAAACAAAACAAACTTATCACAACTCTGATAAGACTACAGCATGTTATCAAAATTCAAAACAAAATAGCGCCCTTACTTACAAATTTAAAATAGCCGGAATTTATATATAGACATTCAATAATTTCAACAGACCACATAGAGATATAAGCTAAGAAGCGTCGATTAATTTCAAACTGAACGAAGTAAAATAACTTGCCTCCTGAGACAGGTGTTTTGAATGGAACTCAATAGTGTGAATTCAATTGAGACAAAACTATGGATTGGAGTGTGCATATATCTATATTGACCATAATATAAAAAAACAAAAAGACCTTAAAATAACAAAATATCATAAAAATGGATCCGGTAATTGCCCAATTCGATGTTCACAAGAATTCGATTACTCGATTCTACCTTATTTGGGTGCTTGAACCGCTCCTACATTTTGTCACTCAACTAACATATCTCCTAATAGTAGGAATTCTGAGCCTCAGATAAAATAAGTCCACCACGCAGGGGCTGCGTAAACAGATTTCCTAAGTACTGGTATGACACACTAGTAACTACATCTTACCATATATTCTCTATTTCTAAATCAAAATTTGATGAGTAGTAGCGGCCCTTAACCTGAAATCAAGAAAGTAGGAATAACTCGCTTAATATTTGAATTAAGAAAATATGTATAGAGTAATAACTGTAGACTATAAATAGTTTAACAAGATTGGTTCTATAATATGTTTCCCTCGTAATAACGGAGATTTTGGGAATATTCAATTACCCTCCCCTCCTTTTCAATTATCTCTAAACCTCCCCCCCCCCCGGCCATTCTGGGTACGATTTCAGCCATCAATAATATGATTTTCACTGTTGAATGAAACAGTTAATAATAGAGTGTGGTATAGAACAAATAAACATTTTCGAGTTAAGAACGTAAAAAGGCGTCGCCACAAAACATGTTTGCATGTATCCCACACAATATATGTTCAATGGAAGCAATATTTGGTATTTAAACTTCTAATAAAATGGTTCATGATATAACATCTTCTGCTTAATATGTAATAAGTAGGAGTGCTGATTTAGTAAATGCTGAAAATTAAAAAATGCAAATATCTCGGTACTCGTATATTTGGAATAGAATTGATTCTATACAATTTTTTGATCCGACGTACTGTAACAGTGATGTTTGGAATTTTCGAAAATCCTCCCCTCCCCCACTGGTCTGATTTGGAATCCCCCTTCTATTCCTTGTCCGATTTCAGTCAATCTATATATATATAAAATTGTGACCTCTGTCTGTACATTGATTTTTTTTCGTGAAATTTCACGATAACTTTTCGTTTCACATGTCATAGACACCATAACTACAGTTTGTTTCTATCGTGTCTGTTTGTTTGTTTTTTTGTTTATTTGTTTGTTTGTTTGTTACCTTTTCACGCATAAACGGCTGAACCGAATTTTATGAAACTTGGTATGTATATTACTACTAAACCAACTTAGACTTTAGGCTATATTAATATTCTCTAAGACGAACAGGAGTGGGGGTTATAAGGGAGGCCTGAAATTAAAAATAGCGATATTTCGTTTCCTATTGCTTTTTCAGGAAATATGCACATAACAAAAGTTGTTTATTTTGTAATTTAGAGTAACTTTTGTTATATGCACTTTTGCCGTATACGGAAGTATAAATGAGTTATACGCTAAAAACTATAGCGGGAGTCCACAATTTTATTTGGCACAAAAGACTCAACCGAACTAAACCAAACTCGCTATGTGAATTAATACTAACGATTTCCTTATAATAAGCCATACTAACATTTCTAGGGATGGGCAGGAGTGGGGGTTATAAGGGAGGCCTGAAATTAAAAATAGCGATATTTCGTTTCCTATTGCTTTTTCAGCAAATATGCACATAATAAAAGTTGTTTATTTTGTAATATAGAGTAACTTTTGTCATATGCACTTTTGCCGTATACGGAAGTATAAATGAGTTATACGCTAAAAACTATAGCGGGAGTCCACAATTTTATTTGGCACAAAAGACTCAACCGAACTAAACCAAACTCGCTATGTGAATTAATACTAACGATTTCCTTATAATAAGCCATACTAACATTTCTAGGGATGGGCAGGAGTGGGGGTTATAATGGAGGCCTGAAATTAAAAATAGCGATATTTCGTTTCCTATTGCTTTTTCAGCAAATATGCACAAAATAAAAGTTGTTTATTTTGTAATATAGAGTAACTTTTGTTATATGCACTTTTGCCGTATACGGAAGTATAAATGAGTTATACGCTAAAATCTATAGCGGGAGTCCACAATTTTATTTGGCACAAAAGACTCAACCGAACTAAACCAAACTCGCTATGTGAATTAATACTAACGATTTCCTTATAATAAGCCATACTAACATTTCTAGGGATGGGCAGGAGTGGGGGTTATAATGGAGGCCTGAAATTAAAAATAGCGATATTTCGTTTCCTATTGCTTTTTCAGCAAATATGCACAAAATAAAAGTTGTTTATTTTGTAATATAGAGTAACTTTTGTTATATGCACTTTTGCCGTATACGGAAGTATAAATGAGTTATACGCTAAAATCTATAGCGGGAGTCCAATATTTTATTTGGCACTAAAGACTCAACCGAACTAAATAAAAAACTCAGTATGTGTTTTAGCACTAACCTCTTCCTTATTATAAGCCATACTATCATTTCTAGGGACGGGCAGGAGTGGGGATTATAAAGGAGGCCTGAAATTAATAATAATGATTTCCTATTGGGGTTTCGGCAAATATGCACATAACAAAAGTTGTTTATTTTGTTATTTAGAGAAATTTGCTCAACACTTCTTTTCAATATGAACTATCAGGTACCGCACCTGAAAAAAATAATTCAAATGTATGTCAATATTTTCTCCTTAATAATTCAAATCTATGCATAATGCACAGGAGAAGGGAAATATGACAATATGCAGGACAGTGAAGTCTTACATAAAAAAATAATTTTATTATTAACAAATGCCAACAACGGGTAATAAACCTAAACACTGGATCGGGTAAATGTCAAAATATTGTGCAAAGTAAAGTCTTGCCAAAAATATACCATCACCATTCAGCCTCAAATGAATTCCCGAGCGAAGCCGGGTATCTGAGCTAGTAATAAATATGATCTTTAGTGTTAACTAATGACGGTTAATGGTTAAATATCAAGTATGGTAAACATCAAATAAACATTTTAGAAACAAGAACGTAAGATCTTATTCGATAATATCACACAATATTTGGTATTTAAGCTTCAAATTAGAATAAAATGGGTTTTGATATAACAACTTATGACATGAATATGGAGGTTTACTGAAGGATGAAAACTAAAAAACGTCCAACACGCAGGGGCTGCGTAAACTAAGCAGATTTCCCACGTGAAGTTTTACAGTAGAGAAATTTCACGAGAGCCGAAGAGTTTAGAAAACGGCTTTTGGCGGGAAACTCACTCTCATCCGTTATCTGCCCCGATTTCATAAAAATGCCAATATCTCGGTAAATATTTAAGATAGAGAATAAATGTATATAACAATATTTATAGTACATTTAATTTGCAATAAGATTGTTTGCAATTGTAACGGAAATATTTCGAATTTTAGAAAATCCTCCCCTCTAGTCCCCCCCTCTCACTGGGCCGATTTCAGCCATTAACGAACTTGATCTTTCTTTTTACATAAAACGACTAAATATGTATCGAGTTTGGTAACGATCAAACAACAATTGCGACCGCTAGAGCGGTAACAGACAAATATATATATATATAAATATATATATATATATATATATATATATATATACAGTTTTGAACGGACCTCATTTTCGTCATCTACTTGGTAGTTCGATGGACATTTGAAGAAAAATTTCGAAAATTCCGTCATGAGTACAACCTCAATAGCTGATTTCCCTTCAAGGAAATCTGCTAAAATCCAAATATCTATATAATACTCATGTTGGAGAAAATATGTATTTAACAATATTTATAGGAAATTAAATTTACAATAAGATTTATTTTATTCAAATTTTCGATACGTCGTATAAGAACAGAGATAATTCGAATTTCCGAAATTCTAACCCTCTATTCCACACATCCCCGAGTTCCGATTTTGAATGATACGCTTATATATCGAGTTTGGTATCGATACCAAACAACAAACAATATACAAATAACAAAATTTGTTACCACTAGAGGGGTAAGAGACGTATATGTATATATGTAAAATTTTGAACGAAAGTCTCGTCATCAGAACGATTTCAATAGCCGATTTCCCTTCAGGAAAATCTGCTAAGAAGTAAGGTCCGGGACAAAAAGATAGCCCACCCTATATTTTTTCTCTTAATCAATAGGGGTTAAGGATTAAAGGATTAAGGATTCATTAAGAATTAAGGTTTCATTAAGGATTAAGGATCCATTAAGGATTAAGGAGGTAGGAAAAACAGCTTGTGAGAATTAATATTATTACTTGATTTGGGGTAAGACAAAAAGATAGCACACCTATTGTTTCTTTACAAAGAAAACCAAATCCCTCTGAGTAGACAAGGCTAATCCAGTTCTGTTTATTCTTTTAAGTTGTTAACATTATTTTAGTGAGATGGGACAAGCAAAATCATTATCACCAGGTGAAAAAAATATCATTCAGCGAATGAAAAATCGAGGGTTTTGTATTTCCGATATTTCAAAAAATACCGGTAGGAGTAGAAAAGTGATTTTAAATTTGTTGAAGTCTCCAGAAAGCTATGGGACGAAGAAATCTCCTGGAAGGCCGCCGGCTTTAACAACACGGCAAAAACGAGCAATTTTAAGGGTTGCATCCAACTCATCATTAACGGCCCGTCAAATTGCGGCTAGAGCTGGTCTAGTGACGAATTTGAAAAACGTCCAGAGGATCATTCGTGCAGCTCCTCACATCAAAAGAAAGAAAATGAAAGGTATGCCACCTCTAAGCATGGCGCATAAAGAAAGGCGTAAGGAGTTTGCCCGTGAACATGTCCAATGGAAAGACGAGTGGAAAGAAATCTTGTTCACCGACGAAAAAAAATTCAACCTCGACGGTTACTCACTATTACCATGATCTACGGAAAGAAGAAAAAATGTTTTCCAAGAGGCAAATGGGAGGAGGCAGCGTCATGATATGGGGAGGCATTGGCTATGATCACAAAACTGATATCGTGTTTATCTCTGGAATATGCTGGATGGTAGAGGAACCAATTGATCAGGATCAATAAGAAGGCCAAGTCCTCTACTGTTTTTTAATATAATGCAGAGTGCACTTTCGGAGTCAATGCTCCATCCTCAGTGCCTGCTGATTAAAGCTGCGTTGCCTGGACCACGACCGCCGGGCGACCGGGGGGGGGGGGCAGTCGCCCGGCGGTCGTGGTCCAGGCAACGCAGCTTTAATCAGCAGGCACTGAGGATGGAGCATTGACTCCGAAAGTGCACTCTGCATTATATTAAAAAACAGTAGAGGACTTGGCCTTCTTATTGATCCTGATATCGTGTTTATTTCTGGTAGAATGAACAGTCAGCAATATGTTAATTTGTTAGAAAACCAACTACAAAAATATTTTGAACTTGTTCCTAAAGAGAACGTAATTTTTCAACAAGATAATGCTCCAGTTCATACGGCGAAAGTTGCAAAAGAATTTTTTAGAAAAGGAAGGATCAGAATTATAGATTGGTCTGGTTCCCCGGACTTTAATATCATCGAAAATGTATGGGGACATCTTGCTAGAAGTGTTTACAGTGGGAGGCGACAATTTGAGTGCGTTGAAGAATTAAAAAAAACAATTCAGGAGGAGTGGACCAAACTACCTCAAGAGTTGATTCGTCGCCATTTTAACTCACTTTCAAATCGTATGATTGCTGCATTAGAAAAAGGTGGTGTGTATACAGGATATTGAATTTTCATTTGTATTCTTTTAATGTATTTTTAATAAAGGATTTTATTATTATTGTTCACTGTGCTATCTTTTTGTCTTACCCCAAATCAAGTATTATTTATTAATTTTTACAAATTATTTTTTTCCGACTCCTATTAGATTGATCATCGGTTCAAATTTGAGCAGAATACACTACATAAATAGTGCAGAATAAACATTAATAAATACAAATTATATCAATAGTTAAAAATGATTAAGAGAAAAAATATAGGGTGGGCTATCTTTTTGTCCCGGACCTTAAATCAATATTGAATCCTCTTTCTAAATTGATTCCTATACGAGTCATTATCTACTTCTTTCATCTAATCACAATTTCAATTCAACATATCGTGTAATCTTGAAATCTTTCTAACCTCAATAATTATACGACATGACATTCATTTTATAAATGACAGACTATTTACCATAGATAAGGAAAACTAATTGAATGAAGTTTCTTCATTCCCTTCGAACAATTTATTTCGGAAGGTCATGATTTCTTCGATAGTCGCACTCACAAGTTCAAGCCCTTTTAATAATAAATATGAAATATCTTACATACGTCTGCTACAGATTTGTATACGCAAAATTTTCATATTTATCCTTTTTGTTCTAAGATATGATTTATTCAGTAAAAATCTAGTCAATTTACCAAAATTAAGAACAGCGTTAATACACCTCAATGTATTTGACTCAAGTTTTGAAATTAATCATATCTTAAGTATCATCCTGTTGATGAAACAATCCCGAAAACTAAAAGGTATTGCAGAACGAATTGAATTTTTAAAAACACAAAATGAACTCGTTACTGCTGGTTGTAATAGTGGACTGGTCCTTGTTTATTATTTCACAGTGTTTTCCATGATGGCTTATGTGAGCTACATGACATTTATGATCTCCATCGGTCTTATTGTAAATCATTATACGTACCAGTTTTTAATTTACTCTTCACATTGCGTAGATATGTTAGGTACTTTAGGCCAGATTATTATATTTCAACAAACTATAAAAAATGTTTATTTGTCTCTCAAACGCATTAGTTCAAGGAAATTAAAAATAAAATATTTCTGTGAGGTTTCCGCAGCTAGTAGGGAGTTCTTGGGTATCTATAGTTATCAACTATTCATTTTTATCTTTTCTTTATTTGTTTTGTTGGTAAACTTTGCATTGAAATTTATTTTGGTATACAAAGGGCATTTAAGAGTACTACGTGATACATATTTCCATATTTCTAACTTTCTACTAGGTTTGTTAATATTACTGCTAATATTTCTTCTAATAAGAACACCATCGGCAGGTATAGATGAGGTAAGTAAGTCCTTAGTTTAAATATTACCCTTGGTGTGTTCGTTCTGTTGAATTAAATTTATATAATTTCAAAATACAAATACATTCATTTTGATATACTTAATTTTGATTGATTTATTTGTCTAATTGTATATCTGGAATCACTGAAGTGAGAGAAGGCGAACACAATTATAAGTGTTTAATAACGAGTTGAGTATTAAGCAAAACTAATAACTATGCTCTTTAACTAAGATTTCGTATGTCAGTTTCAAATTAAATAATTTTAAATGAAGTGTAAGTATTTTGCTTATATTTAAATAAATAGTACAAGGAAGTGATGTGAAGTCCATATTAATTTTTTTCTGATTATCCATCCATATTAATTTAAAAGAGTTATATTCCCCATTCAGCGCCGGACTGTCAGGTCTGTGGGCCCTTGGCAAAATTATCCGTACCCCCCCCCCCTAAGGTAATGTTTGATACCAAATATAATACAAACAATTTTTTATTTAGTAACAAATATATATATATATATATATATATATATATATATATATATATATATTTGTTATAATATAATATATATATATATATATATATATATATATATATATATATTGTTGCGAAAATTAAATAGATGAATAATCCTTCAGAGAGAGAGTCGCGTATTTGGAAAGTGTGACGTAGATCAAAGAGACCGACGGAGAGTCGGTCGAGACGATACTAGGCTCGTCTAGCCCAGCCTGGAATGAACTAGACAATTCCCCTTTGATGTATGCCGACAACCTATATAAAGAAGCTCGGGCCAGCCGTGAGCAGTCAGTTTTATTGTCACCTGTCTTGATGTTCACATCAGTGCTTCAGTGCGACTTAGTGCAGTGCGGTAAAGTGTTTTTAAAAGAAGAACAGTGTTGTGCCGTGACTGTAAGTAACAGTTTAGTGCCGTGTTTAAGACAGTGCAGTGCCGCGAAGTAAAGGACAGTGCAGTGCCGCGAAGTAAAGGACAGTGCAGTGCCGCGAAGTAAAGGACAGTGCAGTGCCGTCTTTCTGTGAATTTCAGTGAATTATTGGACTGTGACTCATTAAAGAACAGTAACGCTATCAGTGTATACTGTGAGTAGTAACTAAGAATAATCACCAAGTTTATTGTGCATTATCCAAATAAATTCTGCAGTGATAAAAACTGTGAAACTTGCGAGTATTTAATTTTGCAATCCAAAAGAACTCTTATTAAAAACGTTTATTACTGATTTTGGTAATACAAAACGTAACAGTGAGAGAAGGCGAACACAATTATAAGTGCTTAATAACGAGTTGAGTATTAAGCAAAACTAATAACTATGCTCTTTAACTAAGATTTCGTATGTCAGTTTCAAATGAAATAATTTTAAATGAAGTGTAAGTATTTTGCTTATATTTAAATAAATAGTACAAGGAAGTGATGTGAAGTCCATATTAATTTTTTTTTTATATATATATGTATATTTGTTATAATATATAATATGTACATAATATATATATATATATATATATATATATATATATATATATATATATATATATTATATATATACATATTATACCCTTACCAGCATATTTTTAATAAGAATATTTTTAATTTAAATTAATATAATATGTAGCTGATGACTTTGAGGTTATAAAATGCGCATATATAATTCATACATATATTTATTGTAGGAGTGTAGGCAATTACAAAAATTAATAAATCTAGATTTCCCTGTAATAATAACTCAAGGCATTAATTCCTTACAAACCATTATCAATTTAAAAAAAAAGCAAACCTGTAAGAATAGCATTAAGGGCAAAATAAAATCGTAACATTTGCTAATATATATATGCATCAACGATGTATTTACAAATGTAAATAAATATTATTCGGCGTGTTAATTAATAATAAAATTAATGTTTTTTTTTTAAATTTAGTTTTTTTCTTTTTTCCATCTGTGGTCCGTGGGCCCTTGGCATTTGCCGACCTGCCGACTTGGCCAGTCCGGCACTGGCCCCAATAAATAAATATGGGGGGGGGTGATGTGGTTAGATTAAGGAGCCCTTTTGTGGTGTACGTTTGCTAATAGGTGTAGCCTTGCAACCTTTGCTTAATGCTAAAACTGCGATGCCATGCTATCATGTTGCTTAATAACTATGCAAACGACTTCACTCTTCTAGCATGTTATTTCGTAAAGTAAAATTGTCCTTAACCTTCAAGAATGAGAGATAAAGCCAAACAAAAACCTGACTTTAAAGAGTTTAGCACAATAACAAAGCTAGCTACTTCCGGACGTCAATGATTTAATTGAAATCGACTGTGCTACCGGGCTTGAACTAAGTCCGTCACGCAGTGGCTGTGGAAACTAAGCAGATTTCCCACGTGAAGTTTTACAACAGAGAAATCTGCCTACTAATAACAGTAGTAGTAACGAGTCCTAAACCAATTTCACGAGAGCCGAACAGTTATGGAAATGGCCGAACTAGCTTTCAGCGGAAAGTCCCGAATAGAACCGACTTCATCCGATCTCATCATCTGTTATACACATACAAAATAAAAATGCAAACATCTAGGTTAATATTCAAGATAGAGAATAATGTATATAACAATATTTATAGTAAATTTAATGTGCAATAAGATTGATTTTATACAATATTTGGATCCGACGAATAGTAAAGGAGATATTTCGAATTTTCGAAATCCCTCCCCATTTAACCCCCCCCCTGCCACTGGTCCGAATTCAGCCATTAACGAACTTGATCTTTTTTTTTTTTTACATAAAACGATTAAATATCGAGTTTGGTAACGATCAAACAAAAATTGTGACCGCTAGAGCATTAACGGACAAATATACATATAATTTTGAACGGTCCACATTTTCGTCATCTCCTGGGTAGGATCGGTGGACATTTCAAGAAATTTTTTGAAAATCGCGTCATGAGTACGATCTCAATAGCTGATTTCCCTTGAGGGAAATCTGCTCAAAACACACTTGTACCCATTCTAATACACTTAACATGTTTATTCGTGCCAGGCAAAATGAATGTACCATTTGTAAGACCAAGGAGGAGGCAGGTATGGATATGAATTAAAGGCCTAAAAGAATTAATGAAGAAGTTATAAAAGATTTTCCATTAATAATTTATTCAACACATTTCTTGTTGTCAAATCCCTTCATTCATTTTTAACGCACATTTTCTAGCATACTAGCCTGAATGAACTTAACAGTTTTCTTTGATTCCCTAGGAGCAGAAGTTCAATGATGCACTCTATGCGGAAATGATGAAGGACCAGAGTGACGAATCAGTCAATGATGTAACAGAGCATACAATTGTCATAGTTTTGTTGTTTTATTATTGAACAAACAGCCCGATTTTAACAATTTTATTTATTGTTATTTTCAGGATTACTTTAACTTTTACTTCACAACGAAAAGAGAAAAACATATTTCCGCTTGTGGGTTCTTTGACCTGGATAATTCTCTTTTTTCAACAGTATGTATAACTTATTATTCTCCTTTAAAAATGGCTTCTTCGTTTGGAAAAAAATATTTCATTTGCTTTATCATATTGAATGTATTATTTTATTGGGGTTTATATTAAATTGTTGAAAATAACAAAAATACTGTTTTGCCACTGTCTTATATACAGTATATGTTTGAGTATTGAGTAATTGGTAGCACTTTTAATGATTTGTGACAAGAAAGCAAAACGAATTAGATAAAATGAGTACTCTCCTCAAATATTCATATTTGACGTAAAAGCAGCCAGTCTACCGTGTAGGTTATTTCTGAGTAGGTATATCTTGTACCTCTCTATATCTTGTATATATTCACCAATTTCCATTCTCTCAAAAAAGGACTAGCTGACTGTTTTTTTAGGATTTTCTGGCTATTCTCAGACAGGACGGTTTGGCACATGCGAGTATAATAATTTCTACATTATATTGTTTATTTACTATATTGATATTTTCGAATTCGGAGATCCTGTACCCTGTCAATAGCATGCAAGTAGTATACTAACCTCCGGACAAAATGGGAAATTCCAGCGCCCAGTTAGAAACGTCCGTTACGCAGGGCTGCGTAAACTAAGTAGATTTCCCACGTGAAGTTTTACAATTGAGGAATCTGCCTATTAATAACAGTAGTGGTAAAGAGTCTAAACCAATTTTACGTGTGCCAAACAGTCACGGAAACGGCCGAACTAGCTTTCAGCGGAAAGTCCCGCCTAGAACCGATATCAGCCGATCTCATCTCTTCCGTTATCCACACACACTTAATACAAATGGAAATATCTCGGTCAATATTCCAGATAGAGAATAAATTTACATAACAATATTTATTTACATTGTACATTTAATTTGAAATATGATTGGTTCTATACAAGCTTTCGATCCGACATCTAGTAACGGAGATATTTCGAATTTTCGAAATTCCTCCCTTCTAAACCCCCTAACCTAGTCCGATTTCAGCCATTAACGAACTTGATCTTTCTTTTTATATAAAACGATTAAACAAAAATTGCGACCACTAAAGTGTTAACAGACAAATATATATATATTTTTGAACGGACCCCATTTTCGTCATCTCCTGGGTAGGATCGATGGACATTTGAAGAAAAGTTTCGAAAGTCGCGTCATGAGTACGACCTCAATAGCTGATTTCCCTAAAGGGAAATCTGCTAAAAGAGTAAGCTAGATATTAGCAGTGCTAGAATTGAATTTACCTCTGTTCCTTTTTAGCAGCATACAAGCAAATATTTTGCTACTAATATTTGATGGGGGTACTGAGAACGGGAGGAAGATACTACAATTAATTAAAATGAACGAAAAAATGAAGTTCATAATAACTGAAGAAGTCAGCCTAGGAATTCTTTAGGACGAGTAGGTGACTTTTATGAAGAGGAGTACTTTTAAACTCTCGCCATGATGGTTGAAAGAGATATAAATGTTCATAAACCAAGGTAGAGAACAAGTGTTTAAGGTGTATAAATGTACATAAACCAAGGTAGAGAACAAGTGTTTAAGGTGTATAAATGGTTACAAACCAAGGTAGAGAACAAGTGTTTAAGGTGTATAAATGTTCATAAACCAAGGTAGGGAGCAAGTGTTTAAGGTGTATAAATGGTTACAAACCAAGGTAGAGAACAAGTGTTTAAGGTGTATTTTTATTTATTTATTTATTTGGTGAGCTCCGCAACTTGGCGATGTCGCTCAGTATCATTTATTTTCAATTCCTTGAGTTAAAATGTTAAAATAAAGAAATAAAGAAAAATGTTTTCAAAATTATTAAGACAATATAAAGTATAGCTATATATAAAACTAAGGAATAAAATAAAGCAAAGGAACCGTTAAAATAAAACTAAGGAATATAATAAAGCTAAGGAACCGTTAAAATAAAACTATGTAAAACTATAATTTTAGCGACAAATCCTGGCTTGAGGGTGATGAAGGTCTAAGGCACAAGTTTAAAAATGTATTACACAGCCTTGTTCACAAAAAACATGCATACAAATTAGTGGCATAATTTAATATAAAAACGTAGATTGATGAGTGGAGTTGGTGTGGTTTAAAGTTTGTTGTAAATGTTAATTGTCTTCAAGTGATTTAAGAGTTGTTTATATGTGGGCTACCTTCCGTCAATAGTTCGTGTAAGTCGTTGGGTAAGTTCAAATGTTCACGTAGTCTGCAGTCAGTCAGGAGATGTTTAATGGTCAGTACTGTGTTACAGTGAGTGCATGTAGGTCGATCTTTTCGGTTTATGAGGTGTGAATGTGTAAGTAGTGAATGTCCGATTCTAAGCCTAGTCAACACCACTTGATCTCGTCTTGTAAGATTTTCCACAGATTTACCTTTGTTTGGGTTGTTTAGGATTTCTCGGAGTTTGTTATCAGTTTGTAGCCAGTCGGTTGTCCAGTCATTGAGTACTTGTGTTTTAATTACACGTTTCATGTCTTGTGCAGTCAGCCTGTCAATGTCTACAGTTCTTTTCCTGGCTGCTAATTTAGCTTGTCTGTCGATGTCAGTACTTTGTTTTATGTCTGTATGTCCCGGTAGCCACATCATAATTATGTTATAATTGTGTAGATTGTGCAGGTATGTGTAGACTTGTGTAATAAGTTGGTGTGAATTGTAAAGATTTCCTATGGAGAGTAAAGAACTGAGAGAGTCGGTACACAGCAGTATTTTGGTGGTGGGGGATTGCTCTAGTTTTGATAGAGCAAGAATTATAGCCTCAAGTTCGGCTGAATATACGGAGGCTTTATTATTCAATCTTATTTTATAGCCTGCGTTTCCTATAGCTGCTGCTGCACCGGTCCCTGTCTCAGTTTGTGATCCGTCTGTATAGACAAATAACGAATTTTTATTTTTACTAAGGACTGAATTAAAAATATTTTTATAAAATTGAGAAGAAAGTGGTTCGCATTTCTTGTACTTTGTTAAACTTAGATTAATTTGTATGCTCCTCACTCTCCAAGGTGGTGTAATTAGATGTCTTTCAGTGTACAGAGGTGTGTTTACAATATTAGAATCATTTGTGTTTTCAATGTGTCTTATTAAAAGAGGTTTTTGTTTTGGTTGTTTTTGTAAATATGTGTCAATAAAAGGGTTGTTTAAAAATGTATTTACTCAAGACTTATTTAGTGCCTTAGACTTCGTTAAAAATATCAGATTAGTCATTCTCCGTCTATAGGCCAATGGTGGCTCACCAGATTCTGCACAAAGGCTATCTACAGGACTTGTTCTAAATCGGATGATATTCGTATTCCTGTGTGGTGTATCGAGTCCAGCAGTCGGAGGGTATTTGGACTGGCAGATGAATATGCTATGCTGCCATAGTCCAGTAGTGAT
Source organism: Riptortus pedestris (assembly GCA_019009955.1). Taxonomy (NCBI): domain Eukaryota; kingdom Metazoa; phylum Arthropoda; class Insecta; order Hemiptera; family Alydidae; genus Riptortus; species Riptortus pedestris. Next base: position 77,019,635 of record CM032231.1, on the reverse strand, counting down.
CTGGTGAAGGAGCGGTAAAGCAATAGCATGGACCATCTGTCAGCTCCCCATTTCGTGTTACAAAGAATCCTCAGTAAATTCAGTGATTTTTTGCATTTAGTGAGAAGACTTTTTAGATGGGGCACCCATGTTAAACGTTTGTCAAGTGTAAGTCCAAGAAATTTTATTGTGTCTGTTTGAGTAATGGTGTAGTTAGAAAGGGTTATATGTGCTATCAAATTTCTTCTACTTTTAGAGAAAATAATACAATTAGTTTTTTCTATTGAAAATTTGAAGCCAGTTCTGTCAGACCACCTTTCTAGTTGATGTATAGTGTTTTGTATGATTTGCTGACCTGTGTTTAGGTCTGTAAATGTAGTGTAGATGAGTAAGTCGTCAGCATACAAGCAGTATGATACTTCTGGGGGGATACAGCTTGTGACTGAGTTTATAGCAATACTGAACAACGTTGTGCTTAGTACTCCTCCTTGAGGCACTCCGTTCTCCTGGGGGAATGCATCCGATAAAGCGGTACCTACCCTATCTTGGAATGTTCTCTGGGTGAGGTAGTTTTTGATAAAAAGTAAAATGCTCCCTTGTATGCCCCAATTTATTAGCTGAGTTAAAATTAAACTATTCCACACCATGTCGTAGGCCTTTTCAATGTCTAAGGAAACTGCTAAGACTGATTGTTTGTTTAAAAAGGCATTTAGGATAGCACTTTCCATATGTGCTATATGATGTTGGGTGGAATGCTGAGGTCTAAACCCGCATTGGTAAGGGGAAATAAGATTTTCGTTTTCAAGGTGCCAAATGAGTCTTTTATTTATCATTTTCTCAGCTACCTTGCAACAACAATTTGTTAGTGAAATGGGGCGGTAACTAGTTTTTAACTTTTTATCTTTCCCAGATTTAAGAATAGGAATAATAATAGATTTATTCCATGATTTAGGATAGGTACCGTTTTTATACATTTTATTAAGAAAGCTTAGAAAGGCCGCGAGACCACGTTCGGGTAGATTTTGCAACATGCTATAAGTCACTTGGTCAGGTCCGGGAGAAGTCTCTTGTAAACTAGTCAACGTTTGTTTTAATTCGTGCATCGTGAAGTCGTCATTGAGTGGGTGGTCGTAATTTTGATCTATATTTAGGCATGTTTTTTCAGAAGTAGTTTTAAATTCTAAAAACCGTCTAGTTTAGTTCTCGTTGCTTGAAATTGTGCTGAAGTGTGATCCTAGAATATTACATATTGTTAGTTGGACAGTCAGAATTTTTCCATTAAGTTCGAGTCCAGTCACTGGAGCCCGATATTTTTTGTGTTTAATTTGATTTATCTTACTCCAGATGTCAGTAGTAGATGTATGTCGGTTCAAGTTAGTTACAAAATCTACCCAACATTTCCTTTTACTATTTTTAATGATCCACCGTGCTTTCGCTTTCTTTCTTTTATAATCTAGGAGATGAGAGTCGGTTGGTTCCCTTCGAAATAAACGAAGTGCTTTCTTTCTATCATTTACAGCATTTTTACACTCGTCATTCCACCAAGGATCAGGAATTTTTCTGTAGAAAGTTGAAGTTTTAGGTATAGTAAGTTCAGCTGTGTCTATAATTATTGAGGTTAGATCGTCTATTGATTCTAAAACTGTGTTATCTAAATTGTTAGTTATCAAATTTTGAAAAGATTTCCAATCAGCGTTCTTTGTATTGAATTTGGGAATTGTGTTAAAAATAGGAGGGAGCGAGTTTAATTGTATATGAATGGGAAAATGATCACTTCCATGGGAGTCCTGGTCGACGTACCATGAAAAGCGAGAGTATATTGATGGAGTGGATAGTGTTACGTCTACGTTGGTCAGTGTACCAGTCCTGGGGCAGAGGTGTGTCGGGGAGTCAGTATTTAGTGGGATCAAGTCATAGTCTTCGAAAATGGTCTGGAGTTTTTGTCCTCTACTATTGGTTACGGGAGAATTCCACATAACAGATAGGGCGTTTAAATCGCCTGTTAATAGTAAAGGACTAGGTAATTGTGTTAGTAAGTCTCGTATTTCGTGTTCGTCTAGGGATTCGCTTGGTGGAAGGTAAAGTGAACATACTGTAACTCTGAATGGGAGGAATACTGAGACAGAAACGGCTTGTAGAGTTGTTCTCAGCTGGATGGGTTCACTATATGTATTATCGCTAACAAATATATGTATAAATGGTCATAAACGAAGGTAGAGAACAAGTGTTTATGGTGTATAAATGTTCATAAACCAAGGAAGAGAGCAATTGTTTAAGGTGTATAAATGGTTATAAACCAAGGTAGAGAACAAGTGTTTATGGTGTATAAATGTTCATAAACCAAGGAAGAGAGCAAGTGTTTAAGGTGTATAAATGTTCATAAACCAAGGAAGAGAGCAAGTGTTTAAGGTGTATAAATGGTTATAAACCAAGGTAGAGAACAAGTGTTTATGGTGTATAAATGTTCATAAACCAAGGAAGAGAGCAAGTGTTTAAGGTGTATAAATGGTTATAAACCAAGGTAGAGAACAAGTGTTTTAGGTGCATAAATGGTTATAAACCAAAGGTGAGAACAAGTGTTTAAGGTGTATAAATGTTCATAAACCAAGGTAGGGAGCAAGTGTTTAAGGTGTATAAATGGTTACAAACCAAGAAAGAGAACAAGTGTTTTAGGTGTATAAATGGTTATAAACCAAAGGTGAGAACAAGTGTTTAAGGTGTATAAATGTTCATAAACTAAGGTAGAGAACAAGTGTTTGTTCAGTAGAAGGGGAACTATCATTTATCATCTCCGGAAGGTTGCATTACCTTCTCTCAACCAATCTACTGAAGCTGGGTCTCAGCTGAAAAAAACAAAAAAACAATTGTTTTAATCCTTTTTAGATTGTTAACACCTGGTTTCATCGACCGGAAACTGCTAACTATTCCTGGAAATAGTAAAGAACTAAACTCTCGCTGTCTGTATTTCAGAGGCTCGTGTATCACTAATTTTGTTCAACCGTCGTTTCTTGAAAATATAAAGATAGGATTAACCTTTGGGTTAACTAAAAATCATCCTGTCATTTTCTTCACGAACACAAATGCCCTAACCATGCACCGTAAATCCAGCCGAGGTACAGTTGTAATATCCCTGCAGAGATTCAGTTGGTTTATCCCCATATGTGGGAAACCCCCGGCCCGCGGTAAGGATTGATCCGACCCGCGAGACATTTTGAAAAACCCAATCAAACAAATTTATTACACTACTAACTCAAGATGAGGAGAGGTTTTTGTGCGTTTTGCAGTACTTATAAATGTAAAAAGTTCTTTTAATTGATATTAATACTTCATTGAAAGTTAATACATCAATACATCGTGCAATGCTGACTGACGATAATTTGGAAAATTCTTTTCGTCTTTGTATCAATGGAATTAATCCAAACTTACACGGATTAGTTTCCCAAATTCAAACTCATTGATTGTACTATGTTCTACCTATTTTTTTCAATTCATTTGGTTATTTTAATAAATTGTATTATAATTACATTGTCGTTTTAACTTCATGCCTCATGTTAACGTATTCGTCTACTAAAGTTCGACCCGCAACATGTCAAAGGTTGCCCATACCTGGTTTATCCCAATATGTTTGACAAAATGTCAAATAAGTTAATATATAAAGCAACATCAAGAACCATATATATTACTTTGTTAACAAGCATTCGAGTTTAGATAATTATTTAACTTTGCAATAATTGTAGCTTTATTTACAGTATTTATAATCAGGGATGACTAAATAAACAAAACCTACCGTCCTACTCTTTGGCTAGAATGATTCGACGGAGAAATCACATCCTAATCAATCTTGGTCGCATTGAGGGCTGGTTAATTTACATTAAAAATAATAAGTAATTCGTATATTTATAGTCGTTTAAGAGGAGGAATTTAAAGTATCAAATAAACATTTTTGAATTAAAATTAAGTCATGTTTAAATTAAAGTGTATTGTTACACGCAACTCCCATTAGCCTAATGGATCTTTCTTCTTAAGCAAAAAAAAAAAAAGTCCGTCACGCAGGGGCTGCGTAAACTAAGCAGATTTCCCTTGTGAAGTTTAGTAATAGATAAATATACATACTGCTAACACAACGCCGTGAATAAATACAAACGGAAATAAGAAATGTTTCATCCAATTTCAATAGCCTGCCGACAGGAAGCGTTAGGTTAGAAATGTAAACAAACGGGTCCGCCTCACACCGGAAAGAAAAACAATTACTGAAATATATCAGAATATAACACATTAATTTTATTGAGAACTATTTACTATATCTAGTACTGTAATTAATAATGAGTCAGAATAATTGTTATCTCAATCAATAAAATTTTAGTAGTCCAAAACTTTAAGATGGGGGGGGGCACCAGGACATATTTGCATGTATCACGTATAATAAAGGTCTCTTGAATACAATTTTTGGTATTTAAACTTCCAATAATGTGATTTATTATGTATCAGAGTATTGTTTACGTAACATGAGTAGAAGTGGCGGTTTGGTGAAAACTGAAAAATGCAAATATCTCGGTTAATATTCGAGATAGAGAATAAATGTATATAACAATATTTATAGTAAATTTAATTTGTAATAAGATTGATTCTGTATAATTTTTCGATCCGACGTATTGTAACGGAGATATTTTGAATTTTCGAAAATCCTCCCGTCTAAACCCCCCCTCCCACTGGTCCGATTTCAGCCGTTAACGAACTTGATCTTTCTTTTTACATAAAAAGCTTAAATATGAAGTTTGGTAAGGATTAAACAAAAATTGCGACCGCTAGAGCGGTAACAGACAAATATATAGATATATATATATATATATATATATATATATATATATATATATATATAGATATATATATACAGTTTTGAACGGACCTCATTTTCGTCATCTACTAGGTAGGATCGATGGACATTTGAAGAAAAATGTCGAAAATTCCGTCATGAGTACAACCTCAATAGCTGATTTCCCTTAAGGGAAATCTGCTAAAAAAAGGTGTTGCCTATTTCATCAGTATCTGTCTCTTTATTTATCAACTCTTTATTTATCGACTGCCAAACAAAAGCCTATCTTATGAATTTTACAAAACATATGTTTTACACCTAACCTATATCTTAGCATTACAAAGAGATATAAATATAACAATTGGGGCTCAGGTTAGCCATGTGAGTTAAAGCGTTGACTTTTATCTCACATGGCAAAGGTAGAGTGACGAGTTCGATTCTCGCCTGGGTAAAGGAATTATTTAGTGACGGAATTCATTAAATAACATCTTAAGTCCCACCCTGGCTAGAAAAGGGTGGTAACCTGTAGATAACCCGTCCCAATTTGCCTGAGTTACAAAAAGTGGACTTTAATAAATAATAATATCTAATAAAAAATATAACAATTATAATATTCACTCCTTAAGAGCCAAATTAACATATTTTAGAGGATTATTATAGACGCCTTTATGAGTAATGCATCATCTCCAAGAATAATTTTATTACTGCCATTAATACTAATTATGATTCTTACAATACAAGTTTATATCTCTGTTTCAGATGTTTACATCGGTAACTACTTATGTAGTAATTCTTCTAACATACACTGAGGAATCCCCAAAGGCCACGGAATCATCGTTGAACAATGCAACAAGATTAACATAATAAATACAATGTAATCAATAAAATAAAAGTTTTGGAGGAAATGGTTATAAATAACGTTTAATGCCTTGTGGTCAGCCATTAGTGCTTTGATATTAACCAATCCGAATCAGAATAAAAGTCTGTCACGCAGGTGCTGCGTAAACTAAGCAGTTTTCCCAAGTGACACCAGAATATACTCGCTTAATATTTGAGTTACAAAAAAAACAAAAAAAAACATAGATCATGGATATTTTAACAAGATTGGTTCTATAACATTTTAGCAGATTTCCCTTAAGGGAAATCAGCTATTGAGGTCGTACTCATGACGCGATTTTCCAAAATTTTCTTCAAATGTCCATCGATCCTACCCAGGAGATGACGAAAATGAGGTCCGTTCAAAATTATATATATATATATATATATATATATATATATATATATATATATATATATTTGTCTGTTAACGCTCTAGCGGTCGCAATTTTTGTTTGATCGTTACGAAACTCGATATTTAACCGTTTTATGTAAAAAGACAGATCAAGGTCGTTAATGGCTGAAATCGGACCAGAAGGGAGGGGGGGATTTTTGAAAATTCAAAATATCTCCGTTATTATGCATCGGATCGAAAAATTGTATAGAACCAATCTTATTGCGAATTAAATGTACTATAAATATTGTTATACACATTTATTCTGTATCTTGAATATTAACCGAGATATTTGCATTTTTATGAAGTCTGTGGTCGGGTATAGTTCGGATTACGTCGGCCATCTTCGTCATTTCTCGGCTCAGGCGGAAGCTTCTTCTTACCTGTCGTTTTTAACCTTACCTTACCTTCGTTACTTTGTGAGATTTATGCAAATACGTTCTGTTCATCCGCCCCCCCCCTTCTTTAGTTCTTGGACTACTAAAATTTGAGTTATTAAAATATAAATTATTCTTACAATTCAGAAGCCGTTTCAGTTGGGAATTTATTTTAATTAACTGAAAGATTTCTCATTATCTAATCACGGTGGTATTGTGTTACCAGTGTGCAGATTTCTCTATTGTAAAACTTCACGGGGGAAATCTGCTTAGTTTACGCAGCCCCTGCGTGACGGACTTTTTTGATCCGACTCATAATAACGGAGATATTTTGAATTTTTGATAAAAAAAATAATCGTTTCATGACAATATTTGGGATTTATGCACAGAAAGAAGTGTGTCATGATATAACAGCTTATTGTTAATATGACATGAGTAGGAGTACTAAAAAAGGAGAGTAGGAAACTAAAACGTCCGTCACGCAGGAGCTGCGTAAACTAAGCAGATTTCCCGCGTGAAATTTAACAATAGATAAATCTACATACCGGTAACACAACACCACCGTGAATATTAAGTGAATAAATACAATCGATAATAAGAAACCTCCCGACGGAAAGCATCTGAAATGTAAACAAACAGTTCTGCCAACTTCATACCGGAAAGAAAAACAATTACTGTAATATATCTGAATATACAGACCACCACCACTACAGTGACACCAGAAAATACCCGCTTAATATTTGTGCTACAAAAAAAAACATAGATCATGGATATTTTAACAAGATTGTTTCTATAACATTTTTTCGATCCGAGGTATAGTAACGGAGATATTTCGAATTTTCAAAATTCTCCGACTCTAACCCCCTCCCCCTCCTCCTGATCCGATTTCAGCCGTTAACGAACTAGATCTTTCTTTTTACATAAAACGACTAAATATCGAGTTTAGTAGCGATTAAACAATAATTGCGACCGCTAGAGCGGTAACAGACACACACACACACACACACACACACATATATATATATATATATATATATATATATATATATACAGTTTTGAATGAAACTCATTTTCGTCATCTCCTAAGTAGGATCGATGGTCATTTGAAGAAAAATCTCGAAAATCGCATCATGAGTACGACCTCAATAGCTGATTTCCCTTAAGGGAAATCTGCTAACAATCCAATTATCTTGGTTAATATTCATTTTAGAGGAATAATATGTATAACTAAATTTATAGGCAATTAAAGTTACAATAAGATTATTTCTATAAAAGATTTCTATCCCATTTATAATAACGGAGATATTTCGACTTTTCAAAAAAAACCCTTCCCCTGTTCAATTTTAGCCGTTAACGAACTTTAGTTTTACATGAAATGTACAGACACGGTAACAGATTGTATACATACTGTTACGTTTATTACAAAAATAATAAACGTTGTTATTTGAGTTCTTTTGGATTGCAAAATTAAACACACGCTACTTTATCACTGCAAAATTTATTTGATAATGCTCAACACACTTGGTAAATTACTCACAGTATGCACTGATAGCTTCACTGTTCTTCATATTACACACTCCAATAACTCACTCACGATCACTCAAGTTCATAAAAAACACGGCACTGCACTGTCATTTACTTAAACACGGCACTATACTGTTCTGCCTGTTTAGTTTTTCATGTACTTAGTTTTCGCAACAATACATATATATTGAGTAGAGGAAATGAACAAACAGAGAGATCACATAATTAGAGATTAGCCATAATGCATACAATACACAGACACACACCGGTTTAGTCTCCTAAGCCCTTTATAAAGCCAGTATATTGAAAAATGTAGCTATTGTAACCAAAGGATAGTGCCATGTGTTGGGTATATCCGATTGTGAAATCTTCAACATATATTGCCACAGATTCTGTATTCCTTTAACAACGTAGGCGTGTATATGTATGCATTTATATATACTATTTTATGTTCATTTAGTGTCTTTAGGTTCTGAGTTATTATAAAGTATTCAAATTTACTTCCATATGCATTAGACAGTATATCTTGCCAAGGTTAATCGCAGTATTAATTTAAGTTATTGTCCGATATTGAATCTAATGAAGCACTTATTTAAACATTTATCATACATATTTGAGCAACATATTTTAATTGTAACAACGGGGATATCATTCATCATCTATTATTCTTTCATGGGGGAGGGGGAGGGGCTCGGTTTGCCCTGGCGTTGGTATTTCTCTCACATGGTAAACCTACTGTGGCGAGTCAATTCACGCCGGGATAATAGAAATTTATTTAGTGGCGAACTCATTAAATGGAATCCTTAGTACTTAGGGTGGTAACCTGTAGATAACCGGTCCCAATTAGCCATTGTAGCACAAAATGGACGTCAATAAAGAACAACATATTCATTCACTATTCATAAAACGAATCGAAAATGGCATCAATATTTTATAATTTATTTTTGATTTCCATCTTTCTGAGTATTCTCAACTTTTTAAAGGGAGTCAATTTAGGGCCAAAATTTTTGGGCCCTGCATCAAAGAATATTTCAGTACTGTTCTGTTCTATATTATCTTCTAAAATGTCTGTAACATTTTTTCCTTTTTTAAAAAATTGTTTATAGAGGTTTTAGTTTAAATGTAATGGATTTCTTTCTTTCCATGAGATATTTTTAGTTGATAATTATTTGATTTGGTAATGTTATTATAAACCACAGGCAAAACCACTGATACAAGGGACTGAATGTTAATCGTAAACCTCTTATCATTAAAGCTAAGTGATATTCAAAATAATATTCCATATTGTGGAGCAAAAAGGAGTATTCCAAAGATAACCTAACTCTATTATAAAGTAATATTAGCAGATTTCCCTTAGAGAAATCTGCTATTGAGGTTGTACTCATGACGGGAATTTCAAAACTCACTCACTCTCTCACACAAACACACACGACCATAATGAAACATGGGTTTATTAAGTAAAAGACACTTTAAATAAATAATGTTTTGTTAAATAAAATATGCTGTGTATTTTTGTTTTTATTTGTGTTTCTTTTGTTTTATTTTTAAAGTTATGAAGCTTTTATTTTGAGCAACGTCGCCAAAGCTGCGAGGCTCCAATAAATAAATAAAGTATGCGTCATCTTTGACTTGTATCTGCATTCCCAAAATATTAGAAAATAAAGAAGAATAATTTACAATTGCTTTCAACTTAGATTTCCAATCGAACTTGCTTACAGCTCTACGCAATTTTCCTCCAAACAGTGTTGTCTGGTTCTAGAAATGTGGGAGTTTACTTGCTCGAGAATGCTTTGCTTTGCAGAAGAAGAAAATTTTACTTACGAGTACTATTACCAAAACACTACTATAACATTATTTTTTGTAGTCTTCTTCATGTTCTTGGTTTTGCCTTTATTTTCTCTACAGTTATCGCACTATTTCTTCTCGTATTTGTGTTTAGTATTGTTATATAAGTGTTTTGGTTTATGACTAATATCGCCTCGTAGCAAATGCTCAAAAATTAATTATAGCAGCTATGATCAATCAAAAATTCAGTATAAAAGTTGACTGCGCCCTGGGACATTGCTTTTTAGTTCTGGCATTCCTGAGGCCTGGACTTTTATTGAACTTATTTATTAAAGTGTTGGAATGACACACGCCAGTTTTTTTTTTCTCCTTTTTCTAATAAAAGTTAATGTATTTTATTCTTTGAGTTCCACCGTTCCCATCACATCCCGAAACTCTCCTTCTCACGTATGCAGATGATACTGCAATCTTGGCTTCCAACTCAGACCCAAATATGCCATCCGCAGCTCTACAAGAACACCTAACTCTCCTAGAATCCTGGCTGACACAATGGAGGATCAAGGTCAACAGCAGCAAATCAAGCCATGTAACATTTACCCTCCGACGTTCCATTTGCCCTCCAGTTACACTCAATAACGCACTAATTCCTCAAAAATCACAAATTAGGTATCTAGGACTCACATTAGACAAGCGACTAACTTGGAAACCCCACATCACACTAAAAAGACAAGAAGTGAGTCGACGGTACAGACTTCTACTTAGACTGCTTGACAACAGATCTAAACTATCACTACACAACAAACGACTGATTTATACGACAGTACTCCGACCAAAATGGATGTACGGACTTGAACTTTGGGGTTCCACCAAACCTTCAAATTCCTACAAAATCCAAACCCTCCAATCCAGAATACTCCGCAAAATTACAGATTCCCCATTTTACGTATCCAATTTAACTCTCCATAATGACCTCAACATTCCTTTTGTCCATACCCTCGCCAAATCTCGAAATCAGAAATTCCACTCTCTCCTTCCCGCACATCCTAATCCTTTAGTCGAATCACTTTCATCTACCCATATTCCAGAAAACCCAAGACGGCGTCTGAAGCGTAAGTGGCCAAGAGATCTTCTCGTGTAGTGTTTCAGTTTAACTCCATAAACAACCCATTGTTCCCTCCATTGTAGGTATTGTCAATGGACAACTTTCCACCTCAAGTCAATAGTCAAGTCACTTTTTTCTAACATATCATTTGCTTGTAATATTTAATTATGTTGTTGCAAATAAACGAACAAATATAAAAAAAAAAAAAAAAAAAAAAAAAAAAGAGTTCCACCGAAAAGTATGGAGAATCGACCCACTGTTCGCCATATTCATATATCAGGAATGGCTTCTTCAGATGTGGTTCACTTTACTAATTTGACATTTAATAGATATGTATATCTAATCTAGTGATGTATCTACTTGACTTCCTAAAATTTTTATGTGTTTATTCTGATAAAAATCACTTAAATTCTAGATATTATCATTTTAATCAACGTAAAACATTTGAGTATTGCGAATAATCATAGTGATTGATTCAGCCCTTTCTTTAGTCTATTCAGGCAATACTAAATGAAGTGACATGATTCCTACAATAGTCACATTAACCAGTTCGTCACCTTTTAATGAAAAATATAAAATAACATACGCCAGGCTATTTCAGTTTCTTACGCGATTAGTTTTTACATATTATCTATATACTGTAAGACGCGAGTACGTATATAGGGTTCTGAGGGACACACCAAGGGTCACAACAGCAGCAATATTTTTCAACTTATTGGATTCTGGTTTCGAAATAATTTACATTTTCTGCACCTTAAAATTGATAATGAAAAAGAATAAACTTCGTGAGATTTCAGAAAGATTGGATTTTTTAAAAACAAAATACTTAATCATTAATAATTATTTTAACAGCGAATTAGTTATCTTATATTATTTTTCGGTTATTATCTTGGTAGCTAGTCTTAGCGGAATGTCTATTTTATGTTTCCTTGAGTTTGGCCGATTCTCTCCACGTATAATGAAAGTTTTTATTCATTTGAACCACTTCCTTGGCATGTTGTGTACTTTAGGGCAGGTAATTATTTTCCAAGAATCTGTCAGAAATATTTGTTCGACGCTTACGCACATCGAACCTTACGAGTTAAAAGTAAAGTATTCCTATGAGCTTTTTTCAATGAGCAGAGAGTTCTTGGGAATCTACAGTTTCCAAATTCTCATCTATATCACCTCCTTGCTCGCATTCCTGATACACACGGTAACGACTTTGCTGTTGGTCTACATTCACAGATTCCATATGCCAGGTGGAAATGTCTACTTGCAGATCTCGAACGCGCTAACGGCTTTATTGACAATCCTGTTTTTATTTCTCTTTATAAGAGTACCATCAGCAGGCTTAAAGGAGGTTAGTTTTATATAAACACAATTGTATGAAAGCTGTAACAACTGTTTATACATGTTCTTCATTTTAGATACAATTTGTAAAAAAGAAAAAATCACTCCTTCCGGAATTTGTTTTAAAAAAAAAATAGAAATAGAAGGAGTTCAAACTTCAAAAATTTCAAGACACTTCTAACCTCTAAGAGGGTCTCAAATCAAAACAAAACAAATGTAATGGGTGGTCCGAAAGAAATATAATTTAAATGCCAAAAATAAATAAATAAAAGTCCGTCACGCAGGGAATACGTAAACTAAGCAGATTTCACTTTTGGAATGGGACACTAGTAATCTCATTCCACCATATATTCTCTAATTCTAAATAAAAATCCGTTGAGTAGAAGTGGTGGTTTATGGAATGTAGAAAACAAGGAAATACTTCGTATAACTCGCTTAATATTGGAGATAGGAGAATAAAAATTGTAGAGCATCAATATTTTAATAAGATGGGCTCTATACCTATTTTTGATCCCATTGATAATGAAAGAGATATTTTGAATATTCGAGCTCCCCCCCCCCCTTCTAAACCCCCTATTCCAGCTCCGATTACAGTCATTAACAGATGTGATCATTAGAGTTTAATGAAACGGGTAAATCTGGACAATCAAATAAACTTGTTCAAGTCAAGAGCTGAAAATCTTAATTGATGACGTCATTACGGTACGTATTTACTTGTATCCCTCACAGGTGAACTTCAATGAAGACAATATTTAGTATTTAAGCTTCGGATAAAGTGGTTTATGGCATAACAGCTTATTGTTAATATGACATGTGCAGGCGTCAGAGTTTATAGAGGGCTAAAAAATGCAAATATCTGGGTTAATAATCAAGGTAGCGAAATAAAATATTTGACAACCTGGTTCCAAACAATTTTTCGATCCGACGTCTAATAACGGAGATATTTCGAATTATCGAAGTTTCCCCTCCTCCCAATGGTGCGGTTCTTGATCTTTATGTTTAAATAAAACGTTTATCAAGTTTCTCAATGATCAAGCAAGATATTCGGACCACTAGACTGCTAACAGATATATATATATATATATATACACACACATAGTTTTGAACTGACCTCATTTTCGCCCTCTACTGGGCAGGATCAATGGATATTTTCAGATTTTTTTCGAAAATCGTGGCATGAGTCAATAGAATCGGGATTCTCAATAGCCGATTTCCCTCAAGGGAAATCTGTTAAAACCTGAACACAAAAAAAAGGGGTATACATAGAAAATTTATGTAAATACACACAACACAAATGTAACAAAAATTATAATGGAAATGGCCAACGGAATACAGTGTCTAACACCCGTTCTTATGAGATGTCCTCACCCTAGAGAGATTTCAACTCCCACGACTTGAATGTAGTTTGCAAACTTCAAACAGTGTCCCCACTGAAAGTGCTTGCACCTTTCATTAAAATCTTTACGGTTTATTCTGGAGTACTACAGGGATAGATTTACCGATGTTTCTAAATAATTGCCTACAATTATTTGTCAGGGTCCAACGGTAGCTTTGGGCATTTTAGAAATTAATTGCATCCAGTCAGCTTTCAGAAATTATGCACTTCCATTAAAGAATGGAACACCTAAGATGTCCAATTATTATTAAGACCATGGTCCCAAACAGATTGATTGACCTGTCGCAATAGGATGATACCATTAATTATAAATTACAATGTTGTAATCATATTTGACGATGACGGTTTTTAAAAATACTAAAATAACTCCCAACTAATTTCACAACTACAAACATCACAGACTGTTTAAAAATCTCAATGTAAAATGTTGTCATAGGCATGTAACATCTTTAGAAGGTTACCTTTTAATGTTGATGTTCTATTCCTTGTCGTAACATAGATTTAATTTAGTGAACATTTATTTTGACAGTAAGGGCTAAGGTTTACCATGTGTTTTAGGGCGTTGGACTTAATCCCACTAACTACGAGAGTTTGGTTTTCATCTGGTCAATAGGAATTTATTTAGTGTTGAACTCATTAAATGACATCCTTACTTCCATTGTGGTTTGGAAAGGGTTGTGTCCTGTAGATAATCCATTTTCTCAAAACAAATTCTGAAAATATCCATTGATCCTGGTCAGTAGATGAAAATGAAGTCAGTACAATACTATATATATATATATATATATATATATATATATATATATATATATATATATATATAGTGTTGCGAAAATTAAATACATGAATAATCCTTCAGAGAGAGAGAGTCGCGTATTTGGGAAGTGCGAGATAGATCAAAGAAGCCGACAGGGGGTCTAGACCTACTAGACCCGCGTCGAATGGTCCAGACAATTCCCCTTTGATGTATGCCGACGACCTACATAAAGAACCAGCCAGCCGCGAGCAGTCAGTTTTTATTCTCACCTGTCTTGATGTTCACATCAGTGCTACAGTGCGACTTAGTGCAGTGCGGTAAAGTGTTTTTATAAGAAGAACAGTGTTGTGCCGTGACTGTAAGTAACAGTTTAGTGCCGTGTTTAAGACAGTGCAGTGCCGTGAAGTAAAGGACAGTGCAGTGCCGCGAAGTAAAGGACAGTGCAGTGCCGTCTTTCTGTGAATTTCAGTGACCGTGAGTGAATTATTGGACTGTGTAATCTGAAGAACAGTGACGCTATCAGTGTATACTGTGAGTAGTAATTAAGAATAATTACCAAGTGTATTGTGCATTGTGAAATAAATTGTGCAGTGATAAAAACTGTGAAACTTGCGAGTATTTAATTTTGCAATCCAAAAGAACTCTTGTTAATAACGTTTATTACTGGTTTTGGTAATAAAAGCGTAACAATATATATATATATATATATATATATATATATATATATATATATACTAGCAAAGGTACCCGGCTTCGCCCGGGAATTCATTTGAGGCTGAATGAAGATGGTATATTTTTGGCAAGGCTTTACTTTCCACAATATTTTTTTTATTTCCCTGTCCCAGTGTTTAGAATTTATACCCGTCGTTACTGTGGATTTGTTAATAATAAAATTATTTGTTATTTAACACTTCATTGTCCTCAATATTTTTATATTTCCCGTCCTCTGTGTATGTAGTTTTTTTTTATAAAGTGATGGACCATATAATTCATAATCCTAGAATGTATTCTATCTTCCAAACCACGTATGAATAAGTTTCTTTCTTTCATGCGGTACAATGTCCAACGGTGACAGCTGTTTTAGGTACGTCATAGCCTCTATTAAAATACTCTATCATAAGTCTCGATTGTAAACAGTGTATTCATATTGGTTTTCAGTAAAGTATATCATAATACATTAACGGAGCAGAGTTAATAAATACCAGAAATACCTGAGTGCACCTCCCTAGCGTTTATTCTTGTAAATTATTTATTTATGATAATTAAAGAAATTCACATTCCTGAGAATAATAATACATTGCTATAAGCATCAATTAACATGTAAACATAGACCAATATGAGGTCGGAAGGGAAGCGGTAGAACTGATAGGACAAAGGAAGTAGCTCGACACTTACATAGCCTCAGTGCTGCCAACCTGCAATGCATTTTGGATAGCTATCCTCTAATACATTCAAATATATAAAAAAAATCATATTACATTATCGTCACAATTCTAAAACTGTTTCAAATATTTTTCACGTTTTAATTAAATACACTTAGAGAAGGGTGGGGGCAGTATACCTTATTTGGTGCAAACTGTTACTGGCGTTTAAAAAATAACATAGTTTTGAATTATTAAGGATAAAATTCTAACATGGATTTGAATTAACTTATCCAGGTGAGATACCTGGTTAGTTCATATTGGAATGTATTGTTGAGCATATCAATATTTCTAAGCAAATTACTTGCTTCATACCTTATTTTACAAAAAAAATAATTATAAAACAAAATTTACACTAATTAAAAAAGTAAACAACTTATGTTATGTGCACAATTGCCAAAAACCAAATAGACGATGAAATATCGTGAATTTTTATTTCAGGCCTCCCGCATAAATTCAACCCCTTGGAACCTAAAATTTTTAGTATAGCTTATAATCATGGAAGAATTAATGCTAATTTACATACCGAGTATTGTTAAGTTCGGTTCTACCGCTAGTGCCCAATAAAATAGTTGCCCCCGCTTTAGTTTTTAGCGTAAGTATATCTCGTTTATACATTGTTATAAAAGAAAAGTGTATATAACAAAAGTTACTCTAAATAACAAAATAAACAACTTTTGTCATGTTCATATTTGCCAAGAAACCAATACGAAACGAAATATCGCTATTTTTAATTTCTGGCATCCCTCATAACCCCCACTCTTGCCCGTCCCTAGAAATGTTGGTATGGCTTGTTATAATGAAAGCGTTAGTGCTACTACATATGCCGAGTTTTATTTATTTCGGTTGGATCTTTTGTCCCAAATAAAATTGTTCACTTCCGCTATAGGTTTTAGCGTATATCTCGTTTATAATTCGGTATACGAAAAAAGTGTATATAACAAAAGTTACTCTAAATAACAAAATCAACTTTTGTTATGTTCATATTTGCCGAAAAACTAATAGGAAACGAAATATCGCTATTTTTAATTTCTGGCTTCCCTTATAACCCCCACTCCTGTTCGTCTCAGAGAATTTTAATATAGCCTAAAGTCTAAGTTGGGTTAGGAGTAATATACATACCAAGTTTCATAAAATTCGGTTCAGCCGTTTATGCGTGAAAAGGTAACAAACAAACAAATAAACAAACAAACAAACAAACAGACACCAAAGAAACAAAATGCAGTTATGGTGTCTATGACATGTGAAACGAAAAGTTATCGTGAAATTTCGGGGGAAAAATCAATGTACAGACAGAGGTTACAATTTTATATATATACTAGCTCAGATACCCGGCTTCGCCCGGGAATTCATTTGAGGCTGAATGGTGATGGTATTTTTTAGCAGGCTTTACATTGCACAATATTTTGACATTTACCCGTCCCAGTGTTTAGGGTTAATACCTTTCGTTGCTGTGGATTTGCTAATAATAGAATTATTTGTTCGATAAGGCTTCACAGTCTTCGATATTTTTATATTTCCCGTCTCTTATACATGTAAATATGGTGAATTTTTATTTCAGGCCTCCCTTTTAACCCCCCTCCCGTTCGAACCTAAAAATTTTAATATAACTTATAATCATGGAAGAATTAATGCTAAAGGACATACCGAGTTTTGTTAAGTTCGGTTCAGCCGTTAGTGCCCGCTAAAGTTTAAATGTATAACTCATTTATACTTAGGTATACGACAAAAGTGTATATAACAAAAGTTACTCCAAATAACAAAATAAACAACTTTTGTTATGTTTATATTTGCGGAAAAACCAATAGGAAACGAAATATCGCTATTTTTAATTTCAGGCTTCTCTTATAACCCCCACTCCTGCCCGTCCATAGAAATGTTGGTATGGCTTGTTATAATGAAAGCGTTAGTGCTACTACATATGCCGAGTTTTATTTATTTCGGTTGGATCTTTTGTCCCAAATAAAATTGTTCACTTCCGCTATAATTTTTAGCGTATAACGCATTTAAACTTCGGTATACGACAAAAGTGTATATAACAAAAGTTACTCTAAATAACAAAATAAACAACTTTTGTTATGTGCATATTTACCGAAAAACCAATAGAAAATGAAATATAGCTATTTTTAATTTCAGGCTTCCCTTATAACCCCCACTCCTGTTCGTCTCAGAGAAAATTAATATAGCCTAATGTCTAAGTTGGGTTAGTAGTAATATACATACTAAGTTTCATAAAATTCGGTTCAGCCGTTTATGCGTGAAAAGGTAACAAACAAACAAACATACACGAAAGAAACAAAATGCAGATATGGTGTCTATGACATGTGAAACGAAAAGTTATCATGAACTTTCGCGAAAAAAATCAATGTACAGACAGAGGTTGCAATTTTATATATATATATATATATATATATATATATATATATATATATATATATATATATATATATATATGTATATATATTTGTCTGTTCCCGCTCTAGCGGTCGGAATTATTGTTTAATCGTTACAAAACTCGATATTCAGTCGTTTTATGTAATAAGAAAGATCAAATTCGTTATAATAATCCCGCGAACTATTTGCACACTAAAGTCTGCGCCCGCAACATGTCAAAGGTTGCCCATACCTGTAATAAAGGCTATTCTATTCTATTCCATATTCCTATAATTTATTTATAGGAATAAATACATTATTGAATTAAATCCTATATAATTTATTTATTAACGAACTCATTAATTAAAATATTTAACTGTTGGAGTAGATGGGCCTTCTCAATTAGCCGTAGTAGTACAAAGTGAGCGTTAATAAATACAATTTTACATTCCTTAAACAACGAACTTACAAATTCCTCCATTAATTTTTCCAGATACTTTTTTCCCTCGCCAAATTAATTTGAAAAACATTGGAACATTTGCAGTAAGTAATGTATTTCTTTCATTTCCCAGGAGCAGAAGTTCAGTAATGCACTCTATCGCAAAATGATGCAAGACAAGACTGATGAGTTGATGAAAGATGTAAGTTTCAAATATTGATGATTTCGTTGCTGTTCAATTAAACTAAATTATTTTTCTCACTGGATTTAATTCATTATCATTTTCAGGACTACCTCAACTTTTATTTTACGACGAGAAGAGCAAAACCCATTTCTGCCTGTGGATTCTTTGATTTGGACAATTCACTTATTTCAGCAGTATGTATAATTGTCAACTCCCACAACGAAATCACGCTGTGCTATCAAAATAATAGACGATTTGAGTCAATATGTATAATTTGATTACATTAAAATTCCGAAAAACAACCAAAAAATTTAGTCAATAGAAATTGCTTAAGAGAGATTCCATTAGAGAATGAAATGCCTAAGACGTCCAATTATTTGACACGATGACCTAGAATAGAATGATTGAATTGACTAGTATATTACGAAAACTGATAATTATAAAATGTTAACGATGGTGTATTAAAAAAATACATATACTTCCCTATCAGAGTGAATACTACAAATATCACAAAAAAATTAAAAAGCCCGGCACGCAGGGGCTGCGTAAACTAAGCAGATTTCCCACATAGATGCTAAGACACGCTGTTCTCATCTCACCATTTATTCTCGATTTCTTAATAACAACCAGATGAGTAGAAGTGTGATATTTCCGAAGGCTGAAAACAAGAAAGCACTGGCTTAGTATTTGAGTTAAGAAACAAAGTAAAGAACAGCTTGGAAATAACTTTCCAAGTTATAGCTTGGAAAAAGGCGTTTCATAATATATTCGCTTATTGTTAATGAGTGATGACTAAAACCATTTATTGAATGCTAAAAAGAAAAAGAAAAATGCAAAATTCTCGTATAATAATCATGATGGTGAGAAAACGCGTAGAGCAATTACAGAAATTACATTTACAGCTAAGTTACGATTATATACTTTTTTTCGAACTTACTCGTAGTAACTGAATTTTCTATATTCTCCCGCTCTAAACCCCCCTCCACTCTCTCCCTCCGTCCGATTTCAGCCTTGATCTTGACGAACTTGATCTTTAGTATTACATGAAAAACTTGTATATCGAGTTCGGTGTAAATGAAAATTTGGGCCGCTAGAGGGTTAACAACGACCAGTTTACTGAAATCGAAAAGAATGACCAGTGCCACCTCAGCTTTGTCCTCAGTTTCTCTAGTATTTAGATCTAGAAAAATCTTGAAGTTAAGGGTCTATAAGTCCATTATCAAACCTGTACTTATGTATAGGTGTGAAACGGTCCTTGACGGGTACCCTGGAAACAAAGGTTGAAAGGTTTGAGCGTAAGATTCTTAGTGTCTTAATAGGCCCGTAGTCGGATGATGACTTAGGATTTTAAAGAAGGAAGACAATAGAGGATACTATAGCTAAGACGTTAAAGCTAAGAGGTTACAATGGGCGAGACATGTTCCAACCGGCTCCCTGTACTAGGCAATGAAGCGACAGTGGTGGGTACCCGGCCATGAGGGAGATCGAATATGAGATGGGTTGACAGAGTGAAAGAGTTCCATGTATCGGAATGGAAACCCAATTGCCCCTGTTAGAAAGAAGCGGAGGTGGCTAGTATTGGCAGCTAAAGATCTCCAAGGTCAGTAAAGCTACCCGTGTGTGTTTATATACACACACGGACGATGAACGCTGGGGATGTGCACCCAGTTAGTTCTGGTATTTATTAACTCTGCTCCGTTAATGTATGGTATACTTTACTAAATACCAATATAAATATACAGTTTACAATCGAAACTTACAAAAGAGTATTTTTAATAGCGGTTATAACTTACCTAAAACAGCTGTCACCATTAAGCTATACACACTTGGTTCGCAAAGTTAACGGCACTGCACTGTCCTTTTATTAAACACGGCACTATACTGTTCTTTCCAGAATCACGGCACAACACTGTTCTTCACATAAAACACTTTACCGCACTGCAACTAAAGCTGCACTGAACGCACTGTTGATCACTTGAAGAGAGCTGAAAAAAAAACTAAAACTGTCGGGGCAGGCTGGGCTCCTTTTATATCTCGGCGACAAAGATCAAACAGAAGGCCGTGAAGGGACTAGACGCATAGTCTAGAACGGTCCCGGCCCCACTAGTCACTTCGGGCGCCAATAGTCCTTCCATCGGTCGGCTCCTTCCATCTCCTTCGTACTTCCCAAATACGTGACTATCTCTGTGTCAGTCTTTCATGTATGTAGTTTTCGCAACAATATGTGAAAATTAGTTGATTAAATGAATAAATATAATTTGTATATTCATGATTTCGACAGCCCCATAAATTATAATAACTTCAATTATTATGAGTAAAAAATCTATGTTTCAGATGTTCTTAACAGCAACTACCTACGTAGTGATTCTTCTACAGTATACAAGTGAATCTCCTGCAAGCACGGAATCATATCTAGCCAATGTTACAATTACAGCAGAATATTCTTTACAATACTAAAACAACGGATAAGTCTATAAAAAAAATAAAATAATAATCTGTCACGCAGGGAGTGCGTTAACTAAGCAGATTTCCTACGTGCTGATATGACACACTATTGATCTCTTCTCCCCATATATTTATTTCTATATCGAAGTAAAAATTCGATGAATAGAAGCGGGGGTTTATGAAAGGTTGAAATTACGAAGTCGCATAATATTTGAGATGAGAGTTGGTAAACCTATAGTGGCAAATTCCATTCCCGCAAGGCAAATAGGAATTTATTTAGTGACAAACTCATTAAATAAAATCCTTAGTCCCACCCTGGCTAGAAAAGGGTGGTAACCTGTAGATAGCCTACAGTAGCAAAAAGTGGACGTAAATAAGTGATAATAAAAAAAAATAAAAAAAAATAAATGCATTGAACAGCAATTGTAGAACATCAATATTAAACTAAATTGAATCTATAACATGTTTTGATAAGACTTACAATACCATAGATATTTGGAATTTTTGAAATCCCCCCCCCCTCTTAACCCCCTCTGTTCATGGACCGATTTCAACCATTAACGACTATCAACTTTAGTGTTGAATTAAACGGTTAAATATCGATTATGGTATAGATCAAATAAACATTTTGGGATAAAGAAGTAAAATTGTAATTGTTGACGTCAACACACAACTTCTTTGCATTTATCTCACAAAGTAACAGTCCAATGAAAACAATATTTGGCATTTAAGTTCAAATAAAGTGCTTCATAATATATCAGCTTATTCTTAATATGACGTGAGTAGGGGTGGGGGTCAACTGAAGGTTGAAAATTAAAAGAAATGTAAATATCTGTGTTAATAAACAAGATAGTGAAAAAACAAAACACTATAACACCATTCATAGAACATTAAATTTGCAATATCATAGGTTATATACTTTTTGATATTTCGATCTGATGTAAAAAGTAGAGATATTTCGAATTTTCTAAATACCTCCTCTATCATCATGCCTCTATTACCCTGACTAGTATCTATGGCCTTTAGGGATTTTTTTTCTTTTCGAAAATCCTTAATAGCTGATTTCCCCTCTGAGAAGTCTGCTAAAATGAAATAAATTAGATATTCTCCTTAATGCCTAATTAGTTAGTTTATCATTTTTTGTTAATCTTTACATTTTTTAAATGCTGTAAAATAATGACAACTAATTATGTTGTCAGTAGCCTGGCGGTATATATAGGTTTTAATGTTATGTAGGGTTACAGTGTAAGTGCATGCTTCTACCCAGTTTTATTTTATTGAAAACAATTTAGGTAATTTTATCTGGTCTTAGTACCTTTTGTTCCATTACTTCTTATATGCTCTGCAATTGCTATTTTAGCAGCTTAGCAATTGCTATTGAGGTTGTACTCATGTACGATATGAAAATGAGGCCCTTTCCACACACACACACACACACGCACGCGCACGCACACGCACATAAACACACAACACACACACAACACACACACACACAACACACACACACACACACACGTTTTGTTATAACGTTAAATACATTAGCAGCTGAAACGTGTCAGGGGGGGGGGAGAGGGAGGTGTTTTGAGGAGGGTGGAAATGAAAATTAAAAAATATTTGTTATTATGTGTCGGATCGAAAAATGACATAAACCTAATCTTCTTTCAAATGTAGATGTAATTTTGGTCATCACATTTAACAATAAGCTAATATATCATGAAACTTCTTATTCCAAATAATCCAAGAATCTTTAATATGTGAGATACATTAAAATACACCATGTGTGATGTCATCAGACAAGATTTTGCGTTCTTGAAGAGAATATTTGTATGCTTTATTTTATTCAATTGTAAATATTATAGTCTTAAGGCTGAGACAAGGAAGAAGAGGACGGTGTTGAAGAAGGGGGTTACAATTAAAAATATATCTGATGTATTAAGGTCATTAAAAAAATGTTATATAATTAGTCACATTGCAAAATTAATTCTCTGTAATTCTTGTTCTATATATTAAGTGAGTTACTGTATTTTTTTTTTCAGCCTTCACTAAACCCCAGCTGCATTTCAATTCCTCTTTACTTAGGCTTCTTACTATGGAAGAAATATAGAATAGATAGTGAGATGAGATCAGTCCATTATTCCAGCATGTGGAAAATCTGCTTATTTTACTCAGTTCCTGTGTGATAGACTTTTATTTATGTTTATGTATTTGAGAAGCCCAAAGATCAAATAAATATACCAGAATTCGCATTGAGTTAGTTGTGGCCAGAAATTTAATAGTTTCTCAACATTTACTTCGAAATACGTTAGGCATGAAATGAAAATTTATAAATAGGCTAGTTAGAATGGCCAAGGTTGGGGAATAAAACATCAGTTAAAATCTTCACAACGATTTTTATTTATCTGTTAACATTTTCTTTATGGTAGCAAATTAACTTGCTGAAGAGTTTTGACTGAACTGAAGAAATATAACGAGATATGTTGTAGCTGTTAGTAACATCTGAAATAATTAATAAATTTCATAATTACTTTACAAAAAAGCCACAGAGTATTATATATATGTCTTATCCTTGTACTCAAGGAATGAGAACATTTACGTTCTTAAGATATATATTCCTTAGTTTATCTTGGAAATGAAACATACAAAATCAAAATTAAAAATAACTGTAATGCTTACTGAACAAAAAAGAGAATTGTTGAGATCCAAAAACCCGCATACACTGGAACAGACTTCCCTTTTTGCAATGAAGTGAAAGTTCAAGAGCTCCTGGAAAGAAGTAATTATTTTTCAATAGTATCCTTATTTTACAAATAATATGATATATTTTTATTGTATTTTGTAATAGTACTTGCATTATTTATGAAGTGACCTGACTTATCTTCCACCATTTTTCTGTATATTCTCTCATTAATATTATTTTCCTAAAAGCAAATATGTTATTTTGATTAATGAAATCTTTCATTAGGTAGAGGATTTCTTTATTAAGTTATTAGGGAATGATATTTTTTTTTTTAGTCTGAACAAGATATCACATTTAATTAAATAAATAATTGTCATTACTATTTAGTTTGCACAAAAAACTATATACTTGAACATCTGTACAAATATCTGGGGAGGTAAATTTCAAGGACATAATATGATTATCAGACAAAATTGTAACTTAATGATTTGCACAGTGGGTTTTGTGAAAATACATTCATATTTTTAAGAATAAAATCTATATAAATAAAACTTATTAGTATTTCATGGAATGTCATTTGATTCTACTATCTTATTCCCTTATTTTTAGTAGTTAGTTTTTCTGATATGAAACAAACATTGGAATTCCCTGCTTGTGCAGCCATTTGTGGCTTGATTAGTCAATAGAATTGGCAGGGTGAGAGTAAGAGTGTCTCAACTTGTCTTGGCCTTCTGCGATGGGTAAACAAGCTTGGAACGACTTTGAATTTTCATATTTTGTCTATACACTTTGTTGTGGAGGGAACAGGTGGGAGTAATTTATTCTCATTTTTATTTTCTGCTGGTGCTGAGGGTGATGAATCAGGTTAATCAGAAACACTTTTTTGTGGCTCACATGCATCAGCAGAGTTCAGCCCAGTAACATCTCTAAAGGCACGCCCTATGCTCTGACACCCTGAGGATGGGAATTTAATTCCCGAAGGTGCTAAGCGTTTTTAAGAAATAAATTGCGAGGAGCCACAAAAAAGTGTTTCTGATTAACCTAATTTATTCTATTTAGAGTATAGTGAATTCTGTGGTGTATGACGGCCACTCATTATGACTTTTTTCCTCTTTCATAGGGAATTCTTCATATCTTTCATTCTTTTACACTGACTTTAACTAGGAAAAAAAGAAAAGAAAAAAAAAACAATGAATAGAACCCAACTTGAGGCTCTGCACACACACACACAAACACACACACACACACACACACACACACACACACACACACACACACACACACACACACACACACACACACACATGCGCACGTGCACGCACGCACGCATGCACGCACACACACGCACACACACACACACACACACACACACACACACACACACACACACACACACACACACACAGAGATAGGCTGAAATCAGACCAGTGTGAACGGGGAGAGGGGGCCGGGGAGGGGGGGGGGTGTGATTATAGAAAAGTCGAAATGTCTTCATTATTATACGTCTGAGTAACAGTAATTGTGCATTTAGAGCAAAGAGAAATGCTTGTATTTAAGTCCAAACCAAAGCTATGATGATTGTATTGGAATTGTACCATACCTCTTTTTTAATAGATGATCGAGCAGCGACAAACAGATAAACTGGAAAAGAAACTGAGATTAAGAAAACTAGGTAATAAAGATGAGACGAATACTGGAAAGATAGAATTTTGTGTTTTGCTATGAAAATAAAATATTCATAGGAGTGTAAAACAACAAATAGAAATGAACAGAAACTTGAAAAGAAAATTATAACATTGTAAAACTCGAGAAAGCTCTCTAAAGCATTATTTAATTTCTCCATTCCTCGTATAATAATGATTAATGAACGTTGCTTATGAAGTGCAGCGTACAATCCATGTAGATCGCAAATAAAATTCAGCATGTGACCGGTAATAGCAACACTAAAAGTTCCAGTGCTATGGTAAATACTATTTTGTGAAGCATCTGATATTGTCCAAAAATTGAATTTTATATCAATCAGAAAGCCAGTAAAGCTACTAATAATAAATATTAAATACAATAAAGCAAATTTTCTGACACTCCTCAAATCTGATTGAGGCATAATTGATTTTAAGTAAGCCATTCGTCTATCTAATGTTCGTAACTTCTCAACATTTTTCACAAAGCAGTATACAACACAAACATTTCTAGCCACACTAATACAATCCAAAAAAAAATATATATAGTTCCAAGTTAGTTTTTCATTTTCTGTAATATGTTCTTTTTCTCTTGGGTAATTCACTAGTAAAAAAGTACATACAAATGTGATAATAAAGTGAATAAAAAATAATAAAAATTGTATTGGTGATAGTCGCAATCTCTCATTTATTGGCAAAGTGCCAGTAAACCACACAATTCTAAAAATCTTTTTTGATAA
Organism: Riptortus pedestris; assembly: GCA_019009955.1. NCBI lineage: Eukaryota > Metazoa > Arthropoda > Insecta > Hemiptera > Alydidae > Riptortus > Riptortus pedestris. The sequence goes on along the minus strand of CM032231.1, from coordinate 76,993,342 downwards.
CATAATCTATTCTGAATTGAGTGAAATTGATAAATGGTTATTCTCTGGTGCCGCTGGTAAGACTATTTGTTCAATCAATACATTCTAAATTTGTAAGAACATTATGAAATTAATAGAAGCTAGAGTTTGACACTTTAATAATACTGCCATGATAATTTAATTTGAATATTATAATGACATTTAAGGATCTAATTATAGGAATATATTTTTTAAAAGAGTGATTTTTTTGACTCAATTGAGTTTGCTTACCTTTCACACTGGTGACTCCCATTCAGTATTTTTTTCATTTTAGTCATCCAGTTATTAAATGTATGAAACCTGTGATTTAAAGGCTACATCATATAAACCTGGGCTTAGGTTAGTCATACGAGTTAAAGCGCTGGCTTTAATCTCACTTTGTAAACCTTGAGTGGCGTGTTTGATTCCTGCCTGGGAAATAGGAATTTATTTAGTAACAAACTCATTAAATAAAATTCTTAGTACTACTCTGGGTAGAAAAGAGTGATAACCTGTAGATAACCCATCCCAATTAGGCATGGTAGCAAATGGACATTAATACATAAACGTCTGTTGCACAGGGTATAATATTCAGGGGGTAAACGAAGCAGATTTCCCATGAGATGGTATAACAGACTTGTGATCTCATCACAACATATTCTGTATCTATATAATATCTAAATGATACTGTTGTCATACTCCATGTCATTTCATATTTAATGCTCATCAATTTCCAAAGCAAATGTTTCTAAAGAGGATTCAATAAGGGCTTTCCAAAAAATTGTACAGCATGTAAGTGGTGGTTGGGGGGGGGAAGGAGTATGTTAAATTAAATTATTTATTAAAGTCCACTTTTTGCCACTAAGGCTAATTGGGATGGGTTGTCAACAAGATATCACCCTCTTCTAACCAGGGTAGGAGTAAGGATAGTATTTAATGAATTTCGTCACTGAATAAATTCCTTTGCCCAGGTGGGAAATGAACTCCCCACTCTAGGTAAATCATGTGAGATTAAGGTTAATGCTTAAACTTGAATGGCTAATCTGAGCCCCCAGACTAGTTTTGTGTAACACTAGTCTATACAAGTATAGACCTCTCTATATTTATTTATGTACATACCTTACATAACTCAAAAGGATAACCCTTGCATTGTCAAAGTTTTGAATTTAGGACTGTTGTAACATCTAGTTCTACACTTCCTTTTTTTATTGAAATCGACCAAAGGGAATTTAGAGTAAGGTCAAAATACGAAATTGGAAATTTCCCTGAACCTACTAGAGAAACAGAATATGTGTGTAGCACCTTACTTGTTTATCATTGAATGATCTATATACTATTGTAAGTTCCGTGACAATTTTTAGTCTGATACATTGGAATGGAGATATTGTATGTCACTTTCAAATGGAATGATTTAAGGTGAAGTGCAGCAATACAATTTGTATATTTATTTTAATTGGAGTACATGGAAGTCCTGTGGTACCCACATCAATTTTTTTTTCTAATTTGATAATTTTATAAGCATAAATTTCATACAGAAGATTTACAATTTATTATACAAATTTAATAAATGTACATTATTTTAGTATTAAAATCTTCACTAGTGATGTAAACCCCATTTCCCAAATTACAAAAGTAAAACAAATATATCAGAATTGTAACTACTTATAAATTTAATACTGCAAGAAAAATTAATGTTACTTATTGTTATTAATTATTGTTACCATAATGCTTTTGAATTTCATGGTATTTTCTGTTCCAATTTTTGGTAAAGGTAATAAAATTACCAAAACACCAACAAAATTGTTGTCTCAATTTTTTAAAGCTGCCTGTTGACGGATGCCCTCTGTAAATAATACCTTTAACCATTTTTTATTTACAGTATTTAAATGAAAAGGGCTTAAATTTTTTATCAGTATATCAATTTGAAAACTGAAAATATAATTGACATGAAGGTATACTCCAACCTTAAACTGTTGTAGGAAATAGCTTATGAACTAATAAGTTCATTAGGGTTTAGAATAATACACAAAAAATACTTTAATTTTAAAAACATATTTAATATGGAATGCTTAGTGTACAACCATTGTTACAAAATTTGCAAACAATCTTGTGAGATGAGTTATGCTGTCCTGCCAGTGATAATAAAGTAGTGGTGCTAAAAGCATTTGACTAAAGAATATATTACTTACATTTGTTTTTTGTCCCTAAGATATTAATTTCATAGTATTATTCAAATAAAACATAAAATCATTGCACATTTTATATTCAATAACATCAATTGCTAATTTAATTCCAACAAAAGAGAGAAAAACTATATTGTAAATATAATGTGGCATTTTATAAAACAAAGTTTTGAACTCAAGTAAACTTAAAAATTAATTGTTATTGAAATTAACTAAAAAAAAAAAAAAAAAAAAAAAATCTGGCTAGTTTTCTCTGCCTATTGGTTTCCTGTTAAGCACCACAACCCAATCATCTTTAAATGAATGTTTTAAAATTTGTTATGCTTTAACTCCTGTTCACCAGATATTAAATTTAAAAATATGCTGTGTGCTTTTATTTTAAATGTTAAAAGCAAAACACTTCCATCCCCCCTCCTTTTTTATTATTCAATTTGCAATATAGACCTTAAAGATTTGTATTCATCCTAAATAAAGATTCACAGTTAGAGGTTTTACATGGTGAGCGATTAACTATACTACACTCATTAGTCAATAAGAAACCAGAATGCCTTCTTCAGAAGACCGATGGACCTCAGTATACTTGAGGGAGGGGAATGACCATCCCCCCCTCCCCCTCTGACCACTGACCAAATGTTAATCCTCTGGTCTGGTAAAAAACTGGTGAATTGAATTTTCTGTTGCCATTGATCCACTTCCATTTAATTTTACCTTCAACATACTGAGGATCAAGGAAGTTGAACCCATGCCTTAGCATGTACTACCATTGACACCACTATATATATATGAATGTACTTTTTAAAAAAATGGACAAGAAACATTTTCACTTAATTTTATTAACAGAATATACCTCAAGCAAACACTTAATTTAATTTTTAATTTGAGAAAGCACTGTTCTATACCTGCTGATACTCTAACCTAGATCTTCTGAGTCTTTAGCTCAATACTGAATAAGCTATAATGACAGACATTTTGATCTTTGAGATAAATTACATCGTATGAGGTCGCACTAATTGCGCAGCATCATATGAATTGATAATTTGGCATAGAGAGAAGAGTTTTTAGTACTAATGGGTACTCATATCTGTAAATTAGGTAGCAAAATACTCTCCCCCTCCACCAAGTTCATGGTACAGCAGGTTGTAAAAATGTTTCTCTCTCTCTCAAAACAAATTAAACTAATGTTTTCATTTTATATTCAGTTTTATGATAAACTATAATAAATAAGAGAATAAGTAGTTTCAAGATACTGTTCCTGGAGTGGTTGAACCTTTAGTATACTGGAGAACTAAAACTAGGTAATTTGTAACTGTCACGATAATCTGAAAACAAAAAAAAATAGATTTGTAAAATTAAGGTACATGTATATTAGTTATATATTTCTTGCTTTCAATCAATTATATTCCAATTTGAGGAGAGTTCAAATTTCTCTCCCTTATGGAGGTACTGCTTTACGGAAAAGTTGGACTCTTCACAAAATGGAATATAATGGAAATGTAGATCTGACGCATAATAATCAGAACAAGTTAGACTAAAAAAAAAATCCAACCTGGAATTTCTAAATGAGGTAAGTGAAGGCAAAAGATAGATCAAGGCCTTGGAAAAAAGGAGAGTGAAACTTCTTGGGCATATTATAAGACACAATGTATGCCATCACAAATATATGTGAAGGTAAGGTCCTTGGGCATAGGGGAAGTGGGAGCCCTAGAAAATCCTATTTTAAACACTTCAAGTTTTGGTGAGCATAGTAATATGAAAAGAGCAGCTTCTGGAAGTATACAATGGCTGCAACTACATGGCCTAGCCTTTAGATCATGATGATGTATTAGTTAATAATTATTTACTAATACTCAGGAACTTATGTAACTCTTTGTTAATAAAAATTAAAAATATTTATGTCATTGTGTTATTAGATTCTTAGGCAGTCTCTAGTACCAAAAAAACTGGACTCAGATAGAGGAAGGTGTTCTGTAGTCTTTGACATAGCCATACAAAAGAAGGGACTCCAAATAGATCAGAAAGAAACTAAAACTTTAAAAAAGTTTCAGTCTCTGTGGCACTTGGCAGACACCAACATCGTCCATTTTTTTTGACACTTACACAAGTTGGATCATCATCTGAAATGTATCATACCTCCAAAGTAGTGGCTGAATTGTTGTTGACTTGAAAGGGTCTTTCTATTAATACTAGAGATAAAATAGAAAAAAGACTTTCCAATTTCATTTAAAAAAGTAAGAGAATTTTTTTAATGTAACACCAATCTACAGAAGAGACACTCTCAAGTTTCAAGAAACTACTGAGTGCAACTATTGACAAGCTTGGATGATGGCTTCACACGGAAAGCTTTGCCAGTTTTTGCATTTCTGAGTCTTGTGTTCCTTCAGTCTCTTTGGCAACTTTCTACCACTTTGGCCGATGCATGGTATAGCACAGGAAGTGCATGAGATTCGGTAGACTCCGGATCTGTCTAAAAGTGACTATATTTTTTCGGATCTGTCTAATGAATTACATGGTTTCATTAATTTCATTGAACGATTACGTTGACAGTTGTGTGATACTAATCCCGCAATACACTTCTGTATACATGAATGTATCTTGTACGTACCTTGAATGAATCTTAAGGTTATGCCCTGCGTCAAGAGGGATGATTATACACTACATTACACGGGAACACAAAAGTGAAAAATCATAAACTTGGAGGAGGATTTATGCCTGATGCTGATTGATTGAGAGTCAGTAGAATACATTCACAGGATAATGATAAGCAAGTGCTTAAATGGAAAGTTAAATTTTAGTTTAAATGCTTCATTGTGACATAGGGTTCACTCCAAGAGGATGCTCATTAACAAGATAAGCAAGAGTGTAAAATAAATGTTTAAACTAGTATCTTTGACTTCTTAATTTCAGAATATAATCGCAAAATTTATAGTTTTAATTTAAAACTTCTTCTATTTTTTAGCAGATTTCCCTTAAGGGAAATCAGCTATTGAGGTCGTACTCATGACGCGATTTTCGAAAAATTTCTTCAAATGCCCATCGATCCTACCCAGGAGATGACGAAAATGAGGTCCGTTCAAAATTATATATATATATATATATATATATATATATATATATATATATATATATATATATCAAATATCTCTCGGATCAAAAAATTGTATAGAACCAATCTTATTGCAAACTAATTTTCTATAAATATTGTTATATAAGTATATTTATTCTCTATCTTGAATATTAACCGAGATATTTGCATTTTTATGAAGTCTGTGGTCGGGTATAGTTCGGATTAGGTCGGCCATTTCCGTCATTGCTCGGCTCAGGTGGAAGCTTCTTCTAACCTTACCTGTCGTTTTTAACCTTACCTGTCGTTTCTAACCTTACCTTACCTTCTTTACTTTGTGAGATTTATGCAAATACGTTCTGTTCATCCGCCCCCCCCCGTCTTTAGTTCTTGGACTACTAAAATTTGAGTTATTAAAATATAAATTATTCTTACAATTCAGAAGCCGTTTCAGTTGGGAATTTATTTTAATTAACTGAAAGATTTCTCATTACCGTTTGGTGGTGATGTGTTACCAGTATGCAGATTTCTCTATTGTAAAACTTCACATGGGAAATCTGCTTAGTTTACGCAGCCCCTGCGTGACGGACTTTTTTCAATTTATTTTATTTTGTTTTAAATGACTTATTAGACATGTTTTCTTATTTTTAACATTTTAAATTTATGAATGAATGCTAAATGATTTTTAGCAACATCGCCACGTTTCGGAGCTCATCAAATAACTAAATAAATAAAATAAAAATAAATAAGCCACTTCTTAAGAGTTGAAATTTCCAAGTTATAAACATTGAACAACATCAATAAGATTCAATTTTGGTTTATGAACATTTCGGCTGATGAATTTGGAAGTGCCAGAAGATTTTCGTGGTTTGTCACTAATATTTACCATTCATTAAAAATAGAAAAACGTCCGTCGCGTAGGTACTGAACAAACAAAGTAAATTTCCGACCACCTGCAATACCACGATAATGACATCATTCTACATACTATTCTTTCATTTTATCACAATAAGAAGCCTTTGTAAACAGGGATTTAAATTTAAGCTGATCAAGAGATGCTTATTGACGCAGTTGCTTTAATTGAAAATAACTAAATACTAAAAAATGCAAATAGTTCCATTGCGATTCGGGATACAGAACAAAGTTATAGAACCAAAGTCCGTCACGCAGGTGCTGCGTTAACTAAGTAGATTTCCCACAAGCACCACATATTTGCATTTATCTCAAAAATTAAAATTTCAGTGAGAACAATATTTAGTAGTTAGGCTTCAAATAAAGTGCTTCATGATGTACCAGCTTGTTGTTAATATGACATGAGTAGGAGTGGGGGTTTACTGAAGGCCGAAAACTAAAAAATACAAATATCTCGTCTAATAATCAATATAGTGAAAAAACTGACATTAAAACATTTATAGAACACTAGCTAAGGTACCCAGCTTCACACGGGAATCATTTGAGGCTGAATGATGATGGTAATTTTTTGGGCTTTACTTTGTACAATATTTTTACATTTTCCCGCCTCAATGCTTAGGATTTACACCCGAGTACCCGGATATGTTAATAATAAAAGTATTTGTTATGTACTTAATTCTACAAAATACACAATATTTTTATACTGCCCGTTTCCAGTGCATGCATCTTTTTTTTTTAATATATAACATAATCATAGATTATTATATTAACCATATTATTCATATTCATAGAAAGAATTCTGTATTCTAAACCATCTATCTAAACATTTATTTCCTCAAAATTGGTCCAAAGCACCACTTGGATGGCAGCTGTTTTATATACGTAGGGGAGAGTAGGGTAAAAGCGGGTGGTCTGGAGCAAAGCGGGTACCTCCTCTTAGCCGTTGTGTGTACTGCAGTCGGGCTGATAACGGAGCAACTACAATCCACCTTTGAAGAAGAAGCAGCTGTCATTACGCCAAATCGTTAGTCGTGCTTGTTTTGTGACAGTGACAATAATGCAATTTTCGTGGTACCTGCTTATGATTTTAGTGGAAAAGATTTTTGATTTAACTGCGCTACTGTTGAAATTAGAATACAGGCAAGTAGTTCCCTTAGAACAAGTTTTATTTACCTTTATTTTAGCACTAAGTAATTGTCATTAGTGTTTAGTATGCCCGAATGACGCAATGTTTTATTTAAACTTTACGCGCGGGGTAAAACCGGGTAGCAGCAATTCCACGATTCTCGAAACATGAAAAGTATAATTTTACCTAATTTTGTTTAATTATTTCACTGTAAAAACAATATGATAAATCTTTACAACTATGAATTTACTTTTTGAAATATATAATTGTTTTGAAATAGCTAAAAAGATTAATGTTGTTATTTGTTTATATTTTTTCTATATTTTTTTGTATTGTTCCCAAAAGGGGGGTTTGTTTTAATGTATCAAACAACATTTTTTATTAACAGAAAAAAATTAATTTGATTAAAATTCTTTACATTTTTATTTTTCAATAAGAAAAGCATATGTACCCGGTTTTACCCTCACTAGTGGGGTTAAACCGGGGAAAATGACTTTTTAGCAGATTTCCCTGAAGGGAAATCAGCTATTGAGGTCGTACTCATGACGCGAGTTTCGAAAAATTTCTTCAAATGTCCATCGATCCTACCCAGGAGATGACGAAAATGAGGTCCGTTCAAAATTATATATATATATATATATATATATATATATATATATATATATATATATATATTTGTTTGTTAACGCTCTAGCGGTTGCCATTTTTGTTTGATCGTTACTAAACTCCATATTTAATCGTTTTGTGTAAAAAGGAAAATCAAGTTCGTTAATGGCTGAAATCGGACCAGTGGGAGGGGGGTATTTTCGAAAATTCGAGTCGGATCAAAACATTGTATAGAACCAATCTTATTGCAAATTAAATTTACTATAAATATTGTTCTATACATTTATTCTCTATCTTTAATATTAACCGAGATTTCCGTTTGTATTAACCTAAATTTTAGCCTAAATATTAACCTAAAATGTAGATTTCCTATATTAACCGCATTTGTATTGTGAGTGTGGTCGGCTATGTTCGGGGAGTTCCGCCGAGCGCTAGTGTGGCCGTTTCACTAACTATTCGTCCTCGTGAGAATAGGTTACTACTACTGTTATTATTAGGCAGATTTGTAAAACTTCACGGGGGAAATATGCTTAGTTTACGCAGCCCCTGCGTGACGGCCTTTTCCAATAAAATAGGGTAAAACTTCTTTAAAAATTTATATTTTGTTTTTAAAGTTGTAGTTACGTTAACAGATAAATAGACTTTATTTCAACAAACTTTACTTATTTGTGGTAAAAATTGTGGTTTCTGGAAGCCTTCAAACCTTAGCTACCCGGTTTTACCCCACTTTCTCCTAATAATCACTTTTAAAAATACTCTTTTGTAAGTTTGGAAAATGAACTGTATATTCTTAATGGTACATGTTCAGTAAATCATCTCACATACCGAGCTTCGTTTAATTCGGTTGAGTATTTTGGGTCATATAAAATTGTTGACTCCCACTATTGTTTTTAGCGTATAACTCATTTATACTTCGGCATACGACAAAAGAGTGTATTACAAAAGTTACTCTAAATAAAAAAATAAACAGCTTTTGTTATGTGCATATTTGCCGAAAAACCAATAAGAGACGAAATATCGCTATTTTTAATTTCAGACCTCCCTTGTAACCCCCACTCTTGTTCGTCTCAGAGAATACTAATATATCCAGAAACCTGACCTGTTTCAGTAGTAATATACATGCCAAGTTTCAAAAAATTCGGTTCAGCTGTTTACGAGTCAATAAAGGACATACATACAAACATTCATGTTTATATATAAGATTACATTTGCAATATGATTGATTTTATACATTTTTTCCGAAATTAAAAATTTCCGAAATCCGCCTCACACTCATCGGATTTCAGCCATTAACGAACTTTATCTTTAGTTTTACATCAAACGTTTAAATATCAACTTTGTTAACGATAAAAAAAAAAATGCAACCGCTAAGGCGTCAAGATATATATATATATATATATATATATATATATATATATATATATATATATATATATATATATATACACACACACACATATACTTTTGAATGTACCTCATTTTAGTCATCTCCTGGGTAGAATTGATGGACATTTGAAAACATTTTTCGAAAATCGTGTAATGAGTACGACCTCAATAGCTGATTCTCCTTAAGGGAACTGTGCTAAAATTGATAGGAAATTAATTTTGTAAAATTATTGCTTAAATTCGAGTTTTTGGCCAGTCTTATAATAACACAAGTATTTTAAAATTTCAATTCCCCTTCTCTCTCTGTTTCAGTCGTTAACGAAAATATTCTTTAATTATACATTAACCGCTTAAATGTCAAGTTTGGTGACGTTCAAACATAAATTTCTGTTTCGGCCTTTCGCCTACCGTCTCTCCTGGTATTTTATTACATGTCTTCCCTAAATAAATAATTAGTTATCCGGTGCTTAATATAATTAAAGTTAAGTTACTCTTACTTATCTGACACCTACACTAAATCTTATAATTAAATATAATGAGAGTCTATCCTACATTGCGTATAGTCCTATATTGAGTCTATCCTTCTAGCTGAACGTATCTTATAATTTAACTACTCTAAGAATTGAATAACCTTAAAACAAAATAATTATACAATACTATTAACCATCAAGGAGGATAAAAAGAACAAGAATGGGTAAGAATCGAGGTGTTGCCAGGGTAAGAAACTTAAAACGCGTGGCGAGTCGCATATGTGCCTTATGTATAATTTTGACACTTAGCAAATCCGTTAAACTTCAAGCCTTCGTATTAAAATTACATTTTTGTTAATACATCTCAAAGCAGATTTTCACTTACTGCACACAAGAATGAGTTATCCAGGCTGAAACATCCGTAGACATTGAAGTCAATATCATTCTTCGCTAAGAAGTGGAAATTTAGATAGTCCTGAAATCATGGAAACGACATTACATATTACACATACATCACCAGTCAAAACATACATGCACGGGCACACCTCAAATACGCCCCCCCCCCACACACACACACGTGTGAAAAATCATGATTTTGCCTCTTTGGAGGTATAACAGTAACGGTTATCTTTCAAATACATTTTTGGAATTTCAAGAAATGAGATGAATTCTTTGGAGTCAATAGGATTAACTATATCTTTCTCAAGATATAGTAATTTGTCTTTACGATTGTAATTAAATGAACTAAGCAACATCGCTGCATTGCGAAATTCATTAAAATAAATATAATAAATCAGGGCAGTGTTCAATAATTATCACACTTAGTTTGTGTGTGTGTGTGGTTGTGTTTATGTATACATACACATGACAAGCTTGTTGTAAAGTTTTAAATCAAAATTACTTATCTACTATGTTCAAATGATACAAAATGATCCCCTTTCGTGCTCATGGTGAAATAAATTATATATGGGAATTAAAATTTAATTTATAAATTGATTATTACATCGTTTAATAATGTTCCAGTCTTGTCCATGGCCATCCTCTGGTATAGAGATTCGTGCAGATTTCGCTCCTGAAAAAGACATAGTAGGGTTTACTAAATTTGTAGAACGATTCATTAGTTCAAATGTATTCAAGAAGACATTGATTATGAATGAGAACTATATATATAGTGAGGCATTGCTGCATGGCTTAGGAAAATATTCTTTTTATAAAAAGAAGAAATAATGATAAAGCTAAAACAGTCATAGCCCACAAAGGAGTAAGTATGTATGTGTGTGTGTGTATGTTTATATATATATTATATACATCTATATATATATATATATATATATATAAAAAAATTGTACTCTGTCTGATTTTTTTCGCGAAATTTCACGATAACTTTTCGTTTCACATGTCATAGACATCATAAGTGCATTTTGCTTCTTTGGTGTCTGTTTGTTTGTTACCTTTTCACGCATAAACGGCTGAACCGAATTTTATGAAACTTGGTATGTATATTACTACTAACCCAACTTAAACTTTAGGCTATATTAATATCCTCTGAGACGAACAGGAGTGGGGGTTATAAGGAAAGCCAGAAATTAAAAACAGCGATATTTCGTTTCCTATTGGGTTTTCGGCAAATATGAACATAACAAAAGTTGTTTAGTTTGTTATTTAGAGTAACTTTTGTTATATATACTTTTTTCGTATACCGAATTATAAACGAGATATACGCTAAAACCTATAGCGGAAGTGAACAATTTTATTTGGGACAAAAGACCCAACCGAAATAAATAAAACTCGGTATGTTTATTAGTACTAACGCTTTCATTATAACAAGCCATACCAACATTTCTAGGGACGGGCAGGAGTGGGGGTTGTAAGGAAGGCCTGAATTTAAAAATATCAGTATTTCGTTTTCTATTCGTTTTTCGGCAAATATGAACATAACAAAGGTTGTTTATTTTGTTATTTAGAGTAACGTTTATCATATTCATTTTTGTCATATTAAGGTTTTTTTCCCCGAGCAACATCGCCACAGCTGCGAAGCTCCAAATAAATAAATAAATATTTATAAATAGAGAATATATGGTGAGATGAGTGTGCTACCACATGAGGGAAATGTGCTAAAGTTCACGTATCCCCTGGTGGTGGAATTCCTGTTCTGGACAGACCCTTATTTTTTTTGTGAACAATAAATGGTAAATATCGATATTTAATAGATTCTTTCATTCTTTTCTTTCTATTCAGAGTCTAATGTATGTATTAATTTGAATTGTTAAAGTTCATGTATATATTTACATTTTAGCACATTTTCCTTAAGAAGAATCAGCTATTCAGATTGTACTCATGAAGGGATCGTTACCAAAGTTGATATATAAGCGTCTGATGTAGAACTAAATGTAAAGTTCGTTAGCAGCTGAAGTTGGCCCTGGGGAAGTGGGGGTTTGGAGAGTGGAAATTTTGAAAAATCAAAATATTATTCGTACTTTCTTTTTTTCAGTTCCCAGTATTACTTTTCAGTTTACAGTAATACCCAACTCTACTTGTTAGATTTTAACTTAGAAAGGGGCTCAGGTTGGCCGTGTGAGTTAAGGCGTTGGTCTTAATCTAGTGTGGCTGGTTCAATTCCCTCCCTAGGCAGTAGACTTTTATTTAGTAACGGACTCATTAAATAAACTCGTTATGCCCACCCTGGCTAGAAAAGGGAGGTAACCTGTAGATAACCCGTCCCGATTAGACATAGTAGCATAAAGTGGAAGTAAATAATAATAATAATAATAATTAACTTAGAAATATAAAATATATGGGTGATATGGAGAACATTGATGTTTCTATTCCAGCACGTGGAAAATCTGTTGAGTTCACGCAGGACCTGCGTGAAGGGCTATTTATTTCTCAAAAAAAAAGAAGAGCTTTGCGTCCAATAAATGCACAAACATAAGAAATCAAAGTCTCTTGTTAAAATATTATATTAATATCTTACCTTATTAGCTACAAATTTGAGTGTGTAAATAAGAAGAACAAGAGGAAAGCAAGGGGTTATAAACCAGATGCAATGAAATATAAACACTTCAAAAGAATATGCTTCGTAATTTCTCAGAAGGTGAAAATATGATGACATGAATAAGAAGAATGTCCATGAGATAAAAACAAATATAATAGGTTCATTTATTTCAATGAACATGTTGTATATGCTATTTAAGCTGTACAATTGCTTTAACATTTCTTTTGTATTGAGCTGGTTAGCAATTCTATCGTAGATGTGAACTGACTGATTTGCCAACTCTATAAAAAGCACCACATTACTTATATGAAATAAGTAAACATGGTAAAATAATAGAAACTGCACAATATTTTCTATTTTGGAGAAATCAAATCTGAGAAAATCATAAATTAGTGATACTGTCCACAAGCAGTAGGAGACAACTAATGTTGTCTCGAGGCAAATGTGTACTTGACATTTGATAAAGGTTTTGTTTAGTTTATTTAGTTTATATCAGATTTCCTTTAATTTTTCGTTATGAAATATTAACCACAAAACGGAGAATGCGTTTTTAATATATCCGCCTCCTGTTATACATATAATATAAATATATTCAAATAATTTAGCTTTCTGCTCAGAAGAAACTTCTTCTTCATGGCAAACAATAATGAATAAAATCAAAGGGAGTCCTATTATTAAATTCAAAATGGTAGAGAAAGCATTTGCTTTTGTCAATTCATAGTTTTCATTAAATGGAAAAGTACAAGAATATTTTATAACTGTAAAATGATCAAAGTGGCGGCTAGTGAGAACCATTTTAAACGAATGAGAACAAGACTGACTCAGATAACATATAACTCCTCGCCAATGTAATATATTGTAATTTAATGTAAACATAAATAGAGTAAAATATAACTATCTCATTCCTCTAAACGTCCTCACTCATGCAAAAGCAATCTAAATAATTCGACCCGTAAAACCTAATTTGTTATTTCAATTTAGTAATAACGTGGAAGGGTAAATACTGAAAGACAAACTATCGCTAACTATATCTTGTCATCAAGATAAGCGAAATAACAATATTTAATTTATTAACTACTTTTTAGCATATTTCCCATAAGGGATCAACTATTAAGGTGATACTGGCTACGTGATTTTCAAAAGATTTAATCAAACGTCCATCAATCCTAACCAGGAATGACAAAATGAGGTAAGTTCAAAACTATCTATCTATTGACAATACAATTCTTTTTTCTCAAAATTTCACGATACTTTTCATCTCACACGAAATTAAAACGATATCAACAATTTCTGGCTTAGAAAACTTAGTATAAGCCCATCACGCAGGTGTTGGTGTTCCACATTATTGACTCATCTCACTATTCATTTTATATTTATAAAGTCCATCACGCAGGGTCTGCGTAAACTAAGCAGATTTCCCACTTGAAGTTTTACAATAGAGAAATCTGCATACTAGTAACAGTAGTAGTAACGAGCCTCTAAACCAATTTCACGAGAGCCGAACAGTTACGAAACGGACGAACTAGCTTTTGGCGGGAAACTCTCGTCTGTTATCCACCCACATTTAATAAAAATGCAAATATCTCGGTTAATATTTAAGATAGAGAATAAATGTATATAACAATATTTATAGTAAATTTAATTTTCAATAAGATTAATGCCCTGCTTGGCTTTTTTATTGGCAACCCTTGCCAACTATAAAGTAACTTTATATATATATATATATATATACATATATATATATATATATATATATATATATATATATATATATATATAAATTTTGAACTAAACTCTTTTAGCATATTTCCCTTAAAAGAAATCAGCTATTGATGTCGTACTCACGACGCTATTTTCGAAATATTTCTTCAAATGGGTAGGATCGAAATTTCTTTTTCGATCCTACACTTGAGATGACGAAAATGAGATCTGTTCAAAACTATATATATATATATATATATATATATATATATATATATATATATATATATAAATATATATCTGCTACCGCTCTAAAGTCGCATTGTTTGTCTTATCGTTACCAAACTAAATATAAAATCGTTTTGTACAAAAAGAATTATCTGGTTCTTTAACGGCTGAAATCAGACCAGAAGGAGGGGGGGGGGGTAAAGGGGGAGAATATCTCCGTCATTATGCGTCGGGCTCAAAAATTGTATAGAACCAATCTTATTTCAAATGTAATGTTCTATAAATGTTATTATGTACATTTTTTTCACTATCTTCATTATTAACTGAGATATTTGCATCTTTTAGTTTTCGGTCTCCAGTAAAGCCCCAGTCCTACTCATCTCATATTAACAATATTCTTTTATGTTATGAACCACTTTATTTGAAGCTTAAATACCAAATATTGTTCTCATTGAACTTTTAAGTTTTAAGATAAATGCAAATATCACATATGGCGCACGTGGGAAATCTGCTTAGTTAAGGCATCCCTGCGTGGCGGATTTTTTCTTCATCTATTAGGTAGGATAGAAGGACAATTGAGGCTGTCATGTGTACAGCCTCAATATCTGATTTAAGTCAAGGGAAATCTGTTAAAACCAATATTTTGAAAAAGTACTACTTAATAGTAGTACTTTAAAAAAGTTGGGCGTGTTCTCAAATGATCCACCTTTTGCCTTTCCCCTCTTTAAAAATATGTAGATACTAATACTTATTTTGCAGAGGAAAGTCTTTGGCCAAAAATTATAGTGATTTTGTGTTCCTTTTTTTTCTCTACGTCCACTTTATGAAACTAGGCTACTCGGGACGGGTTATCTACAGGTTACCACCCTTTTCTAGCCAGGGTGGGCATAAGGAGTTTATTTAATGAGTCCGTCACTAAATAAATGTCTACTGCACAGGGCGGGAATCGAACCCGCCACTCTAGGTCTGCCATGGGAGATTAGGACCAACGCCCTAACCCGCACTTTTGTATAAAGATATAAACTAACAAAGACGAGATTATAGAGATTCGTAAAAGGATAGTTCATATCTAATAATATAAAGATTTATGAAATAGGCAACCGTTTAATAAAAGAGTTTCAACAATTAAAATAACAATAGATTTGTAAAATATTCTGTCCGGTAAATTTAACTATCTGGATAAGATAGGTGGATACCTAAATGTTACATCATCTTCGAAAACGTTGAATGTAAAATGGACGATTAAATAGTTTATTTTGTTCTGGAATGAGTCAATAGTGCGTTTGAGTTTAAATTATTATGTTACTCACTTTAATTTATATATTTTAATCAAAGATATTAACATTTTCAGTAATAAAATTAGTCGGCATAATAAATATGTAAAATAATTTATAAATTAAATCTATTTTCATCAATAATTTCAATTATAAAATACTTTATCATAAATTAATAAAATAAATGTGACTATAAGTTGTAATGAGTTACTAAAGAATAATAAAAATGATTTTCTGTAATAGTTTATTATTTCTTATTTTCAATTTATAAATTACTACAAATCGAAGTGGCTACACTGTTAGGTTTGTGAAACAAAACTCAAGTCGCCATTATACCATGAGCAGCGTGTGTGTGAGGTGTTTAGTTCTCGTAATGAGATAGTTTATATATGTTGTGCAAGTGTCGCATGTTTTTACGTACTCCAGCAGCCTGATTTTCTTGTTTCATTTATTTTCCAGGTGATATGAAGCTTCTTATTTAGTATTTACTGCTTTGTGTAAAGTGGTTTGTTATCTGAAACCTTGCAAACAATGTTGTGCGCATGCGCCAATCTTAGTCTTTTTTTACCTCCCGTCTTTCCCTCCGATATATGATTTGAAAATATTTTAGTATTAAGGTTTTTAATATTACTGTGTTTGTCCTTTATTTCTTGATAGTGCCGTGGAGTTATTTAAAAGAGAAGGCGTCGTTGTATTAAAAAGTTCACAACGGTAGTCTCATTGGCTGTTCATTGATAAACGTTATCACTGATTGTTTTGTTTCAGAATGTCAACTGAAGTCCAAGCAGTGTTGAAGGTTGACAGCCTTCATGGGCCTGGAAAGCGTAAACATTTTCAAAGGAAGAATATTAATATTCCAGCAACTTTGACAAGCAAGAAACAGAAACCTGAAGAATCTAAACATTTCAAAACAACCAACAAAAAGCGAGCTCAAACTTTTACTAGTGGAAAAGTTGGACCTCCTTATAAAAAACGAAAAAAGGAGAAATTGATACCTCCTACAAAATTCTTACTCGGTGGAAATATCAGGGATCCTTTGAATTTGAACAGTCTTCAGGATGAAGAAGTTAACAGGTAAAATTGTGAATTTTTGCTAAATTTATTTTTTATTTATAAAAACAAGTGTTTATTGTTTGCTATTCAGAAGTCGACCTTTTCTTTTAATAATAGCTGCTACTATAGTGATAGGTATATTCTGCAATATATGCCTATGTGGTTCTATAATAATACAGTTCGCTGTTGACTAATTAGGGAATGAATTCACTATATCCTCTTAATGATTGTCTCTAGTAATAAAATTTGTATTCTTCAAGAAAAGAACATTTTAGCTTTTTTAATTTTTCTAAATTTCTAACAAAGTAAATGTTTTTAATAGTTTGATTATATATATATATATATATATATATATATATATATATATATATATATATATATATATATATATATATAGTGTGTATACACTTTTCATTTACAAATTAATACTTAAATAACTTCTATTTTCATCATAATTTCGAAATTCCTTTTAATTTAGAATATATATCTGACTGTATTACTTAATTTATTTATTTATTTATTTTTGGAGAGGGGGAGGGGCTGGGCAATCGTAAATTGGTTTTAATTGTTGAGGTGTAATTATTTTGCTTTGCTATTTTTATGAAAGATATTTTTGTCTCTTGGAGACCCCCACTGGAGGTGCAATATGTCTGATTAGGAGACATCAGATAAACATTGATATATTTCTAAGATTATTATTTCCAGTATTAATAAATAAATTTACAATTTTATTTTATCTAATTTATGATTTATTTTTTTTTAAATTTTCTCTCTATTCAACACCTTAATTTTTATTCGATCCAGCAAATTTCACGAGATTTAAGATTGTTATCGGAATATTGCAATGCTTGAAGAATATTGCACAAAGAATATTACTTGACATTTTTTTTAAATTTTATTTTCTATTGCATTAAAAAAAAGAATAAATATTAGTCAAAGAAAAAAACAAAAATTTATCAGCAGGTGTATGAAAGAAATAATAAAAAAATAATGAACATGATTTCAGTTTTTAAATGTTACTAATATAATGACTGTTTTTTTCATCAAATTTAATTTTTTTTTATAAGTATAACTTCATTTCTGCATTCATTAATTTCTGATGCACTTGTGCAATTAAATAGCATTCATAATTATGATCCTGCTAGATGTTTTATTACTCTTTAACTGTTTGTTAATTTTTTGTATAAAACCCATTTTACTGATGTATTTTTGATATTATTTTTTTCAGATTTATTTTTTTATTGATAAAACTATATTTTTTCTAATGCTTTTATGAATTCAATTTTTGGAGGACTATGTTGAGTCGCAAAAAAAGAATATAGTAGGATAACTATTAATATTAGTTAATAATCAATTGGTTTTAAAATATGTATTTTTATACAACTTCTATCGCTTTCTTTGAAAGGCAAATAAAGATTATTTTTTCCGGTATAATTTATTATTTTCAATAGGGAAGTCTTAGAACACTTCTTAAACCTAGATTCGTGAGTTAGTTTACCATATGGGAAATAGGATTTTTTTTTTAATGCGAAACTCACTAAATAAAAGAACACTTGCAAAAATCTTTAAATCACACCCTGGCTAGAAAAAGGTGGCAATCTGTACATGACAAATTCCAATAAAGTGGAAATTTATAAATAACTTAAATCAAACTACAATATATAAGAACTAAATTGTATAGAAATGAATGAATAACATAATTCAAACTAATATTTATGAAATAAATTGGATG
Source organism: Riptortus pedestris (assembly GCA_019009955.1). Lineage (NCBI taxonomy): Eukaryota > Metazoa > Arthropoda > Insecta > Hemiptera > Alydidae > Riptortus > Riptortus pedestris. Next base: position 76,974,618 of record CM032231.1, on the reverse strand, counting down.
GAAATTAATAATCAACAATGTTTAGGAATAAAATTGTTTGGAAACAAATAAATAACATAAACCTAACTACAATATTTACGGGTATGTAATAAATAGTAATTACAGAAATTCATAAATAACATATTCAAACTACAATATTTTTGAAATAAATTTTAATGTACAAAATGAATAAATAACATAAATACATATACAATATTTACAAAAATTGTATGGAAATTAATAAATAACTTAAAGCTAAATACAATATTTACAAAATAATTTGTAACGTATGGAAATTAATAAATGACAAAATATATCAAACTATAATATTTACAAAATAAATAGTAATGTATGGAAATTAATAAATAACAAAATATATCAAGCTATAATATTTACAAAATAAATAGTAATGTATGGAAATTAATAAATGACAAAATATATCAAACTATAATATTTACAAAATAAATAGTAATGTATGGAAATTAATAAATGACAAAATATATCAAACTATAATATTTACAAAATAAATAGTAGTGTATGGAAATTAATAAATGACAAAATATATCAAACTATAATATTTACAAAATAAATAGTAATGTATGGAAATTAATAAATAACAAAATATATCAAACTATAATATTTACAAAATAAATAGTAATGTATGGAAATTAATAAATAACAAAATATATCAAACTATAATATTTACAAAATAAATAGTAATGTATGGAAATTAATAAATATATAGACGAATCCTCCAAAATTCTAGTAAAAAGATAAAACTGTTAAATTTGTTGGGAATATTGAAAATAAAATAAAGTTAAAATGTTTAAAAAAAAAATTCATGCTTTCAATTTTTAATTTATACTAGCTGTGGCTCCCACCATTGCTTTGAGATATGGTAGTAATGAAGGTATTTTTTATGTAAGGTTCCATTATTCACAATTTTTTTATATTTCCTATCTCTTGAGTATGTATCTTATTTTCAAAACATCATAGACCATATAATTCATAATCGTGGACAGTGTTCTGTATTCTGAACATGCAAGAATAAAAGCTGCTTTGCACAAAAGCGGCCCAAAGCACATTGATGACAACTATTTTACGTACATAATAATCTATCATAAATTCTCTTTAGTTAATCTGGAAATTAATGTTTGTATTCATAATAACAGGGCAGTTGTAACAAATACAAGAAATAACTGGGTACACCTCCCCAGGACTTTCTCCCCCCTCCTAGTGTTCACCCTTTTAAATTATTTATTTATGAGAATTAAACAAATTCACATGTCGGAAAATTGTTAGAAGCTAATAGTCTAAGTAGTTCACTGTGATGTAAAGTTAGCAGTTGTGAGTTTCCACAGAGAAAGTACCCCCCCCCCCCCCCCCGCCCTGCCCTACACTTAGTTTTGCCAATCATTCAGGAACTCAGTTTTGTATACATTATATTATGTTAAAAATTCTGATTACATTATTTTCACAATGCTAAAAGTGTATGTTCAATTAAGTTTAATGTTTTAATTAAAGTATTAAATAAATTTAAGGGGAAAGGGACATTTATGATCAATTAATGTTGGAGTAGGGGCAAGGGGTGGAAGCGGGAAAATACTTTACTCCTGCTAAAGGTGTTAACAAATTAACATTGGTTTGAAAAGTTCAATGAATGAATTGTTGACTATAACAATATTTCTATCCAAAGTACTTGCTTTATACTTTGTTATAAAATGTACTTAACAAAAGTTACTCTAAATAACAAAGTAAGCAATTTATGTTATGTTCTTTTTTGCTTTGTTTCTGGCCTCCATTATCACTCCTACTGCTGTTCCTTCCGAAGATTATACTATAGCTTATAATCTAATTATGGTTGTTGTTCACTCATGTACTAAGTCTCGTTAAGTTTAGTGTAAACCCCCCTTTAAATTGTTGGCTCATTCTATAGTATTTTGTGTATATGTTGTTATATTGCAAAAATGTGAATAACAAAAGTTCCTCTAAATATGAAAGTAAACAATTTTTGTAGGTAATTTATACAGAAAAATAAATAAGGAATGAAATATGGCGACTACTCAATTCATTTGTTTCTATAATTTTTTGTGTATATTTTATTTATTCTTCATTATACGATGAAAGTATATATAACAAAAGTTACATTAAATAACAAAATAATCAACTTTTCTTACGTTCCATTTGCCGAAAATCCAATAGGAAATGAAATGTCCAGAATTTTCATTTCAGTTCTCCCTTATAATCCCCCTCCTGTTTATTTTAGAGAATCTTAGTATAGGTTAAAGTTTAAGTTGGGTTATTGGTTAAAAGTGTACCAAGTTTATAAAATTTGCTTCAGTAGTCTAGGTAACAAAGCGAGAACAGGTAACAAACAAATAAACAGACACGGAAGCTAAAAATTGTTGGCATCGTTTTTATTCCATGTGAAACAAAAAATTATCATGAAATTTTGAGAAAAAAAAATTAATGTTCAGACAGAGGTTACAATTTTATTCATACATAATATATATTGATAATAGGTATATCGATTCATATTAGCTGTGATAACCTTCCGGGTACTACCATTGTACATATGACTGCCCGGATATTTGTGTCACTTTATAATTAGTCCTTAGGAGCATGCAGCATTTCAAATAAGGTGTGTGAGCAGAAATAATCATATGTAGTAATCTTATTTGAATAATTTATAATATTAATCAGTTTTTTCAAACATAATTATTTCATTTGAAATATGTTATGTTAAAAAGTGCTTTTGGGATTTATTAAATTTTGATTCTTATACAACTTTAAGCCCCCCTGGAGAGATAACAATTGGAACCTCAAAATATGTGCGCCAAAATATGAATGAATAAAGGACTATAAGGACCTATCCACCTGGACTTGATTAGTATTAGTCAAAATCAATTATCGTACTTTTTAAGTTACTTTATTACATTTTCATGTAAATATTACATTTTCTGCAAATATGTTTCCTGAGGTTAATTTTATCATATAAATTTATGTTCAGCCTGGATTAACAAAGCATTTATTGTTCATCCAGAGTAAATAAGAAAGCATGTAAATATATTTACATAGTATACATTCGTAGTTAGTATTAAATTTTCTCTAATTATTATGCATTAAATGAAATATTTTTTTAGAGCAATGAATGCTGTGACACCTGAATCTTCTCCTTTACCAACTCCCCAGCATCGGAAAGGTGTAGTTGAAGTCATAATTCCTGCAGATATTCATGATCCTCTGTCCCTTGCGGGAGGTGAGGACGATGATGAAGCATATGCAGCATCCTTCAACACCACGGCCCCACATACCCCAAAGAAAGTAAAAAAGAAAAACAGGAAAAGGAGATCGAAAGGGGGATCAAAAGATGAGCAGGATGGAAAGTAAGTTTTTTTCTTCCTCTTTTTTGTACTTGTATTGCTTTGAAAAGTTTATATATATAAAACACACAAATTTTGGAATAGTTTTTAAAGTTCTCATAATTATTTATTTACGATTTTTAAAATAGTTACATTTTTTAGGTTTTTTGTATTCAAAGCATTTTTTTTACCCGTGCCTTTCGCTTCTAATTTTAGTGTAGTTACCACAAACCAATGCGATCCTCATTTGCATGTCATATTCAATCTCTTGGTTCCCTTCACTTTTGCATGTATCATTTTGCATCAAATCATTAAGCCTGTTGAACCTCAACATTTCATGTGAATGCAATATTTTTTCTTATAGGAACTAAGTACGAGGCGTGTTTTTTGAGTAAGTACCGTTTTGAAATTAAAAAAATACGTGCAAAGATATCTCAATAATTTTATTTTTACATGAAAGCCTGTACCTTAATCTACTTTTCTACATAATTTCCTTCATTATTGAGGCACTTGTCATAACGTTGTACCAGTTTATGAATACCCTCCTCATAGAAGTCTGCCGCCTGACTTGTTAACCACTGCATCACAACTGTTTTGACTTCGTCATCGTCTTGAAGACGCTGGCCGCCCAGGTGTTTTTTCAAGTGCAGAAACAGATGGTAGTCACTGGGCGCCAGATCAGGGCTGTACGGAGGATGATCTAGAGTTTCCCATTTAAAAGATGTGATGAGATCTTTGGTCTGATTAGCCACATGTGGACGGGCATTGTCATGCAGCAAAACGATGCCCTTGCTCAGCTTTCTACGTCTTTTGTTCTGGATTGAACAGCGCAGATTTTTCAATGCCTCGCAATAAGCTGCTGCATTGATTGTCTCAATACGAGGAAGAAATTCCACAAGCAATACTCCTTTTCTGTCCCAAAAAACTGTGCACATGATTTTCCGGGCAGAAGTTGTTTGCTTAAACTTCTCTTTTGTGGGTGAATCTGAATGCCGCCATTCCATGGACTGTTGCTTTGATTCTGGTGTGACGTAGGCCACCCATGTTTCATCGCCCGTAACAATTTGGCTTAAGAAATATCCACCGTCGTTGCGGTACCTTGATTAGATTAGTTTTACCCTGATGTATGTACATTTGTTGCACAACTTAAAAATTTCCTTTAGGGGAAATATGCTAAAATGGTGATTAACCATCACTTTCCTTCTTCCCTGCCACTTCTCTCGCAAAAAGTGAATACACAAAAATAGTTATAAATCGAGTTACCAACATACTTTGTTTTAAGCCCCTAATAAAGAGTTATAAGTTCATTCTTTCTTCATAATATAAAAGTAGAGGATACAATCCGATCATCATCATTCACAAGTGCTCAAGTTAAAGTGGTACTTTATAGAAAGTTTGCTTCATTATCATGCCTGCCTATATAGTCTTTATCAAGAATCAAGGAACACCTACCTATCATATTAGTTATTGAATAGATTCCTTTGCATGAATCATCGATAATATATTTACTTAGATGATATGTTTCCTGCTGCCCCTATTTATATATTTATTCCCAATTTAGATATTTATGTGCTTATATGATTGCATTTATTTATCATTCTGATTTCTTTAAGGAAAAATATTAGAACGTATGTTATCATCGCTCCTCCCTCAAATCTAGCAGATAATAACCTCTTTGTTTTAGCAGATTTCCTTTAGGGGGCGTCTATCCCAGGAGTAATGAAAATGAGGTCCATTCAAAATTGTATAAATATGTCTTTTAACGCTCTAGTGGTCTTAGTTTTTGTCTGATTGTTACCAAACTCGATATTTAAACGGTTTATGTAAAAATGAAGATCAAGTTCGTTAACGGCTAACTTCAGACAGGGGGGGAGGTTTAGAGGGGAGGAATTTAGAAATTTCTTAATATTTCTGTTATTATGTTTCAGATCGAAACATTTTATAAAACCAATCTTATTGCACATATAATGCTCTATAAATGTTGTTACATGTGTATTTTCATTATCTTGATTATTAACTGTGACATTTGTATTTTTTAGTTTTCGGTTTTCAGCAAACCCCCACCCCTACTCATGTTATGAAGTGCTTCATTTGAAGCCTAAATATCAAATATTGTTCTCATTGAACTTTTATGTGTTGAGATAAATACTAATACGTGAGGCACATGGAAAGTCTGCTTAGTTAACGGAGCCACTGTGTGACAGACTTTTTAAAGTAGTGTCATTCTACTGCAGTGTTGGGCAAAGTTCAGTCAAATAATGAATAAAATATACTTTTGTTTTAATGTTTTGAGTAATGATTAATTTATTTTGTATACATTCATTAATGTACTGAATAATGTAATTTTATTCATTATGTAAGTAATAAATAAATTATTCAATAACAACTATTTACAGAATAAAAGTGAATTTATCCAATAAAAAATGTTAATTGAATATAAGTTGATTAGTTCAATTATTTATTATTTTGAGTTACCAAACTGTTTCCAACTCCACCGTTGATATCAACTCGACTTCCAGGCCCTAGGACTCTGTAGGCTGATTTTTCCTTTTTGCCATCTCCAATAATATCTTGTTCCTATTTTTGATTTGTTTTTCTACTTAATCTCTCCGACAGATAAATGGATTTTCGAGATTCAAAGATTTTTAGTTTATTTAGAGCTATTCTAAAAGTAAAACAAGGATCAAATGTTATCATTAATTGATATCATTTATATATTGTGGTGGGGCTAATTCTAAAAAAAAAAATTTCATATATGGTCGGAAATGTCTGCTTCATATTGCAGTGCCAATTTGAGGTCATTTAACTACTGCTTATGAAGTAAGTAAAAATATAATCAATATCATTTTATATCAAGACAGAGATAAATCTCAAAAATGTTTATATTTTGGGCCTATTGTATGAGTTTTACACAAAATTAGAGTATCTCCCACAATCTAGAATACATGAGAAATATAATATTGTTACGTTTTTTACCAAAAATAATAAACGTTGTTTATTTTGAGTTCTTTTGGATTGCAAAATTAAACACACAAGCTTTAGAGTTTTTATCTCTGCACAATTTATTTAACAATGCACTATACACTTGGTAAATTATTCTTAACTATTACTCACAGCATGCACTGATTACTTCACTTCTTATTGCACAGTACAATAACTCACGATCACTGAAGTTCACAGAAAACGGCACTGCACTGATCTTCAAAAAGAACACTGCACTACAATGTTCTTTACATAAACACACCACTACACTGTTCTTTACATAAACACGCCACTACACTGTTCTTTACATAAACACGCCACTACACTGTTCTTTACATAAACACGCAACTACACTGTTCTTTACATAAACACACCACTACACTGTTCTTTAAATAAACACGCCACTACACTGTTCTTTACATAAACACGCCACTACACTGTTCTTTACATAAACACTTTACCGCACTGCAACTATAATGCACTGTTCACTAAAGCTGCACTGAACGCATTGGTATTCACTTGGACAGAACTGAGTACAAACTAACTGTCGGGTGACCCGTACTGCTTTTATAGGCGGTCGGCAAGATGAAAAGGAATTGGCCCAGACTGGTCTAGGTGGGAATTAGCACCTTCTAGAACGTAACGTATTTCCCTGAGGGGAAATCAGCTATTGAGTTCATACTCATGACGCGATTTTTGAAAATTTTCTTCAAATGTCCATCGATCCTACCCAGGATATGATGAAAATGAGGTCCGTTCAAAATTATATATATATATATATATATATATATATATATATACAGTTGTCCCTCGATAATCCGACACTTTTTAATCCGACGTACTCGGTAGTCCGACGCGCTACAGGCAGCAACATGCATCTCCCTCCCACCCGCTCCGGCAGGAAGCAAAACAAACCTGCAGTGACATGAATCCTCCTCCCTCCGCTCTGTGGGGACAGATCAGTCAAGTGTAGTTAGTTCAGCAGTTGTGTTGTATAGTTTCGGACGGAAAGTATTTACTATTGCTTTGTGTTACGTTTTGACAGTGTGATTGCGTGTAGTGACAGTGTAAAAATGGCAAGCACAAGTGTGAAACGTAAACATAAAACATTAAGTTTATCTGAAAAATGGGAAATTATTAAACGAATAGACCGTGGTGAAACTCCCAGTGCAATATCTAAAGAGTATGACATTGGACGACCTACTGTCTACGATATTGTGAAAAATAGGGAAAAAATTGAAAAATTCATAAAGTCTGTTGATGATGAGCCCAGGAACAGAAAAACTCTTAAGACTAGCGAGTTGCCCGAGGTCGAAGACGCTCTTTTCATTTGGTTCAAACAGCAGCGAAACCGGAATGCACCTATTTCAGGAGACATTTTGAAACAAAAAGCCCAGTTTTTTTACCAAGAAATAACAAAGAAAACTGACTTCCGCGCTAGTCACGGGTGGTTTGAAAACTTCAAAAAACGCCATGGTATACGATTTATGCAGATGAGTGGCGAAAAAGTGTCTGCTAACGAGTCTGAAATCCAGGAATTCATTGGAAAATTGCACGCAAAAATCAATGAACTTGGCCTAGTTCCTGAACAAATTTATAACGCCGATGAAACCGGCTTGAATTGGCGTCAGCTACCAACAAAGTCATTTGTAACCGAAGATGAAAAGAAAGTTTCTGGAAGAAAATTACAAAAAGAAAGAATCACTCTGATGGTATGTGCGAATGCTTCAGGAACTTACAAGTTAAAACTGTTAGTTGTTGGTAAATCAAAAAACCCACGTGCGTTAAAAAACGTAAAGGTCGAATCCTTACCAGTAACCTACATGTGTCAAAGCCGTGCATGGGTCACAAAAGAGGTTTTTCATGATTGGTACTTTAAAAGCTTTGTCCCTAAAGTTAAGCAAGAACTAAAAAAGGAGAAGTTACCAGTGAAAGCCCTTCTATTGCTTGACAACGCACCCGGACACCCTGACAAGGATGAATTAAAAGTTAAAACTGCCGATGGTTACATTGAGGTAATGCACTTGCCCCAAAACACGACTGCTTTGATCCAGCCAATGGACCTGCGTGCGAAGAAACAAAAGAAAATCACAGACTTCTTTAATGTGTAAATATGTATGTATGTACATACATATTGTAGATTTTACATACTTAAATTTCTTTCCGTATTTCTTTTAAAAACTTACATGTACTGTCATTTTGTATCCTGGTATTAATAAATTACATGTACCTTTACTGTTTCTTCCTTTTTTTTAACTTCATTGTGTTCAAACGCATTAAGAATAAAACATCTTTGATAATATGACATTTTTGGTAATCCGACATTTTCGGTAATCCGACACTCTCTCGGTCCCTTAACTGTCGGATTATCGAGGGACAACTGTATATGTATATATATATATATATTTGTCTGTTTACACTCTAGTGGTCGCAATGTTTGTTTGATCGTTACCAAACTCGATATTGAAATGTTTAATGCATAAAGACAGATTAAGTTCGTTAATGGCTGAAATCGGACCAGTGGGAGGGGGGGTTTAGAGGGGGATTTTCGAAAATTCGAAATATCTCCGTTACCATACATCGGATCAAAACATTGTATAGAACCAATCTTATTGTAAATTAAATTTACTATAAATATTGTTCTATACATTTCTTCTCTATCTTGAATATTAACCGAGATATTTGCATTTTTATTAAATTTGGGCCGTAACTGTTCGGCTCTCGTATGGAGATATCTCTATTGTATAACTTCACGTGGGAAATCTGCTTATTTTACGCAGCCCCTGCATGGCGGACTTTTTTTATATATGTAGTTTTCGCAGCAATATGAAAGAAACTTTGAGATAACTCTGTGGGGGACAAATGAAAAATAGGATCGAGATACCCTGAAGAAAGGAACAAATACACTCACAAAATCACCATATGTATAGCGGTATTGGTACCAGTTCATTATAATAAAAGTGAGACCCACCAATTCTATTTGTAAATAATAACTCACAGTGGAGTCATTGAAGTAAATATAAAGTATTTTTCAAATGTATTTGCTTTGTGGAGGGAAAAATAAATCTTGCGTTGCAATTGTTTAGACCAGGGGTAGCAACCTTTTTAATCAACGGGCCAATTTAGATTTTAAAATTTTTTGGCGGGCCGTACATAAAGTAACACTTATTAATAATTTACTAAACTTTATTTATAATAAGCATTAGAATAAAAACATATAAAAATAAAAAAGAAGTAAAGATATCATATACAAATTTTAATGCAAAATAAAAAAAGAAAAAAAAAAGAAAAGAATATAAATACGAATTTATTTGAAATTTTGGCCCTTTTATGATCTCTTTTAAGACTCTTCTTAGCAGTGCACCTCTACTAAGCCAACGAACTTCTGTATTAAAAACCACGTCGCCCTATTCAGTTTCTAAATCTTTCAGGAATTCTTTAAACTTGTGGTGATACGAGGGTGATATAACTCGTGACTTTATAAAATGTACGAAATGCTTGGCGGGCCGCATAAACATGTTTAACGGCCGCAAGAGGGCCACGTGTTGCTCACCCCTGGTTTAGACTGATGTTTTAATTTTTAAACATTTATTACCAATGGTTGACCAATAAAAAAATGGCTTACAAAAATAATTACAGAATTAAAGAAAAAATGAGTGTTGGAAAATTGGCTGACTGTTGTTATTTTACTTCCTGCCCATTATGAGTTCTCTGTCCTGTACTTAGGATATTTGTGCCATTGATAGTATTTTTTTGAATTTTCTAACAGTTATACTCATTGTCATTGGTCCTTGGCTTTAGAAGTTTGTCTTAATGAAACAAATGAGTGATGGTCACAGAAATCTCCTTGTTCCTGACAGTTTTAATCCTTATTATGGTTTATCACCACCTGCAACAGGATTTTGTTTTTACAATTTATGAATGATTATAGATCTCATTATTGCAGTACATAAATTCTCTTTTATGAATAATCTTGAATTGCTCTCATTCTCAGTTCTTGTGGAAACTCTGCCTTAATATTATATTCATTTGTGAACTTATGTCCTTTCTTGTGCTTAGAAAAGCACTAATGCAATCAATAACTAAATAAGATATAAATAAGAAAAAAATAAATTGCGTCTAAAGCTGGAATGTCATGGATTACAATATTCTTGACATTTTAGTCTACAGTAAACGCTACATTTTTCTTATTGTTTTCTTGAAATGATAAGATTTCATGGTATATGTACCAGGTTAGTGATATTCTTATCTTCAATATTAATGTGTAGTAATTTTTTCCCCTTTTATGTTAAATTAGGCATTGTACCTGTTCCCCAAGGCAAGACAATAGCCCTTCTTCCCCTACCATCAAACAATCAAGTCCTATGAAACCCTTATTATTAAGGTTTATGAGCACAGAAATTGACAGTTCCAAAGATACGTAAGTGCTTTAGCATTGTTCTTGTATTTCTTTTTTTTTTTTTTTGGCAGTGCTTATTTGTTTGAATTGTGTGTGATATAGATTTTATTATATAGTTTGTTTGTTCCTTTTCAGGCTAGAAGAGGGCAAGGAGGATGAAGGGTTAGAAGATGTTGATACAAGTGCAGAAGCAAGCTTATCAGAGGATCTAGATAAAACCAAGGAGGAGCAAAAAGAGGAGGTCATAGATAAAGAAAAAGAAAAGAGGCCTGAAAAAGATAAAGAGAAGGAAAAGGAAAAGGATTTCAAGCGACCTAAGCTTAACCTTGAGAAGAAAGACAAAAAACTGAGTGTAGAGGATATGAAAGACCGAATTGTTAGCCCTGTTATTCCTCAGCCTGGTGCATGGCCTGGTACCGGAAGGTTTAGGAAGCAGGGCCCTCGAAGGCCTAACCAACCTACACCCAAGTTTAAGGAAAGCGGTAGGAAGTTTCAATATGGCAATTACAACAGGTAACTACTAATTATAAATTATATATGCCTGTCCATTTCATTTCTTTTTATATTTAATTCTCGTCTTCGAAGTAACACCCTTTTGTGTGTCGAGTATTTTATAATGAGTCTGCATTTAATTGCAGTTATTAAATAAAGATTAATTGGGGTGTTGTATACCTCAGAAATTTTGTATTTTATAATTTCCAAAGCAAATACTTCTAAAGAGGATTCAATAAGGGCTTTCCAATATGGAGATCATTGAATATATGTTCCTAATCCCCATCCATATTTTAGCTTCTCAGTTGGAGTAGGACACATTTTGTATGGCTATGAATAACTATAGTATTCAAATGCTTGGGAAATTCACTAAATTTATCTTGCAAAGCTATATGAGTCCTTGTCAGAGGCAATTGACTTGATAATCGTACATCATTAATGAAATATTCAAAAATTACAGCTACCTTGGGAATATTATAGAAGAGGAAAATAGATTAAGCTTACCCTTGAATTGACCAATACATTGGAAATTCAGCTTATCAAAGTGATCCTTGTTTTCTTACCGAATGAAGGTGGAATTTTAATTTAATTATTTATTAACGTCCACTTTTTGCAACTTAGGCTAATTAGGATGGGTTATCTACAGGTTACCACCCTTCTCTAGCCAGAGTGGGACTTAGGATGTTATTTAATGAATTCCATCACTAAATAATTTTCTTTGTCACTCTAGATTTACCATGTGAGATTAAGGTCAAACTTTAACTCACAAGGCTATCCTGAGCACCATGAAGGTGTAGGTGGTATTTAAATATTTGTTCAAAGGATTAATTTTTTAAAAACTTTTGAGGTGGCAAATAACCGAGCAAAGTCTTGCACAATGGTCTTTCATTTCCTAATCTGCTCATTTTATGATAATAAATAGAAAATTCTGTTGTTTATGAGTTGTTTCTCATGAATTGTAATTAATAATTATTACTTAACCATTTGCAGCTGTTGTCAAGCTTGGGCTCTTAGATGACCCTTTTGACTGAAACACGACTCTCACTCTATAATGCATTTAAACACATTTTTTATGGTTTTAAATACCTTTTTTTTGTTTTATTCATTTCTTTTGTCTCCACTTTCTCCAAGATGTTTTCTTTACTGCATCTAGGGATGAGGGAACTCATCCAGCCTCGAAAAGTTTTGCTTATAACTTAACCAGTATAAACGCGATGATTTAAATAAAGTTTTTCTAGATACCAAAAAAATGAAAACAGCCATGCTTCTTCCCCAGTAATGTGCCGTGGAGACTTTAAGAGGCTGGAGGGATGTAAAACATGGCCATTTATAATTTAGGTCCCGGAAAAAAAATTGTTTCAGCAGGTATATATTGGAGAAGTTATAGATAAATGAAGTGAAGCTGGTTACTAAACTTTCACAATTTGGCTACTAAAACAAATCATGGACATAGAAGTCACTAACTAGAGGTGTCCAGCAAAGATAATGAATGAATTAAACATAAGAAAAAAAAACTAACATGAGACAGAAATTATCCATTTTAATCCCATTAAATATTCTTGAGGCGCATTGATGAATACGCCTAGTGGAACAAAGTGGAACAAAATTGTGTAGGACATGCATTTTTTTTTTTTATTACTGTGACGGATTCTATACACCCTGAATATGCTAAAGCCAAATTTTTAGGTGGGGTTACAAAAACAATTTTTTTGTTTAATTTAGTAAGCTTATTAAAAATCACTTTATTAAATTAATTTGTTAAATATGCTATCAGTTTTATATCTAGTTATTCATAGTTCAGGAAGGTTGGAATATTTTTGCTGTGAGATTTCATGTTCATGTAATAAAGACTCGCCTAAGAATAATGTCATTATTATTATATTTTTAGGTACTATGGATATCGCAACCCAGGCCATGAAAGTGATACAAGACTGAAGGTATTTGCTAATTTGAAGCATCTTTTTTTTGGCAAAGATGTCCTTGATGTAGGCTGTAATACAGGTAAATAACTTAACCAGCTAAATATTACTTCATTTAACAGTTTTCATGTGGCCCTGTTCCTAAAATGTTTCATTTAAATTAAACCTGGATCTTTCAAATCTAATATATATAACCTTTTGGAATTATTTGTTTGTAAATTTTTGTGTGTGTTAGCTTTGAAATATTAGACACTAATATTAATCTAAGTCATTGAATTAAATAAGGGCACAAGTATGTCATTTACTTGTTTTTCAGATACCATATTTAAAATTGTATTCCCATAAATTCATAATTATGTTGTTTATGCTCATAATCTGTGTCATTTTCATCATACATGAAACACTCAAGATAGACAGAAGATAGTATTGGACCGAATCCATAACAGGAACTAACGATGAACTAAGCAGTTCCCAACCTGCTGCAATGCCAAGCTAATGATGCCATCCCACATTCTGTTCTCTATTTCTCCTATAAAAAAATAGCATATATTAAGGAACTTGAAATTTAAGCTGTACAGAAATGTTTTTTGATACAGTGGACTTTTTTTGATACGGTGGAAATAGGGGAGGGGGAGGTTTGGAATTCCGAAATATCTCCTTTATTATGAGTCAGATGGAAAAATGTTGTAGAATAATCTTGTTAAACCATTGATATTCTACAATTGTTCCTCTTTACATTTATTCATTACTCATATAATAAGAGAATTATTCGTATTTTCTTGTTTTTAGCCTTCTGTAAGCCCCCACTTCTACTCATTGGATTTTTACTTAGAAATAGAGATTATATGGTGAGATGAGATTAGTAATATGATCTCCAGCACGTGGGAAGTCTGCTTAGTTTACGCAGTCTCTGCGTGACAGATTCTTTTTATTTTCGAAGCTTCTTTTTGGCCCACATTTCATTAAACATTTTGGTGCTTTGTGGCAGTGTGGTGCCTTAATAAATGACATTCCCTTTAGCATAATGCTTTTGACACATTTGATTAAACCTTCACTATCCACCCTCTATAATTTGCTCATTTAACGACTTTTAATATTTATATTTTATTTCCAGGTGTAGTGAGTGTGTCTGTAGCCCGAGATCTTGGAGCAAGATGTGTAGTCGGAATTGATATTGATAAGAGTCTTGTGGAAGCTGCAAGGCGGAGATTAAGGCGCTCTTCGAAGGAATTTCCCGCTTCAATGCCACTTGTCTATGGGCCTCTTGACGTTCCAGGTGTACAAGAGGCCAACACTTTCCCTCATAACCTTACCTTTATACAGGTATTGATTTATATAATTCAGTTAAATTCTAAGGACCTGTCCAATTTTCCTTATTCTATTCCTATTATTCTTACTTATTATTATTCTATTATTTTGAATTTTACTAAAATATAGATTTATTTACTCCCAATCAAGTCTCAATTTGAATAGCAAATATATAAACTTTCCTTCAGTGACATTCAGTATTAAGATTTTTCTAACTTACTTCCTCTAACTCTCAAAGTTTCAAAAATCCCCCCCTCTAAACTCCCCCACCCACTGGTCCGATTTCAGCCATTAACGAACTTGATCTTCCTTTTTACATAAAACGATTAAATTCCGAGTTTGGTAACGATCAAACAAAAATTGCGACTGCTAGAGCGTTAACAGACAAATATATATATATATATACTAGCTCAGATACCCGGCTTCGCTCGGGAATTCATTTGAGTCTGAATGGTGATGGTATATTTTTGGCAAGGCTTTACTTTGCACAATATTTTGACATTTACCCGTTCCAGTGTTTAGGGTTAATACCCGTTGTTGGCATTTGTTAATAATAATTTTTTTTTTTTTTTATGTAAGACTTCACTGTCTTCCATATTGTCATATTTCCCGTTTCCTGTGCATTATGCATAGATTTGAATTATTAAAGACAAATTATTAACATACATTTGAATTAATTTTGCCAGGTGTGGTACCTGATAGTTCATATTGAAAAGAATTGTTGAGCAAATTTCTCTAAATAACAAAATAAACAACTTTTGTTATGTGCATATTTGCCGAAACCCCAATAAGAAACGAAATATCACTATTATTAATTTCAGGCCTCCCTTATAACCCCCACTCCTGCCCGTCCCTAGAAATGTTAGTATGGCTTATTATAAGGAAAGCGTTAGTGCTAATACACATATATTTAGTTCGGTGAGTCTTTTGTGCCAAATAAAATTGTTGACTCCTACTATAATTTTTAGTGTATAACGCCTTTATAGTTTGGTATTCGACGATAGTGTATATAACAAAACTTTCTCTAAATAACAAAATAAACAACTTTTGTTATGTGCATATTTGCCGAAACCCCAATAGGAAACAAAATATCGCTATTTTTAATTTCAGGCCTCCCTTATACCCCACTCCTGTTCGTCTCAGAGAACATTCATATACATAGCCTAAAGTCTAAGTAGTAATAATCATAAAGTAGTAATATACATACCAAGTTTCATGAACTTCGGTTCAGCCGTTTATGCGTGAAAAGGTAACAAATAAACAAACAGACACGAAAGAAAGATATAGCAGTTATGGTGTCTATGACATGTGAAATGAAAAGTTATCGAGAAATTTTGCGAAAAAAATCAATGTACAGACAGAGGTTACAATTTGATATATATATATATATATATATATATATATCAAATTGTAACCTCTGTCTGTACATTGATTTTTTACATATATATATATATATATATATATATATATAATTTTGAACGGACCTCATTTTCATCATCTCCTGGGTAGGATCGATGGGCATTTGAAGAAATTTTTCGAAACTCACATCATGAGTACGACCTCAATAGCTGATTTCCCTTAAGGGAAGTCTGCTAAAAATATATGATCAATTATTATTATATACAGTGTTTTGGTTACCACAGTCTCTAGTAGTACACATCTTGTGAATGTCTTTTTCTAAAAACATACAGTTTTTGTGGCCGCTTTGACTCATGAACCATAGTGATCGCAAGTGCAATAACTACAGTGGCTGCATGACTGTTAGCCACAGTCAGGACCCAACCTCGGTGAGTCACTCTGTTCCGGGCAAGGTTATCTGGGTGCCATTTGTTCAAGCCTGCCTGCATAGAGGTAGGAGTAAAGTGACAAGAAGTTAATCCATTCCATAATGTATGTCAACACATGTTTAGATTTTTATTTTGAAAAATCAAATCTTTTTCAAGTTATTAGTTAAGTTCATTTAGATTATAATAACTTAACAGTGTGTTTTGTTTTTATTTTGTGTATCCATTCTTTTGGATTCTGTAAGTGTAAGATTTTGCATTATAGTTGCAGAGTTCTTTAAAATTACTATCAGACAATTACATGTCATATTTGTATTTATTTTTTACATTCTGAGTTTTCCAAACTTCATGATCGTGGACCACATTGTTGTCAATGTAATTCATATAGCAAAACTGAGAAAAAAACAATGCAGGCCATATATATCACAATTCTGCAGTATTTCTGTTCTACTTTGTCAATGCCTCCAATAATGGAATAGATTCATTTTTACCATTTGGTTTCCTGTATGGTATTTATAATGATACATCTTGATTCTAACCCTAAATACGATGTGTTGGTTTCACCAGGCACATCCAAAGATTTCATATGACATCATCAATTAATGTTTTATTTTTTTGAGTCCATAATTTTTATTTGACCGTTGTCATACTGGGTGTTACACTAAAGATCATGTTCATTACATCAACAAATTAAAGCAGGAGACGGGGCAAAGAGGAGTAAAATACATAATTATATATATTTCCATTGTGTGTCAGATTTTAACATGTTATTTAACTATCACACAACTTGGCAGTGCGTTATTTTGCAATTCACTGTTCATTTCATTGAGTTGAAAAAAAAAAAAAAAAATACATGTAATTAATGTTGTTGCAATTGTTTCAGGGTAATTATGTTCTTGAAAGTGATGTGCTAGTGGAATTGGAGCAGGCCCAGTTTGATGTAATCCTTTGCCTCTCTGTAACAAAGTGGTTTCATTTGAACTGGGGAGATGAAGGTTTAAAAAGGGCCTTCAAAAGAATGTTCAGCCAGCTTAGGCCTGGTGGAGTTTTGATTCTAGAACCTCAAGACTGGTCTTCTTATAAAAGGAAAAAGAATCTCACTGTAAGTATGGATCTATTAAAACTAGATTAAATGGTTATTTGATATCCAAACCGCTGAAGGTTTGAATTTATTAACGTATTGTAGAAAATCCGGTCTTTTGTAATGATTATGTTTATCACAAGATTCAAATATTTCTCCATTTTTGTGGAATTTCATTATTTGTAACCGCATGCTTTAGAATGAAGTATCTCACAACTCAGAAATCTCAGGGTTTGAAGATGCCTTAATTTCAGCCATTGGTTTAAAAGGAGAAATCTCCCCATAAGACATTACATGCCACACTCCTTATTACTTTATCCACTTCCTTTTAATATTTTTATGAATAAAAGTAATTGGAGAGGAAAGAGAGGCCTTAACAACTATGAAGTGGTTGATAATGAGTTTAAGTAACCTAAATTGTGTAAGAAAGATGGTCCAAAGAAATTGATACCAACAGAAAATTGGCCATTATACCTTATGTGAAAGGAATGAGAGAAAATATACCGAAAGTTCTCAAGGAGCACAGTATGAAGACAATTTTCACTACTGACTGGGAAAAAAAAACCAGAAGGTATTAAATTCAAAAGATGACTGCAGTTCAGAACTCCAGGGATGTACAGTATCAGTATCCCATCTACGTTTAGAAAAGAATACATTGAGGAAAGGGGCAGTACAAGTGTGTGAGTGTATCTACAAGAGTTTCTGAGCACCTAAAATTAGTTCTGAAATCTAGAGTAACACAACCACTGTAGCAGAATATTTCTATAATTGGAATCACCAGATAAAATTTGACCAAGCCAAGAGAAGAAGAAATTGTATAAACTCTGGCCACCAGTCTAAAAGATCAATACATATTTATTCCTGGGAAAACAGAAGGAACAATAATCCAAATGATGACTCGGATGTATAGATACAACAATTTCGACCTTGGAACTGGTGTAGACAAGTATAAATATATTGAACAAGACAGCTGACATTCATTAGCTGTTGAGATTCCTTTGGGAAACAAGAAGTATTACTAGCAATACATTGGTAAATAGTAAAATCCATGATAATAATGATGAAAATCCCTGAAGAACTTGACAATCATGATGTGGATCTTGGTAGTCTAAGAAAGCATTCTAAATTTTTCTTCTTTCTCTCGCAAGATTGTTAGGTGAAAGTAAAAGAAAGTGCTCATTTGATTTCCACCAGAAGGAAATTTAGCTCACTAGTTTGCTACTCTAATGCATTAGTGAAGTAGAAAGAATTTCAAACATGGTAGTTGAACACTGCACCTCCTCCCTTTTACTGGAGACATCCCATTAAAGGAGCTTGGAAATTACTGGTTGTTGTTTAGGTTCGACTATCCCTTGCAATGATACAAAATCACTTAATTACAAAACCATTACCCAGTGTTTAAATCATTATCTTAGTAAGGTGACTTCAGAGTTCGACTTTCTTCATAGAATATTTGGATTACTCTGGATAGAGGTTACTATAACAATGATACAAGACTAAAAGATCTGCTGTTCAGGGTCCAATGTCTCTGTCACAAATGTAAGTGCTCCTAGCACCCCTAACCACCTCTAAGGAGAGCACAAGGAGGAGAATCTTGTATAGGGTTCATAGTTTTCATATTTCAGTATTTTTTTTTTTATGTTAATAATTTAATTTTCAGGAAACAACATGGAAGAATTATCAAAGCATACAGCTGTTCCCTGCTAGGTTTTCCGAGTATCTTCTTTCTACTGAGGTAGGCTTCAGTAAGTGTGAGGTAATTGGAGCACCAGTCCACCCATCGAAGGGATTCCAGAGGCCAATCAAGATGTTCACTAAAGGGGAAACTCCGTTGAGCAGTAGAACACCTCGTGAAGATACTAGCGCCAGCTTAGCTGCTACTCCTTCAGAGGGATCGAGTGGGTTGGGACCAACGCCTCTAAGAGAAACAGAAGACATGACAGTGGACTCTAAAGACAGTCATGATGTACAGCTTCCTCCAAAATGTGTAACTGATACTCCAACTAAAGGTGAATTGGTTAGGACTGATTCTTCAGTTGAGGTTAACAAGGATTCTAGGTCGGCTAGTGATAATTAATTTGGGAACATATATGAAATTGCTTGAACTTTTCCCCTTATTCATTATTAATAGTCACTAACATTCACTTGCCTATCTCTCAACAGAGCCACCTTTGAATGTATAATTTATATGCCTGAAGCATAGTGTAAATTTTATATTTGTCTGTAATTAAATGTATATTTATTGTAAATTATTTCTTGTATGTAGAAATTTCTTTGTTAATATTTCTAATTTTGTGTATTGTTATAAACAGAGGCACATTCCAAAAGAACATGTGTACTTGTTGTTGTTATTGTTAACTGATCATTCAATGAACTGATCAGACATTTTGTAAAGCATCGAAGATAATACTAGAATAAAAATATCTTTTTTTGTTTTCTTTTTGTAAATTTTATGAAGAATTTATTCATTTTTCTTTTAATATTTTGTAGCTATTTTTAATTTTCACCATTATTGTTATTGTAATAAAACTAATATTTTCTTAAATGACAAGAACAAATCACATTGTTCTTAGTGCAAAACTAATATGAAATGTTTATTTGTTTACTATATAATTATTGATATTTATGTTTTTAAATAATGATTCTTAACACATCATTTACCTTATGGTATGGCTTGGGGTCATATAAAGAAACTGATTCTCAAAAATATTTTATGTCTTCTCATCACCTGCCACATGTTTATTTTTTGAGCTCTCACTCATTTAGTAGCTTATTTCTTTATTTTTTTACTTGGCTTATTTTACAATTGTTTACTTATTTAATTCAAACATATTTTGTTTTGTTAGTAGATAGAGGAAGATGGGGAGTGGTCAATGTTTTTAAAAAAATGAATTAGGGTTATTAAATTAAAATGTTTAAATAAGTTGTGGATAATTTTATTTTTGAATGGAGTTGAGGAGGTTCACATTTATATATGTGTTTACAAATGAATGAAGTAAGACAAATGATAAAATCCATTTATCATAAATTTTTAATGGAAAATGACAACAGATTTTGTTTGCCATTATTATAAAACAACTGGTTTAGAGATTTTGGTTACGTTAGCGTATTCACAATAATAAAAGAAAAAAAATTTTGGATGTAACATCAAATCTTAATTTTAAGATATGAGAAATCCACGGTTTCATTGCTGTATTTGGAGGTTTTCTTTCAATTCAAAGCATAATTGAATCTCAGTTATGCTTGCAATTCAAAGATAAACATTCATTATCTTTATTGGGAAGATTATTCTGAATGATGTTGCTTAAAAAACCTGTCAGACAATCCTGTTGTCATTTTCCCCTAATGGATTGATGTAAAAAGAATAAATACAACATAAGGAGGCAAAACTATCCTATGCACTAATTATTTAATAAATTTACTTGTGAGCTATAATAGTTTGTTATTTTTGGTGAGATTACATGATCTCCTTAACAGGTGAAATAAAGTATGTTATTTCTATTTTCAGTTTAATTCATTGAAACTAGTTGTTTCTAAAAATAAATAAAAGGAACTCATCATGAACATATAATGAAATAAATATTTTTCAAAACACACTGCTCCGTTATGGGCTAGTCTAATAAATTATTTCCCTGTCCTAAATTACACATTCATGACTTTAAATTATTAAATACTATCCTCTCTAATGACTTTTATTTAAACTGAAATGAGTTTTAATAAAGCGTGGATTCAACTAGATTTTGTGCTATTGAGTATTTTTCCCCCTTTATTCTTCCTTTGTTTTTTTGTATTTAGTGAAAATAATCTAAACATGCTACCATTCTAAATAGGATCTCTGACCATCCCATTACTCCCAATTGCCATTGATATTTTCTTAGTAAATATGAAGATAGGGAAATAAAGTTCTTTAGTCCACACTCAAAGCCTATATATTTAGGAAGTAATAATATAAAACTGAAATTAGGGTTACCAAAAGTACTTGTTTTGATATTAATAATTTATTTAATTGTGTTTTTGCTGTACTAACTTTAATCATAAATATTTCAGAAAACAGTGCATTATGCAAAAGGCTATATATATAAAATTATTCTAAATATATAAACTCAATAGAACTCTTATTAGAAGGATTGTAAACATATTGAAGTTCTTAAATATCCTATACATTTGCTTTAGTAATTACTGGCATTATTAGTAATTGTTTTTGAGTATCTGCATTTGTTTTTAAGTTGCTTGACTATTAAACAAAAGTTTATTGGCTCATTAAATACCCTGAAGAAAAATGATATTTTCTGGCATTTTGGCTATAATGGCTTATTAGTTATCGAATCTTAATTATTGAAACCAAAATAGAATTGAAAATCAGATCATTTTCTTATATTTAAGTATCATATTTATTGTATTTGTAAATATGTTCAAATTATATGTTTATGAACTGAATGTTAATTATTATATAATTAGAGAATATTAAATAATTAGTGCCTGAGATAGTGTGTTTTATCAATGAAGCACATAGTATATTTTGAGCCCTCATTTTTTAGGTGATGATTTATTTCTTTGAAGACCTCCCAAAGTTGCCAATTTAAGAAAATTTCCTACTGGATATGATTTTATTTATTTATACTTAACTTTTCTTTAAAGTGCTATAAAACAGAAAAAATTTAGATAAACAAATGAGTTCAATAATAATGAAAATTCAGCTACTTAATTGACCTCCCTGCCACAAGTAAAAAAAAAATACATTGACTTGGACCATAAAAAAGAATTAGTAGTCATTGAAAACCATCTCTCAGTTATTTAATAATTTTGAAAGTGACTTAATTGAAATTAATGTATTGTTTATTTATGTAATGAATCTTAAAAAGTATTTTTGTTTGTAATCTGATGTACTTGTTAATATTTGTATGTACTTGTACAAATCAAATATATTGTCATATTTTAATTGATGAATTGCTATATAATTTATTTATTTAAGTGAAGAAGGCTTATTTATTTACAATAGACATAAATAGAATATATTTATTCAATAAAGAAGCATATTTTTACTTAATAATGTTATTTTTTTATATCGTCGATCGTTATTTTTTTAAGATTTTACTTTTGATTTTTAATTTAAATCTTCAAATTTTGTACATTTTACTGAGGGAAGAGGTATTTAATTTGATATTTATTAAATTGGAGACCACTATACCTATCAATCTTCGTTATATTATCTTGTGTTTTAACATTCAACAAATTTGTACATAGAAAAATACATTGGTGTTTGACAATAAGACACAAAAAATAATTATGAACTCCAAAAAATAACACCTCTTATATATTTGAAATATGAATAAAGATAATTTATTCCCTTTTTAGAAATGAGTAGTGTTCTTATTCACATAGTTTTTTCTCCTTTATTTTAAAAATCAAGAATTCTAAATGTGAGAAAGAGACGTAACTCAGACATTTGAAAATATTAAAGATAATTTTATTTATAAATCCACTGGATACTGTTTATAACTACCAAAAAGTGATTCAGTGATTTTTAATGAAATAGCCATTCTATGTAACTTTGACCTTTGGCAGTAAAAATATGTGTAATGAAAATTTAATAATAAGAGGGAAAAAATGGGAACATTTATTAATTCTTGTTTGTTCCAAATTTTCTTATGATGCCAATATTATAATATTGAAATTATAGTATACAAATAAGGTACCTCAAAACATTAAGCAAGTCATGAATACATACATGTCTTTCTCATGAAAGACCATTTATGTGTATAAAAATTCACTTGAAGCATCTGGTTCTTTAGTCAATTTTTTTGGGGCATATCTTTTCAAAGCAAACTCTGAACACAAAAAAAGATTAGGCTTTATAAAATTGTTTGGTGCAGGGAGGTTAAGTGAAAAGGTTAATATAGTTTTATGAAATTCTACTTATGACAGGCAACCCTGCCTTTATTTATGCCATGTTGTATACTACAGATTATGTTTTAACCTCCAGTACTAATGGGGAACTGAATTTGTGGCCAATATTTTTTATAAGTAATATTTATATTTCCATTAAACTCCACATTGATTGTGACGGCAAATTTTCAACAGACATGACATTTTAGTAATTACAGCTACTCCAATGCTGTAGTTAATGTTATAGGTAGTATCCAGTGTGCAATACCTAAACCTTTTGCTATTAAACTTTGTATGGAATAAATTGTTTAAAAAAATATTTGTATTATTTTTCCCGAGACTTTTAAAATTAGTTTCTTTATGCTACAACTTATTTTTCATTATTGAATCACCTTTGTTGCAGAAGACAAAAATAAATTAATAATCTTTCACTGATTCAGTTATTCAATAGGATTAAGCATTTGTGTTTAAAGCGTTCTTTAAAATGTTTTGAAATGTGTCAAATTAGGTATTCAAACCTGGACATACAGTGACTACTTGGGGGAAAAAACACAAAAAACAAGCAATATCCCTGTCACACCAAAGTTGAGTACTTTATTTCTTTTGTTTCTAATTTTTCTTCTGAACAGTTTTTAATAATGCAATATTTGATAGGAATTTTGCTAATATAAATGCAAGTAATACAATTTTTAGTTTAATGAATGGAAATTAAACACTTTGAGATGTAGTAAAATACTTGCAGTTTCCTAACTACATATATAAATATAGTAGAGTTGTAATAAGGTCAAAAGGCATAATTGTAATGAATTATATTCCAGTACAATGTATTTATTTTATGATATCTAGGTCAAAAGGTTTACAGACATTATTATTAAGATCTTAAGGACAATTTTATTGAATACTGTATAGTTTGTTCCCAGGAATATAGTGTTTTGTCTAATTCCATTGGGTGTCGCCTATTTACTGGTACTTTAAGTATTATTATTATTTATTAACGTCCACTTTTTGCAAATTAGGCTAATTGGGACGGGTTATCTACAGGTTACCACCCTTTTCTAGCCAGGGTGGGATTTTAGGATGTTATTTAATGAATTTCGTCACTAAATAATTTCCTTTGCCCAGGCGAGAATCGAACTCTCCACTCTAGGTTTACCATGTGAGATAAAGGTCAACGCTTTAGCTCGCATCTTTAAGTATTACCTTTGATTATATTTTGTTGAAACACTCCCACTCCATCACTTCAAAGCCATGAATATTTTGAGAGACAATTTACGATATTTGATTAATGTTTTAAACTCAATTTGGTCTCAAATTCTGTTAAAAAAGTCCATCATGCAGGTGCTGAGTAAATTAAGCAGATTTCTCACTGCTCAAATGATATGCTGATGATATATCAAATTCAATTTTCTTTTTCTCTATATATATGAAGCCTATGTTAGCGCAACATCAATTTTAAGTTCAACTTGAGATCAATAGTGATAGAATTCCTGATGAGTGAAAAACCCATGAGAACGAGTGGGGACTAACTAAATGCTGAAAACATAAAAATACAAATAACTCACTCAGTATTCATGTTGAAGAAAAAGTATGAAGAACAAAAATTCTTGGACATTAAATGATTAACTAGATTGATGGTATATCATTTTTTCAATCCGACTCAAAATAACATATATTTAAATTTTTTTATTTCAGCCCCCTCTAAGCCCCACCTACTGGCCCGCACAGCAATTAACAAATTTCATCATTAGCTTTATATGAATTGTTTGAATGTTGAGTATGGAATTGATCAAGTAAATATTGAACTCTTGAAAATATAATCATTACTGATGATGTCACATCGAATGCATCTCAAATTATAAAGATTAAATGTAAAGCATATTTGATATTTAAGCTAGGAAGATACATGAGATGAAAAGGAGTTGGAGTTTACTGAAGCCTGAAAAATAGAAAAAACAAAGATCTTGGATAACATTTGAGATGAACCAATATTACAAGGAAATTAAATTTGCAACAAAAAGGATTCTATAAAATTTTTCTCTCCTCCTGATCAGATTTTGCCAGTCGATTAATTTAATCTTTAGTTTTACATATTGAGTGTGGTAATGATCTTACAAATATTGTGACCATTAGAGTGTTAACAAAGACCTCTTTTTCATCATCTACTAACTTGGTTGGATCGATAGATATTTTTAGAAACTCACACTTTACAACCTAAATAGTTCATTTCCCATAAGGGGAATTGCTAAAATGTTTAAGCTTAAATATGGGCCCTATAACAAATATCAGATAGAAATACATAGTTCTATATTTTGAATTTCAATTTATAAGAATTGGAAACAATAGCAAACTTTTATTGCATTTAAAACCACCAGTTCTTTGAAACAGATAATGGTTTTATTCAATTATGAACACTCTGGAAACTAATTATCACTTGAATGAATTTGAGAATGATTTTAGTTTTACAAAAGCTGACTGAAATAAAGCTCAACTAACAATTCAGGCTGACAGGGAAATTCTAATATTTATAAAATATATTAGCCATTTATTTTTATGGTGAAAAACACCATTAGTAATAACTAATAGTTTACTTATTTTTTTCTCTAATATCAAGAATAATTATTTATTTATTATCTACAAACTTATTCTACATCTAGTACCACACACAAGACATTAATCCATAAGCTGTGCCTAAATGAATACATATTGGGCCTTGTTATTCTAATTGATGAAATTAAATAGTAGCCATTTCCAGTTATGAAGAAACCTCTTTTACTGAAGTTCATAAAAATAGAGACATGGTGGTTGTTCTTGCACTCTCGGAGTTCAAGTGTCAGAAATTATCAAAGAGTTTCTTAACCCCTTTGGTCACATATGACAATAATTCGTCTCATTTTAAATGGGAAATCTGAACTTCACAGGAGGGAAGGCTGTGTGTGGATTCTCCCACCTCCCCTTCAATAGGCCTTGAGTTTTGGAGAGAGTCAGGGGTTGGTTAAGGCCTAATGGATAGGTAAACATTCATTCCTACTTCTCAGTGGCATCAACAAAAGTCCCCAAGACTTTTCCAAGTATGTTTATTACTATCCATATGCAGGATGAACGCGGGAATCAAACCCGCCACTCTAGGTCTACCAAGTGAGATTAAGACCAAGGCCAAGAAACAGCCAACCTGAGCCCCTTTTAATTAATTAGCTCTTAAATTTAATCCTCTGTTTCACAGTTATTCATTGATGTCTAGTGGAAGCGTCATCATAGGTTCTGATGAACAGAACTGGGAACAGTCAACATCAAGCAGTAGGACAGTATTTTTGGCATTCTTACAAAAACATGGTAGATTGAAAGTTTTTTGTAAGTTTCGTAAAGCGCCTGCAACTTTCATTAGCATTGTTTTTATACAATGCATCACTCCGAATTTTCATCCGTAAATTGGTAGAACTCGATTGGCTCTGCCTTATTAATTGACATTGTGGATAATTAATTTAACCCCATAAATATCCTTCAGTTTTGTTTTTATTGTCCTGTGTCTTCTGATGTGATTCAGAAAGTGAAATCAGAGTCAAGTGAGTCCATAATTTCCTAGGAAAAAGCAAATTTCTTTAATAGGATTTGAAAGATGTCTTCTTTTACTTCCTTCTGCTATTCTTGATTTAATGAAGTCAGTAACAATCATAATGGCAAATTTTTCAGTAGTAACTAAACCATTGCTAGGCAGTTTTTACTTCTGATCTCGTATATTGTTTCTTTTCTTGGCAGGCAATCTTGCTGTATGCAAAATAAACTAAACCATTGGGTTCTATTTTTCACTTTCGTCCCATTTTGTGAAACAGTTGAGAGAACACAGAATAAGGATTTTAATTTTAACCCTTTCCTTGCGCAAAGCCACTATAGTGGCTTTGCGCAAGGAAAGGGTTAAACTGATAATTATTATTGAAGAGGTTCTTAAGCTTTCCCTTTCAACATTTTGAGTAGATGTTAAAGGATCATTAGAATATTGCAGGGCAATAAACACTTTACTCTCCTAATGTAGTTCTTTCTCCATATATTACTAACCAATAACGACTGGATTGCTGGAAATCTGAAGGTTTTATTGCCATCCCTCATTTCACTAGCTCCCATCAACATGGATACACTTTTATCCAACACTATATTCACCAACCTCAGATTCGTCATATTCTCTCATGAATTAGACAATAACTATCTGTAGCATACTAATCACTCCCAAATATAATACACTGTCTTGTTATGTAAGTAACTAACATTTGTTATGGGAGCTGAAGGTACATTCTAAGCTATAAATACAGAATGTGAACATGGAAAGAGACCGGCAGGGCATCAAAGAAGAAATGTTGGGACTTAAAATACTTATACTTGAAAGAACCTTACAAAGGAGTGTGGGAGAAAAGTTTTGCGACAAAAAATATCTGCAATGCTAAATTCTTGTTATCTACATAAAGTTATAAATAATTATTATTCCATATTTATGATCTAATTACCAAATAAGTCTCTTTATTTATATTGAACTATCAATTTTCCAGTTGCACTTGCTCATGAATTAAGTTTGTTGCCATAACAGCATTGGACTTCACATTGCCACACTTTCAAGACTTCTTCAGACTAACTCACACAATTAGGGAAGTTCTTATTCTGCATTCTCTGTCCTTCTGCAGGGGCTCCATATTTAGGGATTATTTTAAGGTAGTCTGTCACTGCATTGCTCTCCCATCTTGTTTAATCTGCAATAACTAGAAAGAGTTTGGTTTGACCAACAAAGGTGTTTGTTTCTACTCGTTAGCCTGATGTTTCCATTATTATTACTCTTAACCCAATGCTATTCAGATATGAATTCCTTATTACTATTTTATGCTGCCCATAAAAAGAACAATTCAAAATTTGCCTTTGAAAGTAAGTACCATTCCGAAGCAGTTGTACCATTATTTAATTTCATTATTAATTGTTAGCTACTGTTAAATAGTGCTCATTGTGTTCTGCTATAGATAGTTTTGGTATAATTCTTAACATTCACAACATTAATCTTCAAGAAAAGGGGAGCAATTTATGCTACTGTTACAATTATGTTAATTTCATTTTTATATTTTAGTGCAACAGTTACACACTATAGATTATTCATAACCTTTACTCAGGGAGTTAATTATCATCTTGTATTAC
This sequence comes from Riptortus pedestris, assembly GCA_019009955.1. NCBI lineage: Eukaryota > Metazoa > Arthropoda > Insecta > Hemiptera > Alydidae > Riptortus > Riptortus pedestris. The sequence goes on along the minus strand of CM032231.1, from coordinate 76,946,260 downwards.
TCATGGGTTCAGAGAATACTGATATTTTTTTCTTTATACATATCGATATTTGCCCTTTTACCAACTAATTAACTTTGTTGTGCATGTACTAAAACAATGAACTTTCTAGGCTGTTATAAGTTCATTTGAAATATAGTTGTTAATTGAATTATAATTTAATGATGTTCTGTGTTTAGAGTCACTTAAATTATAACATGTGTTATGGGTTATGAATAATTTTTCTCTTACTCATTTCATTTACATGCTTAGAATACTGGTTGTCGTGCGGTAGGCTACCCTTGCAGAGGCTCCTAAGGTTCCTACCATGAAGTTCTTCCCCGGAGATTCTGAATGAGAGAAAGATGGAAACCGTCAATACTTTCTACCTTCTTCGGGTAAGCTTTTAGAATTATTTATTATATTTTTGAAACATACAATTTTTTTTTTTTTTTTCATAAAGCTACACAATTTATTAATAAAATTACTGTTATTTTATCCAAACATTTGAAAACTGAGGTAAAATTAGGGATAGAATTGGGTTAGTGGTTTCCATTACTTTTCAATAGAACTAAAGAAAGAGTGATGTTCATCAATTTTATGGCATAGAAGATATAGAATCCCATAAGATTTTTCATGTATTTCGGTATTAGTAACATGCTATTTTTTCCCTTTTAACGATAACTTCAATTCATAACTAGTTTCATGTATTTTGTTATAATATCTTAAGGTAAAATCATACTCCTCTCCTCCAGAAAACTTGTGACTATTTATTTGATTTATTCCAAAAAACTTCCCAGGTTTTTCAATACTCATGTTTGATTTCCTCCAGAAATGTTTTAGCAGAATGCAGATGATGGTGAGAGAAATTTGAAACAATGCCATTCCATGCTCAACCTTCAAAAGAAAGCTTGAAAACTTCTTATGAAGAGATCTTCACTTAGAAGAACTATGCAAAGCTACCTTTGAATCATCAGAACAAGCAATTATTTATTTAAATCTATAGTGTAAATACAAGTTATGGAAAAAAAAAATCAACAAATAAGACATATGCATAAAGATTAAATAAGTTCTGTGCCAAATGTATTACTAACATTGGTGGTCATTCCAGCATATGATCTTAAATGCAATACAGTTAGTTAGGAAGTTTTAATGATAAAAGTTTTTCCCCCACAAAAAAGTGTTTATTATATTCTAAAACTTTAAGAAATCTAAAACTACATGGATTTGATTTTGGGTTTTGATTCTGTCAGGATGATATATGAATCAGTTGATAGTTAAAGTTCTAGGTAAAACATATTGTTACTTGCTATAATTTGAAAGAAATCACACTTAATAGATATGACTTATTTATGCTGATAATGGACTCTGCTAAAAAATTATCGACCAAGGAGAAACTTTTAGTAGTATGTCTATGCATTTATACATGAAGAATTTGTGATTTCTATAAGCAATATGACTATTTGTATTAAGAATGTAGTGATCAGGATTTAGTTTATTGTAAATTAATTACATTTCTTTGTAAAAAACTTCCTAGAGAACCATATACACAATATTTAATATCTCTTTCATAACTTGTTTTGCCCATCTTTACCATTAAAATTCAATTAGTTGAAGAGCTTTAATTTTTTTATCATGATTATTTTATCCCTATCCCATTGGCTCATTTCATCTGAAATACCCGAAATACAGAAAAATATATACTACTTGTTTAAGCATTTATTATTATTTATTTATGCACCACTTTTTGATACCTGTAATTGAAATGGGGTTTCTACAGGTGACTACCCATTTATAGCCAGGCTGTACTTAGGATTTTATTTAGTGTATTTGCTCCTAAATAAATTCTTATTGCTCATCAGATTTGATATTTTAAAGTGAAGATGTAGTTTAGTAAGTACATTAGAAACAATAGAGGTTTTAGGTTTTGTATACAGCCAGAGAGTACAAAAAAAAAAGTTTATTAATATAAAAATTAGACACACTTTTAAATAATACATTATTTTTTAGCTCTGAATAGAGTTGAGGGATTTTCATTCACATTATGTAAGTAAATGTTTTTTTTTAAATATCTTTGTACAACATACTTTTGATTTATTTAATTGAAAGAAAGCACTAAGTAGGTGTACTAATGACCATTTTTGAAATTGTATTACACAACACAATTAAATTAATGGTCAATTGTATTGTATATATTGGTTAGATATTATAATTTTTCAATAAAAAAAGTAACAACTTCAAAGAAAAATATTTCAAAGAGGAGAATGATTGAGATCTAATTTCAAATATCACCTCAAAACAAAAGAAATATGAATATTTTGCTCTTACCCATTCAGTGCCTAGAGAAAAGTATTCATACAATGGTATAAACATTTTACATATTGCAAATAAATTACAAATAGCCTTAAATATTTCATAAATGGTCAGTATCTGACCATTTTGTACAACCCTCAGAGGTAGTAAATTTCATATATACCCCATCTAAAAAGATCTTGACTTTTAATTTATTTTAGGTCTTGTAGAATCTTACATGTACAATGTATATTGAAAAGTGTGTTTGTTTAAAACTGCCTTTTAGGTTCAATAAGAACAGAGTTGTTTATAAAAACAATTATAAGAGGTACAAAGATTAGTTGATCTAATTATTCTTTTGATTATTGTTGGCCGTTTATTCACTAGTTTATTTCTTAATGACTAATGTTTATATCACGTAATATAAAGTTTAATATTTTTTATTTATTACTCAATGGTGAGTGCTACTGAACCAGTTGAAATTATTAGACTGCGATCTCTGTAAGCTAAAAATAGCTTATTTTTAAAAATGAATAGCTTTTATTATTTTATACATTTGGAAAATAATTGATCTTTAATTATAGATTTAGTCTTTCTGAATGCTGATTCAGACGTTTCTGTTTCATACAGTAAACAATTATTTTAAATTCTTGTTTACTGCTTTACTACCTCTGAGTTTTTTTATTTTTATTTTTATTATTATATTGACCGCTTAAGGTTCTACTTGTTCTGCCTCAGGTTCAGTCGCTTGCCCAGGTGCCATTCCGGGATTTCCATTAGCTGGCCCATGAAGGAGAGGCATTGCCCAAGATACTACTCCACAAGCCACCCTGGTTCCTGAGTTTCCAGTCCGGAGACTCTCTTTATCACCTCCTCTTCCATAGTCATCTTTCCCAGAGTGTATGACTAATCCCCTTCCAATGACAGAGTGTGGCCCGGTGAGAGTGATGATATGATCGGATTCTGAAATTTTGGCTATTCCATCACTACCAGCCATAATGTTGCCCAGGTCGCCAACATGCCTAAATGGGTCAGCTGGACCGCCATGATGAGTCTGAAAAAAATTATTTATTATTATAAGTCCTAACATTGAAATACTAGGATAGCTTCCTAATTAGAATATTCTATAATGTTTCCTTCAGTCTGATGACTGTTGGGGAAAGTGGCCCTTCTTCAAAGTTCTAGATTCCTTCTTTGAATTTGTGATTCTTCTAAGTGCTAGTGATATCTCAAAATTGATATCGTGGAGTAAATAAAATATTAGCCAAACACTGGTATAATTGAAAAGGGCAGCAATGGTACACTGTTACTAATAAAGAACAGCATTTAAAACTCTTTATTTAGCCTATTAACTGACGTTTTAACCACAAATATATACACAACACAATTAATAACAGTACATAGTTAATAAATTCCAATTATCTTTGATTCATTTTAAAAACAAGGAAAATATGCATATGTAATTCGTGGTTCCTAAACAGTTCAGCATTTATTATATAAATACAGACTACCAACTATAAACAAATCAAGACTATTGCAGTACAAAAAGACACAAAGGCGAATTACGTCTTCAAGGAGATCTGTTTTTAAAATATAATAAGCTATTACAAATATTTGGTGAACATGGTACTGACAGAATGTTTATTTATTGCTCTATGCTGCTATGGCTGTTCAGGTATATTGATGTTCCAATTATTTCTTCATTATTATTCATATTCACTGTTTTATTTTATTTAATTTTCTAATCAATTTGGCATTATTTATCATTGTTTTTGTTTCATTTATTGAACCATCTCATAATTAATTTATTGATATTATACATTAACATTTTAATTTTAATACATATGTGATGTTATATTGCATGGGGCATGTGAAAAAAAAATAAAAAAAACTTGTTGGGTGTGAGTGTGCTTTCGTGTACATGTGCGTTATGTGCATGCATACGTGTATATATTTATAACAAATTTGATCATTAAATTAAAAATATTGAAATTGAACTTCTAATTAACATAAAGAATTGACAAAGGAAAAAAAATTGACATATATAGAAGTTTATTTTTCATATAATTCATAATTATTCTTGTTTTATATATTTATTTTCAGTTACTATTTAGTAATGTTATTTTCTTCTTAATTTATGACATGATACTATTTTATTTTGTTTCATTATTCTTTTCTTTTTAGTTTGGTGTACTACGTCTTACCTTATGTATAATTAGTTGAGTGAAAGAAATGTTTTCGGTAACATCATGGTCATAGGAGATGAGGATTGTAAGTCCTCTGAAATATGTACATTTTAAAAGGAAATAGTGATGGGCTGAAAAAGATAAGGGAATATGTGTTTTCTTGTTCAATTTTTCAAATAATAAAGTATTCTTTGTACAAATTAAATTTTTAACTATATGCAATTTATTTCATTTAATGTAACAAAACACTATATTAGTACTGCATATATGTTTTAAATATAGAGTCTGAATATTGGTTTTAACTCTTTGACTAGTAACATCTTGTGTGTTTTATGTCTGGAATATAAATATTTTTTTAAAAATTTGTTTTGCAGCAAATACTTCAGGGGAGAAGATCAGAAAAACAGAAAAAAATTGTCAACTTCTCTGTATCAGAAAACTTGATATTTTTAAAGACTTTCTTTTTGTTTGTCAAAAAAACAAAACAATTTCCTTAATGGATATGTTTACAATTTTTATTTGTTGACCTTCTTTATTACCCTCTCTTATGACCAACAAATTGTATTTACTATACTATTCTCTATAAATCTTAAATTAAATAAAAAAAAAATGTTATTCACTTGGTACTACTATGGCTAATTGAGACACGTTATTTATTGGTTGGGACAGGGTAGGACTACAGATTTTATCTAATGAGGTTGTCACGAAATAAATTCCTATTGAGAATCCATGTGAGAATCAAATTTAGGATTCTGGGTTTACCAAGTGAGACTAAGACCAACGCAATAACTCACGTGGTTAATCTGAGCCCCCTAGCGATGGCAACAAGTACTAATGAACAACCAATGGACCCTACACTTACAATTTATTTTATAAATAAAATGAAATGTAAATGGTACATTGCTACTAGTGATTTAACTTCAAGATTTTTAAATATTTGCAAGTGGTAACTCCTATAAGAAATTTGCAAAGTATGTAGGTTTCCTGTGCAGGGGTATTTTTTTTCTTCCTTGATATAGACATTATTATTAATATGTTTCTATTTTTGTGTTTCTGTCTTTTGCTGCTGTTTGTTATTTCTTACTTTAATTTTATTGTTAGATTTTTCGTTCCTCTTTTTCTTATTGAAAATTATTGAATTTTTTATTTTTTTGATAATTTTGATTACACTTTTCATTAATCTTGTATCAGTGAATCACTAAAAGTGAAATGAACTAAATACATATATAGATTAATCAGCCATTAACAGTTTAAATATTTAATGCAATAAAAAAGATCTTCCTAATCTAAAGTTAATCTTAGATTAATTATTGTTAAAAAATTACCACATTGGCTAAGGCTGTTTATCATAAGTTTTTATTCTCCTGCTGTTTTTCAATTTATATGTGACTTAGGTTATCCTAATTTTAAAACAGCATTGTAAATGACCAGGAGGTTGAAATGTTTGCTGCTTTTAAAAAATAAAGAGATTCCAGTCAGACCTGAAGATATTATTTGTCATAAATACTTTTATTGGTTTAAGTAAAGATAAAGTGCAAATTTAAAAGTGATAATTAATAGATAGTAAAAGTGAATACTACAGAGTTCAATTGATTTCACGAGATTGCTTACAGGAAGGAGGGGATCAAAATACTAGGTCGGAAGTTAGTTTCTTCCTACTTCTTGAAACCCTTAATAGCATATATTGAGAATATTTGAGGGTATAGTGAATAATATTTACCAGGGTTGGATTGAAGTGTGCTCCAAGAGACTCGCATCCTTTGGAGAGGTCACCAAACTCATGGATGTGCATTCCGTGTGCTCCTGGGGTCAGTCCTGTTACGTTGCCCATCATCAATACTGGCCCTCCGGGGAGCTGAGTCAGCATCAGTCGGCCTGAAACAAAAACGATTCACTTAGAAACAAATTAGAACTCTTAGAAACATGTATCTATGTTTGGAAGTTTATTTCAAGCTACGTAACTGGGAAATATATAATTTACACAGTCACAAACATTGGGTGAAGAAGGATAGAATATTTTTAGGGCAGTTACTTGATACTCATTTTCCAGAAATCCAATTAAATATAAGCGGGGCTTTTCTTATATGCTCCTTGAGTCATTCCAATTTAATGAGATAGGATAAGTTTCGTTGGCATCACTACTCTCCCTTATCTTATTTTTATGTAATATTCCTTATTTACAACATTTAGGGAATCAAGTGTAATGTTGAGTAAGGTGCATTATCTATAATGTTTAATAAATAGCAAACAGAAAGGTTAGCATTTGCTTAAATTGTTGTGGAATATGCAGATTGCTATTTTTAAACAGAACAAACCTCAAGAAGATAGATTGATTGTGAAAACTATAAAATTAAAATGATTCCTTGATTAGTTTTATTGAGGAAACATTCCAAAAAGACTAAAATCACTTCTGAAATTCAGGGTTACTGTCTTTAAACATGTCTGAAAATATTGGCATTTTAGTCAGAATCTTTTTTTTTTTCTATTTATTGAAATGATTAAATGTCTTCTGCAATGGTTTTTTATAGAGGAAAATTACAGTACTAAAAGATCTTATTAATATATATCTAATGGATCATGAAATGAAAAAGCCTGTCCCATCTTCTGGAATGACAGATGGTCTCTTCCTATCATACTCTTTTTTTCCTGCAGTAAGACACCTATGTGAACAGGAATTTAAATTTAAGCTGGCTATCTATGAGTTGTTTAGTTACTCATAGTGAAAATCGGATGAAGTAAAGGTTCACTAGTGGCTGAAACCAAATAAACAAGTCCTTCCAGCAAGGGCTGTGCAAAGTAAGCTGATTTCCCATGTGCTCTTATGGCACACTTATGAACTCCTCTCACCACATATTCCCTATTTCTGTGTAAGAAAAAATAAACCGATGAGTAGAGGCAGCAATGGGGGGGGGGAGGTATACAGAAATCTCTGGAAACAAGAAAGTAGGAATAAAGGGAATAACTCGTTTAAAACTTGAGTTATAAAGATCAGATTTGTTACTGGCAGAAACCGGATATGGGTTTTATATATATATGTCTGTATAGAACCGCTCTTATTGGTTTAAATATATCATTAATTATAATCAAATATAAATTTAATGTTCTATAAATGTTATGTACAATTTTTTACTATCTTGATTATTAACTGAGATATTTGCATTTTTTAGTTTTCAGTCTTTAGTAAACCCCCCTCTTACTCATCTCATATTAACAATATTCTATTATGTTAGGAAGCATTTCATTTGAAGCTTAAATGTCAAATATTGTTCTTGTTGAACTTTTAATTCTTGAGATAAATTGCAAAAACCTGACGCACGCACGTGGGAAATCTGCTTAGTTAATGCAGCCCCTGAGTGATGGACTTTTTGTCATCTTCTAGGATATCAAAAAGCGCGGTAAAACGAGGTCGCCATGGAAAACATTTTGAGGAAGCCAAGGAATGGCCAAAGGATAAAATAATCAAGAGTGTGTGTGTGTGTGTGAACCTCATTTTCGTCATCTTTTATGTATAATAGAATCAATGGATATTATAAGAAAATTTTCGAAAATCTAGTCATGAATGTAAATAAAAACAGCTGATTTCCCCTAAGGGAAAGAAGTCTGGTACAAGACTCCAATATTTCTTCTTCTTGTATTAACAACGTGTAGCGAAGATATAAAAGACAATATATATTTTTCGGGGACTCATGGTGCCATTTTCCCACATTCTCTATTTTATGGAGATCATTATTGTCTACGACACTCATGAAGTGTGACTCAAGAGGCTTGTTTACAGTTTTGTTAATATTTATTCATCTTGACTGGAAGCTATGGGAAGTCGTGAAATACGCTGTCATTGTTCCCTGATAGCTACCCATTTCAAAATTTTTCTTAGGAAACCGTTATCATCAAGCCATCAACAGCACTTTGGAGGTTTTCTGACGCGTCACGTTTCGTAATAATTGAACAGACTGAGTCCGTCTAAACACAGTATGAAGTTCTCAATACATGGTTCATTTTTGTTTTTTCAAATTGTAAAATTTTAATTAGGACTGACTAAGAAAGACAAGTCCGTCACTCATGGGCTGCGCAAACGTAGCAGATTTCCCATGTGCTTGTTCGACACATTACTGATCTCATTTTATCAGGTATTGTCTATTGCGATATAAAAATCCGATGAGTAGAAGTGGGAACTTCTAAAGATTGAATACAAGAAAGTAAATATAAATTGCTTAATACTTGAGTTACGAAAAAATGTCTACATCAAGAATTGTAGAGCACACTATTTGAACAAGATTTGTCCCTTAAACGTTTTCGATCCCACTCACAATAATGGAGATATTTAGAATCTTCAAATTCTCCTCGCTCTACCCTTTTTTGACCTTAATCTCACATGGTAAACTTAGAGTGGTGATTCCTGCATGGGCAAAGGAAAAATTATTTAGTGACGAAATTCATTAAATAACATCCTAAGTACTTCCTTGGCAAGAAAAGGGTCGTAACCTGTAGATAACCCGTCCCAGTTAGCCTTAGTTGCAAACAATGGACATTAATAAATAATAATGATAAGATATATACTCGGGCCTGGCCATTAATACTATTAAGGTCTTCGGGTATTGACCGTGTCTTCATTTCTGTTGCTAACGCTTCGCTAGACATACTTCTAGCTTCCTCAGGGCTATCTCTGAGACTGAAGAGTTTTGTGTTCACCTCAGGTATATATATGAGTCTTGTCCGGTTTCCTTGGGCGGAGTCTTCCCTTCCAGGTGTCTACGGATACCTCTTCCGGTGGTCGTTCACCGCCTATACCGTCGTTCTTGTTTCTTGTCTGTGGAATGACGGGCTTAGAGTTTGCTGAGTGGGTATCCATCCTCACTGTTGAAGTTATTTGGGGATTTTGCTATTTCTTTGGCTTCTCGAACAAGTCTTTCTTGGTATCGGTCCACCTTTGCCAGCACCTTGACTTCATCGAATTTGATGTTGTGGTTGGTTTCCCAGAAATGTTCTGCTATTGCTGATTCTTCTGTCCGAAGCTTTTTCAAACTCTTGATATGTTCGGCGACCCTGGTGTTTATCAATCTGCCGGTCTGGCCAATGTATTCTGAGCCGCAAGAACAGGGTATGCTGTATATTCCTGGGATTTTTGTATGGAGTTGATCTTTGTAGCTGGTTAACGTGTGCTATTTTCCTGTCAGTGCCAAATGCTGTTTCCATTCCTTGCTTCTTGAGTATCCTTGAGATCTTCTCTGTTATACCTTTAACAAAAGGTATTACGGCTGTTTTCCGGGGCTCATTTCATTTGATTTTGTCTTCTTTTCCTTTTTCCTTTTTGAATTGATTTCTGATTTCTTCTTTCCCGTAGCCATTCTTTAGCAGAGCAGTCACCAGGTGTCTTTTTTCCTTTGGGAGGTTATGTGGCTCTGATATTCACACAGCTCTAGTGACTTGAAACGTTGGCAACAAAAATGAAGACACGGTCAATACCCGATAGAGATGGGATTTTACCCGGTAAATACCCAAATTCGGGAAAATACCTGGGAAAATACCCGATTGGGTAAATATTCGGGTATTTTTAAATTAGCTTCCCGAACTATTTATTTAGTTATAGATTCTAAAACTTTTGTGTTGAAACGAATTAATGTTTGACTCATCAACGTGTACTGAGACTGTACATCGCTTGCCGAGTCTTTGAAGCTGTCGATAGCTCCTTATGCGGGCTCCGGCACTTCTTTTGTCGGCTTCCAGCGTTGCCTTGCCAACAACAAAGCGCACAAACGATTTTAAAAATAGAGACTAGTTGCCTCCAAACATTTCTTTTGTTGAATAATTATAAATAAATAAATAATAATTATTAATTATTATAGTTAATAATTATTATTATGGTTAATAATTATTATTATAATAGTTAATTATTATTATTATGGTTAATAATTATTATTATAATAGTTAATAATTATTAATTATTATAGTTAATAATTATTAATTATTATAGTTAATAATTATTAATTATTATAGTTAATAATTATTATTATATTTTGTAAATTTCTTTAGTTTCAATATTGGCTTTGTTTTATTTCCTCACTTTTATCTCATTATTTACAGATTTTTTAATCAAACCTCAGTTTATTCATACCTCGCAAAATAATGAAGGTATAGTTTATATTGCATTTGTTCATAAGAATGTAAAAATTAATAAAAGGTGTGGCATTTACTGTAAAAAACGAAAATACCCATAACTTGGGTTTTTTTCCCCCATAAATACCGGGTATTTACCCATTTGGGAAAATACCTGGGTTTTTACCTTTTGGGTATTTACCCTTCGCCCATCTCTAATACCCGAAGACCTTGATAGTATTAATAATAATAACGTCCACTTTTTGCAACTAAGGCTAATTGGGACGGCTTATCTACAGGTTACCACCCTTTTCTAGCCAGGGTGGGACTTAGGATGTTATTTAATGAATTTCGCCACTAAATAATTTCCTTTGCCCAGGCGAGAATCGAACTCGCCACTCTAGGTTTACCATGTGAGATTAAGGTCAACGCTTTAACTCACATGGCTATCCTGAGCCCCCCCCCCTTAGCATTAATTTAATAATAAGATAAATCACTTTTAGAAATAAATTACTGGTGTAGGTAAAGTAAAAAAGGCCTCATACTTCTAGTAACGTCAGTTCTCTCACGGAGATTGAATAGTTTCTATTCAGTTTCAGAGGAAGCCCTGAGGATGGATGGTAGAAGTATATATAGTGAAACATGGACCAGATGCCTGAACATTCAGTCAGTACCCGAAGACTTCTATTGTAATATTGACAAGGTTAGTCTACGATTATATTTCTGCTATCGGTTTGAAATGAAGCGTTATTTGACTAATTAATTACACTTTATTATAATTTGTAATTCTCTAAGGAACATTTTTTTATTTCAACCCCCATTAGTAATGAATGATGTGAGAAGTTGATATTGAAGCTGTATACACAAACAAAAATTATTTCTGCTACTGTGAATACGAGAAAAGTAGTTAAAGTGTACCTGGTCCTTCAAGGACTGTAGCTCCTATTAAGACAATATTTTCTGTAATTTTTAATAACAATTATTCAACTCAGTTTTATACCAACTTCCTAAGGCTGCCTCTGATAGAATCAACCACTTTTACAGCTCTAGAGATTATAAATAAACTGCAAATGTGTCCCGCACATGGCTACGACGGTCCTGCATTTATTTGACGTGCCCTTGATCATTAAGTTGCCATTTATTTTATTTATTGCAAGGCGGGAGCGGCCCAAGTAACTCGTTTATAATTGCTCGTTTCAAAGAAGTCGCCATTAGAAACGCCAAGGCTTTCTGGTAGGCTTGTAAAAACCGATCAGACTGATATCTTCATGGGGCATTGAACATTTATTGGTATAAATTTAAATTCGAAAATGTACAGTTGCATTTATTTGTGCTAGTTTCCTTGTTTGAAGAATTTTATTCATTCAAGCCAAATTCATGTTTAATAAAATTAGATTCATTTTTAACCGAATCATTTTGTTTATGTCGGTAAAAGAAATTTAAGTCACCAGAAGACCCCTGATCAGAAATATTTAAGTTACGACCAATATAAATTCTACAATTGTAACGACCATATATATTTTTTTAATAATAATACTCTGTATTTAGTTATATAACTATTACAGCGGTCTGGTGGCCTTAGGTAGAAGGATAAATAAGTAAATAATATAGAACAAAAGAGAATACAAACAAAGTAACGTTCAACTAAATGAAATGCAAAACTTCAACATTTAGAATTTTAGTAAAAGAAGATACCACAACAAAAAATTAAACAAAATCATTGAGTATAATTAAAAAAAACAAAAAAAAAACTAATTATTTTATGAACACTAAGTAAAATTAAAAATAGTTAATCCACTCAAAGCTTCTATTCAAAAAGAACAAATGATCTTATCCTGAAGGCCCAAGTGATTTAATAATACAAATTTGAGAAGGCACTATTATCAATTGGCATGAGTAAAGACAGAAGCTGTTCTTCATTTCTTGCTGAATGTTCATTGTGTACAAGAAAGGTAACGGTCATATTGTTGTATCTTAAATATTAATGACGACATTCTATTTATTTATTTATTTGGTGATACGCAGTTCAAGCTATTTTCACCCTCGTGTAACCATGCTTAATTAACAAAATGGTAAAATAACCTGTGCTTAAAATTTCATATTTTTTTAAAAATTTTTAAATATGTTGCAATTAAATCTTTAACCCTTTAACAGCTAAGGAGGCGGACAGGGCGTTGCAGCCAGTAGCTAGGGCCGGCTATCACCCTCCCAAGCTAAGGCCACTCTCGGCAGCTGCCTCCTTCAATACCTCACTCCCTTTTCCGAATATTTCTTAATGTTTTATTTTCTTTGTATGATTCTGTAATACCTATATCATTATTTCAATAAATTAAAATGCTATTGTAATGAAAGATTACGTGATTTATGAAGGAAATAATGAACATGATTGTAATGATTTTATTATCTTTTATATAATTTTTTTTATTTGAAGTAATATTATAATAATTTACTTTTTTTTTTTTTTAATTTGAAGTTATATTTTAATTATTTACCAATATACAATAGCAGGTAGAAAAGGAGTGGGTTGGGTTTGCCTCCTTGGAAAACCCAAAGATTCCACAGTTACAGGATCGGAACAAATATTTCCCCAATAGAGACACCCCTGCAGCCTAGCGGCAGCTAGAAATATTTATTAACTCTCCGAGGATCCGCTAGGATGTACCACAGTCGGGAAGAGTTATATCGCCTGGAGCTGGGAGCGGTAAATCGGTGACGAGATATCTCGTCCTGCGCGAGGGGGTAGCGGGTAGGCGGCGACGAGTTATCTCGTCTGGAGCTGGTGGGGTTTGTCTCCCTCCGTCGAGATATCTCGTCCTGCGCGAGGGGGTAGCGGGCAGGCGGCGACGAGTTATCTCGTCTGGAGCTGGTGGGGTTCGTCTCCCTCCGACGAGATATCTCGTCCTGCGCGAGGGGGTAGCGGGCAGGCGGCGACGAGTTATCTCGTCTGGAGCTGGTGGGGTTCGTCTCCCTCCGACGAGATATCTCGTCCTGCGCGAGGGGGTAGCGGGCAGGCGGCGACGAGTTATCTCGTCTGGAGCTGGTGGGGTTCGTCTCCCTCCGACGAGATATCTCGTCCTGCGCGAGGGGGTAGCGGGCAGGCGGCGACGAGTTATCTCGTCTGGAGCTGGTGGGGTTCGTCTCCCTCCGACGAGATATCTCGTCCTGCGCGAGGGGGTAGCGGGCAGGCGGCGACGAGTTATCTCGTCTGGAGCTGGTGGGGTTCGTCTCCCTCCGACGAGATATCTCGTCCTGCGCGAGGGGGTAGCGGGTAGGCGGCGACGAGTTATCTCGTCTGGAGCTGGTGGGGTTCGTCTCCCTCCGACGAGATATCTCGTCTGGAGCTGTTAAAGGGTTAAGAACAATGTTGTATTTAATCCGTCATGACTATACTTCTTTGGCATATGTATAATGTGTTCTTTTTCAGGCTTCAGTGAATCTCACTTGTCATCCTACTTTCACTATAGTCCAAACGCTCACACCCCACACACACACACACACACACACACACACACACACACACACACACACGCATAAACACTCGAGATCTCTCTCTCACTCACACACACACACACACGCATTCAACTCATAAACACTCGAGATCTCTCTCTCTCTCTCTCACTCACACACACACACACACACGCACGCATTCAACTCATTAACACTCGAGATCTCTCTCTCTCTCTCTCTCTCTCTCTCGCTCTCTCTCTCTCTCTCTCTCTCTCTCTCTGACACACACATACACACACACACACACACACACACACATACACATGCATTCAAAACACACATACAACACAAAAACACTCGAGATCTCTCTCTCTCTCTCTCTCACTCTCTCTCTCTCTCTCTCTCTCTCTCTCTCTCTCTCTCTCTCACACACACACACACACACACACACACACACACACACACACACACACACACACACACACACACACACACACACACACTCACAGTTTTGTGGATATTTGAAGAAATGTTTAAAACTATATTCGTCACAGGCAGGTCAATCCACAGATTTATATGATGTCGGGTTAATTGGGGCTTGATATATTGCTGTTTCTGAAAGAATTGAAGGCTCAGATGGCTGGTTTTAATTGGAATGAATGAAATGATTGCTAATTACATAGAATTAAGTCAATTAGGCGGTCCAGTTATCCTCTTTGTTGAGACATGAGTGATTTGTGGCCTTTTTTGCAGGGGACGGAATCTCAAAATTAGTCTAGCAATGCTTTTTGCTTATAATTTAACTAAAATAAAAGTCCAGCAGGCCAAGTATGCATAAGTTATTTTACACAATGTCGTTTACGCATTTTATCCCATATTAGGACCCCCACTCACGCGGCTGACCATGTGATCCTCCAGTGTCCGCGTTTCAACGCCAAGCGTATTCGGCTAATGAGTGCTTTCTCATATGTGAACTGGCCTCCTGAGAGTTGGTAAACGACGCTGATAGATTTTCAGCCTTCAGGACCTTTGCCCAAGAGGTGTTGAAAGCGAAGTAAAAATGTACATATTTGTAAATTACATGTATATATGTATTGTTTATGTGAGTTTAGGTTAGTATTTAGGCTTTAGGTATGTAGGCTAGTTAATTAGGCTCTTGCTGCCACTTCTTTCGACCACCTAGGCACAAATAACTCTCCCGAGTTTGGTACCGATTTACTATAAAATAAATAATTAAATAAATAAATAAACATAACTTGAAACGTAAAACGGGCATGAGATGTGAAGAGATAAAATATATTTTAATCGCATGAACAAAATAAATTTATAAACATCGATTTTGTACAAACACAGTTATATGTCATATGGTGTTTAAATCTATGCATTAATTTCTGGCCCTCATTATCGTTATCAACTAGGTCCCGTCAGTGAGCATATAAAGAAATGTTTTAAAAATCTTATCATATATACAACCCCAATAAGCAGTCTAATAATCAAAGAGTGTCTTATTTACATTTTTTGGGGTGTTGAATGTTTTTAACCTAGTAATAAAGAATGCGTGATTTAAGTAATGTTTTTTAGTAGATTTCCCTTCATGGAAATCACCTATCGAGGTCGTACTCATTACGCGATTTTCGAAAACTACCCTCATATATCCATCGATCCTACCAAGGAAATGAAAAAATGAGGTCCTTTCAAAATGTTTATATATATATATATATATTGATTTAACACACTCTGTGCTAACGGACGCGAGGTGAGGTTGGATGCACTTGCATCTCCTTACTTCTAGTTTTGGAGAGTATTTGGTGGGAATCGCATGATCCTAATCAAGGCAGAGACTAATCTCATCATTTATCTGCCTTCTTTTGAATGGTACAATTCGAACAACAATTTTTTTTTTTTTAGTAATTTGTCAAAGTTGACTTTTAATTTATCAATATTTTTGTTTAAGGTAAGTTTTAAATCTATATCCAGTTATAAAATATTGTACGTTTCAATCATTATTATTCGTTTATACGTGATTTTCACTCTAATTTTCAATTTTTCTTTTGTTCCAGAAAAACTGCTGTTTCTAGAGAAACATTCACCTCAGGATTTTCGTTATACTAATATTTGTGTTGTGTCACAATACAAATTAATTAAATTGGTAAATTTTTTAATTCATAAAAAGAAACTAGAATGCTAGTGCGTTAGAAGTTTGATTTTGTCTTATTATTTCTTTATAAAATAATTACCTCACTGGCGGGCCGACCTCAGCTGAGGCCGTTTCAAAAAATACAGAATTGTAAGGCTTGTGATAATGAGGGGAGATTGGTTCAGAATTGTAAGGATTGTGATAATGAGGAGAGATTGGTTTAGAATTGTAACGATTGTGGTAATGAGGAGAGATTGGTTTAGAATTGTAAGGATTGTGATAATGAGGGGAGATTGGTTCAGAATTGTAAGGATTATAATAATGAGGGGAGATTGGTTCAGAATTGTAAGGATTGTGATAACGAGAGTGATTGGTTCAGAATTGTAAGGATTGTGATTGGTGCAGACTTGTAAGAATTGTGATAATGAGATATTGGTTTAGAATCGTAAGGATAATGATAATGAGAAGCGATTGGTTTAGAATTGTAAGGATTGTGGTAATGAGAGATATTGGTGCAGAATTGTAAGGATCGTGATAATGAGGAGAGATTGGTTCAGAATTGTAAGGATTGTGATAATGAGGAGAGATTGGTTCAGAATTGTAAGGATTGTGATAATGAGGAGAGATTGGATCAGGATTGTGATGATGAGGGGAGATTGGTTCAGAATTGTAAGGATTATAATAATGAGGGGAGATTGGTTCAGAATTGTAAGGATTGTGATAATGAGGAGAGATTGGATCAGAATTGTAAGGATTGTGATGATGAGGGGAGATTGGTTCAGAATTGTAAGGATTATATAATGAGGGGAGATTGGTTCAGAATTGTAAGGCTTGTGATAATGAGGGGAGATTGGTTTAGAATTGTAAGGATGGTGATAATGAGGGGAGATTGGTTTAGAATTTTAAGGATTGTGATAATGAGGGGAGATTGGTTCAGAATTGTAAGGATTGTGAAAATGAGGGGAGATTGGTTCAGAATTGTAAGGATTGTGATAATGAGGAGAGATTGGTTCAGAATTGTAAGGATTGTGATAATGAGGGGAGATTGGTTCAGAATTGTAAGGATTGTGATAATGAGGGGAGATTGGTTTAAAATTGTAAGGATTGTGATAATGAGGGGAGATTGGTTCAGAATTGTAAGGATTGTGATAATGAGGGGAGATTGGTTTAAAATTGTAAGGATTGTGATAATGAGGGGAGATTGGTTCAGAATTGTAAGGATTGTGATAATGAGGATAGATTGGTTCAGAATTGTAAGGATTGTGATAATGAGGATAGATTGGTTCAGAATTGTAAGGAGTGTGATAATGAAGAGATATTCGTTGAGAATTGTAAGGATTGTAATAATGGGGAGATATTGGTTCAGAATTGTAAGGATTGAGAAGACACTGAAAGAGGAACAAATATGATCTAGGTAGGATGTTGGACGTTTGCATGATAATGAATAAAGATGAGCTATCCGATCTCATTAAAAAATCATCCTCTGGCGCTGCGTAAACTAAGCAGATTCCTCACTAGTTGGTATGACACACTACTGATGTCATGGGACCATTTATTCTTTATTTCATTTCCTCGTCCAATTTCAGCCATTAACTAATACGATCTTAAGAGATGAATAAAAACGAAAAATAAATACTGAGCATAGTATATATTTAAGAAACATTTTCGTATCATGTCCTCAAAATAATGATTGGTGACGTCATCGGAATGCCTAATTGCTTGGAACCCTCATAAGACCCGTTGTAAACAAAGTTTGGTATTTAAGCTCCGAATAAAATGTTTCATGGTATATTGGTTGCTGACGAGTGATGGATAAAAGTGAGTATTTACTGATCGTTTAAAATTAAAAAAAAAATACAATTATCTCAGTTAATATTCGAGCTAGAAGAAAAATATTTATAGGAAATTATATTTGCAATAAGATTAGTTATATGCAATTTTTCCAGATATTTGAAATTCCCCTTTTAAATCCTCCCTCCCACTGTCAACCAACCTGATTTCAACCGTTAACGAAGTTATTCTTTAGTTTTACATAAAACGTTTACGAATTTGTTAGCGATCAAACGATAATCGTGACCGATAGAGCGGTGACAGACAAATATTTGTACAATTTTGAACTCATTTAGCAGATTTCTCCTAAGGCAAATCGGCTATTGAGGTCGTACTCATGACGCGATTTTTGAAAAATTTCTTTAAATGTCCATCGATCCTATCCAGGAGATGACGAAAATGAGGTCCGTTCAAAATTTTATATATATATATATATATATATATATATATATATATGTGTGTGTGTGTGTGTGTGTGTGTGTTAACGCTCTAGCGGTCGCAATTATTGTTTGATCGTTATCAAACTCGATATTTAAACGTTTTATGTAAAAAGACAGATCAAGTTCATTAATGGCTGAAATCGGACTAGTGGGAGGAGGGGGGGGGGTTTAGAGGGGAGGATTTTCGACAATTAGAAACGTCGGATCAAAATATTTTATAGAACCAATCTTATTGCAAATTAAATGTACTATTAATATTGTTCTATACATTTATTTTCTATCTTGAATATTAACCGAGATATTTGCATTTTTATTAACTGTAACAGAGGAAATGAGATCTGCTAAGTTCGGGTCAAGTCGTGAGTTTCCGTCAAAAGCTAGTTCAGCCGTTTCCGTAGCTGTTCGACTCTCGTGAAATTTCTCTATTGTAAAACTTCACGTGGGAAATCTGCTTAGTATACGCAGCTCCTGCGTGAAGGACTTTTTCGTCATCTTGTAGGTAGGATGACGGAAGATTGATGTACCCTTTCGAAAATCGATAGCTGATTTTCTTGAAGGTAATCTGCTAAAAGGGGAGAATCATTTCCTCCATTAAGGAAGGAAGGAAGGTTGTGTAGGCTAAGGTTATGAGGAC
Source organism: Riptortus pedestris (assembly GCA_019009955.1). Taxonomy (NCBI): domain Eukaryota; kingdom Metazoa; phylum Arthropoda; class Insecta; order Hemiptera; family Alydidae; genus Riptortus; species Riptortus pedestris. The sequence goes on along the minus strand of CM032231.1, from coordinate 76,927,225 downwards.
GACCTCGGACAATGTGGCATTGGGAGGTCGAAGTGGAAAGGTTGTCTCAAGAGACGAGTGGAAGTTGTAGACTAGGCAGAGAAATACCCTCTATGATTTATTGATAAGAGCGCAATTTTCTTCAAGAAATATTATAGGTCTTGATATTGTAAAAGGCTCTCAGCTGATTAGAGGTTATCTCTGATTAATGGCCGCTTGGAAGTCATATGTTCGGAGACCCAAATGCCCAGGATCGGGAGTGACCTCCAAATAAATCGATGTTGCGCTTGAAATTACCCTTTGCCTCTCTCTTATCTCATTTATATACAAGCCGTCTCAACTGTCAATCTCTACAAGAAAGGCCTTGTTACAGTTCTCTTTCTCGGCCAGCGGAGGTAACAATAGATGCATTTTAGCAGATTTCCCTTAAGGGAAATCAGCTATTGAGGTCGTACTCATGCCGCGATTTTCGAAAAATTCTTCAAATGTCCATCGATCCTACCCAGGAGAGGGCTAAAATGAGGTCCGTTCAAAACTCTCTCTCTCTCTCTCTCTCTCTCTCTCTATATATATATATATATATATATATATATATATATATATATAAAATTGTAACCTCTGTCTGTACATTGATTTTTTTCTTGAAATTTCACGATAACTTTTCGTTTCACATGTCATAGACACCATAACTGCATTTTGTTTCTTTCGTGTATGTTTGTTTGTTACCTTTTCACGCATAAATGGCTGAACCGAATTTTATGAAACTTGGTATGTATATTACTACTAAGCCAACTTAGACTTTAGTCTATATTAAAATTCTCTGAGATGAACAGGAGTGGGGGTTATAAGGGAGGCCTAAAGTTAAAAATAGCGATATTTCGTTTCCTATTGCTTTTTCGGCAAGTATGAACATTACAAAAGATGTTTATTTTGTTATTTAAAGTAACTTTTGTCATATATACTTTTCTCGTATTCCGAAGTACAAATGCGTTATACGCCAAACATTATAGCGGGAGTCAACGATTTTATTTGGCACGAAAGACTCAACGGAACTAAATAAAACTCGGTATGTGTATTAGCACTAACACCTTCATTATAATAAGCCATACCAACTTTTCTAGGGACGGGCAGGAGTGGGGGTTGTAATGGAGGCCTAAAAATAGTGATATTTCGTTTCCTATTGGGGTTTCGGCAAATATGCATATAACAAAAGTGGTTTATTTTGTTATTTAAAGTAACTTTTGTCATATATACTTTTCTCGTATTCCGAAGTACAAATGCGTTATACGCCAAACATTATAGCGGGAGTCAACAATTTTATTTGACACAAAAGACTCACTGAACTAAATAAAACACTCGGTATGTGTATTAGCACTAACGCCTTCCTTATAATAAGCCATACTAACATTTCTAGGGACATTTCTAGGAGTGGGGGTTATAAGGGAGGCCTGAAATTAATAATAGTGATATTTCGTTTCTTATTATGGTTTCGGCAAATATGCACATAACAAAAGTTGTTTATTTTGTTATTTAGAGAAATTTGTTGAACAATTCTTTTCAATATGAGCTACCAGGTACCTTACCTGAAAAAATTAATTCAAAATGTATGTTAATATTATGTCCTTAATAATTCTAATCTATGCATAATGCACAGGAAACGGGAAATATGACAATATGGAGGACAGTGAAGTCTTACATAAAAAGTTAATTTTATTATTAACAAATCCACAAAAACGACGGGTATTAACCCTAAACACTGGGACGGGTAAATGTCAAAATATTGTGCAAAGTAAAGCTTTGCCAAAAAAAATACCATCACCATTCAGCCTCAAATGAATTCCCGGGCGAAGCCGGGTATCTGAGCTAGTATATATATATATATATATATATATATATATATTTGTATGTTAACACTCTAGCGGTCGCAATTTTTGTTTAATTGTCACCAAACTCGGTATTTAATCGTTTTATGTAAAAAGGAAGATCAAGTTCGTTAATGGCTAAAATTGGACTATAGGGAGGGGGGTGTAGAGGGGAGAATTTTCGAAAATTCAAAATATCTCCGTTATTATGAATCGGATCGAAAAATTGTATAGAATTAATCTTATTGCAAATTAAATGTACTATAAATATTGTTATATACATTTATTCTCTATCTTGAATATTAACCGAGATATTTGCATTTTAATGAAATCTGTGGTTGGGTATAGTTCTGATTAGGTCGGTCGTTTCCGTAACTACTCGGCTCAGGTGGAAGCTTCTTTTAACCTTACCTTACCTTCGTTACTTTGTGAGATTTATGCAAATACGTGCTGTTCACCCGTCCCCCCCCCGTCTTTAGTTCTTGGACTACTCAAAATTCGAGTTATTAAAATATAAATTATTCTAACAATTCAGAAGCCGTTTCAGTTGGGAATTTATTTTAATTAACTGAAAGATTTCTCATTACCGTTTGTATTTAATCACGTTGGTGTTGTGTTATCAGTATGCAGATTTCTCTATTGTAAAACTTCACGTGGGAAATCTGCTTAGTTTACGCAGCCTCTGCGTGGCGGACTTTTTTAAATTTGCATTTGAAGGAGAATATCTGGAGTACTTATTGCAGTGTGAATATCGATGACCTAACTACATTCAAGTGGTTTGAACGGGTGGGGCGTTATTTTAGACAATTGTCTAGCACAATAACTAGGCTGGTTCTCCACGAGCTGTCATGCCACTTTATTGATCTCATCTCACCATATATTTTCTATTTCAAAATAAAAATCCGTTGAGATGGAGTGAAGATTTAAATTGATTAGGTCACCAGATAACTTATTTGCATGTATCTCATGAAGTAATGGATTTGTTGGTAAAAATATTGGGTATTTATCCTTGGAAAAAATATTTCATGATATATTCCTTTATTGTTGAAGTATGATGACTGAATGTAGGATATTGGGAAAATTTTTGTTAATGTGATAGCGAAAAATTATATTAAATGACAATTATAGATAATTACATTTACAACCTGATTGTCCATCGATCCTACCTAGGAGATGAGAAAATGAGGTCCGTTCAAAATTATATATATATATATATATATATATATATATATATATATATATATGTCTGTTAACGCTCAAGCGGGCGCAATTTTTGTTTGATCGTTAACAAACTCGATATTTAAACGATTAATGCAAAAAGACAGATCAGGTTCGTTAACGGCTGAAATCGGACCAGTGGGAGGGGGGATTATCGAAAATTCGAAATATCTCCGTTACCATACGTCGGATCAAAACATTGTATAGAACCAATCGTATTGCAAATTAAATGTACTATAAATATTGTTATATACATTTATTCTCTATCTTGAATATTAACCGAGATATTTGCCTTTTTATTAAATGTGGGTAGATAGTGCACGAGTTTCCTGCCAAAAGCTACTTCGGCCGTTTCCGTAAGTGGTCGGCTCTCGTATGGAGATTTCTCTATTGTATAACTTCACGTAGGAATTCTGTCTAGTTTACGCAGCCCCTGCGTGACGGACATTTTTTGGGTTTAATGCGTGTATTAAATCTATATACTTAAAACGCTTAAATATCGATTTCGGTAACTATCAACAAAAATTGGGACCTCTAGAGTGGTAACAGATACACAGTCACAAATTTCATTGGCAATAAGATGGGTTATGTAGAATCCCCCCCCCACCCTTCCCTCCCCCCTGACCTCCAGTCCTATTTTAGCCATTATATCGAGTAATTTAACGACCAACTAGATCGGTAACAGAAATATATATATATATATATATATATATATATATATATATATATATATATATATATATGTGTGTGTGTGTGTGTGTGTGTTATACGACATACATGCAAATATGTTTTGGTGACACCCCCCCCCTTCTTAAGATTTTAGACTACTTTAATTTGATTGATTGAGATAAAAATTATTCTGATTCATTATAAATTACAGTACTAGATATAGGAAATTGCTTTTCTTTCCGGTGAGAGTCGGGTTGGCAGACCTGATTATTTACTTTTCAGACGCTACCCGCTTGGAGAGGAAAGGTTTCTTATTACTGTTTGTATTTTTTCACTTTATATTCAAGGTGGTACCACTATTTAGATTTATCTATTGTTAAACTTCACGAGGGAAATCTGCTTAGTTTGCGGAGCCCCTGCGTGACAGACTTTTGTATTTATTGTAGCTTCGTATATGAGCTTATTTTAGCCCCAGAATAAACAACCGCTTGGGGTTTTTATGACACTGAAATATCAAAAAGTAGGTCACAGTCTACTTCAATTAGAAGTTACACTTCAGGTGAAAAGAGATAAAATAAGACGAGATGAAAGTGAATCAACAGTTAGTTCTCCCTGTTGCCACATTAATTCAGTCCTTCTTTTTGCAATATTTTCTTTTTTCATCCTTTTCTCCGTCTTTTGAGTTATTAATTATGTTTTAATAAAACTTTAAAAGCGTCAGTAGGCATAATAGGAAATGTTAAAACAAACTCATGAATAATGTAATTATTAAACACCGGGCGAGAGACGGTAGCGGGAATCCTCTTTGAAGCACTGACAGTCAAAGAGGAATTCATTTCGAGTCAAAAGGGAATTTTAATTACTTGAAGTGATGTGAGCGGTGGCCTCCGTGTTAAGTTTAACTTATGGTTGAGTGAACGCTCGTTCCTCTATGGAATGCCTTCACCTGTGACCTCTTTGCTTAAGCAACTCCCTCAAAAGTAAACACATATGGTGGCTCAGTGGGATTTTTTTTTTTTTTTTAAATGTCACGAAACCTTCTATGATGATGATTGCTGCTATTTAAAGCCACTTTAGTGATAAATTGGTTTTGTAATCGCAAATAGCAAGTAACGAGAATAGATCAATTTTATCGGTTTTGCAATTGGGTACTAAGTTTCTTTACAGAAAAATGATGATGGCGTTTTCGCCCTTTTATTTTTATAGAAAGTTTGTCTGTATTATGTTGAAACTCTAAATAAATCAACATCACTTTGCGTTACGTCTTGATTCCCAGCTTATTCCCTACCTGTTGTATTTTGGTCCATCATAAATCGTAAAAAAAAAAAAAATAAAAAAAAAAAACAGGTGTCGTATTTGCAATAAAAGTCCGTCAAGCAGCGGCTGTGTAAACTAAGTAGATTTCTCACGTACTGAGAAATTTAAATGTACCGAAAGACGGGTCATGAGTACAACCCCAATAACTGATTTTCCATAAGGGAGAAAACCTCAATTACAAATAAATAATAAAAGCACTAAAGATAAAGTCTTACGACTTACCTGTCACATCATCACCTCCGTAGTTTTTGATGTCAACAACTGCTGTCAGTGGTGGAACCGGCTGTAACATAAAAAGTATTTATCAATAACCTGCTCTAACGCAAAAATCATTACTGTTATTATATGAATAATTATAACTGTTATTCACTTAAATTCAACTTAAAAACGAAGGATGTATTATTAAGGCCAAATAAGTATCCCGAACCTTGGTTGAAGCAATTAAGAATCACCATTTAACCAAATGTTAAGAATCTTATCGTCTTATAGTTTTTAACATGGAAATTCGGATGAGAGTTGGGCGAATTTCCTCTCACCTGAAGAAAACTGAAAGAATGTATAAGCCACAATACTTTAGCTGGTATCGGCTCTAGCAAAATGAAGGAGGAATATGAAAATTATGTAGATAGACAACAGTCTATTAAAAAATACAGCCAAGAATAGCGAGACTTACTCAGACCACAGTGCACTCATTATTGAAAACAATAGGAACAAGTAGTAAATAATACCCAATATAAATGTTGTATCTTTAACATAATTAATATTTATCCTAATACGGTGGCCGAACTGGGTAATCAATACAATAATTCTATGTACGGACGATTTAGCCAAAGCCGGTTGCGTTTGCAAAAATAAAAGAACTTTATAAAAATATAGACAGTTCTTGGTTTTTTTGGAAGGAAAACAAATATCAGAGTGCAAAGCATATTCATTGGTTTACTAGAATACCCTAAAAATATTAAAAGTTTAAGTAAGCTATATGTATTCGCTGGATCATAAGGCGGGCAAATTATATTGTTATCGAATAGGCACTGGAAGACAACCGTAGATACCAACATATAAATGATTTCCTCCATGTAACCGGATAAGTTGGATATGAATTGGACAAGGGAACACTTGAGAGCCACGAAGAAGGTGGAACGTCTTGTAAAATGTGGGTCAACTACGGCAGATCAATAGCCGAAGGCTTTTTTCGCAATCCCAAAGATTGAGAATGGTTAGATGTAGAAATTGTTAATTAACCTGTTTGTTATTTATTTCGAGGACAAATAAAAAGTAATTTATTTCATGTTAGTGTAGCGTGAGAGGCCATATTCGTAACTTAATCCTTAAAATTTACATTTCTTTGATTTTGTTTTTTATTGTCAGGGGTATATGCTTATTGTTTGAAATTTATTAAACTGCTGCTTAGTTGTCTAGAGGGTGTGCGTGGGTTTGTCTCCTTATACATTGATTTTTATAGCTTCAGCCATGATCAATGCCTAGCCGTTCATAATTTTAATTTTATTAATTCATCTTAAAGCGTGCACGCTTCATAGAACGGCAGGATTCTGCAGAGAAATGGCTTTATGATCTTGACATTTCATCTCATCTCTGTAGATGTTGAAATGTTCTAGGAAATGCCCCATAAAGTGAAAGGCTGTCTACACCAAGTGGAAAGCGACCCGTGCAACAGGGTGCAGGGCCGAATGGTGATTATTCACCAGCTGACTTACCTCAGGGCCAACTAGACAAGCACCACACCCACGGCACGGGGTCAGGAACCCGTGCTGCTACTGTCGTCATCAAGGGGAGCGAGAGGAAGCCAGGAAAGGCCCAGGACGGGGTGACGAAATACCAAAGGCAATCACAAGAGGGCGTTTTCTTTTTTATTCAGACCTTGAGATTAATCCTGAACAAAGATTCGTTTCCAAACAAAGAGCAATTCGTAACATGATGGCCACTCTTAAGTATCACGAAACAAATCTGTGTGGGCTTCTTTGAACTCATATTAAATTAAATGAACAAAATGTTTTGAGGCACTTCGTTTAATTGGGTTTCAATTGAAATTAATGTAAGACAACTCCGTTCCAACATATCTGATTAAAAAATGTGATAGTACAGCCATAGATCTTTTCAAAATAAATATAAACGGTTCTATACAAAGTTTTTGTATCTTTAATGCATAAGAAGTGATTTACATTTTTTTTAAATTTTAACTAACCTATGGCGGAAAGTCATCAAAATAATGAATACTTCAAATGATTATTTAAAAAAATCATTTTATCATTCATTTTATTTCCCTACTAGTCTCGCGTCCTCATCAGGAGAAATTCCAATAAAAAAAGGCAACTAAAGTAATGGCTACGTCTTTTTATAGGACCTTCCACGAGCAGTGCCTATAGAAAGACTAAAAAGTCCTATAGAAAGATGTAGCCGTTAATTTAGTTGGTTTTTTGTATTAGAATTTCTCCTGATGAGGCAACACATGGGCGCGAAACTAGTAGAGAAATAAAAATGTTTTTTTAAAATAATCATTTGAGGTACCTATTCATTATTTTGTTGGCTTTCCGATATAGGTTAGTTAAAGTGGAGTTAAATAGGTCATATTTTCAGGATTGTCTTTATCTCGGCCACCTCCCTAAACCCCCTCTTCCCCTTAGCCTATTTTGATGAAAAGGAAAAGTGCACAACTGGACATTACAACAGACCTAAATAGGACATTTCAACATCCTTAAGCTAGTCGTTTTTGAGTTATGCGAGATACACATCAAAATGGGTTCAGAAAAGGCCAAAAAGAAAAATTTCATTGAATTCTGAAAACCGAAAATTTTCACGGTTACAATACTTCCTTAAGTTCATATAAAGAAGTAAAAAGGTTATTTGAATATAGAGTTTAGTGTGATTCCTTTCACATATCGTTAACATTAGTAGCCAGAATTCTCTCGTAACTTTACCACACATGAGCATGATCAAGACAAACATGTTAGTGAGGACAGTATGTATAAACGTCAATATAAATTCATGGCCTTACGATGATTCCGACAAATGCTCCCTTTGTAATAAATTTATTGAAGACAATATGCACAACTTCGTATAGTTAAGTTAGGTCCTGACTATGAAGAACCAAAATGATTTCTTCCAACAGTGCGTATTTCTCTCCCTGAAATTCTGTTGTATTTGTGAAAATGGTTACTGGAGGAGTAAGTTGCACAAGAAACAGTGTGTTTAATCAATTGTGTAACATACGTTTTATGAGGCAATTTAGCAACTATGCATTACATGACTATCGTTAAATTTACTCATAGCAATCTGTTGTATTTCGTAAATTCTGTTACTGTATGAACAGGCAGTGAATCGCAGAGGAGTGTGGAGAAGTCTTAGTGAAGTAGTAGCAGAATACTATATGGACATATAGTTCATATTTTCAACACATAAAAATAATTTATTTATCAACACGTGCCTAGAAATTGGTTTAGACAGCTTTAAAAGAAAGCAGTTAAATGTTTTTTTTATTATCTAATAAATCAAGATTTCTCTTTCGTTAGACAATATAGAGACCAAATTTAAGAATACTAAGGTCAAACATTTCTCCAGATCTCTCCACCAATCACCAGAGCTTTCTTATTTAATTAAATCATTTCACGCGTTTATTATAGAGAATTTAATAAGGAAAATGATATTTGATTTTAATACTTGAAAATGCCCAGGAAGACGAAACGCATGTAGCTGAAATAAACCTAATTTGTAATGAGGCCTGAAAATCCCTTATGCACTTACTATAAATGACTGATATTTAACATAATTTATTTATGAATTTATAACAGACTTCCCTTAAAGTTGTGTGATGAAGTCATTAATTAAGATTTTACGTTCCTTAGTCGAAAATGTTCATTTGATCTATACCGTACTCGATTTTTAACAGTTTCAGTCAACAATAAAGATCATAGTTGTAAAAGGCTGTAAACGGACCAGGATCAGGGGAGGTTTACAGAATTCGAAAATTGAAAATACATACGTTATTATGTGTCTTACCAAAAAACCAGCCTTCTTGAACTATTGATGCTCTATAATTGTTTTTTTTTTTACATGTTTTCGTAGCTTAAATATTAAGGGGGTTATTTGTGCTACCTTGTGTCCAGCTTTCAGCAAACCCTTACTTCTACCATACGATTTTTAATTAGAAAAATAAAATATAATGGGAGAAACGATGAATAGTGGGTTGTATGAGCACTTAGGAAATCTGCTTATTTTACGCAATACCCCAGTGACGGAATTTTTAAAAATTGTTCTCACTTTTTCCATATAGAAGAGTTATTCTATCCATTAAGAATGATTTTTCTTTAGTTACTATAATATTCTAGTCTTTTTAAAGATTCCTTTCCCTATCACCAGATATTTACTGATCTATCTAGGTAGTTAATTTCTCAATCCATTCATCGGCTAAAAACTCGGGGCTATAAATCCTTTCTCCTAGTTTGTCCGTATTTAGGCGAAGGCCTTGTGTAATACTTCCAGGTCGGGGATGACGAATCGGGTTGAATCGCACTCGTCGGTGTATCAGCGATATTGCGAAACGAACACTCTAAATGCACACTACTACATTGGGTAAATAGCCGGGTGTTAGGACGCAATTAGAATAAAAAAGGTTATGGCGGATGCTTCATTGTCACACGGAATACCATTGAATCTCATTAGTTGTGTTTCAGTCTTGATTCTGATAATTGCAGAGCCAGGGTCGGCTGGAGGCCGGGAAACCTCCCCAGATCTGGTTCTAAAATGTTCAGAATTCCGGAAGTGTGAAGTATCGGCACACATTGCGTTGCTCTTCCTCTTTCTGTGCTCAATAACTCAAGCTTCCGTGTTATTTTTGCGGAAATCATATGGGGAGGCTCGCACATGATAAATCCGGGAACTCTGTGGAGAAATTTAGCATCATATCTGGCATTCATTCGAAACTTTTAAAAAATAGAGGACAACTGTTTTAGCAGATTTCCCTTAAGACAAATCAGCTATTGAGGTCGTACTCATTACGCGATTTTCGAAACATTTCTTCAAATGTCCATCAATCCTACCAAGAAGATGACGAAAATGAAGTTCGTTCAAAATTTATATATATATGTCTGTTGACGCTCTAGCAGTCACAATGTTTGTTTGATCGTTACGAAACTTCATATTTAATCGTTTTATGTAAAAAGAAAGATCATGTTCGTTAATGGCTGAAATCATACCAGAGATTTTATAGTTTTTCGCTTTCAGTAAACCCCCACTCCTACTCATGTCATATTAATAATGTTGATGCTTTTATATCATGGACCACTTCATTACAAGGTTAAATACCTTGTTTCCATTGAACTTTTACTTTGTGACATATATGAAAATACTTTAATAAAAATTATTCTGGTTCATTAAAAATTACAGCACAAGCTATAGTAAAACGTTTTCAATAGAATTAATATGTTACATTCAGATATATTTCATTAATTGTTTTCTTTCCGGTCTAGAATATTTCTATCTATCTATTTAGCTCTGCAAGGTTGGCTCAGCTGTTTGTTTACGATTCCGACGCTTTAGTTGTAGAGATTATTAACTTGTAATTTGTTGAAAAGTTTCTCATTACCCTTTTTATTTATTCTCTTAATATTCACTGTAGTGTTATCAGTATGTAGATTTATCTATTGTAAACCTTCACGTTTAACTGCTTAGTTTACGCAGCCCTGCCCATCTTCTGGGTAGGATTGATGGACATTTGAAGAAATGTTTCTAAAATACCGTCATGAGTACAACCTCGATAGCAGATTTCCCTTATCTGCTAAAATATGTCAACCCGTTTTCTAGCTGGGGTTAGACAAACGATCTTATTAGTAAAAGATCTTACTGGGAACGAATCCATGACTATACCCATAGGTTTACCAAGCGCCTCCAATGCCTGGAATCGCACGGTTCGTCTGGGCCACTTTTCAATATTATTTACAAAATCTATTGAGTTAACGTGAGTTGTTCTCTGTGATGAAACGCACTAGACGACACGTCGAACACCCATGGCGGAACAGGAATGAGTTTATTATGGGCGGGAAAGTTACATTGGATAGTAGGAAAGGTACAGGAGAAAGAGTGTTTGAGCAATATTGTGGAAAGGTTTCTATGTTGGTTCACCTGCGGAGCGTGGCGGTCGCCGGGGTCGCGTTGCTTCACAGGAAGAGAAGGGAGCATCATCAACTGCGGGGTCACGTGGTGTCCTCTTGCAAATCGGCCTCTTCTGCCTTCCACATTGCTGATCCCTCCTCCTTTTTACCAGATTTCTATTATCGGCAATAAATTGAATATTTAAGCGAACAATCCCAACCTACGATTTATGATATTTAATCATTTCTTTCAGAGATAAAGCTCATCGTCGTTAATGGTTGAAATGGGACCAGGAAGGGAGGATTAAAGGGGGGATTCGAAAATTATTAATATCTCCATTATTATGAGTCTTAACGAAACATGTTATAGGGCCAATCTTGTTAAACCATTGGTGCCCTAGATTTGTTGGTCTATACATTTTTTATAGCTCAGTTATTGAGCGAGTCATTTGTACTTTCTTGTTTTCAGCCTTCTGTTCTGTTTGTACTTCTTCCGATCGAAAGTTTTCCTTAGAAATGTAAAATATTTGGTCAGATGAGATCAATAATGTGTTATACCCCCCTAGTGGGAAACCTCTTAGTTTACGAATCCACGCGTGACGGACTTTTGTTTTGAGTTTGTTTGGCATTGCAAGTTAATGCGTGACATTAAAGGATTATATCCAAGTTGGAACCCAAAACATTTCTAGTTTTCCCGATACCAGCAGTTAGGCAATATGTAGTCAATGGACGGATGTTAGAAAAACACTTTTCCTTTCGAACAGAAACATGAAGTTATCGAAATGCAATATATTAATTTATTGATTTGAAAGTATGTGAATTGTTTTCAAAAATTCATTCAGTCAAAAAAATTAAATCAAATCACTTGGAATTTCCTATTAATAATTTATTCATGTGGAGGCCATCAATGTATTAGTTCTGACTCTGTCTTTATACAGTTCTAGTTCTAGATCTTTCTTTCTTTAATTCTTGTACCTTCCGGTGTAACACATTACATTTTTCTGTTCAGACTGTATTTTCCCATACCCTAATTATTGAAGGTTCACCTTTTCATACATTACCATATGTAAGATAATAAAATGAAATTCATTAGTACGACTTTACACTCTTCCCTTAACAGGTAGTGCTTTTTTAATGACAAATCTGTTTCCTATTGAGAGGGGGCGGGTGCCGTGCGGATTAAGTCGTGGATACACCTATCACTGCCATCAGCAAGCTAGGGAGAACATTAGCTCCCGAGTTCGCTAACAGAGCTCTCTAGAGACGCAGTGTTTATAGATCAGCGGAAGTCTAATGAGTATAAACATTTGACAGCCCCTCGGGATGACTAACGATTATGACTCTTCGATACCTCCCAGAGGCACGCTGACAGCCTGAACTGGCCTCAGACCTTCCGTGTATCATGGGGACCTACCTGTCTACTGGACACAACTCAGTCCAGGTCCTCCTTGGTTAACGGAGGAACGTCTAGTTGATTACTCACTTCGTAAAAACTCCGAACACAAATCCCTCGAGTCTCATTTGGGGCACCTATGGATCTATAATGCCAATTGAGAAAAAAGAGAAGAAAAAGATGTTTCTCATGGCACTTTTTTGAGGAAATCCTTTTCAAGTCAAATCGCGTCGCACTCTTTCCCTTGCCTCATTTTCGTTGTGGCTGAAACAATTTCCTTTTTGTGTAGCGGCTATCAAAAACCCATATTTTTTTGTATACATCTCAATGCATGTAGCAGAGAATATTGCACAATGGAACCAACAGTTATTTTTTAACGTTTATTTTACGCAATTCCGGTTAGTCGGGAAGGGTTATCAAATATTCTTAGGCACGGTGGAACTAGGATTCCATTTAATGAGTTTCTGTTCCCAGACAGCTGACCTTCAACCCCAGTTTGAAAAAAATAAATACATTTCATATTTTGTTACAACAAATCTTGTTCTCAATGTATTATTTTACATTATGCTTTTAGAAATTCAATTACTGATGTCAGAAAGAAAAAAAAAAACATTCTGTGTTCCAAGAAAAACCTTAAACGATTTCGTTAAATTTAATCCCGTTTAGAAGAGGGAAGAAAATGTAATCTTAAAAGACTTTACTCTTATATCTACCCAGGATGGAAAATAATAACGAAATGTGTAAGATGCCAGCCGCTTTTCTACCTGCGCGTTCTAGAAGTACCAGATAGTTTCTTTGCAATAAATAATACATTATCGGATTAATGGCGCTATAGGAATTTTTATCTGCAATGAAATCTCATATAATATCCTGGTTTTTAGCACCTCTTCAGCTGCTTTAGACATAATTATTAGTTGGGCTATTTCAGTTGTATTTCTGGCAAATAGTTTGGCCTATCAGTAAGGTCAGATGAGTCATAATAGTTAAAACACACTCACACGTGTGTGTGTATTCTTGTAGTCATATCATTGGGCAAATTTTGTTAGTTTCTTATAATTTACATAAATAAAACTCTGATTTTGTATTTGAATTCGGCGGGGGTCAATTATTTTTAGGTTTAAGGCCATTCTAAAAATAGTGACATCAAAATTGAAATTGTTTTCTGTCTGTCTTCCCGTTTGTTACTCAATAGATGATTTTTATTTTTGTGAGTCAATTGTCCCAAGATATAACACAGACAACATGAAAATCCAAATTTTCATCTGGGTGAGGTTGGGGGTTAAATGTAAAGAAGATATTGTGTTTAGAATAACGATTTTGGTCGAATATCGTCATTTACGTTTATAAATTTTGATATTGTCTATCATATGTTTTCTTCTGATGCTAAGATGATACAACCGTTTTATTTTGACGGGAAATTGCTTTTATTTGATCCCAAGAACGATAATAAATTCGTCAATAGACATTCTACGCGTCATGCTCAAAACTATAAATATGGCTAATTAGAACATGGGATAATTATTGCTTCTGATTGTCCAGTATTCATATTTCGACGGGAAACCATTATTATATGAATTAGTTTCCGGAAATAAATACTACTACTACTACTACTACTACTAGGATTACAGTAATTCTAATGATAATTTTTTTTTAAAAGCTAAAATCTTGGGTAAAACAAATGTATGTACCTTTATTGTTCATTTTTACAGGGCATTTGTTTTATTGATGAATATGAAGAGATGCTTTTTGGGTATCCAATCTTTATATATCCACGGAAAACGGTCATAGAAAAAATGACTATAAAATAGCACTATTTTGTGGGTTATTTATTGCTTGTGAAAGGTTGAAATTGAATGATAACCATGCTGATTATTACTATATGGTTACACAGTAATGATATTCAATTCACGTAATGGAAGTTCAGACTTCTAAAGTTGTTAACGACTGAATTTACTGAGAAGTAGAACAGGTATGACTCGTTTTCGCTTTCCAGGAAGTCAGTTCTCGGAGGAGATCATTAGGCGAAATGATTGGATGCATTATTAAATCATATTTTTTGCCGTGTATGTAAAGGCGTTGGTCTCGATAAACTTGATTAAGTCGTGGGTTTGATATCTGAAGGGAATGAAGAATTTATTTAGTAACGAACTCACTCAATAAAATCTTTAGTTCCGCCCTGGCTAGAAAAGGGTGTAACCTGTAGACTACCCGTCTCAATTAGTCGTAGTAGCTTTAAAATGGAATAAAAAAATAAATTAAATAAAAAAAAACGACCGCAAATTATGTTTTGGCTTATAGCTTATTTATTAGGTTACTCTAAATCTCCTGATTAGCCAGATTGGATTCGTAACAAATTTGCAATCTAAAAGATGTTACACGACTGATTAATATTAAATAAGTCCACTTGATTTTTCCAATTTAAATACTTAATGTGAGATTTTATTTTTTTTTATTTTTTTCTAATTAAAATAATATAATGATCTACCCTCTAATCCCCCTCCTCTATTCCACAGGTCCGATTTCAGCCATTAACGAACTTGATCTTTCTATTTACAGAAAACGATTAAATATCAAGTTTGGTAACAATGAAACAAAAGTTGCGACCGCTAGAGCGTTAGAAGGCAAATACACTCACACAAACACACATTATACACATATGTACATACAATACATAATTTTGAACCGACGTCATTTGCGTCATCTCCTTGGTAGGATCGATGGACACGTGAAGAAAATTTTCGAAAATCGCGACATGAGTACGACCTCAATTGCTGATTTTCTTTAAGGGAAGTACTATTTTTTAAAATTTTTGGTATAAAACCTACTTTTTTTTTTTTTTTAAATGAAACCATTAAATTTTTGCATTATGGTATAAAATTAAACTCTTATAATTGCTAAGATTTCCCTAGGTTGATTTAAACTATAAAAACCTGATTTAATTTACAGGAAACCAGAATAGAACGGTGGAGAGAAATTCACAGAATGCCAATAAGTATATTATTAACTAATTTACCTTTCCAGTCTCAATATGAAATGGGTTGCAGGAATGAAATTAATAAAACCTGAATTTATAATGCTATTCCTTTCTTTGATGCCACCAAACTTATATATAAAAAAATAACTTTCCCTTCAGAGCATTCCCATTTTTTTTTTATCCTCATTAGGTTGCATTAAAGACATTAGTATACATAAGAAGGCTTGTGAAAGTAATCTGGCCACTATTTCTTGAAATACTCCGTCAATGTCGTTTTATAATGAAAGCCTTTTATAAAAAACATATTTTTAAACATTTTAGGATTATTAATTGCTTATCATAGTACGTCGTACTTGACCGAAACAGCTTTTGAGAATAATCAGCTGTTAAGGTTATTCTCATGTTCAAAAAAAAAAAAAATTGTAGAAATGCATACAGATGCGTGCGTGTGCGTGTGAGTGTGCGTGTGTGAGAGAGAGAGAGAATGAATGAAAGGGTTTATTTTTGCTATCTAGTACTTAGAATTTGTGGAAGAAATGTTGAATAATTGCGGCTTGAGGACAACCTCAATAGCCGACTTCTCCTAATGAAAATATGCTAATATATGACTTGTGCAATTAGTTAACAAGTTACATCAACTTTGTTACAGGTACTCCCTAAGCTAAACCAGCTTCAGACTCCATAAGAAAATTATGTAACTTGCTTTTTTACCTATGCAACTGCGAGTACTGTTATGCAGGTACACTGCCTGCACAAAAATAATGAATGGTGATTGATAATTTATTTAGATAATACAGTGCCAGAGAAATGTCAAGGTGAAAATAGATAGTTTAACTAAGATAGCATATGATTTTATCCTTCTAATAGTGCCAATGTAGAGATAATAAGTCTATACTTACAGTGTAGCGTTAAGTGGCCCATATTTGAGGTCTGGTATATTTCCGTTATATTTTGTCCTAGCACATTTAGTGGAAGTCTACTTAGTACATTGAATTCGTATTTTGTCGTACATTGATTCGAATCAACTATTACTCGTTAGTTACTTAGGTATCACAATAGAATTGAGGCAGGTCTTATAAAGAACTAAAAAGTCCGTCACGCAGGGGCTGCGTAAACTAAGCAGATTTCCCACGTGATGTTATACAATAGAGAAATCTCCATACGAGAGCCGAGCTGTTACGGCAAAGGGCCGAACTAGCTTCTGGCGGGAAACTCATTCGTTATCGACCCAAATTTAATAAAAATGCAATATATCTCCGTTAATATTCAAGATAGAGAATAAATGTATAGAACAATATTTATAGTAAATTTAATTTGCAATAAGATTGATTATGTACAATTTTTCGATCCGACGTATAGTAACGGAGATATTTTGAATTTTCGAAAATCACTCACTCTAAACCCCCCCCCCCCTCCCACTGGTCCGATTTCAGCCATTAACGAACTTGGTCTGACGTTTTGCATAAAACGTTTAAATATCGAGTTTGGTAACGATCAAACAAAAATTCCGACCGCTAGAGCGGTAACAGACAAATATATATATATATATATATATATATATATATATATATATATATATACACAGTTTTGAATGGACCACATTTTTGTCATCTACTAGGTAGGATCGATGGACATTTGAAGAAAAATTTTGAAAATTCCATCATGATTACAACACCAATAGCTGATTTCCCTAAAGGGAAATCTGCTAAAAGGTTTTTAATGTGAAGACAACCCGTCCATAGTAGCACAAAGTGAACTTTAATAAATAACACATTTATATGCACAGCCTATATAATAATTGCACTTTGCGGAAATAGGACAGGTTAGCCTAAAAAAAAAAGTACTGTTATGCAAGCCCAGCGTAAACTAAACACATTTCACTAGAGAAATGGCGATATAAACGTAATTGCTAAAATTATATAAGGCAACTCGAAATGCAGTTCCGTCAATAAAGATGTCCCACATATGATGCCATAAGCAGCTGTCAACCCACGGTTTTCTTCCATAGTATATGCCCGAACTATAATTTATAAATATTTGATATTTTACATGGGCATAACGTATTTCATGGTATTCTTAATTTTTGGGAAAATCTTGTAAGAACAGGGGTTCACTTAAGGAAGAAAACGAATAATTATGACCAAAGTGAGAATATCCTTGGTGAATAAATAATGAATAAGGACAGTAGTAATAACACAATTACATTTTATATTCTTGATTAGATATACAACATTGAAAATCTAATTTCGGACATTTACCCTTGACATTTAATTTTGCATTCAACTGATAAATACCGACTTTCATAACACTAACAGACAATAGACGTGCTTCACATATTGCATTTATCTCAAAAAGTAAAATTTCAATGAGAACAATATTTGATATTTAGGCTTCAAATAAAGTGGTTCATAATATAGCAGCTTTTGCTAATAAGACATGAGTAGGAGTGGGGGTTTGCTGGTAGATGAAAACTAAAATATGGAAATATCATTGTTAATATTCAATTTAGAGAAAACATGTATATAACAACATTTATGGATCACTAAATTTGCAATAAGATTGATTCTATACAATGTTTCGATTCGACGCAAAATATACGACGGAGATATTTCGAAATTCTCTCCCTTTAACCCTCCCGTCCAACTGTTCCAAGATATAGATATATATTTTCAGTTTTTATAATTTTCATTTTCGTCATGTCTAGGGTAGGATCGTTGTACATTTAAGGAAAATTTCCAAAAATCGCGTCATGAGTACGACTTCAATAGTTGATTTCCCTTTAGGGAAATCTGCTAACAGATGCTGATTCGAGCCCCGCCTAAGTAGAATTTTGGTCAAGAGTTCACGTCGCAGCGCTTGTAGATGAGCTACTGTCTAAGGAGTATATACATACGCCTGACAACTCCTTGAAATCACTAACGGCATTGCCTCTCTTCAATAAATTCCACAGGCAGGATGACTGGTGGTGAAATTACTATTGACACGAATGCAATGAGGTCAGTCAGTTTGATGTAAGCAATCATCCCAGGCCCTCCTGGGTTAACGGGGGATGTACGTCTAACTGATAACTCAATATAAATCTGAACCACTTCCCTGAAATCAGATCTTAAGGTTGTCAATGCATGCCGAAATAAATACACTCACACTCACATATTTACATACATGCACACACAATCATGAAGGAAGGATTGATGGTCATTTGGTCAATCGCTGCTTGGATACAACCTCATTTCGTAATATTTAGTATTAAGCATAGTAAATAATACTTCTCCTACCACTGATTACTGTACGGTAATCTTTGTACTGTCTGGAACTGGCATTGTTCAGTACAAAAAGCTCTGGAGAAAGTGTCCAATGTATTTAGGAAAATCAAAATGGATGGGAAGCAATTCTCTTTGAAACTCGCACCCTTTTTATTTTGACTTGGAGTTGTGTTGATTATTTTGAGACAGATATTCAAGATGCATATTCATCTATGGTGAAGATGGATCCCTCAGTTATATGTCAATTGGCTTAGCAGCTGTTTGGCTATATACTTGAGTCTTGCAAGTCTATTTCAGCCGATGTTGTGAATATGGATTACTTTGTTAGCTTAGGACCGAAGGGCATTGCTTGGGCTGATTAATATTGTCACAATTTCTCAGTTGCCTGAACAGAAAATATTTATCAGCAAAATGTTTTGTCAAGTCAAAGTCAAAATATACATTTACTTATTGCTTTTAATTAATACGTTTCGAGAGATTTGCTTTATAATTGATTCCATCTTTTGAAGGCCGAGTTTATGCTAACTGTATAAATCCTCTGAGAAAAGAATATTGTCTAAAATAATTAGAAATATTTGTGTTCAGATCGGAAATTAATCAAATACACTAAATACAATGAATGAAAGAAACTGAATGAGTTCTGAATCTATTGTGGATAGTTTCGGCATAACTTCTACATGTATATTCAAACGATTTAAAATGAAATAATTTTGAATGATATGCAAATGTAAAACATCTTGTTTATTTAATGTAATAGAAATACAGAAAACTCATCTGGTGTCAACATCAGATTATTTTAATTTTATTAAAATATTGTCCTCTTAATACTTTTAAGTCGGTTAACAAACATTATAATAACTAGTCGGTTAACTTATGGCGTTATGCATTGGGGCAACTTAAAAAAAATCATATTTTAATATTTAGATTGCAAATGAGAGCAATAAGTTTTATATACAACAGAAAGTTGAGAGACTCCAATAATAATCATAGTCAAAAATAATGACTTTTCCCTCCATATTTATATGTATCAAGCAATATTGTTAGTGAAACAAAACATGAACTTGTTTTAAAAATATAGTATAACACATAATCATAAAACAAGATACAAGAATAGCCTATCATTTTCAGGAGTAAATCACATTTTTCAACGCTCTGCCCGAATGTATCACATCTATTAAAAAATACTCTTTGTTTAAAAAGAAGTTAAAGAACTTATTGAGTGACGGATGTTTCTATACACAAGGTGAATAATTTCACAACAATCTTCAGTTATTAAATAAAACTAATAAATAATTGTCATAAATATTGGTCTAAAATAATTTGTGATCAGGTACATTGTCTGTTTAAAGTGGGACACGTTTCTCATCATTTATAAAGCTTAATAAATTTGCATGTCAAGATAAAATAATGTACTTGTTAAAGTTGTAAAAAAAATTGTACATATTTAGAGTTGTATTAAGATTGTTAATGAAACTAATTTATTCGATATAATTATTTAAATTGATAACTTTTATACTATTTATTCTTAAAATTTGACCTAAATTCTTAACGAATCTTTTATATAAATATAAATGCAATTCAATAATTTGTAAAGAATTTAATTGACATAATATTAGAAAATTCTTTATAGAAAAACAAACTAAAAAACTATTTGACATATCCTATTATGTTATGATAATATTAAATGGAAATAAACAGATTTTATTTCATTTCTAAATCTTGTCGGGATTATCTATTAGAGAATACTTTTTTCTTAACAGGGAAGTACTAAGAATTGTATTTTCTCTTCCTTAAATAAATTGTTTTTACCTCATTGTCTACGACTTAAGCACTTGACTGTCCAAAGCCCCAAAAACACTATTATTAGATTCAATTTTAAAAGTATGCCATTGTTTTTAATAGAAAAAGTGAAGGAATTCATCAGGATGGGGTTGTTTTAGTCTTTTTG
Organism: Riptortus pedestris; assembly: GCA_019009955.1. NCBI lineage: Eukaryota > Metazoa > Arthropoda > Insecta > Hemiptera > Alydidae > Riptortus > Riptortus pedestris. Next base: position 76,906,498 of record CM032231.1, on the reverse strand, counting down.
TCTACTGAAAAAAAAACGCCAAGGAGTATTTTTTTCAGGGTTGTAGGCGTTTAATGCTTTTCCTATAATCTGCCAAGTTCACTACCTCTGTGATGGCGTGGAATCGTTTTTCCCCGTCTTCAAGGGTACTTTTTCCAGGCTTGGAGAATAACCGAGGATAATTCGGATTGACGATTCTGTTCTGGCTCTATTCCGGATGGTCCATTAAAACCTCTTGTTGTTTCTTTTTTCTTTTATGGAAGGGTTGAAGTCTTTTTTAAATCTTTCAAGGTGGCACGGCTGATATATTCAACTTGAAATACAAAGTAAGAACGAGAGTGGCTGTATAGGAAATAAATTCTCGTTTAGATACTTTTGTACTCTTTGTATTTGGTATACTAGGCGAAAATGTTAATGAAGGACATTTATTCCTGTAGAAAAAAAGTGTGTACTCCGGAAATTTCCCAGTGGATTTTCCATTCTAAATATTTCTATATTCTAAAGAAAATTCACTTATAAAGACGTAACACCTACAATTTTAAATGTTGCTACTAAAAGAAAATATTTGAACTTTTTAAATGAACAGTTTACTGACCAAACGGGGCTAAGCTTAGTGGGGTCAGTAAAAGGTGTCCAAAACAAATCTTTAATATTCCGTTCCTATGCAGGTGGCAAATGTTAAAGGAGATAATACCCAGTTGATTTAGGCGTAAGCAATTGGTGTTTTTTTTTTCTTCAAGAAAAGAAATGTCATATATATATATATATATATATATATATATATATATATATATATATATATTTGCCTCTAATAAGTACGGAAATAAACTAGATATTGTATTTTCACTCTCCTCTAAACCCCCTTCCCCCGCTCTCGTTCAAGTGTAATTTTGTAATGATTTGGAGTTTCAGAATTAATGGACGTTACGTTCGAAATTTATAACTTAAAAAACACAAACAAACAGACCCACATACACGTTTGTACGTACGTACAGAAAAATAAGTTATGTCTTGTAAATTGAAGTGGTTGAATCAAATTTGTTCTTCATATTCTCTACCCAATATTCTCAAATATTGTTCACAACTTGTTGGTAAGGATCACCAATGAATATTCCTGTCTTTTTCGCAATCAAAGTTTATTCTAAACTTCCCTAAATGTTTCGTACACTGCATACGTTCTCATCAGGGACCATTCAGTTATGTTATCCAGTGGCTGGTTTCAACAAGTGTAAGAGTGGACGACCTCTTTATAACTATGTGGTACGTAGCCCACGAAGTACGTGTTGAAATGTAGAATACAATTTGCCAGGGGGGGGGGGTAGTTGTTTTTTATTTTAATTTTGTAATTTTTTTCTTTTTCCGTTGAGGTCTACCGATCCCCATCGAATTATTTTCTAGCAAGGCTTCATAATATTTATTTTATTAACAGAACAAGTTAGGATAATCTCCGTTATTACACTACAGTGTAATAATCTCAGTTAAAACCTAATGGCTTATGATAGATGTAAAAAGAAACATATCATTAGCCGCATTAAAAGTTATATTGTCCATCTGAGAGCAGTATCAAGTTTATCTTTAGAGCTGACTCATTATTGTAATAGTTTATATACGTTCAATGAAATTGTTAGTTAACAATCATTTTGCATTTCCGATTTTTCTCCAGGTTCTTATTGAGAAAAATAACTTCGAAAGTCGAATATCTAAAGTATTAAATACGGTGGACTTTTTAATATTAAAAGTAATTCTGTAGAAAAGTTATTTCATTCTTTCCGAGAAACTTCAGTGACGGTTTTAATGGTTTTCCAACTTTAAACAAATTTATTTCTCCCGCACTGTAGTTACTTAAGAGTAAAATTAAATTAATACTCCAAGACTGAGATTCATAATTAATTGATTAATCGTGACATTAACGAGTAAAATTATTGGTTGGTAACAATTTCGTATGCTCCGTTTAGTTGTCATTGTCATAATGATATTTTGTTAGTTTAACTGATATGAAATGTAGTTAGTTTCATTTCATGTTAATGAACATAATATAATTCCTACTATATTTTTCTTTCGCTTTAACAATATATATTAGTACAATTAAGTCAGTTAATGTTTCCACTCTATATTACATAGTGAACGCACACATTCCATGCAAATATTCCTCGAATTCAACCAACATCTATTAATTTAATAATTATATACAAAGGAATTAATAACACTGTAAATATATATCATGCATTTTGATTAACGTACTTAGTTATTACTCTCTATTTGTTAAAGGGCAACATGCTTTATAAGTGATAAGAAATTGTTCTCAACCCTATATTATTATTATTTATTAACGTCCACTTTTTGCAACTTAGGCTAATTGGGACGGGTTATCTACAGGTTACCACCCTTTTCTAGCCAGGGTGGGATTTTAGGACGTTATTTAATGAATTTCGTCACTAAATAATTTCCTTTGCCCAGGCAAGAATCGAACTCGCCACTCTAGGCGATATAATAATATACCTGATCATAGATTATTTTCGGACAAATATATATGTATTGTACATTTGGGGATTGCTTTAAAGAGTTATTCCTAAAAATAGTATGTACTCCTGAAAATGACACACTTTTATATCAAACAAAATAGCCGTACCAATGTTTAGCTATATTTTTAGGGAAATTGGCAACTGAGGTGGTTCTCATTGAGCGAATTTTGAAAATTGCCTGAAATTTCCATCGATCCTACCTAGTAGATGACGAAAATATGGTCCGTTCAAAATAATATATATATTGTTTCGAAAATTAAATGCATGAAGGATCAGCAGAGAGAGAGAGCCGCGTATTTGGGAGGTGCGAAGGACATGAGGGGAGCCGACCGATGAAGATTAGTGGTGCCGGTAGCATCTAATTAGGGCCACGTACGTTCCAGGAACGTGTCTAGCCCCTTCTGGCCATTCTGTTTGATGTTTGCCGACAAGCTATATATAAGGGACCCTGACAGTGCCCGAGTTTAGTTTGTGCTCAGCGGTCTTCCATTGATGTTCAGCGCTACAGTGCGACTTAGTGCAGTGCGGTAAAGTGTTTTTATGTGAAGTACAGTGTTGTGCCGTGACTCTGTAAGTAACATTATAGTGCCGTGTCTAAGACAGTGGAGTGCCGTCTTTTTGTGAAGTTCAGTTACCGTGAGTGAATTATTGGACTGGGTAATCTGAAGACCAGTGATGCTATCAGTCCATACTGCGAGTAGTAATTAAGAATAATTAACCAAGTTTATTGTGCATTGTTAAATAATTGTGCAGTAATAAAACTGCGAAACTTCTGTGTGTTTAATGTTGCAATCCAAAAGAACTCTTATAAACAATGTTTATTAATGGTTTTGTAATAAAACGTAACACTATATATACATACATATATATATATATATATATATATATATATATATATATATATATATATATATATATATATATATATATAAAGTTGTCTGTTACCGCTAAAACTGTCCATTTTTCACTACTTTTATAGACGATAAGATATCTGACCATATTTTTACATTCATGGAGATGTATGCACAAAACACAATAATTGTATGTGGGATGTGTTGTTCCAAACTACAAAAAAAAAAAAAAAACCTCACAAAATCTTTTCCCAAACCTAGAAAACCAAGATTTGCCGGATATCTATAAACCAATCTTCGTTCTGAATCTAATGAGAGAAGGTCTAAATGATGGTTAACGAAATTTCTGGTCGCGATGGTACCTTCCCAGCAGTTTGTATTTAGAATTATATTAATTCCACTGAATACATAAAGTCATCAAAGTAAAAAAGCTAGTCCCTTGATAGTTATACCATGGGCATTTAAGAAGTATGAGGGGCTCAGGTTTGCCATGAGAGTTAAAGCGTTGACCTTTATCTCACATGGCAAACCTAGAATGGCGAGTTCGATTCTCGCCTGGGCAAAGGAAATTACTTAGTGACGAAATTAATTAAATATCATCCTAAAATCCCACCGTGGCTAGAAAAGGGTGGTAACCTGTAGATAACCCATCCTATTTAGCCTGAGTTGCAAAATGTGCACGTTAATAAATAATATGTATGACACAAGAATTCATAAACCAAGAAAGATACCAGACTATCTGTACAAAATTATTGAATTTTTCACCGAACGCAGAACTTTTCAAATCCAAATAAACTATTCCCATAATAGCCCATTTCAATATCAGGTTGAAGTTGATCTATTGTAATCTTTGTTGACACTCATCTTATCGCAGAAGGAAGATATCTGAGAGACTGTTTGCCCTCTAGGCAGTCGCCTGCTGCAAAGGCAAACAATTTATGGTAGATTTTATTCTTTAGAAACCGTTTTCCAGGTTCCAGAAACCAGTTAAATGGTCCGCGGCTGAGAAATAATTTATTAATGAGCCTACCTTAATGAGAAAGACATTGAACAGGAAAAAATATGTAATATTGCTTTAATTAGAAACTGCAATATAATGTGGTAATTAGGGTTTGTCCTAATATGTGACCTAGCTGTATAAAAAAGTATACAATCATAGCAGGAATTTCTTGTAGATATCATTCAGCGTGGATTTTCTTCAAAATTGTTTGATTGATCTATTTTTTCCCGGTTTCTTACTTAAAACGGAGTATTTGCAGATTCCCTTAAGTGCAATCAACTATTGAGTTCGAACTCATGACTCGAGTTTTGAAAATTTACCACCAATGTCCATCGATCCAATCCAGGAGATGACGAAAATGAGGTCCGTTCAAAACTGTTTATAAATATATATATATATTTGTCTATAAACGCTCTAGCGGTTACAACCGAACTCGATTTTTAAGCGTTTTATGTTAAACTAAAGATTACTTTCGTTAATAGCTCAAATCCAACCAGTGGGAGAGGGGTTTAGAGGGGGAGAATTTCGAACATTCTTAATATATCCGTTATTATACGTTGGATCGAAATATTGAATAGAACCAATCTTATTGCAAATGTAATGGTCTATAAATGTTGTTATATATGTTTTGTCACTATGTTGATTATTAACCAAAATATTTGGAGTTTTTAGTTTTCATCCTTAAGTAAACCTCCACTCCTATTTAAGGCATATTAACCATAAGCTGTTATACAATGAACAACGTTATTTAAAGCCTAAATACGAAATATTGTTCTGATTGAACATTTACTTTTTGAGATAAATGCAAATACATGAAAATCTGTTTAGTTAACGTAGCGCCTGCGCGACGGACTCTTATAAATGAAAATATAAAACTAATCCCAATTAGTCTTAGTATCAAAACGCGGACGTTAAGAAATACAAATAACAAAACTCTGAGGTATTTGTTCATACTAGTATTTAATAGCTTATTCCAGTATGATAACGATTTTTAATTAGTTTTATCACTTCTTTTGATCACAATTCTTAGCAGATAATATGCTAAGATAGCACAGATTCCCCGAACTTGATTTTATACTTTAATTGAACTTTGATGTAAATCTTTAACAGATAACAATCATTGTGGTCTTTATGTCACAAAAGATAACTGTAACCTGATTTCAGACTGCCAGTGACAGATAGGTGGGCTAGATTGAACCAGGATTCGTGGGCTTTACCCGTTGTTTTTAGTTTCCTCTTCCGGCAGATCTGAATCTATTAAGAGACTTTCCGTTCAAAGTGTTTCCTCTCCAAATCCACGGCCCGGAATCCTGCTGTTAGTGTCGAAGTAGACAGACATTGATCAAAGGGAGTTGCATAAAGGCATTCCTTGGCTTTGCTTCGCATAGACTGATTATCAGCCTCTTCAGGAATGCTTTGAAACACTTCGGAATCAGATGCCTTTGAGCTCGGGAAGCAAGCACTGCCCGTAGTTCACAGATACTATGAGAACTATTGAGAATTTATTGATATTGATTGAAACTGTAATACTTGATTCGTTCTAAAATCATAATAATTTATTTATAGTAATAAAAAAAAAGTCCGTCACGCAGGGGCTGCGTAAACTAAGCAGATTTCCCACGTGAAGTTTTACAATAGAGAAATCTGGCTAGTAATAACCTATTCTCACGAGGACGAATAGTTAGTGAAACTGCCACACTAGCGCTAGTGCGCTCGGCGAAAACTCCCGAACATAGCCGACCATACTCACAATACAAATCCAAATATCTCGGTTAATATTAAAGATACCGAATAAATGTATAGAACAATATTTATAGTAAATTTAATTTGCAATCAGATTGGTTATATACAATTTTTTGATCCGACGTATGGTAACGGAGATATTTCGAATTTTCGAAAATCCCCCCCTCTAAACCCCCCCTCCCACTGGTCCGATTTCAGCCATTAACGAACTTGATCTTCCTTTTTACATAAAACGATTAAATTCCGAGTTTGGTAACGATCAAACAAAAATTGCGACCGCTAGAGCAGACAAATATATATATATATAATTTTGAACGGACCTCATTTTCGTCATCTCCTGGGTAGGATCGATAGACATTTGAAGAAATTTTTCGAAACTCGCGTCATGAGTACGACCTCAATAGCTGATTTCCCTTAAGGGAAATCTGCTAAAACACAGTTTGTGTACAATTCGGCCGCAAAGCATTATTATACTTAAAGAGTCAAAATAACTGGCGAATGGGTACAAATTGTGGTCTATATACAAAACAACTTTAAAACAACAAATAATAACTTTAAATTATTTGCAGCTAAGGCTAATTAGGACGGATTATCAACAGGTTTCCACCCTTCCCCAGCCAGGGTGGAACTAAAGATTTCCGATTCTGAATTCCGTCACTAAATAAATTCCATTGCCCAGGCGGGAATTAAACTCGCCACTCTAGGTTTACCATGAGAAATTAAGGTCAACGCTTTAACTCACATGGCTAACCTGAGCCCCCATAAATAATAATACAGGTTTAAAATAAGTTTGTAGCGTGTTTTACTGGTGATTTCAATAAAAACTTCAGATTCTTCTAAATATTTTTAATCAATTATATATGGCCCATTGTGATCTATTACGTATTGCCACCTTTCAAGATTTTATTAAATTTCGTCCTCCAAGAACTTCTCATATTTTTTGCGCAATGAACTCCTCTATGTACGTTTTGCAGTCCACAAGGGCCCGAAATATGCGAAAATCTTTTGGGGAAACTTCTGGTGAATAGGGTGGGTGGGGGATCACATCCCAGCCAAACTTCAATAATTTCCGCCGGGTCTGCAAAGACACGTGAGGACGGGCTTCATTGTAATGGAAAAGTATGCCTTTGCTTTTCTCTTCCATTTTGAGCAAGCATACCAGTTAAAGGCAAGGAATCTCAGTTGAAACTGATGCATAAAAGCACCTTAACTAATCTTATTTTAGAATATATAAACATTATATACCAAGCAAATATAACACAGAGAGGATTAAATTGAAATATTGATTAACGCTACAAACTTATGTTTACAACCAAATACATAAACCATAAAATAAAAAAAATGTACATTTAATAAAAACCTACCTTTTAATAAAAATATAAAATAACTACTTAAAGCTTCTGCTACATAATTGTTAAAATTGTATTTGTTAAAATCGATATTGCATATTTATTAGGGTTATCATAAAACTATTTTTCCTTATAAACACATTCTTATGTACAATTCAAACATTTTACGAAATAATAAAGTTTGCTGAAATTTTAGCAACTACCTACTTTCACTAAAAAAAAAAAAAAAACAATTTGGGGCTGAAATCTACACCATCTGAGTTCTACTGATTAATATATTGAACATGCTAAAATACACTGTAAATTACAATTTGTTTTATTATTTTGTAATTTCATGATTTTAATAAAACCATTCTCTTCAAATTTATTTTATTCCTTATCTTTCGGCAAGGCCTTCAGTCGCTGTTCTCTTATATTATATAATATAATATCATGCAAAGCAAAATATAAAAGAAAGGCTACACGGGGAAAAAATGTTAAACGGCAAGCTGCGATATGAATAATAAAAACTCTATCAGGAAAACAGGAGGTAGAAAGGAAAGAGGAAGGTAAAGATTGAAACTGATAGACGTAGAGAAAGAGAAGGAAGATAGAGAATATTAGCGATAGAAGAAGGCAAGTGAGTGATTTCAGTAGATGAAATAGGAATTGGTTAATAATGAAGAATCAATTATAGCGCTACAAGAAGTTAAGAGAAGAATGAGAGAGAGAGAGGAAAGGAGAGAGAGAGAGAGAGAGAGGAGAGAGAGAGAGAGAGAGAGAGGAGAGAGTGTGGAGAAGGAGAGAGAGAGAGAGAGAGAAGGAGAGAGAGAGAGAGAGAGAGAGAGGAGAGAAGAGAGAGAGAGAGAGAGAGGAGAAGAGAGAGAGAGGAGAGAGAGAAGAGAGAGAGAGAGAGGAGAGAGAGAGAGAGAGAGACTAGAGAGAGAATAGCGGGAAGAGAACAGAGAGAGAGAGAGAGAGAGAGAGAGAGAGAGAGAGAGAGAGAGAGAGAGAGAGAGAGAGAGAGAGGAATATATATAGAAGGATTTTAAGTTATGCTGTTATGTTTCCCAGGGTTAAACATGCAGGTAGCGTTATTTTCATGAATTATGAAACACACTTGGTCGGTTTCTTTTTATTGCTTTCCTTTTTCTTTTTGTGACATATTTGATATAAACAGGGTGCCATGACTTGAATTTTATTATGAGGATTTTATTTTAAGTCATTTTTGGTGATGGTTATTAAATATAGGACTAATATGATAATAGTATTAATATGATATCGGAAAGAAGCTTTTGAGAAGGCTTCATAACAAACATGTTATGTTGAGCTAAGCTTGGTATTTTTATACTATGAAAAATGATAAAATAACGAATCCTTTTTTAATGTAGGGAGTTTTAACTTTATACTGGAAATATAATTATTATTACTGAATTTTCTTTTTTATATATGAATACATTTATAGAAGTAAATAATTAACAATTTAACAAGATCTTTTATTAATTACTCATCTCTATTAATGTATTATTTGATATTCAGTTTTAACTGTATTTCTTGGACTTCTTCTTATTATTATAGTTTTTCAAAAATATTTGTAGAAGATTAATTTTGATATTGAGAAACCGACCTTTGTGAATTTTAAGTATCTGTTGGTAACTTACGCTAAATGCAGGAAAGTTATAGGAGATATACGAGAATGGATTTGCTGGCTGATTAAAGAACGAAGAATCCTTGAACAAAAAAATAAAAACACAATGAATATTAATTGTTGGAAAAATGAGATAAATAGTCTATCATTTTGATAATGGACATGATTAAATGAAAGTACACTGATGATCTGTTTAGCGAGCTAACGTAGTTTATATTGTTTGTTTTTTGTCAGGGAATGAGAGTATGTGTTTGGTGACAGTGTTGTTTTTTAGCAAAGGCTTCATTTTATTACGACAGGTTTTACCTCTCTTTCTCGAATATTAACTCAATTTTTATGAAGCCTTTTACAATTATGTCTTCAGATAAGCATTTCACTTTTCTTGATAAAATTTATGTTTTAATAATACATAGAATTTTAGAAAGACCTGCTATAATAAAAATTTGTACCTGAAGGTATAATATGAGAACTTACTAACAGTTAATGGTCAATGTTTTGGAGAGGTGCTAGACAAAAGATTTTACAAAACTGCGAATCCACATCTTTACATCATAAAAGTTCGTCACGCAGGGGCTCCGTAAACTAAGCAGATTTCTCACGTGAAGTTATACAATAGAGAAATCTCCATACGAGACCCGAACTGTAACTGCAAAGGGTCGAACTAGCTTTTGGCGGGAAACAGCCGTCCGGCCCAAATTTAATAAAAATGCAAATATCTCGGTTATTATTCAAGATAGAGAATAAATGTATAGAACAATATTTATAGTAAATTTAATTTACAATAAGATTGGTTCTATACAATTTTTTGATCCGACGCATAATAATGGAGATATTAAGAATTTTCGAAAATCTCTCCTCTAAACCCTCCCCCCTCCTCCCACTGGTCCGATTTCAGCCATTAACGAACTTGATCTGTCTTTTTGCATAAAACGTCTAAATATCGAGTTTGGTAAAGATCAAACAAAAATTGCTTCCGCTAGAGCGGTAACAGACAAATATATGTATATATATATATATATATATATATATATATATATATATATATATATATATATATATAAACAGTTTTGAACAGACCTCATTTTCGTCATCTTCTGCGTAGGATCGATGGACATTTGAAGAAAAATTTCGAAAATCGCGTCATGAGTACAACCTCAATAGCTGATTTCCCTTAAGGGAAATCTGCTAAAAGTACATCCCGCAGGGGAGGCGTAACCTAAGCCGATTTCCCAACTGCTTGTATGGTATCCCAGTAATGTTATCTCGCCATATAATCTCAAATTCTAAGTAAAATTTCGATAAGTAGATGTAAGAGTATTTTGTAGGCTGAAAACAAGAAAGCAGGAATAACCCTAGAGCATGTTTTAATTCGACTCATAATAACGGAGATATGTTGAGTTATCGAATTCTGCCTTGAACCCCCCCCCCCGCCCAATTCCTGGATTTCAGCCATTAACTAATATGAGCTTTTGTGTTAAATAAAAAAGTTAAATATTGAGAATGGTATAAATCAAATAAACATTTTCCAGTCGAACTTGAAAAATTTTACTTGATGGCGTTCTCACACTACCTATTTTCAAGAATCTCACAAAATTCGGTATTTCATCTTATTATAAGACGTTTCATGATATATTGGCTTATTGTTGATGAACGATGACTAAAAGTGGGGTTCTAAATAACATGGTAATGACTAACAAAATACATAAGAACGTTGTGGAAGAAGAATTTAAGGTAATTATTTCAATTGTCCTATAAATAATTTCTAATACTTACATATTAAATGCGGCTGGAAATCGTTATTTTTAAGAAAAGTTAATTCTGACAAGATATCCTAACTAGATTAATCTATTGGATCAGTTTATTTGTTAATTGTGTTTATATACAAACTACACTCATTTAAATGGTTCCAACCAATATTACCTAAGATTTTAAATGAATTGCAGATTCTTGGAAATCATTTATTCTCTATTTTTAGAATGTAAGCCTGAAGAGATGCGGAAAGAGAAGGGTAATTTAGCGCAAATGATCGTCTAGTGTATAAGTAAGAATGTGAGAAGGCGCGATGTACCTCTTGACTTCCGTGGAAGTTCTGTTTATAACTTTAGCAAGTATTTTGAGAGCAGGAATAGTTTTGCTTGGAATACAAGTTCTACCAACAGCAAATTTGTTAGCTTTCCTTTGCAAGGTTTCATCTATTTCCTCTTCATAGATAGTTCCATCATGTATCCCATTCTATCTCCAACCAAAATAAGACCATGTCTTCCATGGTTTTCTAGAATTCGTTTGAATATTCGTTGACAAGACAATCCTATTTTACTTTCTACTCCAACCACAGGAGTGAAATCGTATAATTTAAATGTGTGTGTGTGTGTATATATATAAATATATATATATATATATATATATATATATATATATATATGCCATTAAAGTATATCTTATAAACTTTATTGATCATGACTTGAAATAGGGAGGGGGAGTTTCGAAATCTCAAAATATCTCCGTTAAATCTCATTTCTAGCATAAATTTCAATTTCTGTTTATAAAGGCTTGTTGCAACCGAAGAAATTGAGAATACGGTGAGATGAAATGATTAGTGTGTGGGAAATCTGCTTAGTTTACGCAGTAACAGCGTGACGAACTTATTCACATTAGTTCAATCTATATGAAACTAAATGTAATCTATATCCTTCCACCTCTTTCGGTTTAGATCCATTGTTGGTTGATAGAAGTGTTGTAGTGAATTTTTGAGATTTTTCAAAAAGGAGGGTGATATTACGATCTCTGCTGAGCAGTTTCCGGCTAGTAGTTGAACATATCATGGCTTTGTCATTTTTATGAGTTGTGATTTAATAATTACTAGTGAAATTAATTTGAATTTAATTTCTATTATATATTACATTAATATACAAGTAACAGTAATAATGCAATGAAAACTGCTACAAACCATCAATATGCGTTCTCGTAGTGTTCGTTGTTGTGTGTATTTTGGTTTCCTTAATCTCGAAATGTCTATATAATGATTAATGTTTTAATACGTTATTTAATATAATGACATTAAATCCATTTATTGAGCTCAATGCTGCAAATTTTCTTTGACATGCACAACGAATATGTTTGAAGAAGAACTTTCTCCGATATGTGCTCAAGCATAGTGAAAATCTTGAACAGCCATTTTGAGCTGTTGGATGTATTTCTTGGGTGACAGATTTCGTATGTTGCTATTTTAGAACCTTGAAATATCTATATGAAGCAAACATATCATCCGTTAAATAGCTGATGAAGGAAACAGTGCATTAGTTCTTTTTCTGTCGAACATAAATGATTTTACTTTGCTGGTATCGAAAAGCCTGTATAACGAAAAAAAGTGTCGCGGAAGATTGCTTTGAAAAATGTTTTAAAGTGTTGATACATTTATCTGACTTGTTGGTGCCTATTAAAACTCCTTGAAAAATATCGAACTGCAGCCTTTCGACATTAGCCACTAACTGGCAGTTGAGTCACGCCAGTTATTAGGAACAGCTGTTTTTATGAACACAAATGCCTACTAAACAAGATCTGCCATCAAGGATTTCAAGTTAATATGTGCCAATATGTCCTTCATTGTGCTAAAAGTCTACCATTTTCACCACTCTCTTTTTACGTTTGATCCGTCGCCTATACGGCGGTCTGACGGGGATGTGCATTGCTGAATGCAGCTTAGGGAACCATCGACAATAGATCTGGAAGAATTTCTCACTTCCATTCCTTTCCTCTCATATCAGGTTTATATAATTAAATTTAAATAAATTTATTCAATTAAATTTAAATAAATATTAAGTTAAAAATTAAACCAAAATTGAAGAGAGAGAGATATATTCCGAACATCATGTCTTGCTGCACTTGTTATACATATTTTGTTTACTATTATGAAACCATTGACAATTGAATGGTAATTGTCAGTAACCTTCACTTTATTTATTTAAATACTAAGTGCATTTTGGATCTTTAGAGCTTCTTGCAAAACACAAAAACAACAAACTTCTTAAATTCTAACAAGTGAAACTCACTTCTCAATATTCATTAAAAAAAAAAGAAAGTAATTAAGAGAATTAAAAAAAAAAACTGCATTGATTCAGATAAAGGAACAATTATTAACGTATTTTGTATGTACAAAGCAGCAATTTTTCAGGAAGTTTATAAGCAAACTTGGGAGTGTAATGAGTCTACTTTATTCGAACGTGATATGGCAGTCTCCATTACATTAAAGTGTCGTGCTATTGATGACAATTCGCCATTTATTCTGTATTTCTCAAATAATAAGACCCCAATAGCTGTTTTTCCTTCCTATTTGCCTGTTAACGCTCTAGCGGTCGAAACTTTTGTCTGATCGTTACCAAACTCGATTTTTGAACGTTTTATGTGAAAAGAAAGATCAAGTTCGTTAAGGGCTTAAATCGGAGAAGTGGGAGGGGGGGATGGTAGATAGGATGAAATTCTCCTTTGCTATGCATAGGATCGAAAAATTGTATAGAACCAATCTTATTGCAAATGTAATCTTCCATAAATATTATTATATCCATATTCTCCCTAAATTGAATATTAACCGAGATATTTCTATATATAGTTATCGACAATCCGTAAAGCACCACTCCTACTTATGCCAAATTATTAATAAGCTGTTATAGTATGATCCACTTCATTTCAAGGTTAAATACCAAATATTGTTGTCAGTAAACTTCTACGTTGAGATACATGCGTAAATACCTTCTGTTGGTCCTCCCCGTTTTTTTGTTCTTAGGCAACTAAAATGTGAGTGATTGAGATAAAAATAATTGCGATTCTTTATAAAATATAATGCTGGACATAGTAAATAATTTTCAATAAAATTAATATGTTATGTTCAGATATATTTCAGTAATAGTTTTTCTTTCTCGGGTGAAGAATATTTCTATCTATTCAGCTCTGAGCGGCTGACAGACCAGAGGTTATTAAAATTGACTGAATGATTTCTCATTACTGTTTGTATTTATTTATTGAATATTCTCGGAGGTGTTGTGTTACCAGAATATAGATTTGTGAATTGTAAAACCACGTGAGAAATCTGCTTAGTTTACGCACTTGACGGACTTGGATGGTTCTTATTTTCCTCATCTCCTGGGTAGGATATATAAATATTCCAAGAAATTGTTCTAAATTCTTGTCTCTAGATCAATAGTTGATTTCCTTGTTAAGCGAACCTTACTAATGATTGTAGATCACTGCTTATGGGGCCTTCAAATTGACCCCAATTTGCCAGTAAAGGATCCAAGAAGTTACTTGGTGACTGCTTTTAGTACGGACTGACGTCCTCGCGTTTACACTTGACGTGACGGAGATTTACGGTTCCACATCCTCGCGGCCATGGGAACTTCCTTCAAGCCGAACTGTTATTAGACGTCCTCCATCTTGGAACAACTGTTCGCACACTCTCAGATCCATATCTCCTGACACAGCCATGGCATTAGCGTTTGTCGGCCAAGATCAGTCCACCCGCCTTACAAACATTTATTATTAGGAAAGGAAATCCTGGGAATAAAGTCTCAATTAAGTATAAGCTGTTGTTCGAAAAACAAGTTCTTTCAAGGAAATCATAATTCCGGTTCAGCAGCGCCCTTGCAAAGGATCATTGACCTGAGGTTTTGAAGTTCTCATAGAATTTCTAATTTGTTGCCTGTTCAGTTTCCAGTTTGAAAATATAGTATTAAAAAGTAAAAAAAAAAAAAGAGTCCTTAATTAAAAAAATAATATTAATGTAATTAATATTTAATTACAGTGAAAGTTGTTCTTTAAGAGAATTGTTACATAATGGAAGTATATTAATAAGAATTCAATTTGAGTGAATTCCATTATCATTGATGTTATGTTTATGCAATATTTTATTCAAATGCATTCTACTTTACAATTTATACGTAATACTTTCTCAAAATTTTCTACTACTTCATGAATTTTGCAAACTAGTGCCAATCTCAATATTTATCTACGAAAATTGATAATATAATAAATATATAACTAGAGTTAATTGTTGAAGAACGAAGTTGTCAATGACTAGTTATTTACTTAGCACCTTGTGTTTAATCTTTATAGTCGATTTTCAAATCAAAATCATTTTAATGTCGTGTACGAAGAGGATCAGTGATATGTTAAGGATGTTTTGAAAATAACAGGACACTTATGGTGAAATTTCTTAAGTTTATGGAATTTAACTTGAACGATAACTACCCCTTCGCATTCAATAGACTGCTAACGAAAATTTAATTGATTTTATCGTTTATTCATGAATAGGAAGTTGAGTATTAATGAGTCAAACGCTATCACGTACTATCTAGTTGTAAGTTATCTTTAAGCCAAGAGCAGTAAGTCAGCCTTTTACTGGCTACATATATAAACATTATACATAAGGATAAAATGTCGAAGTAAAAGTTTAGAATTATTAACGATAAAACAAAGAGACGGATTTTTTTTTTTTTTTTTTTTTTTTTTTTTCCTTTTCAAAATGTCACTCATTACAAGTTATGATATTAAAGTGTAAAGAAGCCTTGTAAAGTTACATCAAAGGTATATTATTAATCCCAAGAAAATATAAATATAATAACACTAAATAGACTATCATTCTAAACAATATTCATTCAGTTTACTTTTTGGACTTTTGGAAATGAAAGATTCGTAAAATAACATAATAATATATGTGTAAATTACATTAATTTAATGATGATTGAGTCAATGTACACATTAGCAATCGAATGAGTGTTGGAACATTTGAACGTATGATAATATCGATTTACCATAGTTGCAAAAATACAATGAAAAATTAAATAAGTGTCAGTTCACCCAAGAAGAACGGACAACGGAAGACTGTATTACATCCTTAATTTTACTTAAGAAGGTAAAGCAACTACAAAGAATCGAGGAGGAAGAAAGATTTATACTTTATAAAAAAAAAAAAAAAAATGTAATTATCTTAGCATTATTGTATATATGACCTAAATGCTAATGAACGTTTATAGGAATATACAAGTCTATACAAGGCTGAATAATTAATTAGGAGATGAATAAAAGATCTTGAGGATGGTTGTGTAAATTATTTTTTTTTTAGCAGTAAAAACATAAATACTGGAAAATTATTATTTTATAGATTGGTGTTGGTTGATTTTCATCTGGTGGGGATTGAATCATCGGGTGTATATGAAAACGGCTTAATACATGCCACGTGTGGTATATTATCCTATACGAATTTCGTTGTAATAACCCCCCTCCCGTGCTACACCCTACGTGCTCATGTTATAGCATGGTTACACTGAATAACATTCATAGTAAAGCACAATTCAGCAGAACATATATGCTGATAGAATTGTCCACACATAATTACTATACAGTATACGCCGATTAGCAGATACAGATAGCAGAGGTTACATGAATACCCGCATTAGCAAATTTACCGTAACTGATCGTAATTTTGGTTTGATTGCTGCCAAACTCGATATTTAAGCAACTTGAATCTCCTGGATAGGACGGTCGATGTAAATATCCATTCTTAAAAAAAATTTCAACACACAATATAGAAAAATATACAGTCAACGATTTTTATAAAAATAAATATAGCCATAGCAATTAAAAATAAATTTACAAAATATTTACACGCTATATGGAAAACTAAAGACGAATTCATTAATGGCTGAAATCACACCAGTGGAAGGGGAGGGGGTTTAGAGTAGAACTTTGAAAATTCGACATATCTCCATGGAAAAATTGCACAGAACCAATGTTATTGCGAAATATAATTTACATGTTTATTATATGGACATTATTTCTTTATTTTGAATATTAACCGAGATGTTGTCATTTTTTGGTTTTTTTATCTTCCAGTAATCCCCAATTTGTGATCATTGGATCTGATTACAGCATCATCTGGTGCTTGTCTAATCCATTTATAAAAAAGTCCGTCACGCAGGGGCTGCGTTAACTAAGCAGATTTACCACGTGAAGTTATACAATAGAGAAATCTCCATACGAGAGCCGAACAATTACGGAAACGGCCGAATTAGCTTTTGGTGGGAAACTCACTCGTCCGCCCACATTTAATAAAAATGCAAATATCTCGGTTAATATACAAGGTAGAGAATAAATGTATAGAACAATATTTATAGTAAATTTAATTTGCAATAAGATTAGTTGTATACAATGTTTTGATCCGACGAATGGTAACGGAGATATTTCGAATTTTCAAAAAACACCCCTACCACTGTTCCGATTTCAGCCATTAACGAACTTGATCTGTCATTTTGGATAAAACGTTTAAATACCGAGTTTGGTAAAAATTGCGACCGCTAGAACGTAACAGACATATATATATATATATATATATATATATATATATATATATATATAATTTTGAACGGACATCATTTTCGTCATCTCCTCGGTAGGATCCATGGACATTGAAGAAATTTTTCGGAAATCGCGTCATGAGTACGACCTCAATAGCTGATTTCCCTTAAGGAAAATCTGCTAAAAAGACAGCGTTGACATACCCGAAGTTCTGAATAAGAATGAAGACTGAGCCAGTCGGTTGAGTCCCAATGGGCTTTGCGACCTTTTCCAATAGAAGATAGAACAACACGGGGCACTATGAAACACTCTGCCTTAGTCCGTTTCCAACTTTCAATACTCGAGACAGTTCATCTCAACTTATACCGGTACGTTTAGCTTGCATAGTTTCCAAGTCGAATACCAAGAGAGTCGTGCAATGCAAGACCAAACCACGATTCACAATGAACGAAAACAATTATACATATCTTTGTGTGATCATTTTAGTGTACTAAATTTAGTCCTGATCTGTTTGATATAAAGCCACAATGATATTTGGATAATGGAAATTTAGACGAAAAAAAATCACTTACTCTATACTTATTGAGGGGAGCTTCTTCATGTTTACATAACCTCTTTAACACCCATTAATCATATTTCCCATAAGGGCTATGAAAGTCTTACTCGAGATGGGATTTTCAAATTATTTCTTAAAATGCCCATCTATCCGACCTAGAAGATGTCAAAATCGCGGACCAAAAAGATTGTATACTTTCATATAAATACAAATACAGACACACACACACACACGTATATATATATATATATATATATATATATATATATATATGTATTTATATTTATTTTGAAAATCCCATCACGAGTAAGACTTTCATAACCCTTAAAAATCCCATCACAACATATGACCAGAAATAAATAAATAAATATATAGAAATCCCATTAATCAATATACTGCTCAAAAATGAATAGGGATATTGGTTATTTTTTCTTATCCTATTAATTTTAATTAAATCGATCTTAATTAAATTTCTTTTTTATGGGGGAAAATACAATAATTTCTAATAAATATTAATGATATTTATAATAAAAAAAATATGCTAGGCCCCATACATACCACAAAACAGCCAATATCCCTATTCATTTCTGAGCAGTTTATTTCGAAAATATGGGTATTTATAAAATTTGAAGGTACTCCGTTACTGCCCTAACTAATCAGAATCCATGTGCACATAATAAACGATTTTCAACATACATAAGTGTATATAGAGAAGTCTGTAAATAAAAGTTTTCTATGTATCAAAGATTTATTTATTCTCTTGGAAAAATACTTAATGATTTACTTTTTCCATTGTATTTACGATTTTGCCTGTTTTTTATTGGCTGAACGTAGTTTAATATGTTTCTTTTTTCTAATCTGAATTACAAGTTGGACTGGTATTAAAAACAAAAAGAAAAATCACCAGGCAGGTTCCTCCACGTGATATTGAACTCAAGGTAGGGCAACCACTAGGAAATTATAACGGTAAGGTTAAGAGTAGTTAAATAGAACTCATGGAATGAGGAAACTAGTTACTATTATAGTAAGACTAATGTAGACCACTGAAAAAAATAGTTTACAATGTTCAAGATAAGTATTATGACGTACTTTTATGATGATGCTGACGATCCAAGTGAAGCAGAAACCGCAAGAAGAACGTAAAACAGAACATCAGTAGTTTAGTTTTTGTTAAACGTTTAACATAATACAATATGTATTTGGAATTGCACTGTTAACAATTTTACTTAAGTATGATTGTTCAGTGTTTTTGATTTTCATAAAAGACAATAATTAGACCTGACGAGGAAAAGTATTTCAGATTAATGGTGTATGAGTGTTTTTAAAAATATAATTACTAGAAAATGGAAAGCATTTCGTTTTAAACAGTTAAACATAATTTTATAAAATGATTACGAGTGATGCCAACTACTTGATACTAAAAACATATATACTGAAAAATAAAGGTATATTTTTATTTATTTTTGTTCGAAATTTCAAAATATTTCCATTACTATGAGTCTCACCGAACAGTGTTTATAAAATTCTTGTTGTAAATTTAATTTTGTATAAATATTGTTTTATGCACTCTTTCTCTTGAATAATTACCAATATTTTGGCAATTTTTAATTCAGTAAAGTTTCTCTCAATTAATGAATAAATTATATAATATAACCAACTTTGCCAAAATTAAAACATTAGTATAGGATAAGACCTTTTTATCGATCCTAGATAAACGATTATATCATGCTATTTTCAATATTAAATACCAAATATTGTATTCAACAATGTTTAATAGATGATATACATGCAAATTCGTTGTGTGATAAAATCATCCTTTGACATTTTATTTCTATATTCGATATTTAACGTTTGATTTAATACTAAAGATCATATTCGTTAATGACTGAAATCAAACCAGGATTAGGGAAGGGGTTAAGTGAGAGAGGAATTCGAAAATTCTAAATATCTCCCTAATTTTTTTCCGGATCGAACACTGTTACACAACCAATCTTGTTAAACTTTTGCTCTACAATTGTCGTTGTATGCATTCTTTTGTAACTCAAATGTTAAGCGAGTTATTCACACTATTTTGTTTCAGCCTTCAGTAAGCCAGTATTAGTCATCAGATTATTATTTAGAAATAGAGAATATATGGTGAGATGAGATTAGTAGTTTGCCATACTAAAACGAGGAAAGTCAGCTCAGTTTGCGCAGCTCCTGCTTGACAGAATTTATTTTACAACATTGGCCTGGGGTTGCCCAGATATGGTAAAATCGGTCTAAATAAAGATGTTACGTACGAAGACTAAATCTTTCTTATCCTGAAGTGCTGTATCCTGCAACATCGATCACTCGACATTATACCGGAATTACCATATGTTACACAGCCAAGGATCCCCTAATCTCACAACATAACTTTTCTTCGCACTGTAATAAGTAAATTAAAAATGAGCAAATAAAGCACAATATAAGTACTACATATTTTCAACCTCTATATTGTTAAATGGGCAATATTTTATAAACTTGTTTAACTTTTTTCTTATTTACAACGAAACATAAATTATATTGCCGTAAACTATGACCTATTGAAAAGTGGATTATATACAAAATTCTTAACTCCTGAAGAAATTAAAGACACAAAAATTTATATTTTCGATACACACAATATTAGATTTCCTGTGATACTTAACTAAAAATCTCTTATATGAGGGAACATATGAATGGGATTTGAAAATAATAAATATAGCTGTCCCTTCGGTTATGCATTAAAAAATGAGTATTTCAGAAGATAGGATCGTTCTATAATATGAGGAGTAAGAACAAAACGTTTTCAAGGTCTTTCTCCACGTTTAAGACTCTAACTTGAGGTTAAGAGCTTCGCGGTTAATAAATAAATATATAATGTGGCAAATAACTACGTAAAATAATGATTTACCACTTCAATTTATTTATTTTTCCCTCCATTTTCATACAAAGTTGATAAGCCTGGGGCATACGAACAAACATAAAGGTAAGAAAATCAGTGTTCTTGTAGGAACTAGCTGACCATAAAAATGAGACAAGTAGTCTCCTTAAATGCGGCATTTTCATAATTTTCTATTAGAATTAAGCAACTACCAATGGCTGAACGGAAATGCAATAAAGCATTCAAGTGTGGCCGTCTCTCTCTTTTCACTGGAGTTTCTTAATGGATTCTGTATCCTGGCGAGATGCCGTGTAAGAAATAGAATAAAGGATATGGAAATGTAGATAACACCGTAAACTGTTGTCAAATTAATGTAAAATTAATGCGTTTGTTTGTTCTCGTGATAATATAAAGTAAGTTTACATTTTAGCTGAAATATCTTCAATGAAATCAGGTATTTAACACTCAACTCAAGATGCGAATTCCAAAAGTTTTCTTCAACTGTTCAGCAATCACACTTTCCGAAAATGAGATCTTCTGAAATTAGTTCTGTATAAATACTAAGGTGTGTTGGAAGTTTTATTTAAATTCGGTGGGAATTATTTATTCTGGGTTTGGGAAACATTTGGAAAACTCGTCTCGTATATAAGAACTCTTTTCATCTTTATATTTATTTCTGACCTTTCGGGACTGATATCCATCGTCAGGTAGTTATTGTCGAAATTTCGTATTGTTCTTGCAACAACAGAAATATACTTTATCTAATAATTCTGTTTTTACAAAATTAAAACATACTTTAAAATCATAACTGCAAATTATAAACAAGTGTAGTACCTGATATCTGACTATACTTGGTTGACATTAATGATTTTTTTAAATTGGAATAATAGAATAAGTATTCTTCTTGACCTACAAAAAATTTGACACTGCCGTGAAAAATTTAAAATATAGCCTTCCTTTTCTTAATTTCCAGCAGACAAAAAACAACTCCAATACTTGAGGTTAATTATGTAAATTAGTTTACCTTGGGCCACTCCAATTAGAGAGTTAGTAGAGATTTAGTGTTCCTTATTACCTTTTTTTTCTTATTTTATAATTATTTCTTTTTTTGGGCCAAAATTATATTACGGAATAGAATTGCATTACATTCTCAAAAACGAACAGTATAAAGCAATATATGAATACTAAATGAAGATTATTTAATTAGCAATTTCTGCATTCAATATAGGGCATGCTATCAATGAATTGACATTTATTATTTTAATTTAATAAACGATAATGTATTGAATAGTAAGTACGGCCTTTAGACTATTTCTATAAAGATATATAATAATTCAAAATATTCGTGTATGTAAATCAAATATATTTTAATCCCCTATAAGGGAAATCAGCTATTGCAGTCATGATGCGGTTATCGAAAAATTTCTTCAAATGTTCATTGATCCTGCCCAGGATGATGAAATGAGGTCCGTTAAAAATTGTGCACACACACACACACACACACACACACACACACACGCGCGCACACACACACACACACACACACACACACACACACACACACACACACACACATATATATTAGAAGTGGGATTTTCGAAAATACGAAATATCCCCGTTACTATACGTTGGATCGACAAATTGTACAGAACCAATATTATTGGAAATTAAATCTACAATAAATATTGTTATACAAATTTATTCTCTATTTTGAATATTAACCGAGATATTTGTTTTTTTCAGCTTTTCAGCCCTCCCCTACGTATGTCGCATTAACAATACTCTGTTTAATAATAAACCAATTTATTTGAAGCTTAAATACCAAATATTGTTTTCATGAAACCTTTATTATACGAGATACATGCAAATATGTCTTGTTGATGCCCCACACCCCTCCCGTCTCAAGTTTTTGGATTACTAAATTTTGAGTGTTTGAAATAAACATTATACTGATTCAATATAAATTACAGTACTAGCTATAGTAAATAGTTTTCAATAAAATTAATGTTATATTCAGTTATATGTCAGTAATGGTTTTCCCTTCAAGTGAAGAATATTTCTATCAATCTGAGCTGAGAGGTTGGCTCACCTGATTCTCTAAAATTCAGATGTTTTCCATTGGGAGGTTATTAAAATTGACTGAAAGATTTCTTATTATCGTCTGTATTTATTCGGTTAATATTCACTGTGGTTTTATGTGTTACCAGTGTGTAGATTTATCTATTGTAAAACTTCACAAGGGAAATCTGCTTAGTTTAAGCAGCCCTGGCGTGACGGACTTTAATTTTTGTTTTTGACCTTCTGCCATCGGATTGTTAAGTAAATTATATTTTTGTTTCCCGCAACGCAATTGAAATACAGGTAAGAATTAAAAAAATTCATAATGTGTTGTTTATTTTTCAATTAATTAAGAAAAATATTAGTATATGTCTGATATTAATTTACGTTGAGATAGCCACCTAGATATCTTGGAGTACATTTATGATGCTATATATGATTATGGTGAGATGAATATATGTTTTCATAATTTGCACCTCAGATGTTCCTCAAGGTTAGCCTTCATTTTCACTGTTTCTCGTCTCAAGTGTTGTTTTGTTGTAATATGATATGAATAATTGTGTAACTGATTCTTAGTCCTGTGGTTTTGCGGTTTAGATGTTTTAATTTTAAGCATTTTTTTTAACTAAGGGTGTGGGAAAATGTGTTACGATGTTGCAGGGTCCAGTACTTCAGGATAAGAATGATGTCTTCCTGCATTAAATCTTTAATTTTAACTACCGGTTTGGCATATTCAGGTCTTTAAAAAAGAAAAAGAAACCAAAAATTATAAGGATATCTCTTAAGTATTGAGGTTGCTAACACAACCTTGTCAATTTAGTAGATAGACAGGGCTACCTTGTAATCTTTTCTCAAGAGTTATCCTTATAGTTTTTGTTTTATTTTAATAAAATTAAAATTTTAATTCAGGAAGGCTACATCACCCATATCCTAAAACAACGAACTTCAAGACATATTTTTTTTTCTTTTTAAATTTCTATTGTGCTAGGAAAATTCTGTTCTTTGGAAATTATTTTAAGTTAAAAGAATTTCTTAAAGGGTTGTAATCTACTTTCAACCGAATGACTTTGTGAGTTTGTGTTCCAGTTTGTCTGTATATCGTGTCTGCATTCAAATCGTTTACATTTTACAAACTTTGTTTTACTCAAAAATTTGAGGTGGACACAATTTGACTTCTTTTGTACGCTTATTAAATTAAATATAAAAAATGTATTGTTACACTTGATTTAAAATGATTGCAATTGAACGTGACATACGATATCTCCGTTGCAATGCATCTGATCATAAGATATGGAATATATTGTAATTTATAGAGCTTTAATGATCTTAAATCTTCAGTATTACTGATAGGGCGCAATAATTATCAATTCTTTATATTAGCCCTCTTCTAAACCCACCCTCTTCCCATTAGTCGATATCACTCAAAAGAGGGCGTTCACAGCGTTGCAGTCCTAAATATAAAATTTAAAACATTCTGAGGCTAGTATGCCGAAACTAATCTAGATTCAGGAATTGTCAAAACGGATAATTGTGTTAAAATCCAAAAACCAAAATTTTTCCAGACTGCATTAAATATTTTACTTTGTTCTAGTAAGTTAAAAGAAATATCTGTCATATCTCTGTTTAGTTTATTCAAAAATCTTGGTAGCATTCTTATTTTATGTTTCTTAATGACAATAAATCCAGACTTACATTTCCCACTAAAATTTTTTCAAATTCTAAATCTTCAAACTATTAATTTCCTAAAACATTCTGATTTTGAACTTGTGAAGAATCCACTATTCGATTAGACGTAGTATCTTCTTTTATGGAAGTCTCTTTTTTATTCACGAAAGGAAAAGCGTATCAAAGGTAGACATGTTGAAATAGTAGAATTGCATCAGCTGAATGGCAGAGTTTGACATCAGGAATTAAAACTAACTGAAAGGTCACTTCCTCCACAAACATTTATCAATTTATCACATACAGTTTATGTGTGTTTTTTCTTCGTGACTCGATCTTCAAGCCATGCTCACCTTCTTTTGATTGGCAATTGGATGTATGCTAGTATATATATATTTATATATATATATATATATATATATATATATATATATATATATACATACATATATATACACAGATTTAAAGATCACTCGTAAAATAGTTCTTTTGAATTTTATCGCTGTGCTTAGAAGAAATGTCAAACCAGTGCAGACATGGACGTTCAAGCCCGATCCGTACGTGCTTTGTATTTCAAGTGGCATAGAGATGAACTTTTCAGTGCAGCACCAATTCAATCCAGCTTCTACATTAAGTTCCTCCCATCTCTTTGGTTTTAAAAGTTGTCTCCCTATTTATTATGATTAACATAACATGCATAAATTGTTTTTATTTTCATTCACTGTTTTTATTTTATTGTTTAGGGCATTTAATTTAATATTTTATTGTTTTTTAGCGTTCTTATACGTTTTTATTTTCTGGTTATTTATGTTTTTATTGTGCCTTTATTATTATTAAATTATGTTATATGAGCAATATATCAAATGAATATACTCAATAAAAATAATTCTTACTTAATTTACACGTTAAGAAGTTACTTCATGACAAAAGTGAACACACCCACTTGTAGACGTTGCAACGAAACCTTGACAGCACATCACATATTCATTGACTGTCAATATATTTTTTAACTTCCTGAAGAGACAATTTAACATTAACCGGAACTTTTGACAGATAACAGTCATACATAGACACAATAATTAAAAAAATAACGATATATACAAAATACTATACCCTACAATTTCTTCATACTATTTAAATGTTTAAGGTAGTAACCTTAGTAGGGAGTATACATTTTTAATTGTTACTGGCTTTCTTGTTTTGTCTTATTTTTTTCCTTATATACTTATATTTTCACATATTTTATTATTTCATAATCCTGGTGTTTTCATACTCTATATGTTTTCATACACAACATCTTTTACTCCATATGGACTATGGTATCCCAATGAATGGTTTCACGAATCACTGTATTCCGTTGCTCATTTCTTCTCTCCTTTTTTTTGTTACTTGTTTTTCGCTGATGCTTTTTTTTGAGTGAATGCGTTACTGGATCGGATAATGCAAATTACGCCGGTCTCCATTATCACATTGGAAGGTTAGCATTGTATCATTAATAGATAAAGGAGTAAAGGTAGAGGTACAATCTGATAGTTGATTGGAGGAAAACATGTCTTTTCCGCCTTCAATAATATTTCTCAATATATTTCTGAAATGGGAAAAGGATGGAATAGTTAAATTACACACGGAGAAATAAACCAGTAGTGTTTAGCAAATTTTCCTGCAGGAAAATCAGCTATTGAGGTTTTACTCGTGACGCGGCTTTTGAATATTTTTTCTCCTTTGTCCATCGATTATTTATTTATTTATGTAGGTGTGTCGCAATTTAAGCGATTCACACATTTTGTTGTTATTATATTGAAATAGTATAGGTAAAGCCACCTTATAAAAACCAAAAAAAAAAGGTTAAAAAATCTTTAGAGGTAGATAAAAGTACGGTCATTTATTTATTCTCCAGTGGATATTATTCTAGTCTAGTCTTTGAAATGTTAAATCTGGTTGTAAATGTTCGTGTCTTTGAGGTGTTTCATAATTTTTGTTATGTATGGGCTGTTCTCGTGTAGTAGTTCTGATAGGTTCGTGGGTAAGTTCTTGTCGGTTATTAGTCTGCAGTCTGTAAGTAAGTGTTTGATAGTTAGTTGTGTATTGCAGAGTGTACATAATGGTGGTTCAGTCCTAGTCATGAGGTGTCCGTGTGTTATCCGCTAATGGTTAATGGTGATTTTTGTTTTAAAATTATTAACTTACTACATATGTCTTTGGGGCTCAGGTTAACCATTCAGCTAAGGCATTGGGCAAAGCTAGTGCGGCGAGTTCATTTCAATTAGAATTTATTTAGTAACGAACCAATTTAATAAAATCCTTAGGCCTACCCAGGCTAGAAAAGGGTGGCAAACTTTAGACAACCCGGCCCAGTTAGCCTTAGTAGCACAAAGTGGACGTTAAAAAAATAAATTAAACATTTGTCTATGCTCCTCTTTTATTTGATTAAGAATTTGATTCTCACCTTGGGCAATAGGAATTTATTTAGTGCCGAACTCAGTAAATAAAATCAATAGGCCCACTGTGGCAGGAAAAAGAGGACAACCTATGGATAACCGGTCCCTCAGCCATAGAAAAACAAAGTGGAAGTTAATTAATACTTAATATAACTGATATATTAAAAATTCTTTTATGTCTGCAATTTATGATTTTGCTGTGCAGTCAGCAATCAGCAACTCACATTCGGTGATCAACCACACTTAATTATTTAATTTCTTCTTGTAAATACTATTGTACGGAATGAATATTATTACAGATAGTAAATATTCATGGGTTCTTTATGTGTTTTTATATTTGTTATTGTATTATTACTTGCAAGTCAAAACGCCGCCAATGATTTTTAATATGGGCTATATAAGGTGCTAAAAATTTGATGAACATTGAAATGAAGTTATTTATATGAATATGTGAAAACTTAATAGAAGGGAACAATACTAGAATAAAATGTAATGAAGTAGAAGAAGTTTCCTAATGAAATATTAATACAAAGGAAATATCTCTGAAAGTTTCAGAAGCAGAGTTAGTGAAAATGTGGAGCGAAACAGACGGGTTAATAACGACTTCGAAACTTTTCAGGCTGAAAGTTGATATCATATAGCTCGTTGTCGTTTGCATGAGAGTTAGTTGAAAACATTTTTAATATTTTGTATGTTTCTGCAAACTTTGAGAATATGACTTTCGTTTAAAATATAACGGTATATATTTCTGTTTCTGTCACAAATATTGAATTTCCTTTGTGAAAGACTTTAGGAGATTAATTCGTTTTAAAAATAATAAAGGCTTATTTGTTTTACCTTGGCTTAAGGTCAAATATATTTATTGGGAGCTCTGGGTAGCCTTGTGAGTCGTTGGCCTTAAGAACCTTGGTAACACTACAGTAGTGAGTTCGATTCCCACCTGGGAGATATGAATTTATTTAGCGACAGCTAATTAAGCAAAATCATTCCATCTCATGAAATGAGATTCCCATCCTGGCTAGAAAAGGATGGTAAGCTATAGATAACTCGTACCGATTAGCCGGAGTTGTATAGTTTCGTAAATAAATGAAATATATTTATTGATAAATCCATACCTGATGATTGATTAAGAAGATGTGAACGGAATGTAGAAGGATTATTTCAAAGACGTAAACTCTTCGTGCTGTCTGCTTGTGTTGTTCTTGATTAACAAATGGGAACCAAGTGTTGTTCATTAAGGGCTGTTGTAATTAACATAATGACTGTAGAAAAAAAAACCTGAAATGACTCTAATTTTTCCCCTTTCTTTTTTCATATCAAATATGAGGCCTTTTCATGAGTTCCTCAAACATATAAAGTTATACGATCGTAACACCAATATTATTATCCTTCCTTATACGCCTGCCACTGCAGGGCTGCAGAAATTAAGCAGATTTCCCAAGCTACGGGGCCTGGTATTGATCAAATAAACATTTTCAGAACGTAAAATCTTAAATGATGTCATCATACAATGTATTTTCACGTAATTCCTACAGAAAAGTTCTATGAAAACACAATATTTGGTATTTAACCTTCCAATAAAGTGGTTCGTGATATAACAGCTTATTGTTAATGTGTCAAGAGTAATATTCGGTGTTTACTGAAGGCTGATAACTAAAAAATGCAAATATCTCGGTTAATATTCATGATAGAGAATATGCGCATATAACAACATATATAGTGAATTAAACATGCAATAAAATTTGTTCTATACAATTTTTCTACCCGACTATACTAACGAAGATATTTCGAATTTTCAAAATTCCCCCTCAAAACATATATAATAATAATAATAATATTTATAATACATTTTGCTTATTATTATTACTAATACTTTGTTAAAACTCATTTATTTTAAAATTAAAATAGTATTTCTTAAAATTAGAAGACTATTAGTTTATGCCCGTTTTAGTTATTCAAATTCCCTATGATTACTGCTTCATAGTCCTTTTCTTTTCCTCCCTTTGTTATAAATTCTATAGTGCAATGCACCGTTATGATGTAAATTAGTTCCCCAACTATTTCTTACCTATTGTTTGAGTAGGTATAATTAAATTATAAATTACTATTATTTATCTTTAGATAAACGACTGAGACAGAAGTTACTATATGATCTTTAGCCAATGAGATTTTAGAAGTTCCTGAAATAGCTTGAGTTATTTAATAAAGGGTGGGTTTTAGAATTTAGAAATATCAATGAAAAATGCATTAGCTATCGTCCGTTTAATAAATCCAGACATTTGACCAAACCAGATCAAATTAGTTTGTAAAATGACTATGGTCTTACTCATTTACGACTTATTTAGCAGATTTTCCGACAGAGAAATCAGCTATGACGCGATTTACGAGAAATTTCTTCAAATCCTTATAGATTCTACCTAGGAGCTGAAGAAAATGAGGCCCCTTAAAAACTATATATATGTTAACGTGAGTGTCTGTTAACGCTCTAGATGTAGATATTTTTGTTTATATGACAACATATTTTTATTTTCAGACATATGGCTGAAATCGACCCAGTGTTAAAAGAGGATGAATTTAAAACATTCGAAATATCCATAATTATGGAACTGAGATAAAGTTTATAAAATAAATAAAGTATTTAACTTTTTAATTCATGTTGCTCCACAATATATGGAAATTAATTATTACTAGAACAGATGTTACAATTCCTACAACTAAAAATGTGGTACTGGCCAGGAAAATAATGCTACGAAAATAATACAATTCAAGATCATCATTAATACAAATGTGCAAAGGAGAGAGAAAAATAATTGCATAACATTTGCATTGTAAAAAATATTAATACCGCGAGTAAAAATACAGATATACTATATTTGCTCAATTATAAACTGAATAAAATTATAGGGACATAAAAAACTGTGTGGAAATTTTATTAATATCAAGTGTTGCAATTTCAAAAGATTTGCATTTATGAGGTACGAACATCTATTTGTAAAAATATAACTTCATTAATTAAATTTTTTTACTTTTGTTAAATTAGATGGTAGTTAATAATGTGTGAGGTGTCTTCAGTAAGTTCTGTCAGGCCATGAGGTATAAATGTTTGTTTGAAATCTGTTACAATGAGCTTACTATTATGAATTTACTACAGTACTTATACAATGGTTATTCTGTTTTCGTCTTTAAATTCTGGTTAGTTAGTCTAGTAGGATTAATTCTTATGCGCTTCAGTACTTATTTATTTATTTGAAGAGCTCCGCAACTAGGCGATATCGCTCAGTTTCATTTATTTGAATTCTCTAAATTAAAATTTTAAAATAAAGAAATTGTTTCTAAAGAAATGTTAAAATAAAGCTATGTGAAACTATAAACTTTGAGATAAATCCTGGCATCATGGAAGTCTAAGATCCAAGTTTAAAAATGTATTACACAGAGATATAAAACGTAGAGAAATGAGTGGGGTAGGTGAGGTTTAAGTTTGTTGTAAATGTCTATTGTCTTCAAGTGTTTTATGAGTGTATTTATATATGGGCTACCTTCTGTTAATAGTTCGTACATGTCGTTGGGTAAGTTCAGACGATCACGTAATCTGCAGTCGGTCAGGAGATGTTTAATGGTCAGTACTGTATTACAGTGAGTGCATGTAGGTCGATATTTACGGTTTATGAGCTATGAATGTGTAAGTAGTGAATGTCCGATTCTAAGCCTAGTCAACACCACTTGATCTCGTCTGGTTAGATTTTCCAGATTTTCCTTTGTTTGGGTTGTCTAGAATTTCTCGGAGTTTGCTGTCAGTTTGTAGCCAGTCGGTTGTCCAGAGGTTAATTACTTGTGTTTTAATTACCCGTTTCATGTATTGTGCAGTCAACCTGTCGATGTCCACAGTTCTTTTCCAGGCTGCTAATTTAGCTTGTCTGTTGATGTCAGTACTTTGTTTTAAGTCTGTATGTCCCGATAGCCACTTCAGTCCTTACTTCCATTAATATATTTGATTTTTAATGACAAATACTTTGTTTCCTATCAGTTTATCTAGTTTGCCAGTCTTTCCAGACATTATTTTTGTCTTGTTCTGTTCCTGTGAATGAAAACAAGTGCCTCCTGTGCCTGTTCCACACTGTCTAGTTTTATTCGTCGATCGGCAGTCGAACTCGCCCTAAAGTCATTGTGTATAGCCAGCCAAGAATAGTTTCGGGATAATTAATTCACAAAATTGTGGATATATTTCAGTTTGGTTTCAATTCAAAGACCTGTTTTGGATGTGAGGTGAAGAACTCCTGTCAAAGATATAATGAGGTTCAAGTCGCTGCATGCAGTAACTTGTGATCCGGTGTGTAGGTATATACCAGTGCTTTTTTACGATACTTTCTTAGGGGTAATAAATAGTATCCGGGATAGCTCAGAACGAAAGGATGGTACAAACAGATTCTTCCGTCTATGTATCCAGCTCAACTAAATGTTTCCTCTATTTTTGAATCCAATCGGCATATACAAGTGTCTTATTTCTTGAATATCTTTGGGATTCGGTGAAGTATAGAAATCCTACTACATTCTATATATTTAGTCATATACAAATTCATTTTTAAATAAATGCCCTTTGGAGGATGTAAAGCTAAATTTCATTTACATATCCACAATTACTTAAATAGAAAATTTCACCATTATAGTCTCAACATTAATGGTCGAAGAAGTCAAATGTTTTGCTCAATAATATGTACAAATGTATGAGCGTATAAAACTGTCGTAAATGTCCTTGGAAAGGATTTAATTCTACTTAACAAGCAATGATTATTTAGTAATAAATTTAAAAAAACCTTTATGAGAAACGTAATTAAAGTATATTTAACTTGTATTACTTCATTATTCTTAAGAACAATCCATTTTAATTATAACACCTTATAAGTCTAGTAATAGCTGAATAAAGCGAGGAGTTACATTAAAATAATTAAAGTGCATTTAAGAAAAAGCATGCATTTTTTTAGGAGATTTCCTCTTAATGGAAATCTGCTATTCAGGTCATACTCATGACGAAAAAGTTCATCAAATGTCCATCGGTCCTACCTAGGGAGATGATGGAAATGAGGTCCGTTCAAATTTATATATACATATATATGTAGATTTATATATTTATCAGTTAACACTCTAGGGGTCGTAATTTTTGTTTGATCGTTACCAAACTTGATATTTAAGCATTCATGGAATAATAAAGGTCAAGTTTGTTCATGGCTGAAATTGGACAGAGAGGGGGGAATTTTTTTAATTCTCAATATCTCCGTTATACATGCATCGGATGAAAACTTTTTATAGAACATATCTTTTTGAAAATTTAATGTGATATAAATGTTATGTCCGTTTTTCCACTATCATTAATGTTAACCGAGATATTATTTTAGATTTTTTAGTTTTCGGCCTTAAGCAAACCCCCACTCCTATTCATGCCTTATTAACAACAAGCTGTTACATTGTGAAGCCTTTTATTTGAAGTTTAAATACGAAATATTGTTCTCATTGAACTTTTACAACTTGAGATAAATGCAGATACGTGACGTGGGAAATCTGTTAACGTAGCCTCTGCGAGACGTACTTTTTTCTTCAGGCACCCGAAAAACCGTATACGTTATAGATTTATTTTTTGACTTTGTGTTAACTTTCTATGGCCATTTCTGGTAACCGTGTGCGAATTTCGTGGTATAATATTGATCTATTCACGGTGATGATTAGTTTTGATATTGTCATTTAGGTTTTCTTCGACGACTTTTAATTGAAAGAATAAGCTAATTTTATTAGTGTTTAATTAAATGTGCTGGTGATATATTTGATGAGTAGTGCATTTGTGCGTGATTGTGCGCTTATCATTTGCAAAGTGAGCACTCACCGAGAAGACGTAAGGTACAGGATAGTAGTACGCAGCTCGCTTTGCTGCAGCAGCGAGGGAGAGAACAAGCAGGAGCCTGTAAACCATGGTGACTGATGGTGGAAGGGGTGAGCTGGGTCTATATGTAGCCGCGGTTAGGGGTGGGGGAGTGAAGGTGAAACAGGGGTTCCGCCAAGAACCAATGTTGGGATATGTGGATTTGGATCCGCTTTAGGGCTAAGGGTTAGAGATTTAACGAGATTGGTGAATTTCAGAATTTCTTCCCAGCTGGAAAAGAATTTCAGGAATAATTTCCGCCAGTTCGAAAGAAACCCTCCTTGAATAGAATCTTTGGGTCGAACATTGCCAGCTTACATTCTTTATGAAAATCATTTCTGTATTGCTCAGACGGTTTCTGAAGAGCCTCTTCTTCAACTTTTCAGAGAATGTGGGGCACTGCTCTCCATAGTGGATTTTGTCTGCTTCAGGATATGACAGATTTCTCGATCTGATAAATGTTATGATGATTTAAAAATGTCTTAATTAATTTTAATTATTCCATAATACAATTTTAAACCATTATTTATTTATTTATTCATATAATAATCGCATTTCGCAACAGGGGCGATTTAGCGACGAATCAGTTATTTAATATACAGCATAATAATTAATAAATAACATATTTAACATATAACCTATTTAACATATAACCTATAACATATTTAACATATAACCTATTTAACATATAACCTATAACATATTTAACATATAACCTATTTAACATATAACCTATAACATATTTAACATATAACCTGCAACATATTTAACACATAACATATTTAATATATAACATATTCAACACATATAACATATTAAACCTATAACATATAATTATTATATTTACGTAAGTATGCTCATTTCTGCAAATATTTTCAGTATTGCCCTACATTATAATTTTTTGAAAATGTTGTTTTGTTTCAAGTATTGTAATACGCGGTCTATGTACGGGCTACAGTCATGTAGTAATTCAGTCAAAGTGTATGGGAGGTCTATGTGAGTCCTTAGATAGCAGTCAGTAAGTATATGTTTTATAGTAAGTCTACAGTTACAGTGTTGGCAGTAGGGTTCGTCTTCTCCAGTAAGTAGGTAAGTGTGAGTTAGATTTAAACCATTATAAATACTCACCTAGTTTTTCCTAGGTTTGTATTATACAAAAACAATTTCTTTCTGTTCTCAATTATATACATACATATTTAAATATAATTAGAATATTTATTGTTTTTATATGTGATTACAGTTTAATATGGCTTACCTCTAATTACGATTATAGATCCTACCCTTCTTTAAGATTAGCTTTTGTTGACGAATTACCACTTTGATTAAGACAAATTATCATACATTTTTGAAGTGAAAACTTCTTTAGGCACGTTGTGCACCCCGTAAGGAAGCATTTGCGGGAGAGGAAAAAAGTATGAAATCGCGACACCGCCACCGCTAGTACTAAGGTTTAGAAATAAAATCATATGGTATTTTATAACCTAATCATTTGATAGTTTATTTACAATTGAAGTGAAAACTTCTTTAGGCACGTTGTGCACCCCGTAAGGAAGCATTTGCGGGAGAGGAAAAAAGTATGAAATCGCGACACCGCCACCGCCACCGCTAGTACTAAGGTTTAGAAATAAAATCATATGGTATTTTATAACCTAATCATTTGATAGTTTATTTACAATTGAAGTGAAAACTTCTTTAGGCACGTTGTGCACCCCGTAAGGAAGCATTTGCGGGAGAGGAAAAAAGTATGAAATCGCGACACCGCCACCACCACCGCTAGTACTCAACTCAAAGCTAAAGGAGCTTCTTTTCTTCTTAACTCCTGAACCAAATTAGCTAGAGTTTTCGTTCGCATACCATTTTAAAGAGGACAAAACCAGCATCATTTCGTTCACAGATACTATATATCTACCATTTTTACTTTCATAGATATTTTAATCCGAAGTTTAAATAAATTCGAATATTTAAATAAATAAATTCGAATATTTAAATAAATTCCGATATTTAAATAAATTCGAATCAAAACTGTTTGTATCCTACTTTAGCTACCATATACCGATTGTATCAGTTTTAGAAATTGGTGATGATGCTGGCAGTGATGATGGTGCAAGAGTTGTTGAAATTATGGATAGAAATTGATTTTTCTGAGTGTACTTAACTTATTTTTGTAAAGCATTTGTAATAATTCTGAAATGTAATTTTTTTCTTTTAAAATAACTGAAATAATTATGTATAGTACTTTATATTGATAAAAAAAAAATTCGTGGTACATTATTTTTTTTATCACTATTATTTTTGTCATTTCATTTTTTCATGTAAAATAGAACATAACTGTTACTTATTGATAAATAACTAAAAATATTTTTAAAATAAGACTTCGTAAAAAACATTTCTCAGCAATGCCAAAATTGAGCGATCAAAGCTAAAGGAGTTTTCACTTCTACCGGCAGTCCCCTGACTGCTGTTTTTTTTTTTATATTCCTGTTACGTTTAATTGTTGTAGTGAATTTCTAGGAATTCTTAGTTTCTAGGAAAATTATAGATGCCTTAATGTATGACAGACAATGATTACTAATTTAAATTTACCCTGTATGTTTTAGCATTGTCAATACTCAGGAGGGTGAAACGTTTGCCAGTTTAAAATAATTAAGTCAGGGACTGCGAAAACTAAGCAGATTTCCCTCGTGCTGATATGGCAAACTTTTGATCTCATCTAATCACACATTCTCTGTTTATATGTAAAAAAACTAATGAGTAGAAGGGGGGGGGGTTACTGACGGCTGAAAGCAAGGAAGAACGAATACCTCACTTAATACTAGAGTCACGAAAAAACGCACAGAACAACAATTGTAAAATGTCAATAGTTTAACACGATTGGTTTTTGTAACATTTTCCCATCCGATACATAGTAACGGACATATTTTTGAATGCCCCTGCCTCGAAACAAAATACAAGACAAAAATTGCGACCGCTAGAGGTAACAGACAAATACACACACACACACACATAATTTTGAACGGACCTCATTTTCGTCATTCCTGGATAGGATCGATGGACATTTAAGGTAATGTTTTGAAAATCACGTCGTGAGCGTAACCATACTAGCTGATTTTCCTTTAGGAAAATCTGCTAAAAAGGGGATAAGTGAGACCTTAAGATATTTTTTTGTCTTAAATGTTCTCAGAGTTTTTTGTGCTTTGTGTTATACTAATAGAAAAAAAAAACTTTTTGTTTTCTGTTAATCATCTTTAGGATTGGGTCTGGCTATGTCGGGGTTGTCTTGCCCGTTTTTGACCCATGATGATTGGCATCCTCTGCAGCTTACTGACAGGTGAAAATGTCCCCATGGCTTATGAGACGCTTTGTCTTCATATCCTTCACTTGTAAATGGATTTAATATGTAGAATTGTAAATATTAAAAACGGCCCGAGTCATTGGTAGATATGTGGAATTTTAAGGAATACGTGATAAAATAATTGCAGTATCCAAAGTACAATTAAGGAATGGCCATTGAGCACTACTAGAGGTGTACTAGTGGAAGTTGTTCTTGCCAGACTCAGGATCGGCCACATATAGAAACTTGATGAAGTTGACGGACAACACTATAAGCAAATACTGCAACAAGCAACTAACAATAAAGTCCGTCACGCAGGGGCTGCGTAAACTAAGCAGATTTCCCACGTGAATTATACAATAGAGAAATTTCCATACGAGAGCCGAACAGTTACGGCAAAGGGCCGAACTAGCTTTTTGCGGGAAACTAATCATCCGTTATCGGCCCACAATTAATAAAAATGCAAATATCTCGGTTAATATTCAAGATAGAGAATGAATGTATAGAAAAATATTTATAGTAAATGTAATTTAAAATAAGATTGGTTTTATACAATTTTTTGATCCGACGTATGGTAACGGAGATATTTTGAATTTTCGAAAATCCCCCTCTAAAACCCCTCTCCCACTGGTCCGATTTCAGCCATTAACGAACTTGATCTGTCTTTTTGCATAAAACGTTTAAATATCGAGGTTGGTAACAATCAAACAAAAATTGCGACCGCTAGAGCGTTAACAGACAAATATATATATATATATATATATATATATATATATATATATATATATAAAATTTTGAACGAACCTCATTTTTGTCATCTCCTGGGTAGGATCGATGGATATTTGAAGAAATTTTTCGAAAATCGCGTCATGAGTACGACCTCAATAGCTGATTTCCCTGAAGGGAAATCTGCTAAAAATCATACTAACAGGCTGCATTCAACGAAAAAACCTTGACATACCCCACTATATGGCTGCACTCCTAATTGGCAGGATCCAATATATTACACACATACTAACACATCTAAAATATATTAGTATTTACCTAAACACAATCAAAAGATCTACAACATACTTAAGGACATTTAAGAAGCTACAATTTTAATTATGTTCTAATAGGCAAAATACTGATATGCCCGAGTAAATAGATTATTCTAAAGAGAGATCACCGTCATTTACCTCATGCCTATGAACTCAGATGTGGGGGCATTACAAAAATAAATACATAACTCAAATTGTGTGATACATAAGACGAAGTTAAGTTTAAAGACAATTGTAACCTTCTTTCATACCTAATAAGAGAAAGACATTTTCCTAGAGTGTTCTTTGCATCAGTTTTCATTCTTAACTGGTCAAGTATAAGGATTTCTTGGTTATATATACGAGAAATACTTTTAGCGTAATACAATAGTTAGCACATAAACCAAAGACTCATTGTCCTAACATTTCAGCCTTTGCGAAATAACCATTCTCAGAACTGGCCTCATTACCTTCTGTGCAATTTGTTGGTGATGGTGCATTTATGAGTATTGACCTTTCAGTGACCCGAACTCATGAATTGGCATATGTTAGGAAAAGATAAATACAGAGCCCAGCTGTGCCAAGCAGCCTTCGTTCATTTTCAGGTCACATACAACAACCTGTCTAGAATATAAGAGACAATAACATGCCAGGACCAGAACGAAACATGTTCTACTCCAAACGTGGCCAGAAATATTAATGG
This sequence comes from Riptortus pedestris, assembly GCA_019009955.1. NCBI lineage: Eukaryota > Metazoa > Arthropoda > Insecta > Hemiptera > Alydidae > Riptortus > Riptortus pedestris. Next base: position 76,868,519 of record CM032231.1, on the reverse strand, counting down.
AGTTGTTATATTTACTCTCTAACCTAAAAATAATTTTCTTATTTATGTTTATACGAGGCAGAACAAACAGTTGTAGGGATAAAGTAAAATATATTAAGAATATTATGCTGAGACGAAAGTACGTAGTAATCTAACTGTGGCAATAGGCAGTGGGCCTGAAAAAATAATATAAAAGAAACCCATAACCAAACCATTCGCAAGGACTTCAGGAGGTGATAAAAGGAGTGATAAATTTTAAAACAAAAATTGATGAAAGTGGCCGTTAATAAATAAAATCAAATTATAACCAAGTATTTTTAGCAGGATTCCCTTTAGGGGAAATCAGATATTGACGTTGCACACATGACGCGATTTTTGAAAAGTTCCTCAAATATCCATCTATCCTACCTTGAAGATAACAAGAGAGATTCGTAATTCAGTTACCGCTGAAGGAGTCGCAATTTTTGTTACCTAACCTCATATATAATCAGTTCATATAAAACTAAATATTAAATTCACTATCAGCTAAAATCGGACCGGGGGAGGAGTGTTTGTTTAAATTCGAATATTAAAAATATCCCCATTATGAGTCGGATCTAAAAACTGTATATAAGCAATCTTACTGAAAATTAAATTTTCGGTACACTTTGCCTCTATTTTGATTATTTTCAGAAATATTTACTTCTTTAAATTGTTAGCCTTCAATAAACCACCATTTTTACTTCTCGGATTTTTAATTAGGAATAGGGAATATATAGTGAGATGAGGTTTCTAGTGTGTCATCCACCGTGGAAAATCTGCTTAAGAAGTTTACGCAGCACCTGCCTGAAGAATTTGTTATATGTTGGACTTTTTTACTTTTTATATGTTGATATTTCTTTTATTTTTGTTAATTTTAATTTCACTAAATTATAGTCAATAATTTAAATTTATTTTTTTGTTACAATTCCTGCCCCTGAACATTTTTTTTTTGTATGTTGGCACTTGGTGATAACACGTTAGTACCAAAAGTCTTGTGCTTAAGTAAACAACATGGTGGGTGGTAAGACTTTCTATTTATAAGACCTGTTTCCCAGTTCTGCACTTCCACATCCAGCATCATGCGAATTACATTACAAGATGTAGTAATGGAGGATACAATATTCATAAATACTGGAATTTTGTTTCTTCGACGTTAGCTTTATTTCAACAGAAGTAATAAGGAGGGAGAGGGAGGGTATAAAGAGTCAAAAATAACTCCTAGTTTCTTCAGATACATTTGTATTTATTATATTCGTGAATTTTATTTTTTCCATATTTGGTTCAAGATTTTCATTTGAGCTGTTAATTTCATTTCGTTTTTAAATATTTTGAGATGTGACAAATTCTAGATTTTTATTTTTGCTGGCACACCTACGGATAACGTTGAGGATTGGGAAAGATTATCATAGGAGCTTTGATATTTAATTAATGACATGCTAACCAAATAAAATATGTAGTCCTTTCCCTTTGGTGGATGAAACCCCTTCCCGACTTGCATCAGTAGTACAAAGGGAATGTTAGTTATAACAGAAACAGCAGTATCAAAAACACTAGTACCAAAAACACATACTTGTTAGGACGTAATTTCATTTAATTAATTATTTTTCATTGGCGACTCTTAGAATTTTAGTCGCATGCTGATCCAATGACTCTCCGTTCTGTTTATTTTGTCAATTGTGGTGCTAAGGTTCTTGACATCAAAAATTACAAGGTGTACGATCACCTCTTTCTTTCCGGTTTTGTCACCAAGGTTAACGTACGGACTGTGTCATCAGTGAGTCAATTGGGGGTGAAATACTTGCTCTTTATTTATTCTCAGAACTAACAACATAAGAAGACATTTTATATTCCTAACAGATAATTACAAACAGCGGGGCCTTTTCAAGTATTAATAGAAGACATTGCGAATAATATGTCTTTTTTAACTTGTTTAGCGTAAAATCCTGTTAACGACTGGAAACTTTCATATACTACAAATAATGTATTGATATACTGTATCTTAACTCAAACCTTTAAGAAAACAATGTTTGGTATGAAATAAATTGATTTTCTTTGATTAACATAAGTAATTAATCATTTATTAACGTCCACTTTTGCATCGTTGATAATAGCAGACCTCGTTGCAAAACATATGCTTATGAAGTATATTAAGTCATTCTATTCCGTTTTATTTTTTTCTTGTTTTTGAATTTAATGTTTCGTTTTCGTTTCATTAATTTATTTGCTAAATCGTGTTTTTTTTATCTCTTTTGCTGCACTTTGTTATTTGGTTCTAATTGTATTGTTTATTTTTTTCTGTTAATTTTTTCATTTTTTATTTTGTTTATTTTCATTGTTTCTTGAAGAGCAATATCGCCTCGTAGCGAACGCCCCACAATAAATAAATATTCCGTTATATTTTACTGAAAATAATTTACTGATGATTCTTATTAGATATTTAACCTGTATCAAATGCATTTGCAATAAGGAATAAATGTTGATGAGGGGTAGTACCGTTTTATGTATCGATGGGTAAATTAAAATGCTATACTTAACATATTTCTGAATCTAGCTGCTACAATTCTTACGGGTGAAAAAAGTAATAAAAAATATATTTATATTTTCCCTAAGAAACATAAAAAACCAAGTGCCGTTAAAAATACAATAGGAGTGGGGTTTTACCATATTTTTATTCGGCGGGGCGGGGATGTACCATCGACGCGTAACTCGAGATAAAATTTAACGTGATATTCGGTTTTGGATCAATGAGATTAATTAATTTTCAAAATTTCAAATTTTTAAAATCTCAAACCTCCTAAACTTTTGTTACAACCAAATACTTTTATTAGGGACAATACTTTGATAAAATGTTTGAAATCCCCACAGCGAGCTAAATCCAACACAGGTGATGGGGTTCCTCAATTTCATAAACAACGACCTACAACCACCGTTGTGCATAAAGAGAAATTTCAGAACACGAAATCACACAAATAACAGTGTATCAATAAAAGGCAGTTGGCCCCGTAGGCTGGAATATATTTTGAGAGTCCAGGGTTAAAATTTACAAGCTTATTAAAGTAATTTTGTTATTTTGGCCGATTTTGAGTTATTGGTCCAATATTTGGGTATATTATGATCTTGTATAACATCTTGTGTGCACTATCGTAAATTAATATAAGTACAGTTATAATAACACAAATTATTTAACTACACATTTAAAATAACTTTCACAACGATTTTATTTATGACTCCATAAATATTTTAGAATCCGGTATCAAGAAAGGTGTCTTTAGGTGCAATCTTTCTATTACTCAAAGGTCAGATCCGCTGAGCATGAAATGCAATTATTAATTGGCATTAGGCATTTCTATGAACCTAGCTATGACCTGAAAGCTAGGATTAAGAAGGATGATTCAATAAAATGCAGGATCTCATCCTGAAGTTCAAGGATAGATAAACTAATGGTATCTTCTTAAAGAGATAATCATATATAATCGATAATTATTCAAAATTAAAGGTTCTGTAAGTAGCCAATGAAATATTAGCGCAGCTTCATGTTTACTTCAGTAATACTATACACCTCCGGAACAAGAACCTGTTTTCCGTTTTCAACTGCCCCATTAACCTTCTCATCCTTTAAGGATTTATGAATTTCTAAGCGTTTCAATTTCTTCAGTTTACTATTTTTACTTCCTTGTACAAGTGAAGAAAGTACTTCAAACACTTAAAAGTTTGTCTTTTATGTTTCAACGTTTTTACTATCCGCGTTCGTATGTATTTCGTTGACTTTAAAATTTCATTTTTAGGACTCTTGTAACATCGGGCTTTGTGTTTTGCCTTTTTGATTGAAATTGGCTAAATGGGAGTGGGTGGTTTAATAGAAGGCAAAAATAAATACAGATACAGAATAGTTGTATTTATGGGACGTTTTTTGTTCACCATAAGCAGATCTATGAACTATTACAATTTTTGATCTGAGGTTTTGGAGTGAAGATATCCTATTTTATTTTCATATTAAATAATTTTATATCAAGTACAGCGAATCATTTTGTTTTAATCATTGTTATTGTGCTTTAATCGCTGTACACGGAAGACATGTAGTGGCCACATTTTTATTTTTACTTCCTTGTACGAAGTAAAAAAATAATTTTAATCCTGCAAATTTTCAGTTTTCCGATTTCAACGGAAATATAACTTTTGAGTCCCTCTGAAACCATTTTGGCTAGTTTCCACCTATTTGATTATTACAGTTTTACATATATCGTAGAACTCAATAACGGCTAATTTTAGAATTCTAAAATGTCGGATTGGGGATTGTTTAATGTCTTTTTATTCAACTGTCTTTTTTATTGTAATCGGCTAATGGGGAAGAGAGAGGGTTTATTTATTTATTTTATTATTTATTAACGTACTTTTTGCAACTAAGGCTAATTGGGACGGGTTATCTACTGATTACCACTCTTTTATAACCAGGGCGGGACTAAGGATTTTAGAGAGAGGGTTTAGAGAAGAGCAGAAAAAAAATTCTTCCTATTTATTAGAGACATACAAAAATTGTATAGGACCTTTCTTGTTTATCGTGAAATGATGATTTTGAAATAATTGTAAATGAAATGCAACCACCCATTGTGTTTATTTTATTTAATAGGAGTACAAGGAATTCATGTAGTGCTTATATCACATATTATGATTTATTTTTATTTGCTTTTGGCATTATGCCTTAATTTTTTTTTCTTTTAGCAGATTTCCCTTAAGGGAAATCAGCTATTGAGGTCGTACTCATGACGCGGTTTTCGAAAATTTTCTTCAAATGTCCATCGATCCTACCTAGGAGATGACGAAAATGAGGTCCGTTCAAAATTCTATATATATATATATATATATATATATATATATATATATATATATATATATATATTGGTCTGTTAACGCTCTAGCGGTCGCAATTTTTGTTTGATCGTTACCAAAATCGATATTTAAACGTTTTATGCAAAAAGACAGATCAAGTTCGTTAATGGCTAAAATCGGACCAGTGGGAGGGGGGTTTAGAAGGGGGGATTTTCGAAAATTTGAAATATCTCCGTTACCATACGCCGTATCAAAAAGTCCGTCACGCAGGGGCTGCGTAAACTAAGCAGATTTCCCACGTGAAGTTTTACAATAGAGAAATTTCACGAGAGCCGAGCCAGTCAAGGAAACGGCCGAACTAGCTTTTGGCGGGAAAGTAACTTTCGTCCGTTAGGCTCCGAGATTAAATTAAAAACAATGCTGCTGTGAATATTAAGTAAACAAATAAAGGGCAAGTCAAATGGTAAGAACCAGATAGCAAACAGTCTGAGTTGTAAACAATCAGGTTAGCCAGCTTTTACCGGAAATAAAATCAATTACGGAAATATATTTGAATATAAGTTATAAATTTTATTCATAACTATTTATTATATCTAGTACTGTAATTAATAATAAACCAGAATAATTTTAATCACAACCATTCCAAATTTAGGAATCCAGGAAGCAAATAGAAAGAGGGGGGGGGAGCACAATACGATTCAGACGGTTATGAGATTTTCACATGATTAAGGAACAAGCAGGTTAGCCAGCGAAGGTTTACAATAGATAAATATACATACAGGTAACACTTCCGTGAATATTAGTGAATAATTACAAACGGCAATGAGAAATCTTTCAGTGAATTTACAATATAAGTTAATAATCCCTACAACGGAATACGGCTGGATTGTAAACAAACAGGTTAGTTAACCTTGTAGCGCAGTATCGATAGATAGACCGGAAAAAACAAACAATTAAAGAAATATATGTGAATATAAAATATTAATTTTATTAGAAACTATTTACTATAGTTAGTGGAGTAATTTGAAATGAATCAAAATTATTTCTATTTAAATCACTCCGATTTTTGTAGTCTAAGAAAAAAAGAAAGGGGGGGGGGGTTAAAAGAACGTATTTGTTTGTACCACGTAAAATAAAGCTTTGATGAAAACAATATTTTGTATTTAACCTAGTAATGAAGTGGTTCATGATATATCAGCTTATTATTATGTCACTAGTAGGAGTGGGGGTTTACTGAAAGCGGAACTCATTACAAAAAATACAAATATCTCGGTTAATACTCATTATACGGAAAATATCTATAGAACAATATTTATAGTAAATATAATTTCCAATAAGATTTATTCTTTACAATTTTTCGGTTTGACGTATAGTAACGGAGATATTTTGAATTTTCGAAAATCCTCCCCTCTAAACCCCCCCTCCCACTGGTTCGATTTCAGCCATTAACGAACTTGATCTGTCTTTTTACGTGAAACGACTAAATATCAAGTTTGGTAACGATTAAACAATAATTGCGACCGCTAGAGCGGTAACAGACAAATATATATATATATATATATATATATATATATATATATATACAGTTTTGAATGGACCTCATTTTCGTCATCTACTAGGTAGGATCGATGGACATTTGAAGAAAAATTTCGAAAATCGCGTCATGAGTACAACCTCAATAGCTGATTTTCCTAAAGGGAAATCTGCTTAAAAATGTATAGAACTAATCTTGTTGTAAATTAAAGTTACTATATTAAATTTAAATTAAATATTTATTAAATGTGGGCCGATATCGGATGACTGAATTTCCCGCCAAAAGCTAGTTCGGCCATTTGCCGTAACTGTTCGGAACTCGTATGGAGATTTCTCTATTGTATAACTTCACGTGGGAAATGTACTTAGTTTAAGCAGCCCCTGCGTGACGGACTTTTCTTTTTTTTCTTTTCCAATGCAGAATCGTAATGAAATACTACAAACTAAATTACTTCAGAAGACATATTGTATTAGCTCACAATGAAGTTGGTTCGAATGAAGTCATAATTAATGTTTATTACGAAGTAAGATGATTAGAGAATGTCATTGATTGTGCTTCACTAGTAGTGATGAGGAAACCTGTAGATTGAAATCACATGCATATTAGGTTTGAAGTGGTACTCTGTTGAAAAACGAATGAGAAAAACAGACTAGAAATAGATTGGGAGAAATAAATTGAATAATTAAACTAGGAATTGAATGACCGGAATAAACTGTAGAAGTTTAAGAACCCAAATACTAATATCAATAAATAATAAATTAATTATACTACAAAAGGTATATGAAAAGAGCTTATCTCTGTCATGAATTAAAGAGAAATTGTTCACAATACCATGTCTGCTAAAAAAAGCTTATCTTCGGTAGGAGATATAAAACTTTTGAACTAAAATATATGGAACAATACAATTCTTGCAATTTTAAGTTGAACGTCTAAGGTAAGGTTCAAGAGAAAAAAATGTCCGTCATGCAGGGGCTGCGTAAACTATGCAGATTTCCTCCCTGAAGTTTAAGTATAGATAAATCTACATACTAGTAACACAACATCACTGTGAATATAAAGTGAATAAATACAAAAAGTAATAAGAAATCTTTAATAACTTCCCTAGGTCTGCGAAGCTCTCACCGGAAAGAAAGTCAATTAATGATATATATGAGAATATTACAAATTAATTTTATTGAAAACTATTTACTACATCTAGTACTGTAATTTTGAATGAATCAATCAAATTTTAGTAGTCCAAGAACTTATGACGGGGGAGGGGGGACTTATGACACCAAAACATATTTGCATGTATCTCCTATAATAAAGGCATCATGAAAACATCATTTGGTACTAAAGCTTCGTATAATGTGGTTTATTATATAACAGAATATTCTATGTAACATGAGTAGAAGTGGGGGTTTTCTGAAGGTTGAAAACTGAAAAATCTTGGTTAATATACAAGATAGGGAATAAATGTACATAACAATATTTATAGTACATTCAATTGGCAATACGATGTTTTATAGAATGTTTCAATCCGACTTATAGTAACGGAGATATTTCAGCCATTAACGAAATTGATCTTTCTTTTTACATGAAAAATATCGAGTTATATTATAAAATATCGTTTAGTAACGATAAAACAATAATAGCCACCACTAGAGCGTTAACTAAAAAATATATAAAACAATATAAATGTATATTCAATTTTGAATGGACCTTATGTTCGTCATCTACTAGGTAGGATCAATGGACCATTGAAGAAAAATTTCGAAAATTCCGTCATGAGTACAACCTCATAGCTGATTTCCCTTAAGGGAAATCTGCTAAAATTGCCGAATGTCATAAGCTGTAAACATTATTGTCTATAAATATAGTATAGAAAACAAGAAAGGGATTATTAATAACCCGATCTTCAAGAAATAGTGTAATCTAACCGCTATATCTGGTTGGCAAAGGCTTGCTTCCTTTCTAGGCATTATAGAACATAATGGGCTTCGCGGTTTCTGAAAGGCATCTCCAATTAAGGATGCGACTGCAAGTACTTCTGCACGACATCGAATTAGCCAACACCGTAAAAGTAATCTACATCTAGGTGAGTGGTGGTTCACAGCTTAGAAACACTTACTCTCAAACAGGAAAAATAGAAGAACCAAGGAAAATTAATTATTTGGATAAGCATCGAATATTTGAAATTAATCTTTAAATGGAACGAGATCATGCATCGATCGACGTTCCTCTTCTTGTTCAATATAAATCTTCAATACTAAGCGGCAGTTTCTCATTGCCTTCTGCATTAGATAAACTTATAGTAAGAGAATTAGGAAGAAGTGCTCAATGCTAAAGTAAAGACTACCATTGAAAAACATAATGTTAGAGTATCATTTCTTAGAGAGCTGATTGGCTAGCTAATGATAGGTAATAGTCATGTAGCAAAAAAAAAGGTAAAAATCCATAAATACTGAAGATCCCAATTCTATAATCCGTCATCATATAGAAAAAGGAATTTTTTCATGATTAATTGGATCAAAATTATCTCTATAAGTGTGGGAAACAGGTTTTATAAACTGGTCATTTTCCCAATAGGAAGTGTTAAGTTGGAGAATAGAAGCTAGATACTTTTTTTTTCTTTCGTTTTCCCACCTCTGCCCCCGCTATATCTCTCCGCCCCATTCCAGCGGTTTCCATTTAATAAGTGATATGCAATTTTGAATAGATAAATTGGGCCAGGTAATTTAGCCTAGCTCACCGAGCACGGCTAAGCATAAAAGAGCAACATTTGGGAGATTTAGTTAAGTCCTATGAGTCCTAGGGGAACCCGCAGCTGCGACTCCTTTGCCTCTGTTCAGAGAAGTGGCAGCAAGAGCCTAACTAACTAGCCTACATACCTAAAGCCTAGAAACTAACCTAAACCCACATAAGCAATACGTATATACATATAATTTACAAATAAATACATTTTTTACTTGGTTTTCAACACCTCTTGGGAAAAGGTCCTGAAGGGTGAAAATCTATCAGCATCGTTTACCACCTTTTTGGTAACTCTCAGGAGGCCAGTACGCATGCGAGAAAGCACTCATTATGTGAGAAGCTAGATACTATTTTCGGCTGAGTAGTGACGCTAACATCTATCCTATAACCAAGTACATGATGACACTTTAATGCCGAAATGCCTTGTGCTTAAATAAAAATCTTGGTGGAAAAGACTTCCAGTTTATAAGACTATATCCCAGTTTCGCACTCACACATCCAGCCCCATACAAATTATGAAGTCTTTAAATGATTGTGAGTAGCATAGATATTAGACTGACCTATGATTTGAGTCAGTACAAACCTAAATAATGTTACTTTATTACTTTAATGTGCTAATTAATGTATATTTTAATATTTCGTATGTTTCCCGTATCTTTCCACAACTCCTCATTTGAATATATATCCTAAAAGGATAAACGTAAACTCACTTGCACACTTTCCTGATAAATATCGTGGAGTTAACTATGCTATTCCTTCCTTATTGTTCAAGGGATTTTATAACGAGCGGTTTCTCCCATTATTATTGATATAGATCTTTCAATAAGATGGTTACACAACATATTCATAACTACGGAGATTCATGTGCCCTTCGATAACTAGGAAGTGGAGTGTTTCCTCCTAGTTTCGGTGTACCTTGTCTGAAATATAATATCAGCATTGATTTTATACAGAAAATATAGAAGTTACAAATTTGAAATTTCGATCATTTTACGATAATGTTATTTAAACTGTGCACATCTGAGCATTAAGGACCTCAGCAGGTCAGGATGCCGAAGATGGGGCTTTGAATCCTTGGGTGAGAGGAGTTAAATCACAAACATCTTTATTTATATGATTACTAATCATAATGCTGAATGTGTTCATGGAGTCATAATACCTGTGTTATTCAATTATCGGTATTATTTATCTTAATCAGACACGGGTTTTAATTAGTTAGTTAATTATTTCATGCTTTATAGCCAAGGATTTGTTGTAGTCTCTACAAAAGGGTCTTATCCTTCCGCCTGTTTTGATGTGTCTAAATAAAGAAAGTCACGCAGGGGCTGCGTAGATCAAACAGATTTCCCAAGTGCTAGTGTGACGCTAATGATCTAATTTCACTACTATCCATTTCTAAATAAAAATCCAATCAGTAGAAGTGGGAGTGTTCTCAACACTGCAAACACTTAAGTGCTGAATATTGAGATAAATATACAGAGAAAAAAAATACGGACCAACTATTGCAGAGCACCAATAATAGTTTAACAAGATTGGTCCTACTACATTTTTCGAACTAATATTGATCTAACCACCCTATTCTACGTCCTATTTCAGCTATTAACGAATATAATGTTCAGTCTTGAACGAAACGGTTAAATGTTAAACAAAACGTATTTGCATGTATCCTTCGTAATAAAGGCTCGTTGATTTGGGTACTTAGTGTTTAAGCATGGAATAAGAAATTTCATGACCTTTCAGCTTATTGTTACGGCAAGAGCAGAAGCGGGTGTTTCCTGAAAGCCGACAATAAAAAGACAGAGAAAAATGTATAAGCATAGTCTATAGGAAATTACATTTGAAATAAGATTGGTTCTATACAAATTTTCCATCTGACTTGCAAAGCGGACATTGCCACCGCAAATTTGAATTTTCGGAATTGCCCCCTGTAAATCCCCCACCGACTGGTCTGATTTCAGCTACACACACACACACACACACACACACACACACACACACACACACACACACACACACACACACACTTGTATAAAACTACTTTTATTGCAAATTTAGTGTTCTATAAATGTTGTTACATAGATGTATTGTCTGTCTTCAATATTAACATAAGTGCAGTTTTTAGATTTTAACGTTCAGGGAACCCACGTATATATGTTATATATATATATATATATAATTCTACTGTACGTGTGTATGTCACTGAACTCCTCCTAAACTGCTGGACCGATTGGAATGAATTTTTCTTGTACGAGTTTGGGTGACGCCCTGGATGGTTTGGCGACACAAATCAGCCCGGCAGATGGAGCAGGAGTGGCCGTTGTAAGGGGGGCCTCAAATTAAAAATAGAGATATTTCGTTTCCTATTGGTTTTTCGGCTAATATGCACATGATAAAAGTTGTTTATTTTGTTATTTAGAGTAACTTTTGTCATATTTACTTTACGAGATATACACTAAATATAGAAAACGAGATATACACTAAAACATTAAAGTGGGAGCCAACAATTTTATTGGCCACTTACGATTGAACCGAACTTAACAAAACTCAATATGTAAATTAGCATTAATTCTTCAATGATTATAAGATATATTAAGTTTTTTAGCCTTTAATGGGAGTGGGGGGTATAAGGGAGTCCTGAATAAAAATTTGAGATATTTCATTATCTTTTGTTTTTAAGCAAACGTGCACATAACAAATGTTGTTTTTGTGTTATTAAAAGTAGCTTTTGTTTTAAACATTTTCTCGTCTAACAATGTGTGAAGCAAGTAATTTGCATAGAAATATTGATATTCTCAACAGTTTTTTCCAATATGAACATTATTGATTATAACGAATTGTTTTTAGAAAAATTTATATTTCAAAATAAAGAATAATACAATTATTATATTATTTTCTTTTTTTTTTCATACTTTGTTTAATATTCTAATCACTTGTAATATTATGCAGGACAACGTCTGTCTGGTCCGCTAGTATATATGTAAAGTTTTCAACAGACCTCATTTTCGTAATATCCTTGGTAGGACTGATGGACATGGTGGAACTCGGAAGAAACCGAAATTCGAAGTTTCCCTCGCAAGGAAATCTGCCATAGAAACTAACTCTGCAGCACATTTATGTATTATGGACACTCTTTGAACTTAATTTAAATACGTTGGTTGTGGTTGTTTATATTGGTCTAATCTGATTGACAGTTCTATAGGATGTGACATGTCGGAGCAGTGTGTGTGTGTGTGTGTGTGTGTGTGTAAGCTAAAAGTAGTATAAGTGTGGAGCACTGTAAATGTCTTGAGGAGTTGCGTCTGGCCTTTTCAATAACTTCAAATTAGTGTTTGCAAGAAATGTGATAGTTTAATTAAATTAAATTTTCTTTTTGGTGCATTTGCAACAAACAAACAAATTATTTGCAAACAGTGTACGATATATTGGCAATACAACATTATTGAGGGGCTTCCTTTCGTGGCAGCAACTTTGTGGATTTTTTAAAAAAAATTTCATCCGATATCCATCAACATATTAATGGAAGAGTTTTTTGTCAAAAAATGATCTAATGCAATTTCTGACCACCATGAGTTTAGATTCCATTTTAGGTTTTATAAATTTTGCCAGTACTTTAGAAGTTTTCAACAAGCCATGAGCGAGAGAGAGAGATGTGATTCAAGTGATAAGGAAAGGATGGATGAAGGAAGATTTATTTCCATACAATGTGATGAATGCAATATCACAGGAATAGCATGGATATTACAATGATATTTCGTCACAATGGGAGTCTCATACTCTATTATGGTGCCTTACCGGCGTCTCCGAGAATAGATGTTATAATGTTATACGAGACTACATATTCCTGTTTATAACGGCATTTTCCGGTCTATCCCTTCACAGTGAAATAATTGTTGCTAAAACAACGCTGGGTTATGAAAAGGTACCTGTTGATTCATGGGACTATAACAGCGAAATTTTAAATGGATATTCAACATTCATTTAAATGGATTAATGACAGCTAGTTAGCGATTCTGTTTTATAAATTCTCACATTAGTTTTATCTTCACGTAGTTTTATGCGATTTCGGGAATATTAGTCCTTTTATACATTATACATGCATATATTTAATTGAATTACGCCATTTCTTACTCAATGACGAACAAAGACACACACTTGTATAAATCCACTTTTATTGCAAATTTAATGTTCAATAAATGATGTTACATAGATGTTTTGGCTGTCTTCAATATTATCATAATCGCAGTTTTTAGATTTTAACGTTTAGGAAAGCCACGTGTATGTATATGTATATATATATATATATATATATATATATATATATATATATATCATTAAACGTCGTAAATTAAACATAAATACCAAATATTGTTTTTAACTGACCTTTATTATTGGAGATACGGGCAAATAGTAATGGTGATGAAGTCATCTTAAGATTTCATTGACCACTTACTTATAGACATCGGTTTTTTTCTTTTGGAAAAAGAGAATATATGCTGAAATGAGATCAGTTGTGTGTCAACTTGTGGGAAATACACTTAGTCTACGCAGCCCTTGAGTGACGGAGTTTTTAAAAATTGTGTACGTTTAAGTGTGAATGAGTAGTGTGTGGATATTTAAATCCAAATTCATGCTTTCCCTGAATAAAAAAAATTTACCAAAAGAATGGTTTATTTTTTCTATTTTAGAAGTAGATTGATATTAAATCCCTTAAAACCCAGCTGTTGTATTGTTATAGTAGAGAAAGAAAGAAATGTATCGAACTGATGAGCTGTAAGAAGACTTTTGCCTCTTTTTAAGAGCTAATTAACTTTTAAAGAGAGAAATTGATCAAATAACTGTCCAACTTCATAAATCCCTAAATGGCTAAAGGAGTTAGTTCTTCGATCTTTTAGAACTGCCTTTATTGAAAAAAAATCTAGAGGAAATATATATTTTACTTCTATGTTTTTATCTAAATAAATACTACCAGAAAAGAAGGTAACGGCCAAAACGTGATATATGCAAGCAACTCTTTCTATAAATCAAATACTTACAGACTCCAGAACACATGTAAATTTACAGATATTCCATGACTTGGTGGAACTCAGATATTTTAACTTTTATTAGTATATAATTAATATTTTTTTAATGCTCTAATCTATGTATTGCCTTTAATTGTAATGCTGTTTTTCGTTGTGTTCTGATATTTGTTTAATATTATTCTGTTTGCGAATTTTCATTTAATATTTTGTTGTGTTTTTGTTCGTTAAATTGCGTTTTTGTATTCTTCTATTAGTTGTTACATGTTTTTCTTCTTTTTTAAAAAAAAAATTAAAAATCAATATTGCCTACGTTGCGATGCTCTTAAAAATAAAATGAAATTAAATGCAAAATTCTAATAACACACTATTAACACTTTAGACATTTGATTTAGAATCTTGGACAACGAATAAAGTTTAGTTTGGTTCGGTGTGGTTCAGTCCTTAGTTAGAGTTCAGTTCCCTTTTTCATAGAGTTAAAAGTTGATGACAAAATATAACAATTTTAACAAACCCATGGAGTGTTCAGAGCTCCAAAATAATAAAATAAAGTAATTAAATACATATTTATGTACCCCCTAATTTTGTAAGGTAGGGGTGAATAGTTAGAATAATTCTCAAATTCATTTATGAAGCCTGAATGTTAAATTTATTCATAAAACGTAATTACTACAGGTACTTTCAGATCCGGCAAACTCGAGATTCTGAATTCACTCTAACCTCATTAGGCGTTGAAATAGACCTTCATAATCATGGTTTCATTTACAACGTCGTTTTTTAAGTCGATAAATGGGGCTTATCTCAGCGCTGAGTGCTTAATATTCCGCTCTCAGTAATTAATCAAGCCGTAATATTAAGTGGAATATTACAAGCCCGTAATATTACGCGGAAATGTTTTTCTTTCCCGCGGCCTCAGCTGTAGCCGGATCCATTATGCTGTTTTAATTGATATTATGACTAGGTGATTTTAATAAAACCAGCAAAAATCAAAAAATCTGTTCTGTCTCTTGAGAAACCTATAATTACTAACGCACAGTTTATTCAGGCTCTAAGAACTTTTTTCATCCCTTGCCCTACTTCACGCAAATAAAATCCATATTTTTTAAGATATAAAACAGTATGCCACTAAGGATATAACATTAATTATTCGCAGAATTTTTAAGTAAACAATACTTTCAGTTCACTTATAGCTTTGAGATATCTGGTGCGCTGATGAAGGCCTCAAAGGTGTGGTAAACTTTTGAAGAATGAAAATTCTTGACACAAATTTGACTTCATAACAGAACTTAAGTCATCTTCTATTTGTAAATATAAATCCCTTTCCTGAGGAAAAAATCATTTAATTGGGATTGTTGGAAATGGTGTAAAGGAAATGTTAAAATTGTAATTCTATAAGTACTTTTTTTTTTTTAAACTAATCATATATTTCACTTTTATCAATCGTAAACGGAAATATTTTCAGTTTTATTTTGTTTCTTCCTTTATCCATGGAATGATATTAGCTAACTTCTTAAATTTTACTACACCATCTTCATCGCTTCTTAAAATAACGAAGTATTCGCATAGATTTGATATTGTAGTGGTATATTGCTATTATTGAATTTATTTCAAAATACTCTGAGTGATAAATGTGGTAGGAATTGTGTTAATAGCCCGGTCTGCTTCTAAGGGTATTTATTTATTCATTTATAGAATGACTGAAATCGGCCAGTTCCATAGCTCAAATGCCTCAGTTTTTGGAACTGTCCTATGTAGGTGATTTTAATGTTTTTAAAATATTCATTTCAGAACTATTGTAATTTTCAAGTCTTTAGGGCACTTTTGATTATGAATTCATTATTACATTTTGAATTTCTGCTTGCGTCTAAATACCCGCATAGAGGATATCCTTCTGTTTAAATTCTATCTTTTCTTCGTGTTACATTTTAGCAGATTTCTCTTAAGGGAAATTAGCTATTGAGGTCGTACTCATGACTCAGTTTTCGAAAAATTTCTTCAAATGTCCATCGATCCTACTCAGGAGATGACGAAAATAAGGTCCATTCAAAACTATATTTATATATATATATATATATATATATATATATATATATATATTTGTCTGTTATCACCCCAGCGGTCGCAATCGTTGTTTAATCATCACCATACTCGGTATTTAATCGTTTCATGTAAAAAGGAAGATCAAGTTCGTTAACGGCTGAAATCGGACCAGTGGGAGGGGGGATTTTCGAAAATTCGAAATATCTCCGTTACTATACGTCGGATCGAAAAATTGTATTAAACCAATCGTATTGGAAATTAAATTTACTATAAATAGTTATATACATTTATGTATTCTCTATCTTGAATATTAACCGAGATATTTTTATTGTGTAACGGACGAGCTATGGTTCCGGCCGAATGCTAGTTCGGCCGTTTCCGTAACTGATTGGCACTCGTATGGTGATTTCTCTATTGTATAACTGTACGTGGGAAATCTGCTTAGTTTACGCAGCCCCTGCGTGATGGACTTTTTTTATTTCTTTGAGATTTGTTATGTTACAGTACTAGTTCTACTAGAATAAGTACAAATACAGTATTTTCTTTGATTTCATTAAATGTAGTTAATCTTTAGGTATACATAATTAACCCATTCTTCGATGCAAAGTTATGGATACTTGTGAGTGTGCCAATAAACACTTTTGGTGAGCTATATGGAATAAAGAAATATTTGATGCATAATGTACATTCAGTTTCGTCCTTATAATTATCAATGCAGGAGTTAAGAGTGCATATATCAAATAATTGCAGTTAGTAAGGCCGCGAAGCGTTGCATGCATGAAATTATGCAGTAATGTATTTCCACCTAACGAGCCAGCCTTGAGCTATAAACATCTACAACATGATGCTTCTGGTTGCAAAATATTGGCCATGTAGTAAACAATCATAAATGTCTGGCCTTCAGACCAGTCAATGTTAAGTCTAGGTTATATATAACATTTTTCACATTGAAACCGCGACTATCATGATTATCACTTTTTTTTTTTGGAAACTTTTTAATTTTCTAAAACAGTTAGAAGTACCAACACACATTCAATTGTAAAGGTTATGCTCAATATGATCTATTTTCTGTAAAGGACACATTCGAATTGGCCATTGTCGGGAAATGTACGAACACATGTGGCACAGTTTGTACAGTAGTAAATAACTCAAATAATATGAAATCTCAGAAATTTGGAGTTATTACTATTGGTGTGTCTAAGCAATAATTTTAGTAATTATGAGATGCTTCTACATCATCAAAAAACAAATCGAATTCATTAACCAATCTATGGCGGAATGTCAACAAGGATGAAAAAACTCAAATGGTTATTAAACCATTTTTATTTCGACGCATCATTAGAAGAAAATATAATACAAAGCGGTAACTAAACTTTCTGCTACCACGTTATATAGCCTTAAATATAAATATATATATATATATATATATATATATATATATATGTGTAATTGTTTCCTCTGTCTGTACATTAATTTTTTTCTCGAAATTTCACGATAACTTTTCGTTTCACATGTCATAGACACCATAACTGCATTTTGTTTCTTTGGTGTGTGTTTGTTTGTTTCTTACCTTTTCACGCATAAACGGCTGAACCGAATTTTATGAAACTTGGTATGCATATTACTACTAGCCCAACTTAGACTTTAGGCTATACTAACATTCTCTGAGACAAACAGGAGTGGGGGGGGGGTTATAAGAGAGGCCTGAAATTAAAAATAGCGATATTTCGTTTCCTATTGGTTTTTCGGCAAATATACACATAACAAAAGTTATTTACTTTATTATTTAGAGTAACTTTTGTTATATAAACTTTCGTCGTATACCTAAGTATAAATGAGTTATACGCTAAAAATTATAGCGGGAGTCAACAATTTTATTTGGCACAAAAGAATCAACCGAACTAAATAAAACTCGGTACGTGTATTAGGACTAACGCCTTCATTATAACAAGCCATTCCAACATTTCTCGGGAAAGGGGGTTATAAGGGAGGCCTGAAATAAAAATTCGCGATATTTCATTATCTATTTGTTTTTCGACAAACATGCACATAACAAAAGTTGTTTACTTTGTTATTTAGATTAACTTTTGTTTTATACATTTCTCCAGGAACAATGTGTGGAGCAAGTAATTTGCGTAGAAATATTGATATGCTCAACAATTCATTCCAATTTGAACTATGAGGTACCACACCTGGAAAAATTAATTCAAATCTATGTTAATATTTTGTCCTTAATAACTGAAGTCTACGCATAATGCACAGGAGACGGGAAATATGACAATTTGGAGGACAGTGAAGACTTACATAAAAAATTATTTATTATTAACAAATGCCAACAACGGGTATTAACCCTAAACACTGGGACGGGTAAATGTCAAAATATTGTGCAAAGTAAAGCCTTGCCAAAAAAATACCATCACCATTCAGCGTCAAATCAATTCCTGGGCGAAGCCCGGGTATCTGAGGTAGTCGTTATATATAGGACCTCCCACAAGCCGTACCAGCCAGAGAATGGCTTACAAAGTATGGCTGGTCAAGTCAGCTGATTTATGTCGATACGTCGAGAAATGAAAATATCGATTATCTCTAATCAAGTGTAGTCTAAATAGTAAATGAGCAATTTATAATTGGATGACCATCAATTTAAAAGTTTATAATAAATTAATATATAAATAATTCACTTGTTTAATCTCTGTTTTCCTTTGTTCTATTTTTAATAGTGTTTATTCTCCGCTTGCGTAAAACTCTTTCTTTTTCTAGTATACTTACGTTTTAAAAATGAAAGTTAGTCGTTGGCTATTGTCCTGAGGATTGTCCTTATTATTATTATTATTATTGTCCTTATTATCAACGTTTATCACGTGATGTTTGATTTTTCTTCTAAGTAATTGTGATGATCTACCGATGTAATATTTTTTGCAACCCATACAGTTTATTTTGTATACATAATATTTGGTATCGGTTGATTTCAATTTATTTTTTATATGGTTTCCGCCATAGATTGGCTAATTCAAGTTAAATAGGTTATATTTTTACAACGAAAATAAAAATGCTTATTGAGCCAGTGCTATCTCCTCAAATTCAAAGATTGGATCAAATAAGCAATTTTAATTTCAGTTATCCTCAATCAATTACGTGAATTAATCAGTCAACGTTGAGTAATCTTTGCAGCAGTACTTATTTCATGATTAATCAACTGCCAATAGAAATTATCTGTAGGCTCAAGACTCTGGAAAGAGAAAAAAATATAAAATGTTTCTGAGAGATTGAATTTTTTTTTTTTTTTTAAATCACATGTCCCCTAAGAAAATAATACAGAGGTAGATACATTAAATATATTTTTATAGGAATTTTTAAAAACTTCGTACTGAATAATGCCGTCTCCTTTTGGAGTGCTGTGCTGCATTGTTCTTAGCGAATTTCAAGAGGCTGTTAAAAAACCGATGAGTATAAAACTTTGCTGAAAAGAAGATATTGTGTTGATTTCAGAGTTTCAGATTTATTACTATATTTTAGAGTTTTTGATAGATTTTTACTAGATGAGATACATACCTTCTGTTATGACGTCATGAATTCATTTTTTTCATTCTTACTCGAAGACGTTTAGTTGACCTATAAGATATTAAACTCTATTATGGCATACTAAACAATAAATATTATACTCGTCAATGGATGAAATAGGATCTAGAATGGGGGGGGAGTTTATAGAGGAGGAATTTGAAAATTCAAAATATTTCAATTATTGGGAATCGAATCTAAAACTGTTATAGAAAAAATCTTATTATACTGTTGCTGCTCTACAATTCTTGTGTACATTATTTCGTAACTCAAATATTATGAAGTCATTCATACATTTTTATTTTCAGTCTTCAGAAAAACTTTCACTTTTAGTGGTCAGATTTTTATTTCGAAATCAGAAATATATAGTGAGATGAGCTCAGAAGTGAGTCAAACCAGCACGCGAAAAATCAGGTTATTTTACTCAGCGCCTTCGTGACGAACTTTTATAGTTTGTGGGACTAATCTATATAAACATTTTTGTTACCTTTTTGGGAAATAACAGAAATACTTGAGCGTATGTTGGTATGCCTGGGAATTGTGGGGGTCAGTATGTCAAGGTATGGGAACGAGGGTTTTTTAGCCTGTAGGGTTACGTCACGGAACGCGTGATGGAGTGCGTTGGGCAGGTCCGTCCGGAACAAGACAAACCTTTTTGAATGGACTGCCAATGACAGCTTCACTGCTCTCCCTTATGTAATAGTTCATTATCTTCGGAGAAAATAGTAAAATCCTTCCACTTGCCGCATCGAATAATGATATATTATTGTAATGGTTGCTGGCATATTTATTGTTTACTGAAATATTAGATTATTATAACACTGTAGTGTGCGCGCCTCGAGGAATCATGCTTGTTGGGTGCGATGCTGTATTTAGACAGCATATTTTTACAATTATTCCTATTTTCCAATAATTAAATTATCATTTTTTTACTTTATAATATTCGTTATGATATAATTATTGCATTCAAATATATATCTTCATTTATTTATAGGGTTGGACCGTTGAGGATTTGAATACATTTTTCCGAAATTCACGAGTGAGTGCAACCTCAATAGCTGATTTCTCTTAAGGAGAATCTGCTAAAAACATGGCAGTGTAAACAATTTTCAACGAATCTCAATTTATTTTTTCATTTTAAAACCCCAAGAGATGACTTCCATTGAAGTGGAGTTTTTTCGTACTTTTTTGTCTTCAGCCGTCAGAAGTTCTACTCATCTGATTTTTTTATTAGAAGTAGAGAATCCATGGCGATGTCATATCACCTATGTATCATCTAGTGCGTGGGAAATCTGCTTGGTTTACGCAGCCAAGCGTGAAGAACTCTTATTTTTGCAAACATCAGAGCTAACGAAAAACAATACCTGCAAATAAAAGAGATCAATAAGACAAATGTTATTGATATATAATTTTAACTGGTGGTGAGGATGATGAATCAGGTTAATCAGAAACGCTTAGCGCTTTCGGGAATTAAATTCCCATCCTCAGAGCTACAAACAATAAAACACCATAATTAAGGAGTCTAAAATCTATTTTTTTTTTAAAAATTTACATAATTGGTCATATTATTATTATTATTTATTAACGTCCACTTTTTGCAACTTAGGCTAATCGGGACGGGTTATCTACAGGTTACCACCCTTTTCTAGCCAGGGTGGGATTTTAGGACGTTATTTATTGAATTTCGTCACTAAATAATTTCCTTTGCCCAGGCAAGAATCGAACTCGCCACTCTAGGTTTACCATGTGAGACTAAAATCTATTTTTTTTTAAAAATTTTACATAATTGGTCATATAAAAAATCAGTCAATACCACTATAAAATTTAAAACATTAACACATATATTTAAAAACATAGTTATAATTAGAATATAATAAATTAATTATGTATATTTACTACTTAAGCATTAAAATAACATAAGCCAAATTACCGTCAGAGCGAAGGGCGAGCCTATAGAGTTGCTACTGGGCTAAACCCTGCTAATACACTAATGCCGAAGGGATCCGTCCAAGCCGCTAGGGAGGGGGCAGGTTCAAGTCGACATGAGAGGTGCGTTAGTGTCCGTCTGTACATTTACATTTACTTTATTTCTGGCTTTCTCGGAGTTTTATCTCAATACCCTCAACCATGTCCATCAGATAACTTCTTACGTCGCTGTGAATTAATTTTATATGGTGGTCCCCAGCTTGGTGGTTGTGCTTCTTACAGTGGAAATAAAACGAATGTTATTGGCTTTGGTGATAGCAGTGCACATTGTTTTAAAACGTAAGACCTTATATTGCTGGTATCCACAAAAATAGATTTCATAAAATACTTATTTGTTTTCGTATTTTTCATATTTCAGCATAAAATTTCAATTGTTATGATTTGGGGTCCTTAAGAATATAGAATTACGTGAAATTGCATTTGAAATTAAATGTTTTGCCTTATTTTAGCTAAAAGGAAATCTACTATTTATATATCTATTTATGCATGCAGCAACTGAAACTATTTTCCTATATTTTCCCGTAGTTTTCTATAAAGGTTTCACTATGCCACATATAAACCTTCCAAATGGGGGTTTCACTCTATTTTATTCTTAATGTGATTTTTGATTTATATTTTACGTTCTAAATTACATTCCCTTCTCAATGAAAATATATCTATAAGTGTGCGAGCCTGGAGATGTGCGTGTGTGTGTGTGTGTGTGTGTGTGTGTTTGTGTGTGTGTGAAGAAGGGTACAGACTAATAACTATGAATGAGGATATACTGGCAATAACATAAAAGTTAAATTTTATCTTCGTTTAATTTCTATTGTGTAGGTTTAAACTCACTTCATTTTGCTACTTTATAACATTACCTCATCGATTAATACACATAGAGCACTCTCTTTTCACTATTTATATAAATCGACTTCTATGATCTAAACGCGACATTTATAAAAACCTTTGTCATTAAGATAAAATGCAATAAAACATTTTAGGACCATATAAATTTCAATTTTCCATATAAGTCAAAGTTTCATTTCTACTCGATTGATCAAGAAATGAACTTGACATCCTTGATCAGTGTGTGTATGAGATCCTTGATAAGCTGAGTGAAAGTATAATAGTGGTTGCACTAAGTATAACTGACGTCTTATCAAGACACTAACGACTGCCTAGAATAATTTAGGATAAACTGAAGTCAAAGTGAATTATTGTTGCAATCTTTAGCAAGTCAGCGACTTTCTCTATGTAACTACAAACTGAATTAAAATGGAGTATAGGGTTGCATAAATTCAAAATTCACTTACACGATTACGGCTTCGTAAGTCATCAAATTACATGTTCTTTAAATTGGTAACTATAGTATGTTGTCCGACATCATTGTTATTATTTAAATTGGTGTTTGGTCACCAGTCAGCCAGGAGGTTACATATCCTTTTTTTTTATAAAATGTTTTACTATTTTCGAGCTGTATAAAACTGAAGAATCGTAACAACTAGAAATAAATAATTTAAAGATCAAGTAGTACACTTACGTTTTCTCACTTGTGACCAAGTATCGCATAACATCGTATCAAATGAATCATCTTCCATTTTAAAATGTGACATGGCCATTCCCGTCTAACGTAAAGCACTTTATGGCAAAACCTGACCCACCAACATTTGCCCCATGTAATAGACAACTCACCTTAAAGCATTTATTTACTAACTGTAACATACGAACTACCAATCTGGGCGAACTTGTTTTATTTAAAATAACAATTTTCTTTTTTATACATTCCTCATATTTTAGAAAAATTCTCTTTTTCTTCAAATGTCCAACGATCCTACCGCCCCCCCCAGAACGAAAATGAGGTCCGTTCAAAATTTTATATATATAGTTGTCTGTTAACGCTCTAGTGGTCTCAATTTTTGCTTGACCGTTACCAAACTCCATATTTAAACGTTTTATGTAAAAATACAGGAAACGTTAGTTAACGGCTGAAGTTGGACCAGTGGGAGGGGAGGGGTTTAGAGGGGAGGATTTTGAAAATTCAAAATATCTCCATTACTATACGTCGGATCGAAGAATTGTATAAAACCAATTGTATTGTAAATAAAATTATCTACAGATGTTGTTATAAACAAGTTTTCATTATCTTTAATATTAACCGAGGCATTTGCGTTTTTTAGTTTTCGGCCTTCAGTTAACCCCCACTCCTGCTCATGTCATATCTACAATAAGCAGATATATTATGAAGCACTTTATTTGAAGCCTAAATAACAAATATTGTTTTCATTGAACTTTTACGTCATGAGATAAATGCAAATACGGGACGCAAGTGGGAAATTGCTTAGTTTACGCAGCCCCTGCGTTACGGACTTTTTAATTAACAGGTCGTTTTGTAAGATCGATTATGATTTGGAATTTAATGGTACGTTTTTTCTTTGTTTTTTATTTCTCTTATGTTGATTATTCGTGTTTTATTTTGTTGTTGTTACGCTTTCTGTTCACGTTCCTTGTTTTCTCTGTACCTGTATTTATTGTTGGTGATTAATTATTGTTACTTTTATGTAATTTCTTTTTATTCCTGTGTTTTTTTACGAGGTAATTTCCTAGCAGCAACAATAAATGTAAAAATAAAACTACATTATCACATAGATTATGTTTCCCATTTGGTTACTTCAACGCGGTAACTTGTGACTTATACTTGGTGTAAATCGCTCCACTTGCGTGTATCTAAATAAATAAGTAATTTTAAACTAATCATTATTTTTTTATTAATAATGTAAGTATATCATCATTACTCGTTTATATTTAACTAACACAGTAGATGCTGTGTATGCCCCCGGGGGCATGCACCGCTCCCAACGTGTGTGCGGTTTCAGTTTTAAAACATCGTAACCTCAGTGCAGCGGATAACATAAGTCAAATTACTTTTTTTTTAATTATACAGTTTTTTATGCTATAATATTACTTGATCCTCTTCCTGCTTTTACTGTCAATTTACTGATGTTAGTTGCAATGATTCAGCAACAAAACCTAAAATTATCTCTTTTCCTTCGACTATTAGGCATTGTTAAAAAACAGATTACAAAAAAAGGCATGCACCGCATATTGGGCTAGTATCGCCAAATAACAGCAGTTAACGTGTTAACAGGCGTTACAATGCCTTCTAATATAGAGTGATACGAGTATTCACTTTTAGTTAATGCTAGATGGTGGGGGGGGAGGGGTACGACACTACCAAACTTGTATATTTTAAAAATGAAAATTCTTCAACTATATACGATTTAAACTTACATTGAAACCTGAAAGGAATATAGCTCTTGTTTTATGTTGGTCGTTTCTCGTGGTCAATGGAATTTTAACAGATGTTCTAATTTTAGCGTAACAACAGAGGTTTTTGACACATGTACACTGGCCAATCGCATTTGACGTTCGATGATCCAATACAATCTGAAATATTTTACCATATAACTCCGTTTTTCATTCCAAACTTGGAACACCAAGTACTATTCATGCAAATGTTGGGAGGGTCTAATGTCCTGTTCTCAAAGCCGATGTGGGATGGTGACTTAGGATTCTGGAGATGAGAGAACAACAGAAGAGATAATTTATGAAACGGATCAGTGCATTTCACACGATAATGCGCTTCTAGCAAGAATTAATCCAACTGCATTACTGCACAATGTATGCGATAGTGGTGATTATTCAACGTCACGGGAGGCCTTAGTGATGAGATTTTGTTGCGAGAATATTGAAAAAGTTTTTCACGCAGGTGCTGCCTTAACTAAGCAGATTTCCCACGTACGGCACGCATTTGGATTTATCTCAAAACCTAAAAGTTCAATGAGAACAATATTTGAAATTTAGGCTTCAAATAATGTTTTTGTTAATATGAGTATGAGTGGGAGTTTACTGATGGCCGAAAATGAAATTTGAAAATATCACGGTTCGTATTCAATTTAGAGGAATGAACATGTGTATATCAAAAACTATAGAAAATCAAATTTGAAATAAGACTAATTCCATAAATCAGACGCCTAACGACGGAGATATTACGAATTTTCTAAATTCACCCTATCTAAACCCCCGCCACCTCCTCCCAAAGATCTCCAAAGGTTTTAATCGTTACCAAACTGGATATATAAGCGTTTTATGTAAAACTAAGGATCAAATTCACAGCTGAAATTGGACTGGAGGGAGGAGGATTTAGAGGGAAATAATTTTAATAATTCGAAATAACTTCATTATTATGAATCGGGTCAAAACCTTGTATAAAACAAATATTATTGCAAACATATTTTCCTATAAAGGTTTTTACTTATATTTTTTCCCTACTATGAATGAAATATCTTGAGTTCTTAGTTTTCAGCCTTCTGTAAACCCCTAGTACTGTTACAAGTCATATTAATAACAAGCTGTTATATCATGAACCACTTTTTTTTAAGCTTAGATACCAAATATTATTTTCAAGAGACCTTCAATATGAGAGATTCACGAAAATTCATCAATTAAGGTTTTCCCTTCTTGTTTACTTGATCTGAAACATACTCCATATTAAACTATTTCAGTTGACAATAAAGATCAAATTTGTTATGGCTGAACTGGAGTTTGGAATAGTGGGGGTGTAGCGGGGGGGGGTGGAATCCAAAATTCAAAACCTTTTTATTACATAGAAATAGTGAATATGCTCTGATATGAGATCACATGTATGTTATTACACCAGAACGCGGGAAATCTGCTTAGTTTACCCAGTCCTTGCGTCACGGACTTTTCTCTTCTCTTACACTTCCTGACAAAAAGGGATCCTTAATAATCTTATGTATTATTATTATATATTCAACATGTTTTATTGATTTATATCATGCAATAAAATAGATTTTTAAACGAGCTATTTACAGCAACGTGACTCACTCAATGGCTGGTACGCAATTCGTTATACAACCTAGAAACAACGCCGGAGACCTTGTGGAAATATTCTGTTTAAAACTAGCGATTTTGCACCATCTATAAATTGAAGTAATTGGTGATTGACTATCACGATCTGCGCGTGATCTGCCAGTCGAAAGGAGATTGATATCGATCACTTGAAGGAAAGTTCACTCATCAATAACAGCCAAGAAGTGGAAGATCAGTTGGATATATTTTAATTTGTTTCGAATTACTTTCTAATTGTTGGTATGTAAAACAATAATCACGGAATTATTTTTGAAGTATGTTTAAGTGTAGAGAATGATTTACGTAAGCTCCATTTTAGCAGATTTCTCTTAAGGGAAATCAGGTATTAAGGTTGTACTCATGACGGAATTTTCGAAATTTTTCTCAAAAGTCCATCGATCCTAGATAGTAGATAACTAAAATGAGATAACTAAAATATATATATATATATATATATATATATATATATATATATATATATCTATATATTTGTCTGTTACCGCTCTAGCGGTCGCAATTTTTGTTTGATCGTTACCAAACTCGATATTTAGTCATTTTATGTAAAAAGAAAGATCAAGTTTGTTAATGGCTGAAATTGGACCAGTGGGAGGGGGGGGGGTTAGAGGAGAGAGTTTTCAAAAGTTCGAAATATCTCCGTTACTATACGTCGGATCGATAAATTGTACAGAATCAATCTTATTGCAAATTAAATTTACTATAAATATTGTTATTTACATTTATTCTCTATCTTGAATATTAACCGAGATATGTGTATTTTTATTAAATCTGGGCGGCTAACGGACGAGTGATATTTCCGCTAAAAGCTAGTTTGGCCGTTTCCTTAACTGCTCGGCTCTCGAGAAATTTCTCTATTGTAAAACTTCACGTGGGAAATCTGCTTAGTTTACGCAGCCTCTGGGTGACGGACTTTTATCTTAGCAAAAATTTACTGATTCACGAAAAAGAAGAACATATGAATGGGGTAATTGAATGAAATCAATAATTATTACAGATGATATAGATTAAAAAAGTCCGTCACGCAGGGGCTGCGTAAACTAAGCAGATTTCCCACGTGAAGTTTTACAATAGAGAAATCTGCCTAATAACAACTGTTGTAGTAAGAAACCTCTAAACCTATTCACGAGGGACGAATAGTTACGAAAACGGCCACCAGAGCTCACGGCGGAAAGTCCGTACATAGACTGGTGCCAGCACACGCAGAATACAAATGCAAATATCTCAGTTAATATTCAAGATACAGAATAAATGTATAGAACAATATTTATAGTAAATTTAATTTGCAATAAGATTGACTCTGTAATCTATTTCGATCTGACGTATAGTAACGGAGATATTTCGAATTTTCTAAAATCCTCCCCTCTAAACCCCCCCTCCCACTTGTCCAATTTCAGCCGTTAACGAACTTGATCTTTCTTTTTACATAAAACAACTAAATATCGAATTTGGTAAAGATCAATCAAAAATTGCGACCGCTAGAGCGGTAACAGACAAATATATATATATATATATATATATATATATATATATATATATATATATATACATACAGTTTTGAAAGGACCTCATTTTCGTCATCTACTAGGTAGGATCGATGGACACTTGAAGAAAAATCTCGAAAATTCCGTCATGAGTACAACCTCAATAGCTGATTTCCCTTAGGGGAAATCTGCTAAAACCCAAGTGTCGAACATTTCTATTAAGTATTTCAGTACCTTAATAAGCTGGAAGGGAGTATGCTATTTTTATTTTAAAAAATGTTGCGGTCACCACATGAATTTCTCGTACAATTATTTTATTTAACAAAAAAAAATTCTGCACTCTATTTAAAGTTACCTCATATGAATGATTTATGTTTATTGTTCGATTTCTGCTTTTTGTGTTCCATTTCTTTTTTTCGTTTCATTTTTGTTTACTGTTCCACTTTTGTTTTCTATTTCAGTTTTGTGTTCCATTTCTGGTTTTAGTTTCCATCTCTGTTTTGGGTTGCATTTTTGTTTTCTTGGTAAATTTCTGTTTTGTCTTGCATCTCCGTTTACCGATTCGATTACTGTTATCTTGTTTTATTTTCGTTTAAATTAATTTTGTCTCGTTTTTTAATTTTATACAGTTTTTTTTCTGAGCAACATCGCCACAGTTACGAAGCTCCAAATAAATAAATCATATGAATGTGACATACGACATCTCTGATCCAAGGGATAGGTGAAGATGTCTTTGGGGCATCTTTAATTGCTGTCATACCTACAGACGTCATGGAGAAACTAGTCAAAATGTATAAAACTTTCATTTTTCATGATAACAGTGCTTACAGTGGTTCATATAATAAAATATAAACGATGGCATCTCGAAAATGTAATAGTATCAAAAGTCTATCACGCAGAGACTGCGTAAACTAAGTGGATTTCCCTCGTGCTTGTCTAACACAGTGATGATGATCTCATCTCATCACATATTTTCAATTTCAATGTAAAAATCGATGATAAAAAGGCGCTGGAAGGGGGGGGGGGTTATTGAAGGCTGAAATCAAGAAACTACAAATAACTCGCTTAATACTTGAGTTAGGAAAAAATGTATAGGACAACAATCGTATGGCATCAAAAACTTAAGAAGATTGGTTCTTCAGTATTTTAAGATATTACTCATTATAAGGGAGATATATTGAATTTTCAAAATACCCCAGTAAAGTCCCTCCCCCCTACCTATTCCACCCACAATTTCAGCAATTAACTAATATGATCTTCAGTGTGTGATGACACAGTTAAAAATCGAGTATGGTATAGAAGAAATAAATATTTTTAATTTACGTCCGCATAATCTTCGTTCATGACGTCATTGCTCTCCGTATTTGCATATATCTCACACTGTAAACATTCAATGAAAACAACATTTGGTACCTAAGCGTGTAATAAAGTGATTCATGATACAACAACTTTTTACTAATACGATATGAGTTGGAGTGGGAGTTTACTGAAGGATGAAAACTAAAAAAAATGCAAATATCTCCGTTAATATTAATGATAGAGAATAAATGTTATAACAATATGTATAGTACATTTTATTTAATAAGATTGATCTAATAACATTCGTCCTTCCAAAGAATAAAACGGAGATATCTGGAATTATTGAAATTTCCCCCACTTGTAGGATTTCACCCATTAACGAACTTGATCGTTAGTTTTACATTAAACGTTCAAAATATCGAGTTTGGTAAAGATAAAACAAAAATTTCGAACACTAGAGCAGAGGTATCTAACTATACATATCGTTTTGAAGGGACCTCATTTTCGTCATCTGAGTAGGATTGATGGACATTTGAGGAAATTTTTCAACACCGCGTCATGAGTACGACCTCAACAGCTGATTTTACTTTGTGGAAATCTGCTTAAAAAAATAACAATAAATGACCCTACTAAAATACTAAAAGTAAATTAAACCTGGCCTGTCAAAGGTAATCCTCAAAATGTATATTCTGTGTCGCGTCCACCACTATTGATTTTTGGCAGATCATTGTCACATGCGAATTTACTCTTAATAAAGAAATGGAAACTAAAATAGAAATGTAAAGGATTAGTATTCTGCTTAGCCTTCGGATTCGTCTCATCATGGGAATATGTCAACTGTTATGATGAAACCCCTCAATGTAGGCCAAAATTTGTATGTTACGAAAGACGTTACAAATTCAAAACCTTTCAACTAATCTTCACTAATTCTCAGCTCGTAGGGTCGGAACAAATCCAAGTCCGCAAGCGAGTAGTTTTAATTCTTAACTTTCTTAACCTGAGCCAAAAAAATAAACAAAAAAAAATGTCAATGACATCATATGTTTTTTCTTAGCAAAAGTTAAGTACTATACCAAACAATTTGTATTTTATTGTGATAGAAGACTAATATAAATTTTAATTTTATTTCCTGCTTTAAAATCAATAATTTAATCAGATATGGCTTCGGAATAAAGAAAATTTAGGTAGTGATTTTAATAAAATATGAAATGAAGACTTTTTCTTACTTTGAAATCAGATTACATTTTGTAATATAAATATTAGATCATCTCTAACCTTAGAAGAATAAAATAAATTTGATGACATCACGCCTAAGTAAATGAAATACCGCAATACACGTTAGCATTGCCAAACGGTATTCAACAGGCAGAAAATGATTTTATTCTCATGTACCCTAAATTAAATAACTTATACAAGTATGACTTTCAAAGAATATCATAATCATATATTTTCGTAATAATTGCACTCAATTAATTTTGAAATTTAATGAAAACAAAAAAGACTGGATTATGCTATTAAAGAATGGCAGCTATATGATGAATGCTCCTTCTGAAGTACATTGAATTATTTGAAGGACGTATTTTTTTTTATTCATTGATTGACATTTAGTCCCCACTTGGTAATATTTTTTGATAGATATTAATCTGAGATTGTAAGTATCTCCCAATTTTTTTCCTAACTAGAGAAGACAAATTTTTATAATTCGAATTATATTTCCAAAGTTTTATATAAAATCATCTTAATTTTGTGAAATTTGTTTTCGATAAATGTTTTATTTATTAACGCAATATTATTAAAATTAAATGTTTACTTATATATGAATATTCATCATCTTCCCTCAGCAAAAATATTCATATTACATTACAAATTTAAACCGTCTAAGGAACTTAAAAAGGTTTTGAACAGTATTCTATTTATTTTTTTTGGTATTTTGTGAACAGAGGACCGGAGATTGTGCAATCTTCTGGCCTTGTCGTAGAAAGGGCAATACACTAAAACACGTTCTACTATTAATTTTGTCTTACGATTTTGTCAGCTTGGATGAAAAGATGTTTCAGTAGAATCATGTGTAGCTGCCATGTGACCAATTCTCACACGTGCCAAATATTATTAAAAATATAGTAATATTCAGTTTTAGTTATTTGTATCTTTGTTTATGAATAAATATGTCACACTTTAAATATAATTCTTCATTGGTTCAACCTAAGATCAACAAACGAACAAAACACATTTAATGAATAGTTATATATTTATTAATTCTTCACTGAATATTTTAACAGCAATTTCGTAAATACCAACTATCCTAGAGTTGAGTATCTTACTGGGGTTAATTGTATGAGATAAGAAATTCAAATTGTATGACTTTTTGCTTTCTAGAGATTGAAGTTTTTGAAAATTAAAACCTAAGTTTATATTTAATTTTTTTTCAATAAATACGAAAAATAAAGTTTATAAATTGACAAATTAGGCTCTTGATTGAACTTTGTTTTTAGGAGAAGCAAAATTCAAAAAGACCTGTGTATTTTTGTGCTGTCAGTTTTGGACACCATTGGTAGCTTCATTCAGAGCTACAATGAACGCTTGTTTGTATAAACACTTTGTAGACATAATATATCAATAACTTTTTTTAAAAAAGTGTTTCATAAGAAGAGCTTGGAAAGTATATTGAAATTGTGTGGATGTTATAATAAAACAAAGGGGTAAATACAAGGGAATGATTAAAGATTACAATAAAATATGTAAATAAAGACTGTATTTATCTATGCTGAATGTATGTGGTTTTCATAGTGTTCTTTTATCTAAAACAAATACTTAGTGTAGGACACACAATTGTAGGAGTACATTTTTTTTTTATACCAAATAGTCTTTTTCCGTTGAAAAAACATTCCACT
Organism: Riptortus pedestris; assembly: GCA_019009955.1. Classification (NCBI taxonomy): domain Eukaryota; kingdom Metazoa; phylum Arthropoda; class Insecta; order Hemiptera; family Alydidae; genus Riptortus; species Riptortus pedestris. The sequence continues at coordinate 76,836,229 of CM032231.1, read as the reverse complement.
TGCCCATACAACAGTTATGTGATGCTATCAAGAAGAATATGTTTTCTTCCATGTACAGTTGAAAATCAGTAATGTGCTAGTTCCATTAAAATGAGTTGAAGTATTTAATAATAATTTTCATATTTGAAAATACTCATTTGAGAATGCAGAATAGATGTCGTTGAAACTTATTCATCACACATTCAGTTACTGACACAAAGGTTTTTCCAAGGGAATACCTTTAATATGAATGGAACCACAGAAGTGCCTTCAATTATAGCACTATGCACGTCCGCATAGCTGATATGTATTGAAGGCAGGATTATATATTAAGAATATTTCATTTCAGCATTTGTAGCTCCATATTGGTCCTTTTGTTTACATTTCTTCCAGTTTTTGAGAAGTTAGTTAAAGAAAAAAAAAAGGTTTCGAGTTAGCCACACTCTTGAAATATTGGGCCACAATAAAAGACTTTCAATTCTGATAAATTGGCATTCCTGAATGAAATAACATAAAGACTTTCGCAACAACTCCTGAGCTTTCGCCATAGAAATGAGATGTTCAGAAGTTTGATATATAAATATATATGTGTGTGTGTGTGAAATATATTTCCTGAAATAGTACAAATGGATAATGGCGTATTTCATAAGTACTTTAATAATTTGCTACAGTGACAATATATTGCATTATGTTTTACACATTTCCACAATGATTAAGGGTGTTTATCATAAGTTTTTTTGTTTTTTTTTTCCTGCTAGGTTTTAGTTTTTGGTGAACGCTACTGGACTATTGTACTGAGTTACTCTCAGTTTATAGCCTATACACTGAATTCACAACTCATATACTGAGAAAGCGATGCCTATACACATTATCAGTAATACTGAAATGTTTATTTATTACTTTTATTTCTAGAAAAAAAGTCCGTCTTCAGATCTTCAACGTTCCTTTTAGATTCACTTCAGTTTTGTTACTCAACCTGCACAGGCAGGAGTAAAATTGACTGACTACAGTCATATCTTAGATCAGAGGTGCCCAAACTTCGTTGCCTTATAGGCCACTTGCCATTTGTACCTGTTTTCTCTTTAGCTAATATAATATTGCATTAAAAATATTTCATTAATGAAAATTCATCAACTTCAAATGAGGTTTGATTGACGTCTATCTAAATAATGAAATGTAGAAGAAAAAAAATCAATGAAAGTACACATAAGTTTTATATATTTATTGATGTAACTGAAATTATTATTATTATTACTTACGTCCACTTTTGTAACTAAAATTAAAACAAACCGAAATAAAATTAAGTACTTATCTATTACATAAAATAAATAAGTAATAAACGATTTTATAGTGGAAGGGATGTGCCGGGTGATAATGGTAAGTAGACAGGGAAGTTTAATCCCCTTGTTTAATCTTGTCCAGGTTTATTCTTTTTTGAGATTGAATTGAAACCTTTTTCTTCTGCACATGTGGAAAATCATTTCAGGTTTCTTCTTCCCAAGGAAGTCTTGGGCGCTAGCCTCAATCCTCCGGTCTGATGAACCGCTCCTGAGAGTGGGCTCCTCGCACCAACCCAATTGTCCAGACGAGTGGCTTTTTTTTTTATTTTATTTTTTTTAGCAGATTTCCCTTAGGGGGAAATTTCCTCAATAGTCCATAGATCCCTAACTAGGGGCTAAGTAAACTAAGCAGATTTCCCTCGTGAAAATTAATAATAGATAAATCTGCATACTGGTAACACAATAGCACCGTCAATACCAAGTGAATAAATACTAACGATAATAAGAAACTTCCAGTCGGAAAGCACCTGAAACGTAAACAAACAGGTGTACCAACTTCTCACCGGGACGAAAACCAATTACTGAAATATATCAGAATATAACATATTAATTTTATTGAAAACTATTTACTATATCCATTACTGTAATTTGTAATGGATGAGAATAATTTTTATCTCAATCAATCTAATTTTAGTAGTCCAAGAACTTAAGACAGTGCGAGGTCACTAGAACAAATTTGCATGTATCTTTTATAATAAAGGTCACTTGAAAACAATATATGGTATTTAAGCTTCCAATAATGTGGTTTTTTATATAACTGAGCACTATTTATGTAACATATGTAGAAGTTCCGGTTTGCTGAAGGTTGAAAACTGAAAAATTCAATATCTCTCTTAATATTCAAGATAGAGAAGAAATGTATATATTAACGTTTATAGAACATTTATTTTGAAATAAGATTGATTCTATACAATTTTTCGATCCGACGTATAGTAACGGAGTTTAAAAAAAAAGACCCCTCCCCGAGGTCCAATTTCATGGAATTTTCCTGGAAAAGCAATTAAAAATTTCCTCGTGATATTCAATGGTGTGGGATAAATAACAGGTATATCTTTTTGCAGCTAGAATATGTGATGAAATCGACTATCATGTACCCCCATCTACATCCCATAAACCCCTTACTCTTTTTATCGCTCTCATACACACCGACCTTATGGGGCCGTATTGACCACTTTAGGTGTCAGTCTCTTAGATAGAATTTACTTCTTCGTAATAACTTATCATTGAAATTGAGTTAGAAGAAATCAGCTTCTCGCTAAGAAATAAGAAACCATTGAATGACAACAAGTTCTAAGTATTATCATCACTGCCTTTCTTTTTTTTTTGCTTAAAGTCAACAATTTTTTCCCAAACAATCATCCTGATTGTACTTTGTACAATTGTTAAAATGTTGTTTTTCAGTTGCCGCTGAATCACGGGTAACACATTGATAAGAACGAAGTCTCCGTTTTTAAAGCGAGGGATTTAGTTTAGGGAGGTAGTTTTCAGGAACAAGATTAACACGGCAACTTTTTCTTATAGATGTCACCACTTTCAGTGAACTTGCCTCATCCATAGTGTACGATCAATGCACTTTTAAGGTTTTTAGAAATGACAAATTAATGATAAAAATTTGTTGTTCTACATATCAAAATTTTAAAAACTTCGTTTATGTATTTGCTATGTCTGGAATTTCAGTGATTTACTGGATAAGACAGCTAGAAAGAAAATTTTCCCGTGTCAGCAAACTTTCGTAAGCACCCCATTTTCTTTAAAATTTATCATTTTCAACAGTTAATATTTTCATGGAAATTTGGTACTAACAATGTAACACTTCCAGTTTTAAATGTGTGCCAATGAAACACGGTATTTTTAGTGGAATATCAGTTATTGATATATGTAGTTTGTCAGATTAAATGAGGCCCCTGGGTTGCAGGGGAGAGGAGGAAAATGCAAATATAAAAAAAAAAATTCTATAGGACATAAATTGTAGGGTTTTTATCATAAAGGAATATGTCATGTACAAATTTCCATTATTCCTACAAGGAACGGAAAATATTTTTTTTCTTCGGCCCTCTATCCCCCTGGCCCATTCAGGCTATTTTGTTGGTTACCAGGGACACTCACTCACATACGCGCACACTCATGCTCATATTTGTGTGATGTGTATTTCTTTATAAAGTTGGCCCTTAAGGGAAATCTGCTAAAAGAGGGTTTCATTAAAATAATTATAGTAATATTATTAGTGAAAATGTTTATATACTAACGTTACTAATATAAATGGAACCTGAATAACAGTGGATTGGAATGGAAATGTTCAGTTATTTTTTAGCAGATTTCCCTTAAGGGAAATCAGCTATCGAGGTTGTACTCATGACGGAATTTTCGAAATTTTTCTTCAAATGTCCATTGATCCTACCTAGTAGATGACGAGGTCCGTTCAAAACTATATATATATATATATATATATATATATATATATATATATATATATATGTATGTAGGTTTGTCTGTTACCGCTCTAGCGGTCGCAATTTTTGTTTCATCGTTACCAAAATCGATATTTAGTCGTTTTATGTAAAAAGAAAGATCAAGTTCGTTAATGGCTGAAATCGGACTAGTAGGAGGGGGGGGGGGTTTAGAGGGGAAGATTTTCGAAAACTCAAAATATCTCTGTTACTATACGTCGGATCGAAAATTTGTACAGAATCAATCTTATTGCAAATTAAATTTACTATAAATATTGTTATTCACATTTATTCTCTATCTTGAATATTAACCGAGATATTTGCATTTTTATTAAATCCGGGCGGTTAACGCCCTAACGGAAGAGAGTGATTTTCCCGCCAAAATCTAGTTCGGCCATTTCCTTGACGGCTCTCGTGAAATTTCTCTATTGTATAACTTCACATGGGAAATCTACTTAGTTTACGCAGCCCCTGCGTGACGGACTTTTTTATATACCTATTAAATATTTAGTGAAACAGATGAAACGCACAAATAATTAAAATTGTTTTAATTTCCTAAATAATTTTACATTTAAACTAAAATTAGTTGTTAGGCTGTTTACAATAAATACATTTTAAAATTAAGAGTTTTAAGAAACATAAACAATTCAATCGAAAAACATTTTCTTATGCTGATTTAAATCATATGCCGTAAATAACCTATACGTAGTTGTCGTTGGTCGATATCGTGTAATATATTGTATATAGGGTAACATATAGAATAGGATTTCCTTGTTCAATATTGTTTCAAATGAAGGTTTTACACATAGACTAATTTGATTTACAGAAGTGCTCCACATCCGCCATGTTTGAGGATACGTTCATAACAGGTTCCTGGCTTTAATTTAATCGCGATTGTGTCGTGATACTTGATACACGTTGTTGTTCAATGTTACACGTACATAAATCTAAAAAAACAAAAAGACAAACAGCTTAGGAACAAATGAACAAGGAAATTAGGACATACAATAAAACTAAATAGGTATATCAATCAACTTGAATGTAATACATCGGTACCAAAAAACAAATTTCATTATTGGGTTATATATATTATCCTTTATTTATGAGCCTTCTAAGTCGCACTCTTTATTCAGAGATATATTTTATTTAAACCATCTGTATTTTGTGTTTTGAATGTTTTGCAACTTTAAAAAGTTTTTATACTATATAACAGAAACTAAACCTATACAATTGTATTCCTTTAAAATAATATTGTAATTACAAGAGCTTGGTTGTGACTTAAAATAATTTAATTACATTAAAGGATTGAAATTATATGACTTGATTTTCAGTTGAATAGGGTAAATAATAGGTTTTGTGTTTACCTTCTGATAATAGGTTTGTTTTCTAGTTTGATATATAATGCAAATTTAATGCTCCATTAGGTCATATAAATTTATATACGTTATCCAACAAATGTAGACGTGGTTTTAACGAAATTTAGAAAGTTGGTTTTGAATGTTGAAAATTTGGAATATTAATTTTAGAGAAAAAGGAACCTCTTGATAAGAAGTGACAAGACTCGGAAAACGTTGGGGTTGAAAATAAAAAGGATATTTTAAAGAAGGAAAAATATTTCAGTTTTTTGACCCAGGATTCATACACTTCAAAAGAATTTAAGAAGTGGGTCATCTATTGTAAAGAAGAGTTTTATATATATATATATATATATATATATATATATATATATATATCACACACAGCACACGAAATCGTTTACAAAATGATATATAAATGAAAAATGGTTTATAAGTGAAATATATTTAAAGGAAAGAACCTAGTAAGAAATTTTATGGTACTGTTCATTGCAAACTTTTACTCATTGCACATTTGTGGTGTGCATACCATGCTTTTGTAGGCAAATAGTGTCACGAGTGAGCTATGCACCTGCGACATTACATTTGGTAACCTTGTAGCTCCGATGGTTCATGGCAGCGTATCTTTAAGTACAATCTTCTTTTAACTATCTTCATTTCACAATCAAATCCTTCCAAGAGGCAAAGTACTCTGTCTAGAATCTTTTTTCTAAATGCTAGGCTCCTAAAAAATTATCATTATCTTTAATTTCGTAAGTACTGGTATAAGGGACTTTTTTTTTTTCAATTTATTCCCCCTGAGTATCACTGAATCTAATGAATTATTTTATTAATTATTATAATTATATAACTTCCAATCGTAAATATTTTAGATCGACTGGCACACTATCTATAACTACATTCACTCTTTACAATTATTTGTGATTATTTCAAGTGGATAACGTTATTATTTTTAAGTTATCTGAAGCGATCTTATTCATAAGAAATATGAATTATCCGTGCTACTGAAGGACGTATTAGGTAACAAGGCGTAACCTGCATGATACCCGTCATAGATATCAACTAGAACATTTAATTGTTTCAGGATATACATACCTGTTCACCTGCTCTCTGGTGCCGCAGTCATGAATGAATACATCAATACAGTAATCAGCACTAATATGCACTACATTACAATATTGATAGCCCAAATCGTATTTGGCCTTTGATTTCTGACGAAGACACATTTCCACTGCTAGGGTTTAGTGATTCTTAATAATTATCATTTCACCAATATCACTACAACAGTAGAAAAAAAAAAGTCCATATAAACTTATGCATTATAAGCACCGCTACACTTTTCACAAATAGTTTGAGAGCTCCAGAAGGTTTACACGAATATACCCATTTTTAGTAGATTTCCCTTAATCCCTTAATCAGCCATTGAGGTCGTACTAAAAAAAAAATCTTCAAATGTCCATCGATCCTACCCAGGAGATGGCGAAAATGAGGTCCGTTCAAAATTATATATATTTATATATATATATATATATATATATATATATATATATATATATATATATATATATATATATATCTGTTAACGCTCTAGCCGTCGCAATTTTTGTTTGATCGTAACCAAACTCGATATTTAAACGTTTTATATAAAAAGACAGATCAAGTCCGTTAATGGCTGAAATCGAACCAGTGGGAGGGGGGGGGTTTAGAGGGGGGATTTTCGAAAACTCGAAATATACGTCGGATCGAAAAATTGTATAGAATCAATCTTATTGAAAATTAAATTTACTATAAAAATTGTCATATAAATTTATTCTCTATCTTGAATATTAACAAAGCTTAAAAGGTAGTTCGGTCGTTTCCGTAACTTTTCGACACTCGTATGGTGATTTCTCTATTGTATAACTTTACGTGGGAAATCTGCTTAGCGTGACTGACTTTTTACTAATAAAAATTCATTGTTATTGTTCTAATTTTCTAATAAAGTTGATGTTGAGGGATATATGCTGGTATTTGTGAATACATATTTGTATGGAAAAATGAGTGCGACTTGTTTTCTTTAACAGGTAAGGTATTAAATTATTTATTAACGTCCGCTTATTGCAACTGAGTCTAATCGGGACGGGTTATCTACAGGTTACCATCATTTTGTAGCCAGGGCAGTGCTAAAGATTTTATTTAATGAATTTATTTATAATAAATTTCTATTGCCCATGGGGGAATTGAACTCGCCATTCTAGGTTTACCGTGTGAAATTAAGGTCAACGCTTTAACTCACATGGCTAACCTGAGACCAGCATGGCGAACCTAATTTTTGAATAAAATCAAATCACTTCTGTAATCTAGCAATTAGTATGTGGTAATATTTTGTGAGTTGTTATCTTATATGAACCCATTCTTCAATGAATTCTCACTCATAACATGCAAGTGGGAAAAAAATGGAGTGTTGTAGGCTGCATATTCATACTGGCTAGTGCCTACCATTAGTCAGCTTATGCAGGCTACAGGCTAAAGAGGGATGACTGTCTAACAACTCTGTCTTTGATACAACTCGCTATGAAGAACTTATTTGTGCATTTTTTAATACTCCCCCCCCCCCTACTATTCTAAGTCCGATATAAGACAATAACAAATAAGATTTTTTGTGTATTGTTGACAAAACGGTTAAATATCGATTATCGTACAGATCTAATAAACATTTACGACGTAAAATGAAGTGAACGTACAATCTCAATTGATGACGTCATCACACAACAAATTTGGATCTATCTCGCAAAATAAAGGTCTCATGCAAACCGTATTTGGTATATAGGCATCAAATGAAGTGGTACATCATATAACAGAGTATTGTTTGTGTGACATGAGTATGAGTGGGAGGTTTGCCAAAGGCTAAAACCTAAAGTTTAACTGAAGTCCAAATATCTCGGTTGATAATGAAGATAAAGAATAAATGTAAATTGTATTTATAGAAAATTAAGTTTTCAAAAAGTATGGTATTTACAATTTTTTGATCCTACTTACAATAAAGGAGATTTTTCAAATTTTCGAAATTCCCCACTCCCCTCAATCCCACTGGTTTGATTTCAGCCATGAACGAATTAGACCTTTAGTCTTCCATGAAACGCTCATATATCGAGTTTGGTAACGATCAAATAAAAATTACGACCGCTAGAACGGTAACAGGCAAGTAAAAATATATAATTTTGAATGGAAGGATGGATGAGCATTTGACAAATTTTTTCAAAAATCGTCTCATGTGCATGACTTCTGCTAAAAAAAGTGTATTTTTTTTTTTTGGAAATAATATTTATCCAAGGGGGCTCAGGTTAGCCATGTGAGTTAAAGCGTTGACCTTAATCTCACATGGTAAACCTAGAATGGCGAGTTCGATTCTCGCCTGGGCAAAGGAAATTATTTAGTGACGAAATTCATTAAATAACATCCTAAGTCCCATCCTGGATAGAAAAGGGTGTTAACCTGTAGATAACCCATCCCAATTAGCCTGAGTTGCAAACAGTGGACGTTAATAAATAATAATAATAATGTTTATCCAAGTGAAATAAGTGTTTATTTAAATATGTATAGAAAGGGAAAGGCTCTATTAAAATGGAACGTTATGACTTCTTACGCTAGTCAAGATCTTGAATTCAGCGTAAAAATGTAATTTATCAGAGATGCAAGACACATTTTTTCTGAGTTAGTCAGAGGAGCAGGGCTGCCAATGAAGCACGCATTTGCTATTTATGTACCTTGCGGTCTCTGAGTTATGTTCTCCCTGCGTAAGATTCCAGGTTCCATAGTTTCGTGCAGTCATTTCCTTGTCTTCATTATTACAATGTTGTTACCTACGTAGTTTCTATCCATAATTCCAGTGAGGTAATTACATAAGGTTCAAGTTCTTTAGGTGAAGGTGAAGCCACACGGGCTTCTTGATTACTGTTATTAGCTGGCTGAGCTGCCCTCGGGAATCGAACTCTTTGATGTGAAGAGAGAGGGAAAGTGTATTTTCTTCTTTTGTATGGTTTCAAACTGAGTCTGTTGGGAATAAATGTTTTTTCAGTCTTCTCTTGCGGTTGGCAAGAGTAATGGTAACTGTGCTAAAGCAGAAATGGCTGTTAAAGATTTTTTTTTCTTTATATGTCGTAAACTGTAATCCTTTTTGTTAATTAAATCTTTTATTTTTATTGAAGGTTATTTTCAGGGGCCTGGGAATGTTTTTACAGATTTCCCTTAAAGGAAATCAACTATTGAGATTGTACTACGCGTAAAGACGCGATTTTTGAAAAATTTTCGTCTTATGCACATAGATCCTACCTAGCAGATGACGAAAATGGGACCCATCCAAACATATATATATATATATATATATATATATATATATATATATAAATATTTGCAAAACTAAAGATCGGGGCAGTTAATGGGGGAAATAGAGTAAGTTGGGGGGGGGGCATGGAATTTCTCAACTTCTCGGTTTTTATAAGTCAGATTGAAACAATGTATAAATTCAATCTCATTGCAAATATAAGTGCCTATAAATGTATTTATATACAGATTCTCTCTATTATGAATATTAGCCGAGAAATTTGGAATATTTTTTTAGTTTTCAGACTTTAGTTTACCCCCACTCCTACTCATGTCACACAAACAATACTCTTTTATATAAAGTACTACTTCATTTGAAGATTATATACCAAATAAAGTATTCAAGATTTACATGCATATTTATTATGTGATGACATCAATTTCGAATCTTAATTACCAAATATTGCTTTCATTGAACTTTTACTGTGAGCGGTGCACTCATATACGTTGTGCGATCACGTCATCATTTAAGATTTTACGTTCTTATTTCGAAAATGTATATTTTTTCCATTTTTGTGCAATACCAAACTCGATATTTAACCGTTTTAGTCAACACTAAAGATCATATTTGTTATTGGCTGAGATAGGTGCTGGAATAGAGCTGGGGGAGGGGTGTTAAGGAGGATTCGAAAATTCAAAATAACTCAAATATTATGAGTCGTATCAAAAAATGTCATTGAACCAATCTTGTGGAACTATTGATGTTCTACAATTGTTGCTCAGTACATTTATTTCGTAGCAAAAATAGTACGCGAGTTATTTCCACTTTCTTGTTTTCAGCCATCAGTTAACCCCCACTTCTCAACGGAATTTGATTAAGAAGTATGAAATATATGATGATATAAGTTAACTAGTGTGCCATACCAGGACTTGGGAAATATGCTTAGTTTACCCTATTGGATGTGAGATGTTGATGTGTCCTGACTACACGGTTTTTAAACTCTGCTAAATTGTACATCCTACCGATCCTAGTTGATGATAAAATCTATATACATTTATAATTATATATATATATATATATATATATATATATATATATATATATATACTAGCTCAGAAAACCATTCATTTGAGACTGAATGGATATGGTATTTTTTTGGCAAGGCTTTACTTAGCACAATATTTTGACATTTCCCCGTCCCAGTGTTTAGGGTTAATACCCGCCGTTTCTATGGATTTGTTAATAATAAAATTAATTTTTTATGTTAGACTTCACTGTCCTCCATATTGTCATATTTCCCGTTTCCTGTGCATTATGCAAAGATTTGAATTATTAAGGACAAAATATTTACATACACTTGAATTAATTTTTCCAGGTGAGGTAGTTGAAATGAATTGTTGAGAAAATTTCTCTAAATAACAAAATAAACAACTTTTGTTATGTGCATATTTGGCGAAACCCCAATAGGAGACGAAATATCACTATTTTTAATTTCAGGCCTCCCTTATGACCCCCACTCCTGCCCGTCCCTAGAAATGTTTGTGTGGCTTATTGTAATATAGGCGTTAGTGCTAATACACGTACCGAGTTTTATTTAGTTCGGTTGAATCTTTTGTGCCATATAAAATTGTTTACCTCCGCTATAGGTTTTAGCGTATATCTCGTTTATTATTCGTTATACGACAAAAGTTTATATAACAAACGTTACTTCAAACAACAAATTAAAGAACATTTGTTATATGCATAATTGCCGAAAATGCAATAGGAAAGGAAATATTTCTATTTTTAGTTTCAGGCCTCCCTTATAACCCCCACTCCTGTTCGTCTCAGAGAATATTAACATAGCGTTTAGTCTAAGTTGGGTTAGTAGTAATATACATACCAAGTTTCATAAAATTTGGTTCAGTCGTGTATGCGTGAAAAGGTAACAAACAAACAAATAAACCAACAAACAAACAGCCATGAAAGAAACAAAATGCAGTTATGGTTTCTATGGCATGTGAAACGAAAATTTATCGTGAAATTTCTTGAAAAAAAACAATGTACAGACAGATGTTACAATTATATATATATATATATATATATATATATATATATAATAGATTTATATTTTAGTTTTAGGCATTTTTAAAATAGAAATAATACCTCCTTTTCAAACAAGAAAATCCATGATGTGTTCTATTTCGTTTATATAATTGTACTTCATCTACTCTTGAGAATCTCAAGCAGTTATCTATGTTTATTAAATATAATCATAAAGGTGCTATTCGTTTGAGATCATTTAACAATTTTTAATTACTTTCTGTTTGTCTTTCAAATTGCGTGGGAAACCGTATGTAATATTTGTTTTTTTTCTAAGTTCTATTTCCTTTAGGGTTTTTCCAATGGGATTATACATTTTATTTTAAACTTTTTCAATTCGCTTCTTTGTTATTTTATCATTATACTGGACCTCATCGTGTTTCACATAGTCATTACCGACTCAAACATTTTAGCTATAATTGAATGTTTGTTCTCCTCATTCTTTAAACTCCAAGGTATTTGAGGACACTTTTTTTAAGCCCACTTGACTATATGATTTATATTTGTGTGATGACTTTAGATGTCCCCAATAAGTTAACTAACTCACTTTTTTACCTTTGGTTTTTTTGGACTTTAACTTCACTTTGCTTTTACGGATAACTTTTCATTTGATAGGTCTACGTGTCTTTGTATTTACAGGCAACGTCTGGTATTTTTGTCAGGGACCAACAAAAAAAAAAATTAACATCTTTAACAAACCCAGTGAAATTTACATTGAAACACGACAACAAGTGGACCTGTCAAATGAAAAGTTATCCGTAAATGAAAAATGTAAGTTAAAGTTCAAAAAAAGAAAAACAGAGGTCAAAAAGTGAGTTATTGGGGATATCTAAAGGCATCACACGAAAAATATAAATGATATGGTCATGTGGGCTTTAAAAAAAAATGTTCGCAAATATCTCGGAATTTCCGACTTTCTGAATTTTAATGAAGGCTTTAAAAAATGAGGAGAAGAAACGTTCAATTATAGCTAAAATGTTAGAGCTGGTAATGGCTATTAGAATTAAAAAGAGGTCCAGTATAATGAAAAGCTAATAAAGAAACATATCGGGAATGTTTGGAATAAAAAATTGATAATCCCATGGGAAAACCCCTAAAGGAAATATTACTTGATATTTTGAAAGTTCATTGACTCGACTGAGAACACAGGCCTCACACATCCTTATCTTATATATGATCTAATCTTTCGTGAAAAAGTTTCTGATGTGTAATCAATCTACATATTAATAAACTGTATCAAGAAAAGAAAATGAGACCAACAGCCGATAGAAAATAGTTACATTTGTTATTATGACTCTTAAATATATTTTTAGTTCAACATTAACGGTAGTTATGCAAGTAACGTCGGTGGAAGCTACCAGTATATATGACTCGTAGCATTTATGGAGCTAAATAACTTCATTTTTTCTGTCTTTATTGTATATAATATCTACAGTATTGTTATGTATGCCTATGATTAGAGGAAGCGTTTTTTATGAGGCTTAATATTGTTCATTTATGTACTTCGTGTATGAAGAGGTTTGTTGGTTTAAATTAACTCTTCCTTTTTGTCGTTCTAATAAGTGAGAGGCTTATTTAACGTTTCGTGTTATTAATTGAAATACTCCTCTTTGAACTGTGAGGAAGATTTAATGGGTTTTATTCCTTAACTCCAGGTATTAATATATGAAAATGTTTTCTCGCCGTGTGCATTAAGCTCTGATAATTAAATAAATTTCCCACATCAGCGGCAAATCCTCTAGGCCAAAAAAATAAAAACGATCGGCTGAGAGAAATGTCTTTATATTTACTTTCGAGTTTTACTTTGTTGAACTAAATGCAATCAAGATTTATATATACTTGAAATAAATTTCGATGTTTTATTGAAGTACATATTTATGTATATGAACAATAAATTTCAATATTGGATCTATATAATTTCTAACTTAATAAGAATAAATAAAAAAGCTTTGTTCTTTCTTGTGACAAGAATCATTTTATCTTTTAATATTGTTGAATACTAAACAAAATGTATTACGCAATATAGTGCTACGTAACATTAATAAAGTTATCTAAGGTCACAATTCATGTTTGATCGTATCCAAACTTAATATAGTATCGTTTCAAGCAAAACTAAAGGTCTACTTCGTTAATGGCTGAAATCTAACTACTGGGAGGCGAAGTATAGACGGGAGGAATTTAGAAAATCCATCAATTGCATAGAAACAATCATATTTCAAACAAAATGTACTATAAATATTGTTTGTAAATATATTCTTTATCTTTAATACTAACGGCGATATTTAAAGAACCCCACGCTGGCTCAGGTCATATTAACTATAAGCTGTTATATCATGAAAAATATTATTCCAAGGTCAAAAATATTTATTTCTTCTAAACCATTCTCGATATTTACCTGTTTCATTCCACACTAAAGATCATATTATTTGATGGCTGAAATCGGGGAGGGGGGATGAAAGTGGGAGGATTTTGAAAATTCAAAATATTGACGTTATTATGAGTTGTATCACAAAATGTAATAGAACAAATCTTGTTAAGCTATTGGTGTTCTACAATCGTTGTTCTATTCATTTTATTCGTAACTCGAGTATTAAGTGAGTTATCTGTAATTTCTGGCCTTCATCCGAGAATAACCCCTTCCCCTTCTCCCACAACCCTTTTACTCATCCGTATTTTACATAGAAATGGAGAAAATGTGGTGAGATGAGATCACATCTGTGTCACAGGTTTTTTTACACCACTACGTGGGAAATCTGTAAGAAATTTGGATTTGCATTATTATTATTATTATGGGGGAGGTTTATACTCAGTGAAAACTGGAGTAAAATCCATTTCGGGGGAAAATCCAACCGATATGGAGTTTGTGAGTGTGACATATTATGGGGAATTTAAAAATTTTCGCACGATTCTAGCAGTATCAAGAAGTACCCCTTGCTGTGCTTCTTTTATAATTGCTGTTGGCAGATTCAAGTTCTTGGTGCCTGCTATCGTTGTTTTTGGCACTAGTCCATTTGAACTTACTATAATAGGCGTAACTATGGCAGATTTCAGTTTGTATACCTCTTTGAGCTCAATAGCCAATTCTTGATATTTTCTTAACTTTTCGGCATGGGATTTTCGAATATTCTCATCATTGGGCACTGCAATGTCAATACTATCAGCAGTCTTATTGATCTTGTCAATAACGAGAATATCCGGTTTGTTATGGTGCACAGTATGGTCAGTTATCATCGCTTCGTCCCAATACATCTTTATATTATCTTTTTCCAATAATTTTTGAGGATTATAGCGATAATAAGCGACCTTACTGCCTACCATGCCGAATTTCTCGGCTAGAGCTTGATGGTATACTTTTGCCACGTTATTGTGCCTTTGTAAGTACTCGGATCCAGCAAGTATTTCACATCCTGCGCTAAAATGTTGAATGGACTCATAAGCTTTGTTGCATAATCTACATTTGTCTGAGACACTACTGTCTTTGAGGATATGACGTCTGTATGATCTGGTGGCCATCACTTGGTCTTGGATAGCTGTAATGAAACCTTCTGTTTCTGAAAACAGCTTTCCAGACGTCAGCCACGCGACAGAATAAGCCAAGTCTACCTCCGAATCATAAAGGCGACTGTAGTAACGACCTATTAAGTCTAACTCCTTATTATTATTATTATTATTATTATTTATTAACGTTCACTTTTTACATCTCAGGCTAATTTGGACGAGTTATCTACAGGTTACCATCCTTTCCTAGCCAGGGTGGGACTTAGGATGTTATTTAATGAATTTCGTCACTAAATAGTTTCCTTTCCCAGGCGAGAATCGAACTCGCCACTCTAGGTTTACCTTGTGAGATTAAGGCCAAAGCTTTAACTCACATGACTAACCTGAGCCCCTTTGGGAATTGCAGTCCTGCGTTTATGGCTAAGTATTTGTATTAGTTTAAATGTAAAATATTATTGGAAGACAATATGCATCTGCACGTCATGATATTGTAATTGGTATCCGGTTTGGAGTCTCACCGATCTGGGAGGGCAAGGTTTAATAAAAATAGAATTGGAATCCTGAAATTAACTGCAGGAAATGATTAAAAACGCCCATTTTAGTCGGTTATATATTTAAGTCTGATTTAATGATACGGAGGAAATACTTAATAATAAATAAGAAAACAACGGTTCATGGTTAGAGGTCCTTGAGAACTTCCTCGCTGGCTCCGTGAAAAATAAAACTCCTTTCGGTGCAATTATTTGCATCGATGAATCTACCCAATGACTGTATACGGACTGCACATGCAACTCCTATGCAGGTGCTTTGCAATAAACATTCTCCTTCCAAGTGTTTATTTATGTCGCAACTTTGAATTGAATAGAATTATTTTATTTTTAAAACGATGTTATAAATTGTAATTTTCCATGGTATATTATATGATTACGTGATTTTCATACTGTGAGAATTCAGGTACAGCTGTATTACATTTAAAATACGCTTAGATTATATTTCAATGGTTTTAAATATTCCTATAATACTTTGTAAATATCTCCACTACATAATTTAATAGAAGAGGCTCATGAGTTTGCATTGAAAAACACCATTGAAATAGAAGAAATTAAATACACAAAAATCATATATCTGCCCCAGATCCCATTGCTACTATACACATATATACTATACTATATCTTGAAGCACTTAACTCTGGCACGGATTCCGTCAGCCCTATCTCAACATATTAAATTTGTGATTTGCGTTATTTGAGCATTTACGAGACATGAATTTAGGCTACGACTTATGGCATATTGTTGATCAAGTTGCTTGTTGTTAATCTTAGTTATTAATATTTAGTTATTTAAGTTTTCATACTTGCTCATAAACACACACACACACACACTTACATATATAAACTTTTGAATGCCACTAATTTGTGTTATCTAGTTAATTTTGGTGGATATAAGAAGCAAACTTTAGAAAATCCCATCCATACCTCAATAGCCGTTTTCATTTAAAATAAGCATCATAATTCTACCGTCAAAATGGCCCATTTCGGCTGGACGCTACCTCGGATATGATATTTTCACCGTTCAATTTGTCTAAAATCCATGAGAACTTATTTTGCCATTTTACTCAATGTCACCGTTTACACACTTAATAAAGATTTTCTGCAGTTTGTTCGTCTCAATGATGGTATATTTTTATTCCCGCGATCAAAGTCCGTCAGAAACTCGAGTAACGTCTTATTAAAATATTTCCTTTTTGGCTACTTCTGCAAACCTATGCTGATTAATTTAGTTTGAAGAGGATAACAAGTCATTTAATTTTATCGTAAGACTACAGTAGGATGCTTCATCAAGTGTAAATATACGATATTGTTTTACCAGCTGAGCTTGAAGCCCTGAAATTGGCGATAGACAACATACCTGAAACTACGGTCACGGACATCATAAATTGCACTGACTCTTTTAGCTCTTTACATTCATTAGAAAACATAAATAGTTCACATCATCTCATCTCTTACACATTACAAAGAATACAAAAATTAAAGTAAAGTATAACTATGTACTGGTTACCCAGGTTGGATAACATTAGACAAAGCACACGTGTAGACGAACTCACCAAATCAGATACCAAAAAAAGAACTTTTGACACCAAAGATATTCAAACCCAAGCAAAACATATGACTCTCAATTTATTGAAGAAAACTTGCTTTTACACAACTGACAAACTTCGAGAACATATGCTTCGTATATGGTCTTCCTCAAAAAGGCTATTTAGAACAGAAGAAATAGTCTTAACAAGGTTAAGAATTGGTCATTCAGGACTGACACACACGTACTTACTTCCTAAAGAAGAAGAACCCTACTGCCAACACTGTAACTGTAGACTTACAATAATATATATACTAACCAATACATAGACCTCATATTTCACTTAAAACCATATTTTCGATAAATAATAATGTAGGACAATATCTACAGAAAATATATGGAGAAATGAACATACTTAAGTAAATATGTACTATATTAAAAATAAGACAAAATTGATATGTTGCTCAATTGCCCCTGTCGCGAGATGCGATAAGATAAGAATAAATAAATAATTTCTTGCCGACAGAAACACCCACTATACTAAGTGTATTCGTTTTAAGCAGGGGCTCAGGTTAGCCATGTGAGTTAAAGCGTTGACCTTTATCTCACATGGTAAAACTAGTGTGGCGAGTTCGATTCTCGCCTGGGAAAAGGAAATTATTTACTGACGAAATTCATTAAATAACATTCTAAATCCCACCCTGAAGAAAAGGGTGGTAACCTGTAGATACCCCGTCCCAATTAGCCTTAGTTGCAAAAAAGTGGACGATAATGAATAATAATAATAATCGTTTTAAGCATTTTGTCTCTTATACAGAAGTATTTAAAAAGTAGGAATTAGTTAATAATGAAGGAATATTCCATATTTAACTAAAATAAAGAAGAGGTTTTCTTTATTTCTGAAATGTTATTTAATGACTATAAGGAATAAAGGTTAAATAAAATGCTTTATAAATAATGGTGGAATAATTTTACTCCGAAAGTAAATAATTAAATTATTTACACTTAAAAATAATGCAATTTAGTTCTCGAAGATCAATACTAATAATTAATCGTTTTGTCTCACATTTATTTTGCATGGCTCGTTCAAAATCAGCTTTGTAAGAAACTCTGTGAAGTGGCGTAATAAGCTTATAATGAATCCTAAAACAAACATAATGTAATCGCAATTAAAATTAAATAGGTAATATTTATGAATAAATTATATTTAAAGAAATGAATAAAATACTAACCTTTTGTTTTTTGTACAGAATTACTGCCATAACTAATTTATAGTTCTTTTTGTTTTTTTTTTCATATGCAGTGTAAAAAATCCCATAGATAGCATCTGAAAGCATAATTATACTTGAGAGTAATAGGAAATTACACGTGGAAAATAATTTATTGACTACGTTTTATGTATGACTAGAGGATATAAAAGAAGTTATTTTCTTTTTTGTAAACGTTCTAAAATATACAATTCAGTGTCCAAATTCAGAGTATTAGAATGCGTCTGAATCATCAGGTAATTAAAAAATGAAATTACATGCCGAATCGCGCACATGACATCATTAGCTAAAAACGGTAAATTTCAATATTTTTTTAAAGTTTATAATATTTATAAACGTGTTGTCGAATACCTTCGGAAACCAAAAAATAAAATGAATACCCTTCTTTCTTCATTATATCAGTTGTTTACTCTATTTGAGTTCAATTGATTGTTTTTATCAAATGTAAATTAGTTTTCTGGGCTGCTTTTAATAATTTGTTTTACATTACAACTTATTCAGCTCCAGGAGTTATTATTTTGAGAATTTTCAAAACTTCTAATAGTCTTCATGACTGTTTTCAATGTGTTCATTCTCATTTAATTATTGAATTTGAAGTTGTTAAATTACTTTTTTATAAATTAAGACAAAATTTGACGTATACTATGGTATTTTTTTTTTAATTCTAATGTAAACAAATACATTTGAGTTAATTTTATTGTGGCCTTTCTAGGATTTTTATAGGACCTTACCTCATCCGTGTCATCGTTATGTTCATAACCTAACTTTTAGTGAAACTATTTTATTTTTATTTATTTTAACAGTTTGAAAAAAAAATATGTTTAATGTTTCAAAAGTTTAGATTAATATCGTTCATATTGACCTTATAATGATTGCCCCACCTGTTGGCTGTGTTGGAAACTGAATCATGACTGTTGAACTATTTGACATTGTTCATATAACAGCTACATCTCAGTACTGGGATTTGCATAAGAAGCAGGATGCAGATTCGATTCGATGAATGCATTAGCCAAAATCCCACATAGCTCCACAAATTATATTGAGTTCCTGTGTCGTACATATATATATATATATATATATATATATATATATATATATATATATATATATATATATATACGGAGCAAGCCAAATTAAAGCTCTTCCAATGTAAAAGTTATGATATTTTTCTCCCTCAAAAAACGAAGCAGGTAAATTTGATTTCACTTCAAAGGCTACCCTGTGATGTCTGGGATTAATATAAGAACATATTTTACTCCCACCTTCTGCCTTTTCCTTTGAAACTTAATCACATGCAAATGACTTAAAGGGTTTTCAAGACATTTCTATTTCTGGTAAAATGTATTCAAGATAAACATTTCAAAGTATGTGTGCCTCTACTTTGAAGTCTAAACATATATTTAGTAGCTATATCTCAGCTGTCACTCTTCAAACAAAGAAACATATATCCCACGCTGTTTTCCTAATATTTTGCAAAATAATAATAGGTATTTGGCTTTTGAGAAACTAAATATATATAAGTAGAAACTTTTTAATTTAGACTTAATGACTTTTTTAAATAAGCCATAAATTCATAAGAAACGTCTATCGTTGCCATTCACAATAGCTTCTTTTTGATTTTCATTTATTGGGTCGTCACACACACACCCCAACAAACACTGACCAAGCAAAAATATTAAAAATATATGTCAAAAAGTCTTGAAATATATTTAAAATATTTATGCAAATAAAATGTCATGAAAAAAAAATTGTTCAGAAAGAGTGCAAAAGTATGCAATAAGTAATGATATCCCAAGTCGACTGCAAGGTGTTTGAGGTCTTATGATGAACGAAGTCTTAGTTTCGTGAGTCACAGAGAAAAGCCAAGACTTTTATCTCTGAGTCAAGGATAAGCGAGCTTTAACAAACCATAATAAGGGTCACATTGTTTTGAAATATCTTCTTTGAGTGATGTCCTTCTTGCCGAGTTACACCATAAAGTTACTCTTGTAAAATCGTTTTGTGCTTCCTTATAGTGTGGCTCTGGTCATAAAAAGGGCAGTTCGTGCAGGGGAGATTATAATCATCTTACATACTCAACATCTCGACATTACTCTCAAGTTCAGAGAGGTTGTGATTAGTTGATTTTGAATATTCTTAACATTTTGATATGCTACATTTGGACTACGACTTTCGCACTACGGCCAATGTTATTAATGTCACCAGAATACCAATATTTTGATTTTCACTATTTGGGAAGTAAAACTTTTTTTCCGTCTTTTTGCATAGCCTTCCAGTTAAAATAGTAATTATTATTTTTATATTAGTGAAAAATGATTATTGAGTCTTGATCCTAATTAATTTTTAAAAAGTGTAGTCGTCCCAAATGTAAAAAAAAAAGTGGACTATAATGTACTTCTTGGTCGCACAGATTTATTGATAGATCTTAAAGGAATGATATATATTTCTAGTATTTTATTGATTTTTAGGATAGAATAAGGTCATTTATTGTAAGGAATAGTAAATAATTTATAGTTTAATCACCTTTATTTAGTAGAAATAAATATTTGTACCTGCAGGGAGATGAATCCAGGTATTCTAGATATTTAATCCAGTAATCTCCCCAATACACGGCAATCAACAATCAAAATTCTTAATTCGTAAACATTTTTTCCCTAATAAAGTATAATTAAAATTTCATGAACTATTTTTAAATGAGTCCTTTAAAGGAAAAAAACCGAATCATCTTCTTTCTAACAAAACTTGACCGAATGCAATTCACTTAACACTTCTATTTTTGCATACGAATGACACTTTAAAATAATCATAGCCCTCTGTTTAAATTAAATTTATTATATACGTTTTAACATGCTTCATTCATTATACAGTGTGTTACACCAGGAGCTGTAAAACTAAGGCAAGAGGGGATTCCAGAGAACCTCGCATTAATACTATTCCATGGGGAAGCTTTGTCTGAGCAGCTTATTAAAATTCATATGAGCTTCATAAACAAGAGGATTATAGCCGATGTTCTATGTCATTTCTCAAAGTGTCGGCTCTCTGCCAAAGTGTCAGCTGATTCATCTTCGTCGAGATAAATCTGGGGCAAATTTGTTCCTTGAGTTCTTAACTGGCTTGCTAATACGCTGGTCTTAGTAGTAATTCGGATAAAATGCATCCGGACACCACAAAACGGATGCAAGTTCTTACTCCGTCATCACTAGAGGGTTAAATATCATTTCACTCGATTAAAATTTCTCCGGGAGTGACCTGGAAAGCCCCTTGGGGGGCCATATTGGCTATCAACCCTGGTCTCCGACCCAATTTATGGTGGGGGGAACGTCGTTTCCTCCTAATTGCCAATTTAATCTCAGATCACTTCCCAAATATTTGCTAATTCATCCGCTAGATCGAGCTGGCTGTTCATATACACCTTCCCCCGTTATCTGTAGACATTTAATCTATCCCTTGACATTATTTTAAGGAGATCATTTTACACATTGCGGGTAATAGGACTCCATAACTTATATTTTTATTTCCGACCGTTCTTATGTCGTAGTTTTATAACTTAATATTTCAATTCAGAACGATTTTTTTTACTTCTTATTTATAAAAGCGGAGGGGGGAGGGTATGCTATTCAAAAATATTGACATTTCAATTTATATGTTACCAATTCTGTGGTAAAGTGGCTTGTGCAATTAATACACTGGAGGGACGAAGTTACATTATTTGTCGTCAGTGGCATTTTTCCTTTGAGGAACCATTTTGAACAAATTAATTCTTTTATATCCGTATCACACACACACACACACACACACACACACACACACACACACACACATATATATATATATATATATATATATATATATATATATATATATATATGTTTGATGTATCGATAATGTCTTAGTCAGTTTTCTTAATTTGTGTCAGTTTTTAGGTTTTAGAATCTTTTTATTGCTATTTTAAATTTTCTAGAAGCATGAAAAACATTTTCATACCTTTATGGACTGATATTATTATTTTACACATTAATTAATTGGTCGATTAACCAATATGTCCACGGGACAGATGTTAAAGCTCATTCTGGTATGATACTTTGTACACTTTAAAATTTTTGTTTAGCCAATTGTACTGGAAAAAATCCCTAGATTTGGTCGACTCCTCGAGTTTATTCATATTCAAAAAAAAAACAGAAAAGTCCGTCATGCAGGGGCTGCGTTAACTAAGCAGATTTCCCACGTGCGCCACGTATTTGCATTTATCTCAAAACTTAAAAGTTCAACGAGGGCAATAGTTGGCATTCAAGTTTCAAATAAAGTGCTTTATAACATAATAGAATATAGTTCATATGAGATGAGTAGGAGTGGGGCTTTACTGAAGACCGAAAACTAAAAAATGCAAATATCTCAGTTAATAATCAAGATAGTGAAAAAAATATACATAACAACATTTATAGAACATTACACTTGCAATAAGATTGGTTCTATACAATTTTTCGATCCGAGGCATAATAACGGAGGTATTAAGAATTTTCGAAATTCTCCCCCTCTAAACCCCCTAGTCCGATTTCAGCCGTTAACGAACTTGATCTTTATTTTTGTATGAAACGACTATATGTCAAGTTTGGTAACGATAAGAAAAAAATTCCGTCCGCTAGAGCGGTAACAGACAAATATATATATATAGAGAGATAAATAGATACAGTTTTGAACGGACCTCATATTCGTCATCTAGTAGGTAGGATCGATGGACATTTGAAGAAAACCGCGCCATGAGTACGACCTCAATAGCTGATTCCCCTTAAGGAAAATTTGCTAAAACGCAGGATGTTTGATGAGTTACTTTTACTTATTTTTCGGGCAAACATTTATAGTATTTGTGAACATAGGCTTTAAATCCGCTACCTCTAATAAATTTAATACTATGAACAATGCCAAAACTTAAAATAATTATGTAAGGGCAATTTAAACTTATTCTTTTTTTAAAAAAGGTTTTGTCATAAATAAATTAAAATAATCTGTACCTTTAGGATTTATATGTGGGTACGACGACCCTGGCAAATGCGTAGTCACACATTGGTGGAGGTTGAAGGGAGACTGACTAGGAGTGAGACATTGCAGGCTTGTATATCCCTCCAGCTCTACCTCTAACTCATCGATCAAGGACGATTCGCTCACCTTCACCTGCCAGCGAGGTCTTTTTACACGTACATCTACACATTCGGTAATCGGTGAAGTCACGGTTCGTGCCTCTACGCCGTCTCTCCGGATATTTGGCTGCCGGTGTGAGCCTCTCTCTGTTCCTGGGTCGTGGGATGAGAGTGCGCATTTGCCCAAATAGCGGACCGATTTGTCTCCAGTTGCCCACTGACTCACGTCGCCTTCGGAAGCGTCCTTCAAATTTAGGACTCTAGGCCACTGATAAATTCTTCTGTTAATGCAAACAGCCAAATTCTAAGCTCACTACACCGGCTTTAAAGTGTCAAAAATAATGACATTTTCTGTAATATTTATCAAGGCGTATTGAGTGAATCATATTTAGAAATGATTGGTCCAATCACAAGTGAACGAACATTAATTAACAAGATTTAAAATTCAAGACAATGACAAATGAACTTGCGACTCACAGACAACACAAACTTTTTACATATACTTTATGACTGTTCAAAATTTAATCAAAATAGTTCAAATTTAATAATGAAAATAATTTTAAAAGAAGGAAATTGGCCAGAACCACCTCATATTATATTTAACAAATATAATAAACATTATATTTGTTTATCAAAAGAATAGATATGGATGTAGCAAAAATACATTAGAATGTAAAGTTGATTGTGAGGATTGGGAATTATAATTCAATATATTTACCTTACATAGACTCGCAAATTAAACATCGGTTGAGTTTAACCTTAATTGATTTTTTTGTTCTTATTTTATTTATTTATTTTTTCATTTAATTTATTAATTTTATATGTAACTTTTACGTTTTATTGCATATCTTACTTATTTTAATATTATATTTGAGCTGATAGTTGATTAACGTGTGTATATTGTAAAATAAAAATGTATTTCAATATAATAATGTAATATGCCATGTGGCAATGGAACATGTATTGCAATAAATAACTCCTCATAGGGTTACTATGAGTAGAAAAAAAAAGTGAACGAACTTTCGTCTCTACTTTGAAACCGCCTAAAATTCAAATTGATTTTAGCCTGCATCCCGACAAGAAAAACAAAAATGTGTTACCGTCAGCTTTAAAGTATGAATTTTTAGAATTAGAGAAAATATTTACGAGCAACATCTGTATCTTTACAGATGCCTCCAAAGTTCAAAAGTCATCATGTGGATGCTCGTGGATTATTAGGAGAAAGGCAGTTAAGCTCAGTAAATTCTATTTTTACCGCTGAGTTGATGGCTATAAGCTATAAACGATATAGAACAACAGCAACAAGATTCATTCGTAATCGCTACGGACTCATACAGCTCGCTTCAAAGTCTAGCCAACCCAAAGTCCCGATGGCACCTCACAAGGTCAAATACAAAGCTCAAAAAAAAACAAAAAAAAAAAACATTATTTGTTTGGGTTCCTTCAAATTTTGGCTCGCAAGGTAATGAAATGGAGGATTTGGAAGCACGTAGTGCTGGAGAAGATTAAACAACAGTATCCTTCATCTCCTCAGATGATTTGAAAACAGAGTTTCGAAAACTTAAATATCAAAGGTGGAAGTCGGACTAGTCGAAGAAACATGGCAACAAACTACAACAAATTAAAAACATTTTTTCGAGCGATATAATACTGCAAGTAGGAAAATCTGAAAAGAGAAGGATGTTCTTGCCCGTATTCGAATTAGACACACAAAACTAACACATACTTATTTATTGAAAGGCTTTTCCCCACCAACCTGCGATTGTTGTAATGTCCATCTTACTGTCTCACATCTCCTCCTTAATTGTAAAAAAATACAATCTTCCAAGAACAGCTTTAAACCGTAAACCGAACATTTAACCCTAGTATTACCGACCTCTCCCAGGTCGCATGGATTACCAAGGGGGGGGGGGGGCTCCTCGAGCCCACAACCTTAAAAACCTTTTATTTTGGTTCTATAATTTTTTTAAAATTTTTATTTCTATTGGATTATGTTTAATGAACGTTTCTTATGACACCTGTGGAAAAAAAAATTAAATACAAAAATAAAAATAAATTTAAAAAAAAAGTTCGGATGGGGGAAAAAAGGATGACTTTAAAATAAATGTAATTTTATTCTACTGGAGGAACATATCTAAACCTTGTTAGAATAAAAAGTTATCTATATCTAAGTTATTATAACATTATAATAGAATAATAATTTAAGAAAATATAATTATCAGATTCGTAATGCAATTATCGGTGGTTTTGCACAATAATTTTTTTTCCGAGTGTTTATCCAGGATGCAGCATGGGCTAACTGTTCCCCTAGTTGGGAACAACCTAGAAAATCTTCTCTTTTCTAAAAAAGTACCTATCAGGAGCAATAATTATAACCATCTCAGTAATATATTTTTATATGAAAAAAAATTATTTGGGGAGAATATATATATTTCTTTTTGATAAAAAAAAACTTGAGAAGGTTTGTGTATGTTAAAATTACATCAAAGTAATTATTATTTGAGCAATATAATTAATAACACTTGAATTACTAGTTAAAAGTAGTATTAAATATCAGTGGGCTCGAGGAGCCCCCCCCCCCTTGGTACTTAAGTGTATAACTACCCCTTGCATTGCCAAGGGGGGGGGGCTCCTCGAGCCCACACGTCAAAAAAATTTTTTTTTCTCAACATAGAAATTTTTTTATTTAATTTTATTGTTATGCCCTCACTCTAGGATGTTTTTCTGAGGAATACATAAAATATCAAAAATATCCCATTAAAATTGGGTGATAGGGAACAAAAACAAAAGGTTGTGGGCTCGAGGAGCCCCCCCCTTGGTAGTTCTAGGGTTAAGATAACTCCTTAGAGACGATGACGAAGACATCAAAGGCTTTTTGCATTTTTAAAGAAACTCATTAGTTCCAAAACTAAAAGTTCCATCTACCACTAATGACAATATGTGACGCAGTATATTCTAATAAATAAATATATCAAACAATACTTTATTTAAACAAAACATGAAATTGTTTCACAAACATAGTATAGCATGTAATCATAGAACAAGATACAAGAATATCCTTCAAAACCCCGAAGAAAAAAAAAATATTTCGAGAAAAGCACTATACGAACATATTAAATCTCTTAAAAAATATTCTTTACTTAAAAATTAATTAAACAACTTCATGTCTGATGAATTTTTTGTACAAGATGAATACTTTCCAAAATTTTCAAGTATTAAATAAAACTACAAAATATTTGCCATAAAATAGGTTTTAAAAAAAAATGCGTTCATGTACATTGACAGCATTTATAAAGCGTGTCAATAAATTAGTGGTATTAAGATTGTTAGTGAAAGTAATTTGTTATGTATATTTACAAAATTCATTTTATAATAAGTATTCAGATAATTTTTGGTAATTTTATAACGAATGTATTATATACGTGTAAATACTAATTAATATTACGTAAAAAAAATTAATTAATTGGCATAGTATCAGTTAACGTTTAAAGAATTCAAAAATACTTGACGTCTACTATTATGTTATGTTAACATTTAATAGAAATGTGTTCATTTCATTTCACTAAGCATGCCTTTTGTATAGATTTTCAAAAAAGTCTTGTCTTATGTCTAGAATCAACATTTTAATGACAATATTATTGTTAATGCAAACTTATTTGTACCCAGATTTAATAGTAAACCAATAAAACTATTATTTGTCGGTGAATTACTTCTCTTATCAGCATTTATGTAATCGAGGTACAAAAATTCGACTTCAGTAATTAAATTTAAGTTTTATTTATATACCATTCATTGTATGGTTGTTGTGTGAGAATAAATTATTCACTAAAAATAAATGCATTCAAAAAATAAAATAAAAATATAATTGTTTTCATAAATTAATAGAGTTTACAGAAGAGGCTGGGGTTAGATGTATTTATAGAGAACCTTACTAGTTGTATTTTTTTAAAACGAATACTTCAATGCTTCCAAAGGAACGGAAAATCAATTAGGAAGAACCATTATAGGATATTTATTTATTTACAAATGTTCTTTATTTCTATGCTTTTTTAATGCAATATGGATTCCTTTCAGTTTTTGTGCTGTTCAAATAATTTTAAAACCTTGAAAAGGGAAGGGGGAGTCAAAGAGACCGAAAGAGTATCTTCTTTACTTAGGAGTATCAGTGTACAAACGAAATGTATTCTACCTTCATCTGCTCAACCGTCATTTATTAATGTTTCAAGTTTTTTTTTTTTTTTTATTAAAAAGGAAAGAAATTTTAAATTTAGAAAATTTTTGTGAATGCGTATAGTTTGTATTGAGAATTTTTTACCTTAATAACAGCATATGTCCTATATATTTTAGTGGTAAGCGTAAATTTTACTAGGAGTGTAAATTATTGAGGGTAAATGTAAGTGGATTTCTTTTTGGAAAATAGTAAATGATGAAAATTGAGTCTGGATGAATAATTGAAATTTCTAAAAATTTCGTTATGTTCAAACTTTCCACGGACACCTGATTGATCCTCCCTGTATAAATCTTCACTAGTACGTGTGTACGTATCTAGTATTACTAAAAAAAGTTTATCCTTAGAATGTAGAAATTCAATATTTCGGAGTCTGTCCTAGTGAAGACAACTCAAGACTATATATTATAACTATAACCTCTACTTGTTTTTCTTGAAATTTATTATGCGGGCCTAGTTTATGGAGTTGTCTACTATGGGTACTCTGTGATTATTTGAGATATAAAAATGTGTACGAGACCTGTTTCTTTTATCATGAAAATTTCAATAAACTATGTTCTATGACATTTTTCGATTTGATTGATTAGGACAGAGATATTTAAATAATTTGAAAAAATGTGCAGCAGGATATTTCATATATTTAAATATCTAAGGTACCTTGATATCTTATTAATAAAATTATTTATTTTTTATGTAGGGCTTCTCTATGCAAATTATTTTTATATATCGCACTGAATCTTTTTTCAAAATATCATGGATCATAATCATAATTCAATATTCTGTATTCTAATCTATGTAAGATTAAAAGCTCCTTTTAATAAAGTGATCCACAGCACATTGGCGGCAACTATTTTATGTAAATAATAACCATTACTAAAAATATTCTTTAGTATGTCAGGAAAGTAAATTTTATACTTATAACGGTGTCTTTTATGTTCAGTAATGTATAAAACATTAACGAAGCATTGTTAAGAAATAGCAGAAATAACTGGGCACACCTCTCCAGTACTTACACTCCTCCTGTGTTCACCCTTTATAATTACTTATTTATGAGAATTAAGCCATTTCACATTTCTACTACATTTCTAAAATTATATGCTTAGCATCCCATTCAAGCATAAACCAATCTGAGGTCAAAAGGGGTGAGGCAGAAGTGATTTTAATATTTGAGTGTATTCGGCTGGCACATGCTTGTGTATAAACTGGGAGCTGCATAACTTCTTCTGTTGCTATAAAATAATTTTTATTTATTTATTTAATTTATTGCTTACAAAGATTTTCCTTATAGCAAAGTGTAGGCCGTATATAATGAGGTCAGTTTTTCTGTGTTAGTAGCTTATATATACGCATATTTTTACAAAATAGAATTGAGTATAACTGACTAGAATTTACATTAACATTTCTGGAAAAATCTAAACTAATAACTGTCATTATATTTTATTATCTTACCTAATATTAAAACATTATATTTTCAACATAATAGTTTTATAAAACTTATCATTATCTTGGTTCCTGTTCTTACTAATACATAGGTATAACAGTAGTAAATAAAAAATAAATAAATAAAATAAAAAAAAAACAAAGTGAAGAAGAGAAATTTGACCATGTTAACTCAGTTAAGATTCGCGAAGTTTGAAATTATTTCTTTAATATTTAAAAATGCTAATACATACTTCTCTAGTTGCACTATTTAGAATACTATGAAGTTGTGAATTATCAGCTGGCTGTTTGATGAATCGTAAATACTGTTCTCTGAAAGGGGAGTAAATAGAGCAATGAAGCATTATATGATAAATGTTCTCATTCATATTTAAATTACACAATGTGCCAATTTCTGAATAAAATAATTTCTTCCCAATGAAAATCTTCCCAGTATTAAAATGTTATACACATATACTCAGAACATAAAAGTATTCGTAATCACAAGGAGAAGCAAATCCAGCAGAGATATTTTTCCTAATTTTTTTTTTCAGAAGTGTTTTACATTCAACATCCGGTATACCAATTACGGTAAAATAATCCATCTCATGAGATTCATTACAATGTTTAAAGTACTGCATAGGTTCTCTCTGATCTGACTAAACACTTTAATGAGAGCAAAAACAAATAAATACGTAACAGATAATTCAACAGAGTTGTCATACCTGTGGTTCAATAATGTATTGTAGAGACATTATAAATGCAGGAATTCTACTGTACAATAACAGTGCTCCATTGCTTTGATACAAGTACAATAATTAGTCTCTAAGCTCTCTCTTAGCGCTAATCAGCATTCTCTTCCCGAGCCACAACAAAGCCTTTTGATGAAACTTGAATCCCGGTATTGAATTTCAATGTAATCATTTTAGAATGAATGTTTAGGTCATTTTGTCTCCCTTTGTCCGGAAATTATTCCACTTGAAACGTTTTGTTCTGCGAATGATTATTAATGTTACGTCATTGAAACAGGAGTAAAACATTATTTTGCCCAACATTAATCTAAAACAGGGCCACGTTATGAAATTAATGTCATAATGTTGAGAATTCCTTTCCATTTTCAACTTGAAAATGGAGTATGATTTAAATTTAAAAATTTTATTGGAATCATGAAGTGCATTATTTAACTGCCAAGTATTGCATGGCGCAAAGACAGAGTGTATCAAAAAAGCCTTAGCAATTGAGAAATCGTAAAATTTGTATTATGTTCTAATAGGCGGAGTATGAATATGATAAAACTTCATGTAGTGTTGGAAATTTTTCCAAAATGGTTTTACATAACCTTCTAAATTGATTATTTAAACTACATGCTCACTCTCACTTTCCTCATGACAATAATTTTAATTGTGTCACATAAAACAAAACAAAATTGAAAAATTACGATTAATATATCTATGGAAGATACTATCTATGACTAATTGAATATAAACTTTGTAGACTGTAGTAAAAAATGTGTAACTCCTTCCACGAGCTGTTAAAAAAATGATTTACGAATTATTAAATATAAATTGCAATTCTCTAAGAAGTTAATAATCAAATTAAAAAATCTTTTGAAGTTGTAACAAATTACAAGGTGTAGCTTCTACATTGGTTACTATGTCGTATTAGGAAGTTACCCTTTAAGGAAATCCGTTGTTGTGCTCCTGACACGGTTTTGAAAAATTCCTATATATATATATATATATATATATATATATATATATATATATATATATATGTATATATATATATTGGCAACAAATGTGGAACGAAACCCACAACAATAAACTAAAAACTATTAAAACCTCCATCCGTCCATGGAAATATTCGACAAGAGACAGCAGAAGAGCTGAAGCCGTACTAGGAAGGCCACATAGGCCACAAGATTTACTCATTGTTATCTTATGAGAAAAGATCAACCCCCCCCATATGTGGGAAGTGTAAAAGAAATTTAACTATCTACCATATATTAATGGTCACACGTTTTTTGAACATAATGCGATATTTCCAATGATATAGCATTTTCTCTCGGGGATTACCCCCAAAGAGCTACATCTTCTTCTTCTTCTTCTACCTCCATCGTGCCGATAAGCGTGGAGGGGCCACCTCAGTCCACTTTGCCCAGTTGGGTCTGTCCGCCGCTAGTCTCCTCATCTCTGGCGCGGTCTTGCCCCTTTCAGCTCCTAATCGAGCTACGTAGTCCTGGTAAGTAAGTCTAGGTCTACCACGGGGTCGTTTGCCTTCTGGCCGTGCTTCATACAACCATTTGGCCTTTCTTGTGTCCCCCATTCGGTTGACATGGCCAAACCACTTAAGTTGGCGCTCCTCAACTATCTCTCCAATCGGTCTCACCCCAAGGTCCTCTCTTATCCGCTCATTTCTGATGCGGTCTCGCCTGGTTTTTCCCGCAATGCACCTTAGGTATCTCATTTCTGCTGCCTTGAGTTTGCTTGCGTGGTTGTCCAATAAGGTCCAACTCTCTGCACCATACAAAAGCACTGGTAGAAAGACCGCTTTGTAGATTCTGAGTTTGGTTGATCTACTCAATTCTTCCTTGGCAATTAGGGTGTTACGTATTTGGTAGAAAATTCCATTGGCCTGACTCACCCTATTCAAGACCTCCTGATCTATCCTACCATCCCTGCATATGAGTGTGCCAAGATACTTATAGGTGTCAACCATCTCAAGTGGTACGCCATTGCAGGTGACATTAACGTCTTCCTCTTCTCTTCCTACACACATAACCTTACTTTTCTTGACATTTATGTCCATTCCTTTTCTCTTTAGCTCCTCATACCACTCAGTAACACTAGTTTGCAGCCTTTCCTGCGAGTCCGCCACAATCACTACATCGTCGGCATATAACATTGCTTGGGCTAGAACGGGCGTCATATTCCAGTAGCCCACAAGTGCTCGGGGTGTCCTTCTTTTGCAGATTTTCCATATTTCGTCCATCACTATAATGAACAACAATGGGCTAAGGCTGTCCCCTTGTTTGACTCCCTTGTAGAAGCTAAATGGAGAAGACTCCTTTCCATTGAGTCTCACAACTCCTTTTGGGTCTTGATACGCCGACTTAATGGCACTAATGAGGTTATGTGGAACACGCTTGCTAACCAGAGCGTCCCATATCTCTTGCCGTGGGACAGAGTCAAATGCAGCTTTCAAATCCAGAAAGGCCAGATAGACATTCCTCCCTCTGTCCCATGCCTTCTCCACTATCATTCGGGCCGAGAATATATGGTCCTGGGTCTGCCTGCCCGGTCTAAAAGCAGCCTGTTCTTCCTCAAGATCCCCCTCAACTATTTTCCTTAGTCTCTGCTCAAGGATTCTGGTGTATAGCTTATACACCACAGAGGACAAGCATATAGGCCTGTAGTTTTCGCACTCAGCTTGACTGCCCTTCTTGTAGATTGGGATGATTATATTATTCTCCCAATCATTTGGGATTCTCTTCTCGTCCCATATCTTTTGGAATAGGGCTTGTAGGCACTTCCTTAATTCCTGTCCACTATATTTGATGAATTCAAGAGCTACATAAATTATTTAATTTTATTTTAAAATTACCAATCTGTATAAATGAATTTAAAATATGATGACAAACATATAAAACAAGTAAATGTAATCAGGGATATTTGAGTGTAAGCCCATGTCTGTCTTGATTAAAAAATTAAAGAAAAAGAGAAATATATATTTAATTAAAAAAAGATAAAAAAATGTTCCTAATATTGTTAGTAACATAAGATGTAAGAATTGTCAAATGGTAAATAAATCATAATCAAGATGTTGCTTAAATTATAAATAGATATAACGATATATACGAGGATATAACAATATTTACAACTTATATAAACACTATTTACTTATAAAATTCAGCTACTTTCAAAAACGAGAATTATATATATTATCGGGCGGTAATAGCCTTGTGGGTTTTCACCTTAAAACGTTATGAAACAAACAAACACACACACACACACACACACACACAAACACACAAAGTCACATATATATGTATATGTAGTTCGATTGTTACCAAACTCAATTAAAAGTACCTTATTTCCTCCATTTTAAATACAACGAATTAATTTCATCGGACAAGGAACGGGTTAGAAGAGGGATAAAATAAAATAAATTAAATAACTGAGTTATAATGAGTTGCATCAGAAATTGTTAGTCAAGTGATATTGTCGAAACTTGAATTTTCTACAATTTTTGCTTTTTTTCCCCTTAACTTAAATAATAACCTAGATATTTGCAATTTTCGGTCTTCCCTCCGGTAATATTCCTTTCTTATTAAAGTGATTTCTATTTAGAGCACCCAACTCATTAAACATATCGTGTTCAGCTTCAATTTGAAGTCCATTGTTTCTTATTGCAGGAAGTATTAAGAGTTGGCAGTGTCGACCAACTAGCTCGACCACCACGTGAGGCATTTTTATTACAATTACCTGCTGTCTGAATTTGCTAAGCAGGTTTTGTGACTTGCACATTGTGCTGCAACCAAAAGCAATGGTTTTCATTCTAAATGCTAGGAACTCGGCTACACAAATTCGAGGTGATTAAAATAAACAAATGGTAGCTCGTGCTTGAGATATCCGGAGGCTAAACACAAAGGGATATTTGCTTTTAATCACAGTAACAACGAAAGCATGAATTTAAAATAATATACCTTGTCTCGTCTTTCCCAAGGAGACCTGAGATAGAACATTATTCAAATGCCCTAGAACCAACAAGAGAGCCTAGCTCTGTAGGGGCAAAAAAAAAAAAAAACAGCTAGGGAAATTTCCGTCTTTCGTCGGGGAATGGTTTTCTGTTATTTTCTTATCTCTTAGAGTCCATTAAAAGGAATATAATAATAAATATTGTTTGTTGTTTCGTTCAAGTTGAAATATATGTTTTGTTATTATGTATGGTAATTATTCTTTAGGAGGCAATAAAATATTTCCCTTATTACCTGTAGTATATATTAAAACTGGTCGTGGGTTTTCTGAATTTAGAAGCTCGCCACCTAGGGGTGGATCTGCCTTACCTGCCATTGAATTCCCCTGTCTGACTGATAGGACGTAGCCTCCCGCTTTCGTTCTAGCACTTCGTGTGGCGCCGATTTTATAATTATTTTCGGTTTAACCTTCTCTCTCGGTCCTTAGGAATCCGCTAACCACAGCGTTACGAAGTTTTCAACCTGTGCTGTTTTACGGCCTGACTCTAGTATTTAAGTCCCCAGCCTGCCCCCTAAGCGATAAGTGTTGTCTCCGTTATTTTCTTCGGATCTTGTAAGGACAAGAAGGCATGCCTTTCCTCTCTTCTCAGCACCTTTCCTCTCAGAGATAAACGCTTTAGAGGTAGACTGATTCATTGCAACACACACATATATATATATATATATATATATATATATATATATATATGTGTGTGTGTGTGTGTGTGTGTGTGTGTGTGTGTGTGTGTGTGTGTGTAAATTAACAAACAAAAATTAATTATCTATACATTTTTATTCTTATCAAAGTTTACATTCTTATTGCCTTAAGGGACTAATAGATTTATTTTCTCTAATTCTTTTCTGGTCAGACTTCTCCGTTTCCCATCCTCAGCAAGTCCTGTACCATTGACCTCTTCAATCCACCTATGACTGGTTCTAACTCATTACCTATATCTAGGTCTACCATAGGAATCTTCTTGAACAAACCCACGGGAGGGTTCCATTCTTTCAAAATGTTTAAGCCAGTGTAGATTACCATTTTGAAAATTAGAGACGATGTTAGTTTGCCATATATATGTCCATGTGTATGAATAATTTGTTAATATATTACTTTTTGTGAGTGTTTATGTTATTTATTCTATTGTGCACATTTTCAAGGCGAACATTCGTATAGAACTTGTTATTTTAGCTGTTTAAAAAAATTGCAATGATAGAGATATTAGTGTACAGTGTTAAAGTAAATTTTAGCGTTAGAATTAGATAGATTAAAATAGATTATAATTATTGAAATTATATATATTAAAATTAAAAAAATATATTAAATTCCCTTCATGAAATCTATGCCACTGTTTATGTAAAAGCATTGTTATGGATTTGTCAGACTCAAAATGAAACAAAATGTGTCTATATTGTTATTATTTGTACAAGATTTATCTTTAACAAATCTCTATCTATCTATATGCCCATTGATTCATCATCTAATTGCTTCTACTCAATGGCTGAACTTTTTTTTCTAAGCTCTTCGAACAATGGCTGCCAGCCATAAAGCGAGCGGTACGTCCTGTAGTCCTGTAGTTTCAGCACCTGGCCACCGCCTACGGCGACCCTGCCATTTTGTACGGCCGGTTAGTGAACCAAGAAAGCGCGGGAGATACGACTGATCATTCTTGATTCCTAGAACTGCAATGCTCCCTTGTTTTATATTGTAATGGTCTTTCGCTTAACGGTCTGTACACCGTTTCGAGTGTTATCAGCGTTTTTTTTTGTGATAGTGATTCTTAAAACTATCTTTGCAGGGCATAAGAGCATCTGTCTGAAATGAAACCATGAAACCATTTTAGCTGTAATGTCATCTATAGAAATCCACTACCATTCATCACAGCAACATAAATGATGTGAAACCCCATATAACATTCTTTTTCTGAAGCCCTAACGGAATACCATGACGGCCAAAAGGCATTACTATTGCTAAGAGGAGCAATTATTTTGTCAACATCCCCTTAATTTGATTAACTAATCAAGTCCCTATATTTTAATTTTTATTTATTTATTTATTTTTATTTTATTAATTGGTCCCAAATACTCTTAATTTGATCGCTCTCAGTGAGCTGGTTCTCTTAATGGAACTCCTGACGAAGGTTTTTTTCGTCTCTTAATAACTTGTGTTTGACAGTGATGTTGTTACCCCTTGAGTTTCTTAGAATTTTACGTTGTTTCTTTTTAGCCATAAATGTTTTTACGCTTTCTTCTTTCCGGAATCTGTTTTCTATGTATTTGAAGTTTTTCTTTGGAGCATTCTGAGTCCATCCATAATTACGTACTTCAATTCTCCGTCAATTTTCTTAGTCCTGGTTTAAACAACAATATTTTTATATGACTTGAAAGCTCCACAAAATGAAATGTATATCTTAGAGATGTACATTTTAATGTGGGGAGATAGGTAAATAATCATACAATTGTACTCATCTATTAGAATTTTTGTATATTTTGTTGTGCTTTTTTTTAATTAAACAATTCACAACTTGTCCATTTTAATGTCCAATAACATTTCTACTCATCGGAACAGGATTCTATTACGACATAACATCTTCTAATAAACTGCAAGTCGCTCTCCTGAATCTCCTGGCTACGGAGAACATAATTAATAATTATCCTTGTGCTAATAAATAAATAATTCACTGTTAATATTAAGCTGCCCTCAGCCAATACTTTTCAAATTTTCCAATGTACTTGTAAAATTGTGCCCTTCTCAAAACACTTACTTTACAAACTGATGTTAGACAAGGAGGAGAACGCTGTTCAAATACCTCAGAGCCAATATAGACGAACGAGGCGACGGCTGTGGGGCGGAGATAAACAGAGCTGAGCCCGTAGCCTCAGGGCAATCCCCTCGGCTTAATCCGTCCCCGAGCAGAGAACAGTCGCTATTGGGCGCCCGTTGACAGTCCCATCTGGTCTACTCGAGACTCGGAAGCAACAAGTATCGATAGTGAAACTCGAGACGTTGTTGAATCGATAGCTATTCGTAGGGGCGGCAGCTCAGTCTGCCCTCAGCCTCCGGACAGCCGTTGTCGACCCTCCGTCATCTCCCTCAACAAGGTTAGTGACGAAATATCGTCATCCCTACTGAATTTTCACAACGAAATCCGCTCTCATACGTCTTGTCCTCTTATCATCCCATTTATCATAGACGATTATTTAAATTAAATAAATTATTTTTTTTGTATTTATTTATTAACGTCCACTTTTTGCAACTCAGGCTAATTGAGACGGGTTATCTACAGGTTACCACCCTTTTCTAGCCAGGGTGGGACTTAGAATGTTATTTAATGAATTTCATCACTAAATAATTTCCTTTGCCCAGGCAAGAATCGAACTCGCCACTCTAGGATTACCATGTGAGATTAAAGGCAACGCTTTAACTCACATGGCTAACCTGAGCCTCTCGTTCACTCTTTGCAACTAAGGCTAATTGGGAAGTGCTATCTTCAGGTTACCACCCTTTTCTATCCAGGGTGGGACCAAGGATTTTTTTTAATGAATTCCGTCACTAAACAAATTCCTATTGGCCAGGCGGGAATTGAACTCGCCACTCTTGCTTTACCATAAATTAATTTTAATTCATTCAATATGATGATATTTGTTTACTGAACAATACGCCTGAAAAGTTTTTTCTTTAACAGTTTCTCAATCAGAACGCGTAAAATTTACCTCAAATACGTTCCACATTATGTATGATTCCCCAACAAAATCTTTTAACATCGTTGTTGTTAGATAAATAATAAAAACATGTATTTTTTATAGCGAATAAACATAATGTAGGATGCCTTATTATATATTCATAAGAAATAAATAACAGAACGAAATGATAGGCTGTGTTTATTCTTTATTATACTCTGCAAGATGGATTTTTTTAATGTAAAATTACCAGTACCCCATTTAAGATAAATTCCAGTTACCTAATAACATAAAGCAAAAACAAGTTGATATAATTAGTACAAAAAGTTCAAAGTTGTAAAAACGTTGACATTTAGAAATAAAGAGATTATATATAAAGGGTATCTTAAGTCAATTATGAAATTTAAATGTACATGATAAATAAACTGAAATTCCTTTTGGTTCATTGATCAATGTGCATAACAATTTGCAAATTGTAATTAGATACGTTAAACAGCGTATCTTTTATTAAAGTCTAATTTAAGTTAATTTTCAGATATATGTAAAAAATAAAAAAAAAGTTTCTACCTATTGGATACCTTTGCAGATTAATTCTCTGATTTTATGGTGGGTTCAAGTCTTGTCGAATGCAAGAGATTCAGAATCTATCGAAATCACAGTGTCTCCTAGATTATAAAAGATCTTCTCAAATACTAATAAGAAATAATGACTAATCCAAAAATTCATGAATAATAAACTTCCACAATAATTCGCCTAGTTAAAGCAACAAAATATTCTTAGTTCATACCACCACCATAATTGGTAATCTGACACCAAGAGTCATTAATATATATATATATATATATATATATATATATATATATATATATATATATATATATATATATAGGCTAGCTTTGCAGGGTAATTCTCTTATTGTACGGTGGGTTCATGTCGTGTCCAGTGCAACAGATCCAAACCTAACGAGTACACCGTGCCAATTAGGTCTTTCATAACTTCATCCTTAATTAGATATTTGTTTCTAGGAAGGGTATAAATCTGAAATAAACCTTCAAGGAACTAATATTAAAACAGCTTGTATACACGATAACCTCTTGTAATTGTCTACAATGTCACAAAATATTACTATTTACGGTTAGGTTAATGCATAACTAATAGACTAAGCTTATTCTTTTTCTTCTAAACTGTAAAAAATCTTCCATTAATGTAAGGGACTAAGGGAAATCTGCTTATAGAAAGACGAAGGAAGAAACGGGGATGAAAGGGGTAAGAACAGTTAAATAGTGAATCACTTTTACTTAAAAAAAAGTTGGGTAAAAGAATTTGTAAAGTCTATTTTTGAAAATAAAGAAGAAACAAAGTCAACTCCTCTCCGGAATGAATTATATAGAACAAAGAACAGAGAAATACCTGTGTAGAAAAAAACAAAACAAGGAGAATCACCAAATAGATTTACAAGTTTCAAGGAGGACATGGATAAAATTATCGTAATGTTTCCCGTACTACTTCTTTAAGCTGTGAGGCAGGTCCTGGGTCTACCTAAGCTGTTGAGTTATTTTATTGGCCAAATAAAGTACAAATACAGTATTTTTCAAACCCACGCAATGCCCTTTGCACACTCTCTCATTTGGGAGTTGTATCTAGTTATTGTTTTATATCTTATGTTTTCAAAACAGTGCGTTTCAATAAGTCCATGCTTCATATTTGACCAGACCTAATTGGTAAAAGCAAATAAATTAATTCATTTTAATACAATCTAAACTTTATTCCACCTAGGCTATTCTGACCATTAAGAAAATTGCTTTCAAAGAGCAGTGAGAACATTCTCCTAATCTATTATTGTATTTTTATTTTCGACGGCAAAACTTTCTAATCCATAAAAGTGTAACATCCCACATTGAAAACAGTGGATAATTATTTAGTATTCTTCCTTACAGATCATCTGGTTCTGATATTTCTTGTGATTTTAAGCCATAATGGTCCTATAGATGTTTAGGAATACTGCATTCTCCTTTTGTCGCAGTGAGACATACAGTAATGTATGGTGAACCATTTTGTTTGTCGTAAAATGGCTTAGGTGTAATGCTGTGTTAAACTTAGCGATGCAATGAGGTTTTTTTTTTCATTTTTTTTTTTTTTTTTTAATAACTGATTTGAGAATTGGAAGTTGTAAATAAATACTATCGAAAATTAGATGATGAGTGGGGTGTTTATATTTTATTTCTTGAACTAAGTAAAGGAAGTATTGAAAGCAATTGGTATTTTCAATTTTCATTTAGTTTTTTGGACTTTTGGTAAATTGGACCATTGAAATTATTGTTCATCTGTCGGGTTGCCTGGTGGTGACGCCAACATGCCTAGTTGTTCCATAATTACATATATATGTTTTTATTGCTTTTTAAAAACGTCCCTTAGGTACTTTTTAGGGGAAAAGGTCTACCCTGGTCGATGTAATCATACAAATATTTTTTTATATTTTATATATCATTTTTAATCACAATTAAGTTTTGTATTTCCTCATGAAGAGAAAAATATGTTTTGCATTAACCGACCATCAAAGCATTTTGAAAGTTGCAAAAAATCTATTTGAACATGAAAATTAATAAATAATTAAGTCCTTTTTTTTTTTTTTTTTTTTTTTTTTTTAAAAAAAAAAATAATGAAATTATCTTCCACACCGCGAAATAAAAAATCTAATTTCTCAAAATGCTGAATTTTAACGAATTATTTGGAGGTTAAACTATTTGAAGTAGTTTTGGAATTAATCCATCGAAGCAGTCCGTTAAAATTGAACGTAATTATTAAAAAAAACAAAGATAGTCGATTTTCTGTAATTCTCGAAGTCTATTAACGTTTTTTTCTGATTTAAAGGTCGGCTAATGCTCAGGAAAAAATATTTTCTCTATATGGGCACTTTGGGAAAATTTATTGTAAAAAACATCATTGTAGGATTACTACACGGGTCAGCGTCAACCATTGTCTCTTGAAAGGGCTTTTGGAAAAAATGTACTCTAGTATATTAAATAACGAGTATCATTGACATAAATGTAAAGATAATGGATTTATCTTATGGATTTTTGTTTGAAATTTATATAGGCAGTTGATATTTCATAACATAAATAATCATTATTCATTAAAATTACGATTACTACTACTCAATTCATTTTTTAAAATATTTTATCGTTGATTTCTTTTATCATCTACACTGTTTGAGAGCCAACGAAATTTACCGCTGATTCTTCAATGGCCTTTCTGGGCAATTGATGTACAACCTTTTACTAAATTAAATAGCAAGACAGTCGTTATCTGATTTTTTTTAGGTATTTAGCTATTTCAGTCAGCACTTCAAAGCTTTTTTTAAATTAATATTATTAAGAACGTAAAGAGACTTTAATAGGAAATAGAACAGGTAAGAAAAAGAAAATACATTTAATTTATGTACAATTATGTACTTATTTAATTATTGAAGTTTTTAAAACCGTTTATTAACAAATAAATTAAACAATTATTGTTTATTCATTCAGAACATTTCTCTCTAAGAACAAAGAAAAAATCCTTTAATTATTATCACCATATTTATCCATGTAGGGAATACTCTTCCAAAAGTTAAATCTATCTTCTGCTAATCCCTCCCTCAAATGGAATCCTTCAAGATCAATGTGGACATATTGGTGTTTTGATGACGTCCATGTCTTCCATTCTACGTCACTTCCTTTGATAACTGGTGTCCTGAGGAAATTAAAAATGGTGTAAGTTTCACAGTATAGAATTGGCACACTTATATTCAACTCCTTAATGAAGTATGTACTCTTGGAATTAAAGACGTCAAACGGGATTGTCAAGTTCTACAAAATCATTTGAAATTTCATACATTTTTGCACGTGTATTTAAAGTTGGTCCCGCAGGGAAAGTGCAAATTAAGATTTCCCACGAGCGGGTATAACACACGTGTAATCACATCTCACAACATATTCTGTATTTTTATGTAAAAAAAAACCGATGAGCAGAAGGGGGCGGTGGGAGGGGGGGGGGGTTACTAAAAGCTGAAAATAAGATAGTACGAATAACTAGATTAATGCTGGATTTACAAAAACATACATAGAACAACAATTGTGAATCATCAATAGTATAACAAGATACGCACTATAACATTTTACGATCCGGCTCATAATAACAAAAATACTTTGAATTTTCGAATTCTACTTCTAAACTCCCACTATTCCAGATCCAACTTCAACCAATGATAAATATGATTTTCAGTGGACCAGTTAAAAATCGAGTATGTTACAGATCAAGTAAACATTTTCGAAACAAGAACGTAAAATCATAATTACAGACGTCATCGCACAACGAATTTACTTATATGGCGCATAATGAAGGTCTCTTGAGATCAATATTTGGTGGTTAACTTGGAATAATGAGGTCAATGGGAACACCACCTCACTTTTTTACTTTTGGTCGGTGTAAGCAACTCATGTTTGTAATTTTAGTCGGAATAACATCTCACGTTTTTCTTTTGTCGGAGTAAGCGTACCATTTTCATAGGTAAAACTCTATAATACTCTTGCCGAATGTGTTAAATCTATTAAAATAAATTAAAGGACAGTTGTTATTACAATCGGTCAAAAAATAATTTATGTTCATGTGCATTGTTTCTTTAAGTTGGTACTAGTTTCTCATCAGTTATAAAGTTATTCATCTGCAATAAATTTGCATGCCGATAAAAATATGTTATATATTTAGAATGGAATTAAGATTGAACCGGCGACCGATATAAATCTAGGCGGTTATTTGGTACACCTCACATATCTTACCCAGTTCTCATAAAGCTAGTGACAATCTTCACCATTTTCTCTGACAATTCAATTTCTCTTGAGTCGACTAAAGGTGGATAAATGCCTGGCAGTTTTATATTCCATATATATCTCATTTCTTCAGTATGCGGAGCTCCTGAAATTGTAGTTAAACCTTCTTAAAATTTGTTTTGTATAAAATGTGCAAGCATGTCTAAAGAGTAATAAAAGTATATATATATATATATATATATATATATATATATATATATACAAAGTAAAAGTTAAGTAACACACACACACACACACACACACACAAACACACACACACACACATTGCTCTGCATCATCTTGAAACCTGTGTTGGTATCACTAATGGGATTGGGGGCCACCATTTG
The DNA here is from genome assembly GCA_019009955.1 of Riptortus pedestris. NCBI lineage: Eukaryota > Metazoa > Arthropoda > Insecta > Hemiptera > Alydidae > Riptortus > Riptortus pedestris. The sequence goes on along the minus strand of CM032231.1, from coordinate 76,793,496 downwards.
GTTATGACAATACACTTCAATTTCACCCAAAATGTTGAATCCCTCCCTAAAGTAGTCGATCTGAAAATACATTAGGTATGTTGGTCGATGGTAGCTATTTCGCTTCATGGCGCTCGGAAAGAGTTTGCACGAGGAGCGTTTGCATGTATGGCTCAAAATAATTGTTGAAATTACCAATTAAATGTGAATCTCTAGACGGGTCAAGGAGATTGGCAGTGTTTCAGAATTGGCGGAGATCACGTTTCCTGGTTATAGCTAGATCGAGTACATGGGAGGAATAGTGTGGGAGCAGTTATGCCAGGTGATACACAGATATAGCAGCTGCTGTAATCAACAAGTGTCCAAACGAGAGTTTGAAAAGATAGTGGAACCAGAGCTCTCCTGGTCTACGAGAGAAGATCTCCCGAGAAACTTCAGAACTGATGAGCTTCTATGCCAACCCAGACACTTGCCTATCCAGAAAACGGAACCTTACAGATTACCTAAGAAAATGTTTTGTCCACGCCAGGACTTGCTTTGGCTAAAGGTCCCCACATTAGAGAACCCTGGCTGAAGACCGTACTTTTATTTATTTATTTATTTGAAGAGCTCAGCAACTAGGCGATGTCGCTCAGTACCATTTATTTGAATTCTCTAAATTAAAATTTTAAAATAAAGAAAAAATGTTTTCAAAATTATTAAAACAGTATAAAATATATAGAAATAAAATTAAGGAAATGTTAAAATAAAGCTACATATGTAAAACTATAAATTTTGAGATAAATCCTGACATGAGGGTATGGAAGTCTAAGACACAAGATTAAAAATGTGTTATACAGAGACTTAAAACGCAGAGAAATGAGTAGCGTAAGCGAGTTTTAAATTTTGTTGTACATGTCGGTTGTCTTCAAGTGGTTTAGTAGTGTTTTTATATGTGGGCTACCTTCTGTTAATAGTTCGTGCAAGTCGTTGGGTAAGTTCAAATGTTCACGTAGTCTGCAGTCAGTCAGGAGATGTTTGATGGTCAGTACTGTGTTACAATGCATGTGGGTCGGTCTTTACGGTTTATAAGGTATGTATGTGTAAGTAGTGAATGTCCGATTCTAAGTCTAGTCAACACCGCTTGATCTCGTCTGGTTAGATTTTCCTTTGTTTGGGTTGTCTAGTATTTCTCGGAGTTTGTTGTCAATTTGTAGCCAGTCGGTTGTCCAGTCATTGAGTACTTGTGTTTTAATTGCCACTTCATGTCTTGTGCAGTCAGCCTGTCGATGTCCACAGTTCTTTTTCTGGCTGCTAATTTAGCTTGTCTGTAGATGTCAGTACTTTTGTTTATGACTGTATGTCCCGGTAGCCACATCGTAATTATGTTATACTCGTGTAGACTCTGTAGGTATGTGTAGATTTGTGTAATAAGTGCATGTGAAGTGTAAAGATTTCCTATGGAGAGACCTTCAAGTCAAGATGTACCTAGAAGTAAGTAATAAAAATAATTTAACTAGTTATTCAATTAAAGAGCAATACAATCTTAAGACTGACACAGTTACAATAATTCGACGGATTTATGATAGTTGATGCAATAAAATGAATATTTGTACTTACCTACTGCAAACCTTTTATCTTCACCGGGAACAGGTATTGTAAAATCGAAATAATAGAAATAAACATTGCCTGAATGTCTGTTAGCACCTTCCATGATAGGGACAGTAAAGGCAATATCAGAAATAGCCTGAAATAACAGAAATAATGTAATAAAGGGCGCCAGAGACTGAACAAACTGAGCGGTTAATTTAAATACACTTGAGCCTAACACTATTTATAGGTGGCTAATGTATTAACAACAGTATTAACAAAACACTTGTACCTTGTGGCTATAGAAATGTAAATTGCGATAAATTTCAAGCCTGAATGAATACCATGGCTTTTGATATCCTTAAGGGAAACGTAATAGTGGTGTCTTTATTTTGAGTAATATTGGTAAAGGCCTAACATAAGGATGTGAAAAGTAAGGACCACGTCAGATTTAGTTCTCTTTATTGTGTGCATTTGCATTAGCAAGGATACAATGCAACCACCTCAAAAATACCGAAGATGGAGCTTTGATATAAAAACTGCTTTCAGTTTGGTGAAGCTATTTATATTTGGAGGTAACAGATGATTTACTTCCAAATATAAATTTGTTCACCAAACGGTTTTTATATCTTGTCATCAGGAGTAAAAGAAAAATGTCCCTATCAGCCTTAGTGGTGTCTTCGATCAATCATTACTCTAAACTAGACTTATTTTAGCTGACACTAAATCATAGAACTTTATGTCAAAGTAGATAAAGTAATAAAAAACCTGAGCCATATTAAGCCATGACGTGGGTACAACAAACCACTCAAGTTAGGTGCCAATACTTTCATGGAACTCAGCTGCTTTTCTTTATTCTGTCCCAGACTACAAGAGGTATTGCTTCTCTATGTTGCAAGGCGTCTTCAGTTCTCATAACATTTTTGTGGGACCGTTTTGACATAAATAAATGACCAATATGACAGGACCTTATTAGCTATCTCTGATACCTCAAATTCAGCCATCATTGCATCTGTCAACATTGATGAAGCAGATGTGACATTGAATCAAACGTCTGCTTGATTTCTATCCTGGCGTGACTCTCGGTTTCCAGTGTGGGCTCGCTCTAAGGTTCCAACCTACCCGATCATATAGTTAACATAATTATTGCTTAAATTAGTTTCCACATGAAGGGTTTTAATGGATATAGCTTTTATTTTTGAACCACAGAAGAAAAAAAAAAAAAAAAAAAAAAAAAAAAAAAAAAAAAAAAAAATTGCCACCGTATATAAGTTTGCCTGTAAAGTACTGTATACACACACAAACAGAAATCACGTCGATTGAATAAATAATCATTTACGATATTTTCCTCTGGCAAGTTATCCACTCAACAATGGACAGCGTGAAGTAAACCATATTGTTATTTTTTTAAGCAATAATAATGTATATATATTCTAATGATCCAAACTCACCATTGTAATATTAGCGAAGTCATCAGCAGTAATCTCATCGTTTTTCAGGTAGTATCTACGAACTTCTTTTGTGATTTCATCGGGATCAGAGGCTGAAACAGTATATCCAAGAAGGGTAGGTGCTTTTTGATTGAAGTTTTTAGACAAAGCCTTGAAATCGTAATCCTCAGATGCCCATTCTGAAACATTCGTTACGAACTTATAAAACACATCACGAAACTTCAGTCTTGAGTTGAATCAATCAAAAGTACGTCCGATTTGTCAGTTAGTGCCCCATTTGATAGATCAATTGAATGATAGGGACACTGAAGAAACTAGAAGAAATGAACGGGAAGGAAATATTGTCTCTATACATAAAAAAAAGGAAAGAATTATCGAAATGTGACGCCACTCAATATAGTCTGTAAGATTGAAGTTTTTGGCTATTGGTAAGAAGTTAGGAAAATGTAGGAATGGATAAAGGGAGAGAAGCAGATTGCTTTTTCATCCGGGACAAAGTTCACAGAACGTGTGATGGCTTAAGAACAAGATGTCGATCTGCATCATGTTTTTATTTTTCAGAATTCTACCATTTTAGGGGGAGTTTTAGTTTGCTAGTACTTACACAACTAGCAAAACCTGTCAGCGATAATTATGGAGCAACCTAGTTTCAATAGTCGTGGAGAAGAATAGCCTTGAAATAAAAGCAACAATGGATAGTGAAAAAACGTACATAACAACATTTAAAGAACATTACATTTTCAATAAGTTTGGTTCAATTTTTTTATCCAACTAATAATAACGGAGATATTTGGTATATTCTAAAGTCTTTAAGGTATATAGAAACCTCCCCATCCCCTCCCACTGGTCGGATTTCAGCCATTAACGAACTTGATTTTTAGCTTTCAATAAAACGCTTATATCGAGTTTGGTAACGATAAATCGATAATCGCGATCGCATGAGCGGTTACGTATATAATTTTGAACGGACTTCATTTTCATCATCTCCTGGGTAGGGTGGATGGACATTTGAGCAAATTTTTCGAAAATCGCGTCATGAGTATGACCTCAATAGCTGATTTCCCTCAAGGGGAATCTGCTAAAACCCAACTTTATTTTATTGTAAAGATATCAAATTTTTGGATAAAGAAAAATGGACTTAGAGAAAAATATTCATTATGAAGAATAAAATCTTCAGTTAATTTAAATAGTGCTATTGTTGTTGTTGTTATTTATTAACGTCCATTTTGTGCTAAATATAGGGTAATTGGGAAGGGCTATCTACAGTATAATACCCATTTCTAGCCAGGGTGGGATTAAGGAATTTATTTAATGAGTTCTTCACTAAGTGAATTCCAATCGCTCAAGCGAGAATCGAACTCGCCACTCTAGGATTATCACGTCAGATTAAGGCCTACCCTTTAATTCACACTACTACTACTACTACTAGTGTGCCCCCCCCCCCAAAAAAAAATGGAATTGAGCCCTTATTAATATTTTAGTTTTACGTGTATTTACAAATTAAACTTATTAATTCATAAAATGAAATGTTGCATAATTCATGCAATTTAAAGTAGAGTTGTTTGCTATAACAATTTAACCATTGTGAAAGAGAATTAGCCTTCTCTCTGTCTAAACACGAGAGAGATCATTCAATATTTACAGCGATTTAAAAGCAGGCTTGTTCGATTTCACTTTGTTGTTTAAATATACTCCAAAAATAAACGTAAGATTCAAATTACTAATTATATTTTTAGAATGGCCCATTGATTAGGAGCTGAAAGGAATGCTACAAGGAAAAGCTTAAAAACGAGTTAATAGCAAGTTATTTTTAAAGCTGCGACATCAGATACCTTTGGTCACAACAAGGCCTTCTGCGGAGTCTGTTCCTATCAAAAGTGGTACTGGATTGTGGTCCCATTCACTCGGAAGACCAACTATGAATGAATCAGGTCCTGGGGCTTCGACAACAGGGCCGAAATAAATTACTCCATCCTGGAAAAAATGAAAATAAAGTTACACATGAGTTAAAAAGTTTAACCATCTAGGAGTTAAAAATTTCCAACACTGTCCCAGTCTTTGCAACTTAGGTAATAAATTGGTCGAGATTTTAAAATATAAAACGTCTTTAGTATAAGTCCAAATGTATCCATCTTCTCCTTAATTCCCTATGTAACTCCACAAATATAGGTGGTGAACGATATAAATAGTTAGTTATATAATTTAATATTATTTTTCAAAGTCTTTTGAATGGGGAAACATTATTCGTCCAATTTGTAAAAATGAATGTATATGTGACTGTGTCCGTTTACCTTTGAACGTTATATAACTTAACCTTTTAGCAGATTTCCCTTAAGGGAAATCAGCTATTGAGGTCATACTCAGGACGGGATTTTCAGAATTTTTCTTCAAATGTCCATCGATCCTACATAGGAGATGACGAAAAAGAGGTCCATTCAAAACTGTATATATATATATATATATATATATATATATATATATATGTATTTGTCTGTTACCACTCTAGTGGTCGCAATTATTGTTTAATCGTTACCAAACTCGATATTTAGTCGTTTTATGTAAAATGAAAGATCAAGTTCGTTAACGGCTAAAATCAGACCAGGGAGAGGGGGGGGTTTAGAGGGGATGATTTTCGAAAATTCAAAATATCTCCGTTATAATACGTCAGATCAATAAATTGTATAGAATCACTCTTATTGCAAATTAAATTTAATATAAATATTGTCATGTACATTTATTCTCTATCTTGAATAAATTAACCGAGATATTTGTATTTTTATAAATTGTAACGGTCGAGGTGAGATCGGTAAACTTCGGGTCTAGTCGTCAGTTTCCGTCAAGAGCTAGTGGGGCCGTTTCCGTATATGTTCGGCTCTCATGAAATTTCGTTATTGTAAAACTTCACGTGGGAAATCTGCTTAGTTTACCCAGCCCCTGCGTGACGGACTTTTTTAAATTGCAAATCTCAGTAAGTTGTCAATGATTGTATTATCTTTAGCAGGCACCAGGTGTGACGACTTTGATAACAACATTTCGACGATACCCTAATCGGCTTTCACAGATAGTTGGTCAATGGGTCTCGTGACTTTTTTGAAAAATCGACTAAGAAAATTGGGGGGAGGGGTTCAAGAACGGTAATACCCAGTAGAACGCGTTGCTGTCCTTATCTCCGATACAAACACGTTTCCTATACAATTTGTTCATCCGAATCAAAATGACAGATATTTTGAATTACGAGATTCCCCCACACTCTAATCCTGGTCCGATGTCAACCACTAATGACAATGATCTTTAGAGTAAAATGATACTACTAAATATCGAGTATCGTTTAGTTCAAAGAAACATTTTTCCAGCCAAGACCACAAAATCTTATTTGATGCCGTCATCACTACGTATTTACATGTATCTTGCACAGAAAAAGTTCTATGAAAACAATATTTGGCATTTAAGCTCAGAATAAAGTTGTTCATGTTATTATTATCTTATTCATAATATGACCTGAGTAAGATTGGAGGTATACCGAAGATTGAATACTGAGACAATTGCATTTTTTATATCTCGGATAATAATCGAGATAGTGAAAAAATATATATAACAACACTTATAGCGCATTAAATTTGATATATGATATATTTTAAACAATTTTTCGATCCAACTTGTAATAACGGAGATTTTTTCAATTTCCGAAATTCCCAATCTAACCCCCCCCCCCCCATGACCGATTTCAGCTATTTATAGAACATGATCTTTAATTTTACATAAAACGTTTTAATATCGATTTTGCAATAAAATAATCAAAAATTTCGTCCACTGGAGCGTTAAAAGACAACTATATATATGTGTATATATATACACATATATATATATAAATAATATGTGCTAAGCTCGATGGGCATTTGAAGAAATATTTTGATGTTCTACAATTATTGTTCGAAACTTTTTTTCGTACCTAAAATATTAAGGTATTAATTAGCTTTTTATTGTTTTAAGCCTTCAGTAAATCCCACTTCTACTCATCGGAATTTTAATTAGAAATAGATAATATGTTGTGAGAAGAGATCAATAGTGTATCCTACCCACATATGCTTAGTTTTACGTTACCCTTGCGTGTCGGCCTTTTCTTTTTGAAGTATTTCACCTTTAATAACTTAAAGGTCGGTTTTATTTATAAAAACTGCACGTATGCTAGTATTTCTCAAAATAATTAAGATATCAATATGCTATTCAAAAGAAATAAAAAATGACAGCCGCTGCATTGCAACTAGCGAATTTCTTTTGGGGTATAGAAACTTTTCAGGCTATTTAAAACGGTATTTGCAGTCAATAATTCGTTGTATACAGGTCAAAATGGTGTGTTTACTTTCTTGCAATTTCCTATATTTTAATTGCCGTGGCATGTAATAATGCTATATCCTGGCTATCTATAGCCTTTATAAATAGACTTGCAAACTAATAATAATAAATTCAATTAAAAAAAAACTTGTCTAATATAGTACTACAATAAAATATATTAATATAAAAATAATAATTCTCCAAGATATGTAATTGGAGTTTCAAATTTTCTATTTCACTATTACATCGTTGGTGGTGGAGTCATGAGTGTTGCCCAAAATGAGGGGTCTTTTCTAGAAAATGGCCGCCACACATTTTTAGCTAAGGTTAAGGTTAGGTTAGGTTAATTATGTGTAGTATTTTTACACATGGTTAACTGTAATAACAGGATTTACTTTCATTTTTATATTTAGAAACACAGATGAATGATTGAATTTTATTCTTCCCGAGGCCAATATAATTTAATTCTCCCCTCCTCCCCCAGTTTACGTCAAATAGATTATATTCCATGTTTCTTCAACGCCATATCAATTCACTGAAATACGAATAAGAAGGGTCTACTGGTTCCAGCTGAAGCTCACATGGGTTCTATAGACTGTGTGTGGGCACCGAGTTTGGGCCAACAAAGTTTTCAGATTAATTAACAGTTAAATGACGAAAATACAATTGTACCTGGTAAAACTCATTAATATTAAAACATAAAATATTAATAATTTTATAACATCCATGAAAATAAAGGAAATTTTCAGAGTGGCGGCTATTTTCTAGAAAAGACCCAAAATAAGTGTTATTTCAACTCTGAATTTCACGATTTTTCAGATTATTTCAGTAATAGCTTACCACATTGTTTTCATTGAAATATACATTTTTAGATATAATTTCTTCTGTATCTTTTGAAGCAATGCAAGGTATGCCTTCTTTAGCATTTGTTGGGCAGTCAAGAAGAGTCAGCAATTTCTCTGTCGTTGACTTGCGGAAACCAGGAGGGGTCACTCCCCAAGGAGCGTAACTCGTGCCACTCTCAGAAATGGCTCGGTGGAATAAACCTGAAACACCAAATTCCTAGTTACGTCTTTAGAAAGAACAGTATTATTAGTACACAGCCTTTAGTAACACAGGACATATCATCTCATATAGACAATTTATATATATTTAATTCTTGCTGATGATGTAAAACGAATAATCAAAATAGAAGGTTTGCTGGCCAATATCATCAAAACTATAAACTTGATAAAACAAATACATGAAACTTTTAGATATGGTTTAGTTCAATTAACTTATTGTGAAAAACCCTAAAACAGTGGCATTTAGAGCTCTAAAAAAATGAGTCAGGAAATCTGTTCAATAACACTGAAACAAACTATGATTGTACCCACGGTCCTACATCAAAGCAATAATTCAAGAATAGTAGATTTATCCAAAACTTAACCCTAGTATTACCGACCTCTCCCAGGTCGCATGGATTACCAAGGGGGGGGGGGCTCCTCGAGCCCACAACCTTAAAAACCTTTTATTTTGGTTCTACAATTTTTTTTAAATTCTTATTTCTATTGGATTATGTTTAATGAACGTTTCTTATGACACCTGTGAAAAAAACAAATAAAAAAACAAATTAAATACAAAAATAAAAATAAATTAAAAAAAAAGTTCGGATGGGGAAAAAAGGATGACTTTAAATTAAATGTAATTTTATTCTACTGGAGGAACATATCTAAACCTTGTTAGAATAAAAAGTTATCTATATCTAAGTTATTATAACATTATTATAGAATAATAATTTAAGAAAATCTAATTATCAGATTCGTAATGCAATTATCGGTGCTTTTGCACAATAATTTTTTTTCCGAGTGTTTATCCAGGATGCAGCATGGACTAACTGTTCCCCTAGTTGGGAACAACCTAGAAAATCTTCTCTTTTCTAAAAAAGTACCTATCAGGAGCAATAAATATAACCATCTCAGTAATATATTTTTATATTAAAAAAAATTATTTGGGGAGAATACATATATTTCTTTTTGAGAAAAAAAAAACTTGAGAAGGTTTGTGTATGTTAAAATTACATCAAAGTAATTATTATTTGAGCAATATAATTAATAACACTTGAATTACTAGTTAAAAGTAGTATTAAATATCAGTGGGCTCGAGGAGCCCCCCCTTGGTTCTTAAGTGTATAACTACCCCTTGCATTGCCAAGGGGGGGGGGCTCCTCGAGCCCACACGTCAAAAAAAAATTTTTTTCTCAACATAGAAATTTTTTTATTTAATTTTATTGTTATGCCCTCACTCTAGGATGTTTTTCTGAGGAATACATAAAATATCAAAAATATCTCATTAAAATTGGGTGATAGGGAACAAAAACAAAAAGTTGTGGGCTCGAGGAGCCCCCCCCCCCTTGGTAGTTCTAGGGTTAACTTTGCCTAGGAGTGTCCGCATTATGAAATTCGAAAATTAAAAAGATAGAAATATTTTAAAATAATCATAAAGCTTTTCAGTGATGTTTCACAGGATGTCCATTATTTATATAAATAAAACTCTGTTTTTTTTTTTAATTTTTAATTTAAACTTATAAACAAGTAATATAATAAGTGGGATAAACCTTTTTCGCATTTCAGATCATTCTGAGGCTAATGGCATCAAAATTGTAAATCTTATTTGACTGTCTGCCGACTCAATTGTTACTCAATTACTTATAAACGATTTGATAAGCTTATCAGTCATTTTTTAGAAGTACATGTTAGTGTGCCGTAACCTACATCTAGAAAGCAGCTTCAGCGTAACGGACATATCCTTCCCAAAAGTAGAAAGCTTCAAATACCTCGTAGCTCATCAAAACGACCAATTTACTGAAATTGACAAAAAAAATATCTAGTGCCAACCACTCATTCTTCTCGGTTTCTCGAGTCTTAAGATCAAGAAAATTCTCACGAGTCTTAAATCTAAGGGTCTATAAATACTTTATCAAACATCAACTCATGTAAGGGTGTTAGACGTGAGCGTTGACAGGTACCCTGAAAACAAGGGCTGAAAGGTTCGAGCGTAAGGTTCTTAGAGCCATAACATCCCCAAAGAGAGATGTTGACTTACGACTTTGGGGAAGGAACACAATAGAGGATATTATATTTGAAACGAGAGAGTCAATTTTACATGAAGTGTAAGCTAAGAGGTTACAATGGGTGGGACATGTGACAAGAAGTAATTGAACCGGCTCCGATGAATGCAACATTAGTGGGTACTTGGCTACGAGTGAGACCAAAGATGGACTGGAAAGCCCATGATATGAAGAGGTGGAGAATGCTTGTAATGGCGGCTAAAAACCTTCAAGGTCTGTGTAGCCAACTGAAAAATAAATAAATCAATCGTATTTGCCTTTCGGCATTGACTTTGTGAGTCACTATTTCTATTTCTTATTCGTGGTAAAGTTGTCTCGCGATAATTAATTATTTCATTTTGACTTCTTATAAATTTCTATTTTTAAGTATCTTTTTTCCTACATTATTCAATAACAAATACCTAAGAAGACTATGAGTGCTCAAATTAAAAAAAAAAGTATTCTTTCAAATGTAGCAGTGCGTAGGCAATCAACAGTTATTACTATTCTTATGAAGTATGGAGGAATATGATTGTTTTATATATATATATATATATATATATATATATATATATATATATATATATACACTAGCGGACCCAACAGACCAGTTTTAGTCCTGCATGATATTTCAAGCGATTAGGATATTAAATTTAAGAATATTATGTTTAAAACAAAAGCTACTTTTAATAACACGAAAAACCACTTTTGTTATGTGCATGGTTGTCTAAAAACAAATAGAAATTGAAATATCGGGAATTTTTTATTAATGGCTGCCTTATAAAAATTTTTATATAGCTTATAATGATGGAAGACTTAATGCTAATTTACATATATGTATATTTTTGTTAAGTGCGGTTCAATCGTTAGTGCCTTATATAATTGTTGGCTCCCAATTTAATTTTTTAGTGTATATCTCATTTATACTTTTTTATACGACAAAAGTGAATATATCAAAAGTTACTCTAAATAACAAAATAAACAACTTTTGCTATGGGCATATTTGCCGAAAAACCAATAGGAAACGAAATATCGCTATATTTAATTTTAGGCCTCCCTTACTACCCCCACTCTTGCTCCATATGCCGGGCTGATTTGTGAATCTAAACCATCCAGGGCGTCACCCAAACTCATACAAAAAAATTCATTCAAATCGGTCCAACCGTTTCGGAGGAGTTCAGTGACATACACACGTACAGTAGAATTATATATATATATATATCTATATATATATAAAATTGTAACCTCTGTCTGTACATTGATTTTTTTCGCGAAATTTCACGATAACTTTTCGTTTCACATGTCATAGACACCTCATCTGCATTTTGTTTCCTTCGTGTATGTTTGTTTGTTTGTTTGTTTGTTACCTTTTCACGCATTAACGGCTGAACCGAAATTTATGAAACTTGGTATGTATATTACTACTAACCCAACTTAGACTTTAGGCTATATTAATTTTCTCTGAGGCGAACAGGAGTGGGGGTTATAAGGGAAGCCTAAAATTAAAAATAGCGATATTTCGTTTCCTATTGGTTTTTCCGCAAATATAAACATAACAAAAGTTGTTTATTTTGTTATTTGGAGTAACGTTTGATATATACACTTTTGTCGTATACCTAAGTATAAATGAGTCATACGTTAAAACTTTAGCGGGAGCCAACAATTTTATTGGGCACAACGGCAGAACCGAACTTAACAAAGCTCGGTATGTCAATTAGCATTAATTCTTCCATGATTATAAGTTATATTAAAATTTTTAGGTTCGAACGGGAGGGGGGTTAAAAGGGAGGCTTGAAATAAAAATTCACCATATTTACATGTATAAGAGACGGGAAATATAAAAATATCGAAGACAGCGAAGCCTTATCGAACAAATATTCTATTATTAGCAAATCCACGGCAACGACGGGTATCAATCCTAAGCACTGGGACGGGTAAATGTCAAAATATTGTGCAATGTAAAGCCTGCTAAAAAATACCATCACCATTCAGCCTCAAATGAATTCCCGGGCGGAGCCGGGTATCTGAGCTAGTATATATATATATATATATATATATATATATATATATATACTAGCACAGATACCCGGCTTCGCCCGGGAATTGATTTGAGGCTTAATGGTGTGGTATTTTTTTGGCAAGGCTTTACTTTGCCCAATATTTTGACATTTACCCGTCCCAGTGTTTAGGGTTAACACCCGTCGTTTCTGTGGATTTGTTAATAATAAAATTATTTTTTTATGTAAGACTTCACTGTCCTGCATATTGTCATATTTCCCGTTTCCTGTGCATTATGCATAGATTTGAATTATTAATGAGAAAATATTGACATACATTGAATCAATTATTTCATTTGAGGGACCTGGTAGTTCATATTGAAAAGAAGTGTTGAGAAAATTTATCTAAATAACAAAATAAACAACTTTTGTTATGTGCATATTTGCCGAAACCCCCGTAGGAAATCACTATTTTTAATATCAGGCCTCCCTTATAACCCCCACTCCTGCCCGTCCCTAGAAATAGTATGGCTTATTATAAGGAAGGCGCTAGTCCTAATTCACATACCGAGTTTGGTTTAGTTCGGTTGAGTCTTTTGTGCCAAATAAAATTGTGGACTCCCTCTATAGGTTTTAGTGTATAACTCATTTATACTTCCGTATACGGCAAAAGTGCATATAACAAAAGTTACTCTAAATTACAAAAAAAACAACTTCTGTTATGGGCATATTTGATGAAAAATCAATAGGAAACGAAATATCACTATTTTTAATTTCAGGCCTTCCATATAACCCCCACTCCTGCCCGTCCCTAGAAATGTTAGTATGGCTTATTATAAGGAAGGCGTTAGTCCTAATTCACATACCGAGTTTGGTTTAGTTCGGTTGAGTCTTTTGTGCCAAATAAAATTGTGGACTCCCTCTATAGGTTTTAGCGTATAACTCATTTATACTTCCGTATACGGCAAAAGTGCATATAACAAAAGTTACTCTAAATTACAAAAAAAAAAAACAACTTTTGCTATGGGCATATTTGCTGAAAAAGCAATAGGAAACGAAATATCGCTATTTTTAATTTCAGGCCATCCATATAACCCCCCCTCCTGCCCGTCCCTAGAAATGTTAGTATGGCTTATTATCATGAAGGAGTTAGTGTTAATTCACTTACGGAATTTTATTTAATTCGGTTGGGTCGTTTGTCCCAAATAAAATGTTCACTTCCGCTATAGGTTTTAGCGTTTATCTCGTTTATAATTCGGTATACGAAAAAAGGTATATAACAAAAGTTACTCTAAATAACAAAATAAACAACTTTTGTTATGTGCATAATTGCCGAAAAACCAATAGGAAACGAAATATCGCTATTTTTAATTTTAGGCTTCCCTTATAACCCCCACTCCTGTTCGCCTCAGAGAAAATTAATATAGCCTAAAGTCTAAGTTGGGTTAGTAGTAATATACATACCAAGTTTCATAAAATTCGGTTCAGCCGTTTATGCGTGAAAAGGTAACGAACAAACAAACATACACAAAAGAAACAAAATGCAGTTATGGTGTCTATGACATGTAAAACGAAAGGTTATCGTGAAATTTCACGAAAAAAATCAATGTACAGACAGAGGTTACAATTTTATATATATATATATATATATATATATATATATATATATATATATATATATATATATATAAAGACATTTTGTACTAACCTTTACTAAGTGGCGATATGAGATGATTGTAAACACTAGCTCCTCCTGCACTTTCACCAATAATGGTGACAAGATCGGGATTGCCTCCGAAGCTAGCGATGTTCTGTTGGACCCATCGAAGAGCCAACAGCTGGTCCTTAACACCTTGGTTTCCTGGTAAGTCGGGGTTTTCAAGCGTCAGGAAACCTATGAAATGTATTACATGATTATTTATGATTACCCATATTTGAGTAAATAAAAAAAATATAAATAATGAATGGTAAAAAAAAGAAGATAATTCATGTTCTGGAGAGCTCAGATAGCAAAAAAATGGGCCTAGTAAAAAAACCACATTTAACCGAAAGAAAATATTATAACAAATTTATTTTTCCTTTTCAGTAATTGTACTTAGAAAAACGGCAAGAAGGGCGAGAAAAAGGAAGAAAGTAAGGGAAAAGATTCAACTGGAAATTTGGACTCTCTTTGTGATACTCAGCTGAAGTAATCAGTGAATAATTCTAACTGGTAACGTCATGGAAAACGGATTATCTCAGAACAAGATATGGTGCCTGCGGAACAACCGAAACAAAATAATAGGGAATTTAGGACCAACTGACATAGCAATAATAAGCCGGCCTTTCTCAACCAATCCTCATGGCAGAACGAGAGGTTAGGTTAACGGCCAGTAGAGCGCGAAAAGTCAACAAGTGCTTCCTAGATTTCAAAAAGTCCGTCACGCAGGGGGAAACTAAGCACATTTCCCACGTGAAGTTTTACAATAGAGAAATATGCCTACTAATAACGGCAGTAATAACGCATCTCTAAACCAATTCACGAGGGACGACAGTTACGGAAACGGCCGAACTAGCTTTCGGCGGAACGTCCCGAATATGGCCGACTTCTGTCGACCACTCACACAATACAAATGCAAATATCTCGGTTAATATTCAAGTTACAGAATAAATGTATAAAACAATATTTATAGTCAATTTAATTTGAAATAAGATTGATTATATTCTATTTTTCGATCCGACGCATAATAACGGAGATATTTCGAATTTTCAAAACCGCCCTCCCACTGGTCCGATTTCAGCCATTGACGAACTTGGTCTTCTTTTTTACATAAAACGATTAAATGCCGTGTTTCGTAACCATCAAACAAAAATTGCGACCGCTAGAGCGTTAACAGATATATATATATATATATATATATATATATATATATATATATATATATATATAGCAAGGTTTATGCTCTATTTTATTGAAATTAACTTACCAAACATTCCTAACCTGTAATTTACTTGTACAACGACAATATCTTCATCCATAAGAAATTCCGGGCCGTACCACGATTCATCGCCCAAAACGTAACCTCCTCCGTGAAAATGAACTAGAACAGGCGCATTTCCTGAAGTCTGAAACAAGAATTATATAAAAAAATCTTGGACTATACTTTAAAATCTTGGTAGAATCCTTCCTATCATTGGATAATATCAGCGTATTTTGATTTGAATAAAGTGCAGAGTAACTGTGATGATATGGCTTTTATAAATCGACTAAACAAGCCCAAGAAATAGCAATAAAATTGTATTCCTTATTTCATCAAAAACAACATTACATAACGCATAATAATTGAAAATAATGCTCACAAAAATTGAACTATTAATTATAGTCTAAGACAGAAACATGGTATTATTTATAAGTAAGATAGATAACAATAGGATACTAACGAAAAGTCCGGGTTTGATATTTCCTACGATTTTAAAAGTTTTATTAAAGTTCTTAGATTTTTGTTTTTTTGAAGAGTAAATAATACAAAACTATTTTTTTTTAATAACAACAGTATGTGGTTGCATTTATACAAAAGTACAGTATATACATTTTCTATGGATTCTTTAAATTTTTAAGAATTATTAGAGTTTTCCTTTCAGGAAAATATAATTAAAGAATACTAAGCTAATTCGTTAATAAAACTAATAATTACTGGAATATTTTTGAGGCGGATTATTCAAAATCAAAGGGGTAGGTATCGGATTTGGCACCCCTTTATAATTTAAAAGGATTTAAAAAAATCCGTCTCTTATAAATGTTTAGACTTTCAATTCCAAAAGACATAGCACCCTATACAAACGATGCAGATGTTTGTATAATGATAGATAAAAAAGTAGCAGAATGTATAATTGTAACAAAGTTAGAAAAATAGGATAAAGTTTAGAATATCAAGACGTAGCTGAAACTTGGTAACGAATAGCATAGCATGGTGGGAATTTACCTATTTGATAAATGAGTTGTTCTTTCTGATTATGATACAATTTCATAATGATACTAGATGGATTACTTTGTGTTTTCTTTTTAGCGGATTTTCCTTAAAGGATCGAAAAAGTGCATAGAATCAATCTTATTGCAAATTAAATTTACTATAAAAGTCTGATTCATTATAAATTACAGTACTAGTTATAGTGAATAGTTTTCAACAAAATAAATATATGATATTCTGATATATTTCAGTAATTGTTTTTCATTACGGTGAGAGGTTGGCAGACCTGTTTGTTTACATTTCAGACGCTCCCCCTCGGGAAGTTATTAAATTTTAATGAAAAATTTCTTATTACCGTTTGTATTTATTCACTTAATATTCACGGTGGTGTTGTGTTTCTAGTATGTAGAATTAACTATTGTTAAACTTCTTTGTTTAACTATTGTTTACTTAAAAGGAGGGAAATTTGCTTAGTTTACGCAGCCCTATTATTTTCAGGTAGTTTTTTTTCATTAATACTGTTCGGATTTTGTGAGTTTGCGGCTCCAGATTTCGGGGCTCAGTAGTGAGTAGACATTCCTAGGGTGCAATTTGGACTGCCCAAAGTGCACCCTTGATGCCCCATTACTTCTCAAGCTTTCTGAAAAAGTTTAGCACTCTTCTCTAGGAAAGGTGTGGGGACGTGACAGGGCTTAGGGGTTGTTAAATGCCCAGAAGATCGAGTTGTCTATTCTGCGATAATTGCTCAGACCCGGGTCCTGCGGGGACTTAAGTAATTATGTTTAGTATTTATTTAAGCACTATTTAGTAGTATAGGTCATGTAATTAACTATCTCCAGAGAGCAATGGCAATCCGTTTTCCTCTTACTCTTATCACGTATGCAATAATCATTGTTGACCAAGTACTTAAATACATTAACTGATAATATACTTACGTCGTGAGTAAATACAGAAAGATACAGACAATCCTCCTGGCCTAGGAATATTATGATAAATTGCGGACATAATGGCCCATCAGTTTTAGCATCTTTTATTCCTTCCCAAGGCGACACTGCTTCTGGAGCCTGTGGGACCAAAAATATTATTAAAGTATTATATTGTAAAATAGTTATCACTATAAATGTGAATACAGGAGGGCTACTATAAATGTAAACTAACCTCGCCTAATTGCGAAGCTAATTATAAAGAAATAAAATAAAAAGGAGGATAAAAAAAAAATAAATATATCATATCATGTAAATGTGAATTTAAGATTGTCACTATAAATGTGAGGTAGGTTAATCACTATAAATGTAAAAGGTGGGATAGTCACTATAAATTTGATGGTAGAATAGACACTATAAATGTGAATGTAGGATAGTCACTATAAATGTGAATGTAGGATAGTCACTATAAATGTGAATGTAGGATAGTCACTATAAATGTGAATGTAGGATAGTCACTATAAATGTGAATGCAGGATAGTCCCTGTAAATGGGAATGTAGGATAGTCGCTGTAAATGTGAATGTAGGATGGTCACTGTAAATGAGAAGATAGGATAACTATTAGAAATGTGAATATTGGATAGTCACTATAAATGTTAAGGTTGGATACTCACTAAAAATGTGAATCTAGGATAGCCACTTTAAATGAGAAGATAGGATAACTATTAGGAATGTGAATATTGGATAGTCACTATAAATGTTAAGGTAGGATAGTCACTAAAAATGTGAATGTAGGATAGCCACTGTAAATGAGAAGATAGGATAATCACTAGGAATGTGAATGTTGGATAGTCACTATAAATGTGAATGCAGGATAGTCGCTGTAAATGGGAATGTAGGATAGTCACTGTAAGTGTTAAGGTAGGATATTCAGTATAAATGGGAAGGTAGGATAGTGACTATAAATGTGAATTAAGGATAGTCACTATAAATGTGAAGGTAGGATATTCACTATAAATGTGAAGGTAGAATAGTCAGTATAAATGGGAAGGTAAAAGAGTCACTATAAATGTGAATGTAGGATAGTCACTATAAATGTTAAGGTAGGATAGTCAGTATAAATGGGAAGGTAGGATAGGCAGTATAAATTTGAAGGTAGGATAGTCACTATAAATGTGAATGCAGGATATACCCAGTCAATATGAATGTAGAATAGTCACTATAAATGTGAATGCAGGATAGGCACTATATAGGATATTCATATAAATGTGAAGGTAGATAGTTACTATAAATGTGAATGCAGGATAGGCACTATATATATGAATGTAGGATAGTCAATGTAAATGTGAAGGTAGAATATTCAGTATAAATGGGAAGGTAAAAGAGTCACTATAAATGTGAATGTAGGATAGTCAATTTAAATGTGAAGGTAGAATATTCAGTATAAATGGGAAGGTAAAAGAGTCACTATAAATGTGAATGTAGGATAGTCACTATAAATGTTAAGGTAGGATAGTCAATATAAATTTGAAGGTAGGATAGTCACTATAAATGTGAATGCAGGATATACCCAGTCAATATGAATGTAGAATAGTCACTATAAATGTGAAGGTAGAATAGTTACTATAAATGTGAATGCAGGATAGGCACTATAAATATGAATTTAAGATAGTCATTGTAAATGTGAAGGTAGGATAGTCACTATAAATGTGAATGCAGGATAGACACTATCAATATGAATGTAGAATGGTCACTATAAATGTGAAGGTAGAATAGTTACTATAAATGTGAATGCAGGATAGTCACTATATATTGTATATATGAATGTAGGATAGTCAATGTAAATGTGAAGGTAAGATAGCCTTCAGTCATAAGTCACCAATGGAATATATCTTGAGTACGTGCCAAAGTGATGTATGTTCCTTAAGTCAACCAAATTAAAACAAGCTACTCGAGTAAAGTATAAACTGAAAATATTTTAATTTTAATCTGTATTTTGACGTAAAAAGAATCTTTTACTCATATCTAATTTAATACAGCTTCCAAGCAATCATTTGATAGGACTAACGTTTGTTAGCTCTTGGCGATTTTAGTGGTTTTAGGGAGTTTTTTTATTTTTATTTTTAGAAAAGTAGTTATTGAGATTGGCCACAATTACGAGATCAATCAACAACTCCTTCAAATCTTCGTGAATCATAGCAATTGAGTGTCAAAACAAGATCCACCTCGCCTTCTGTGAAGTGTGAGGTGCAATGTAAGAATAAATACAATTTTTTTGTACCAGCCACCATATTGTTGATTCAATTAAAATTTCATTGACGCGAGATTGAGTAGCTTATTTATATGATAAAAGAAACTATTAATGTAATTTAATTTTAAAATATACCTTATAAGTGTTAAATATACTTTCAAGTTGATGGTTTTGTTGGCTTTGTTAGTCTGCTGTTGTTCTATGGATGTTTCGATTTAAAGAGTTTGTTTTTCTGTAGGAAGTTAATAGTTTTTTTTAATTAATTTTGATATTTATTTATTTCATTTTGTGTCACACAATTAAAATGATTTATAACCATGACCAACAAACATAATGGTAAAACAACCGTGAATATAAATGAAATATTTAGTTAAATGAAGTAATTGTAATTGGAACTAGGGTGCGCTGTTGTGCCTGTTTCGTTTCATATCTTTCAACATAATTACACTGTAATCTACTTCTATTTAATTTTCCTCTAATTTTCATTGTTTAGACCGTAATATTAAGTCGTCATATTTCCTTAATTTTATTCCATCTTGAGGCTTAGTAATATATTTTGAAACTGAAATATATTCCCCAAATTCTAGGGACTCTTGAAATGTCGCTAATTACTCAGCTTCTGTATGACGGCCTTTTATTTTTAATAATGAAACGCTTCTAGTAATAATAAAGTAATTAATTAATTGATAAAAAAATGTGGTAAATTGGCCTGTTATCCCATCTTTTCTTTCATACAGCTCATTAAATAAAATCGTTAGTCCTACCCTGCCTAGAAAAAGTCCGTCACGCAGGGGCTGCGTAAACTAAGCAGATTTTCCATGTGAAGTTTTACAATAGAGAAATCTGCGTAATAACAACAGTAGTTGTAAGGAATCTCTAAACCTATTCACGAGGGACGAACAGTTACGGAAACGAACGCCCTAGCTCTCGACGGAAAGTCCCGAACATAGACGACTCTTGCCGACCACACACACAATACAAATGCAAATATCTTGGTTAATATTCAAGATACAGAATAAATGTATAGAACAATGTTTATAGTAAATTTGCAATAGGATTGGTTCTATACAATTTTTTGATCTGACGTATGGTAACGGAGATATTTTGATATTTCCACTGGTCCGATTTCAGCCATTAACAAACTTGATCTTTCGTTTTGCATAAAACGTTTAAATATCGAGTTTGGTAACGATGAAAGAAAAATTGCGGCTGCTAGAGCGTTAACGGTTAAATATTAGATGACGAAAGTAATATGTATATATAATTCTGAACGGACCTCATTTTCGTTATCTCCTGGGTAGGATCGATGGACATTTGAAGAAATTTTTCGTAAATCGCGTCGTACTCACCTCAATAGCTGATAGCTCAATAGCTTAAAGGAAATCTGCTAATAGGGGGAATAACCTACAGATAACTTGTCCCTTTGTAGCACATAGTGGAAGTTAATAAATGACTACATTATAAATCATAAGTTAGTGGAGCATTGCTCAAAAATAAATAAATGAGATTTTTCTCTTATAAAATGAATAAAAATAAAAGATTTATCCTATAGTTCCCGTTAAATTTCAATGGTTGCCACAGGACATTGTTAAGAGAATCAAGTTGAGAGCTGGATCCCAACCATATTTTTACATCAAAGTCATAACTACTTCTTTATTCAAATAACCTCTCATCCCCTCTTGATGCTGATTGGACACCGGGTGAGGGGATGGGAAATAATCGTTAATCATACTTGGTAAACTGCTACAATACATTGTTGTATCTAGGATATACCTGGTAATTGTCTCCTTAAACAGGCAATCCTTTTTTCTACAAGGATAATCACTATGGCCTGCAGTGGTTTCTAGTTGCCATCTGCATCAGATCATCCAACAATAAAGGCATTATGAGTAAAATTCTATTCATATTCATAAAAGCCCTAGTGGAGAAAATTCCACTCGGGGTCAGAGTTATTAGAGAGTTTCCGACAGCAAAACAACTATGTAAAATTGTTACCCAAAGTACATGTATGTAAACATAGTACAACTGAAATCTGGCCCTAATCCATGTATTCCTAGGGAGGGGGGAGGTAGTACTTTAATCCAAATCCAAGTGAAGATGTTGACTGGAGATGTTCAAGAGACTAAGATGGGGGCAATAGAGCCTTCAAAAACAATCAATGTTCTCATTAATCTCCATACCACACCTGAGCACAACAGGATCCTTCAACACATATTGGTTTGTAAAATAAATTCGAAGCGTTTATCAATATTTCAATTTAATCCTCTCTGTGTTTATAAAATCGTGTATACTTGGTCAATGATGTTTACATATTCTAATATGCATATGTATTTATATTATACATATTACATAAAAAGGATTAGTTAAGGTGCTTTTATGCATCAGTTTCAATCGAGAATCTCTTTAAGTGGTATGCTTGCTCAAAATGGTAGAGAAAAGCAATGGCATAGTTTTCCATCACGATAACCCCCGTCCTCACGTGTCTTTGCAGACCCGGCAGAAATTATTGGAGTTTGGCTGGGATGTGATCCACCACCCATCCTATTTACCAGACCTTGCCCCAACAGATTTCCACATATTTCGGGCCCTTCAAAACTCTCTTAACTGGAAATACTTTAATTCGCTCGAGGACAGCAAAACGCACTAGAGGAGTTCATTGCGGACCAATTTGAGAAGTTCTGGGATGACGGAGTTAAAAAATTAGCTGAAAGATGGCAACGTATAATCGAACAAAATGGGTCATATATAATTGATTAAAAATGTTATCAAGAATCTGAAGTTTTTATTTAAATCACCAGTACAAAACGCTAAGAACTAATATTATAACCTATTATATGGGGATAACCTACTGTATCATGTATGTTAATTGCTATGTATTTATTTTGCCCGATAATAAGTGAATAAAATAATTTATAGTTCTGTTACACTCTACTAGAGATCCTACTACTTTCTATTCACGAAATTAAATTCTATTCCCTTTAGGCTTAAGTTGAATGCCAATATATGCTCTTATTTTTACCTGAAATCTGAGTTTGCCGACTGGAGGTTTAGCATAAGGGACTCCTGAAAATCCCAAGAACTGCCTTCCGGACCTGGATATCAAGGTACGCCCACTCAGCTTGCCGAGAGGTGTTTCGACGATGGGTTCTTCATCAGCAGTCGTCCAACTGCTGAGGAGTAGACCCTGGGCCAACCAAGCTAGAACCAACATCTCCTGAACCAAATATCGTGAATTCATTAAAATTAATCACTGTATTTCATTTTATATTCAAACAGGTGCGGTTTATTTTAATATGAGATAAGGACCACTTGATGACATTTCAAACAAATGTTGATTACAAATGAAGTCTTTGAAGTGGGTGCTTGAAGTTGGTCAAATTAATCTCAAATCGCCCCATATTCTTTATAATGCCTTAATTTGTTGTCGCTGGGCCTCTGACAATTTCGACGGGACTAGAGTTCGACATAATAAATAAAAAAAAGTCCGTCAACTAATCAGATATCCTATGTGCGCACGTATTTGCATTTATCTCAAAACGGAAAAGCTCAATGAGAATGATATTTCGTATTTAGGCTGCAAATAAAGTGCATCTTGACAGCTTATTGTTAATATCACATGAGTAGGAGTGGGGTTTACTGAATGCCGAAAATTGAAAAATGCCAATATCTCGGTTGATAATAAAGATAGTGAAAAAATTTATATAACAAAAATTATAGAAAATGACATTTTCAATAAGATTGATTCTATACAATTGTTCTATCCGACGCATAATAACGAAGATATTTCGGATATTCGAAATTCCTCCTTCACTAAACCTCCTCTCCCTCCCGTCCGATTTCAGACGTTATGAATTTGATCTTCATTTTTACATAAAACTTTTAAGTATTGGATTTCTCAACGATTAAACAAAAATTAAGACTACTAGAGCATTAACAGACAAATATATAAATCTATAAATATATGCGTATATATTTTGAACGGACCGTCATCTCTTAGGTAGGATCGATGGAGATTTGAGGAAATTTTTCTAAAATCGCGTCATGAGTGAGACCTCAATAGCTGATAGTAAATTGGTGCCTTATCAATTCTCTGCCACATTGCCTATTAATGATAGCAGATTGATGTTGGGTTAACCGCGGATCAAATATTATGACTTTTTTTCATGACATTTCTTTCTGAAATAAGGTGTTATTTAATTCTAATTTCAATAAATTCAAATTATTCTGCCTTGTGACGCCTCATCAATTTATTCCAATGTTTACCAACTTATTTGCAGAATAAATATTAATAATCTATTTTAAATTATTTGTAAAATAAAACAGATAACTTTATGAGTGTTTAATGGGATTTTTATTTATTTACAGTCTTGTAAGCGATATAAGTGTGCACCTGTTCATGTGCTGTAAGTGATGTAATTGTTTTTTCAATTAGTTGTCCCTAATAGAATTACGCAATGTGTCATATGTTAATTTAATTGCATTCATATTGTCAAAAATTTCATGTCGTTTTTAGCTATGACGTAGGAATCAAAATCTTCAAAAAAAAAAAAACCTTTTTATCATTGAACATGTAGGTATATTGCATAAAAAAATATTGATTATTTCATTTCATGATATTCCTCTTTTATGAGCACTGTATCAACATATTATTAATAATAGAACTTCTGCTTCCAAACCTAAGCGAAATATTACTTTCGAGGGTTCTTCTTCATTATTATTATCATCATTCGTTCAGCAAGGGCATTTGATTAATTAAAAGCTGCTCTTTTATTTGTGAAGTTTCTTTGAATGTAAAAAAAAAAAAAAAAAAAAAAACCCGAGAAACAGGGGCTGCAGGAAAACAATTTAAGTTGATAAAGGACATGAAATTTTCTTGGTATAAAGGAGGGATTCCCAAACCATTTTGGGTATGAGACCCCTTTTCTAAAATGAACTAATATCCTGACCCTAGTTTTTTCGCTATTGATATGAAACTCTTCCCACAGATGTAGCATTTGACATATTGAAGTGTATGATATTACGAAACTTTTGTCATTAAATTACCTGAAGAAGATTACATTGAACCTCATTCAGAACTGAAAAAAAACATTGGTAGCTAATTTAAAGAATTTCTGGATGGTTAAGTAAAAAAACTTGGCATCATTTCCTCATCAAAATTTTAGAAAAAAAATTGTAATAAATATTAATACAAATTACGAAAAAAATACTTAATTTTCGAAATTCCCCCACTCTAACTCTCGATTTCAGCCATTAACGAACTCGCCCTTTAATATTACATGAAACACATACGATTGAGTTTGCTAACGATTAAACAAAAATTGTCAAAGTTAGAGCGGTAACAGACTAGTATATATATTAAATTTTGAACGGACCACACTTTCGTTATCTATGGAGATTTGTGGAAAGGAGCTCAATAGCTGAATTCCCTTAAGGTAAATCTGTTACTCGTACAAAAATACACTATGGTCACCATTAACTTAGAAGTTGCTGTAAAGGACGTTTTATAAAAACTGGCAAAGAGTGGTTAAATCTTCTTCACAAAGAATTTTATTTTTAGAGCTTTTATAGTCTTGTTTCTAAGCTCGGATTACAGCACTACCCAACATACACTCTCTTACAGAAGGAAGGCGGTGAAAACATTTACTCGCCAACACTCTATGAATTCAGAATGAACGGTGACCGGGGCAATAATGCAACGTGATTGACAATTATGTGACAGACGTTATTAATCTATAACTTCTTGATTGACTTTGGTGATCAATTTCTAGTGGAAGTCTTCTATGCGGATTTAACAATGCGTTTTAGAATCCTTAAAGGAAATTAGCTATTGAGGTTGTGCGTATGACACAATTTTTGAAAAACTTCCTCAAATTACCATTGATCCTGCCAAGAAGATGACTAAAATGAGATCCGTTCAAAATTGTATGCATATATATATATATATATATATATATATATATATATATATATATATATATATATATATATATGTGTGTGTGTGTGTGAGAGTGACTTTTATCTCTCTGTTTGTTTTATCACTACCAAATTCGATATTTCAACGTTTTGTGTAAAAGTAAAGATCAAGTTCGTTAACGCCAGTGGGAGGAGAGATTTAGAAGGGGTAATTTTGAAAGTCTGATTTATCTCCGTTATTATACGTTGGTTCGAAATATCGTATATAATCAATCTAATTGAAAATGTAATTTTTTTTTTTTTTTTTTTTTTTTTTTTTTTTTTTTTTTTTTTTTTTTAGTTTTCAGCCTTCAGTTAATTATTGAAAGCACTAATAGCAAACATTGTTCTCGTATTACTTTTACTGTGTTAGTTACATGCATTGTGTAATGACGTCCTCATTTAAGATTTTACGTACTTAAGTCAACACATGTCGAAAATGCAACACATGTGGAATGAAACCCAGAACAATAAACTAAAAACTATTAAAACCACCATCCGTCGAAATATTCGACAAGAGACAACAGAAGAGATGAAGTTGTATTAGGAAGACTCCGAATTGGGCACACAAGACTTACGCATGGCTATCTCAGATCTAGATCAACCCCCGATTTGTGAGAAGTGTAACTCAGAACTGACTATCTATCACATATTAATGGAATGTCATAAGTATACAGATACTAGAAACAAATGCAATATTTCCAATAATATAGAAGTGGCTTGGAATTTGACCCGAAATAACTCGATAAATTGTTTAATTTTGTAAAAAACATGAGTTTATGCAAAGAAATTTGAAGTACAATTCTTTGTATCCTCGTTTATATTGTTAAAATGGCGTTATGAATGAGGATACCAAAATGTGAATTATAAATATTACAGGGCGATGATAACCTGATAGTTTTGCGCCCTTAAACCCTATACAACAACAACAACTTAAGTCAACAAAATGTTGATTTGTTCTACACCATACTCAAAAGTCCGTCACGCAGGGGCTGCGTAAACTAAGCAGATTTCCCACGTGAAGTTTTACAATAGAGAAATCTGCCTAATAACAGCTGTAGTAGTAAGAAACCTCTAAACCTATTCACGAGGGACGAATAGTTACGAAAACGGCCGCCAGAGCTCACGGCGGAAAGTCCGAACATAGCCACTGCTGCCGAGCACATGCAGAATACAAATGCAAATATCTCAGTTAATATTCAAGATACAGAATAAATGTATAGAACAATACTTATAGTAAATTTAATTTTCAATAAGATTGATTCCGTAATATTTTTCGATCCGACGTATAGTAACGGAGATATTTTGAATTTTCGAAAATCCTCCCCTCTAAACCCCCCCCTCCTACTGGTCCGATTTCAGCCATTAACGAACTTGATCTTTCTTTTTACATAAAACGGTTAAATATCGAGTTTCGTAACGATTAAACAATAATTGCGACCGCTAGAGCGGTAACAGACAAATATATATATATATATATATATATATATATATATATATATATATATATATATATATGTATACAGTTTGGAACGGACCTCATTTTCGTCATCTCCTGGGTAGGATCGATGGACAATTGAAGAAAAATTTCGAAAATCGCGAATCGGTTAGAGACGGAGAATTCGAAATATCACCATTTTTATGAGTCGAATCGAAAAATGTTATAGAACTAATCATGTTAAACTATAGATGATATACAAGTGTTGCTTTATACATTTATTAATAACTCATATATTAATGGAGCTATTAGTATTTTCTTCTTTTCAGTCTTCAATAGGTTTGTAATGTGTGTCATAGCAATTTATGGAAAATCAGCTTTGTTTTCGCGGTGCCAGCGTGACGGACTTTATTTCCCCTGAATTTCCATTTACGGTATTACGGCGATAGAAGTAGCCCGTATATGAACTTTAGTGGAGGACGAAGAAGTACATGATCATAGAACCTATATTTGAGAGAGCAATGTAACGTTACCGTACGACAGATTCGTACCCGAGCTGAACTTGTACTGGCTTGCTGCAAGTGACAGGGCCTTCAACCAAGGCCCGAGTTTGGGGTTTCAACCAATACTGTCGCATCCCAGTACACCATTATTGACAAGGGAACACCTAGAGCTCGGTTAGAATTAATTCGGGAACAACCCAGGCGGACAGAAAACTGATGGAGCAATGTGATGTTTCCAGGTGAGTGACGCTTCTGTCTTTGTACTCCAGATGGACGGTTCGCTAGTGTGAGCATTACTCAGTGTAATTTCACAGAGAGAATTGAATTAATGATTGAGTGATAATTTTGGGAAGATTTTCAGTGCTATTAAAAATCCACCTGTTTCTTTCACGCGTAGCCGATTTTTACGCGAGTTAAGTTATCCAAGAGTAGGCGATTCCTTTTGAACTTTTCATTGGCGAAAATATTATTTGCACATAGGATGATGCGCCATCGGACACGACCTGGCGTGTTTAACAATGCTTCAATGATATTGATATGCGGGCTTTGAGGTGACGATATCACACAGACCATATTTAGAACTATGTAGGTGTTGAGCATGCTCCCCTGACGTGTTAGTGTTATGGCAGGTCTACCCCACTCCCTTCCCTAGGCAGCTAGGATCTATAGAAATTGAGGACTTCTTTCGCAAGAGATGAAAGGCGATTTGATTATGTTGCGGAGAACTTGATAAGCATGAACTTGATGAAGCATGACTTGAAGACTTTAAAGGGAATTTTTAAAGCCTCAGAATAATTTAATGGTAGGGAATACTTTTACTATTTATCTCTATAAATAAAACTATAAGGTCTGATTTTCTATTCAAATTTGGCTATTCAAACGTTTTTTTTACGTTTAAAAACACTCTGTGAATAATAGCATACAACTTGTAAATCTAGTCTGTCTGTCATTCCGTCATGGTATCACTATGAGGAGACGTTTACTTGAGTACATGTTCCATTGTCACATGGCATCATGTATGATTATGTTTCAATACATTTTTTACAATATTTACAATGGACTCTTATCATATAATAACATATTATAAAAAATAAATAAAACTGTGAAATAATTGCAAATGAAATTTAATAGCAAATTAAATAAATAAAATTAAATTTAAACTCAGCCAATGTTACGGTTTTCCTCTTCTTTATCTCAGGTAAGAAAAAACGCCTCGTTCCTTCACTGTTCTTTATTCGTTGCGACAGAGCGCTTTCAGAGCATACGCTCCATCATCAGTGCCCTGCTGGCAAACATTATTTATTTATTAACGTCCACTTTTTGCAACTTAGGCTAATCGGGACGGGTTATCTACAGGTTACCACCCTTTTCTAGCCAGGGTGGGATTTTAGGACGTTATTTAATGAATTTCGTCACTAAATAATTTCCTTTACCCAAGCGAGAATCGAACTCGCCACTCTAGGTTTACCATGTGAGATAAAGGTCAACGCTTTAACTCACATGGCTAACCTGAGCCCCTGCTGGCAAACAATTGCCATAAAAACGTTGTATAATATGTCATTTAATTAAAAAAAAAATTAAGAAAATATATGTACATGTCGATGGTGAAGAATTAGAGTTAAAACATACAATTTAAAAAAAATTTAAATTACTGTCCCAGTGAATATTCACAGAAATAAGAAAACTATTTTTACAGATTAAAATTAAAAATTAAAAACTTGCCAGTAGAATATATACACAATTTCAATAAATAATTAAAATAAATAAATGAATATTAACAGTTAAGAGGTCTAAAATAGCATAAATAGTATTTGCGACTATATGTCAGGCAAAATAAATTGAATTATAATTTCTCTGTTAGAAATTGTTTGAATTTGTGATGAAACTCTTAATTTTGATGTAGTTGATGTGAGTTGTATTTGGGATGTATCGGTGAAAGCTGACAAATGTCGTCCATTCTGCCATCCAATTGCCATAATCGTTCGTATTGTGTGCCAATACACAACTTACAGTTCAATAATCTAAGGTTTTATAGAACAGTAAAATGCAAAATCGTAGATGTAATCATTATTATCCGTCAGTGGAAAATTATATGAAGTTAGTCTTGTTCTGTACATTTCCTACACATTTCGTAAAAATGCAATTATACCGATGGGATTATGTTTATAAGGGTCCAGCTTATATTTCAAGTCTTGTTCAGTTAGATGTCTTAAAAAGATAAAAGTGGGGATTACGAGAGAGCTCCAAGACGCTATTCAGCCAGTTGAAAACCTGCTTCGTTAATGCCCCAACTTGATGGGCTTTTTAAAATAAAAATAATCCACCTAAATACATTACGGTTGTTACTAACATGGACATATTCGTGTTGTACAATTTGTGAACCCAATAGAATAGAGCTCCAATAAGTCCAGGCTGCTCAAAATCTTGTTGTATTTCCGAGAAATAATACAGAAAGAGGAAGGAATACAGTACATATCATTAGCTCTTCAGAAACATTCGTAGCTCAGCACACAAACACAAATACATTTGTTCAAAGACAAACATGTACACGCCTACATCTTCCCTACTATACATTGTAATAGAAAATGTTAGAACCTGAACTTTATCTTTCCAATCAGAACAAGGGCTTGGTCTAAATCGTATTATTTGAAAGGTCAAAGTTCGCTATTTCTATCTCAAATATTGTATTTATCTTCTACCTCCTTGGAAAACTGTGAATGAACGAACTTACATGGGAAACAACAGAAACAAATTGTAATACATTGGGCATATTAATTAAGGCACTATTAATTTATTAGATGTTATTCAGTTGGGTTGTCTTTATACGAAGCAAATATTAATGAAAGGAGCTACAGACTGTTGGTGATTTTGTATTTATGATTTTAAAAAAGAAAATTTCAAGACTGGCGTATAAAAATATTGTTTAAATTTGTTAAAATATTTCATTTATTTATATCTCCCTTCATTTTAATTATTCTCTGAATATTTAATGTAATATTATTCTTCAAATATGAAAATGGTTTCCCCAAAGTAAAGTACGAAGAAAGAAATGTATCTAAGGTAGTGTTTTGTGTCTAATTCTTGTCATTGATGCCATGCTGTAATTAAGTATTTAAACGTCATTTTATTTGTTTTTATTATCTATAAAGTGGTCGATCTGGCGATCATGTACATGTGTGTTACCCGTGCGTGGTCAATACGAATAGCGAGACTTCTCGTTTTCTACGATAAAGAACAAATTAAGGCAGATGACTAGAAAAATAATAGCTACCGAAACGAATTAATTGAAAATCAACTGTAAAAGAAAATATAGAAGGTGTAAAATATGCCTTCTATTCAACTGTTTCAAAATTTATTGATGGATTCTTTGACAATAATTTTTATAGCCAACGCAAGAGAAAAAGATCGTCACGCAGGGGCTGCGAAAACAAAGCAGATTTCCCTCCTCAAGTTTAACAATAGATAAATCTACACATTGATAACAAAACACCACCTTGAAGATTATGTGAATAAATACAAACGGTTTCAGCCGTTAACGAACTTGATCTTTCTTTTTACATAAAACTAAATATCGAGTTTGGTAACGATCAAACAATAATTGCGACCACTAGAGCGGTAACAGACAAATATATATATATATATATATATATATATATATATATATATATATATATATATGTATAGTAGATAAATACAATATTTGAGATAGAAATAGCGAACTTTGACCTTTCAAATAATTCGATTTAGACCAAGCCCTTGTTCTGATTGGAAAGATAAAGTTCCGGTTCTAACATTTCCTATTACAATGTATAGTAGGGAAGATGTAGGCGTATACCAGAGTTGGTTATAAAATACTTTTGTAATTAACTACTTTTTCAACTAATAAATAATAGTTATGTAATTGCGACTACAGTTACAAAAATGTAATTGGTAACTGTAGTTGCATTTTCTTGGTTTTGCAATTACAGTAATTGCAGTTGGTATTCATAAATCCAACTACTAATTGAAATAAAAAGTAGTTATAAAAATAATTACAATTAGTTGTTGTAATTGTAACCGTAGTTATTGAGTAATAACTACAACTACATATAGATCAGCTGTTTTTTACGTTCCAAATAGCGAATATATTTTGATCGCCTCTATATAAATATTTATTGATGACTGCTTCTGAGACGAGCCAAGTTCATTTGGTGCACAGAATATGTTAGAATAACTGAAGGTGGGCGCATCTATCGCTACACTCTCTCGTTCCAGCGATCGCCTCTTGTCCTTCCGCAAAAACTCTAGTCTTCTATATCCTTCACCAGTCCTCGCCGAGCAAAACATTTTTGAAACAAATTACAATGAGTTGCAGTGAAAGTGAGGACGAGAACTGCCTCTTTTGTGCAGAGCAGTACAGAGATTATTTTTGTTTTGCTGCGAAGGCAAAAGCCCCAAAATTAAATAGCCTCTCTTTCAAAAATTCTGAGTTAGGAGTAATTTTAATGGCTAATTTGTTTAAATTTTAAAGTTTAAAAGTATTATTTAATTTAATTTGACTCGCAAAAATATAAAAAGGAATTAATTTATTATTTTCGTTAGTTTTCATTTATTTCCATTAAAATTATTTTCTGTTATTATAATAATGTAGTATATGTAATGTAATAAACATTTGAATATAAAGACATTGGATGTAGTTATTTCTTAACAGCCTCAACTACTTCAGTCAGTGTTTCACACAGTTATTAGCAGATTTCCCTTCAGGGAAATCAGCTATTGAGGTCGTACTCATGACGCGATTTTCGAAAAATTTCTTCAAATGTCCATCGATCCTACCCAGGAGATGACGAAAATGAGGTCCGTTCAAAATTATATATATATATATATATATATATATATATATATATATATATATATATAAGTCTGTTAACGCTCTAGCGGTCGCAATTTTTGTTTGATCGTTACCAAACTCGATATTTAAACGTTTTATGCAAAAAGGCAGACCAAGTTCGTTAATGGCTGAAATCCATCCATCCAACCAGTGGGAGGGGGGGGGTTTAGAGGGGAGGATTTTCGAAAATTTGAAATATCTCCGTTACCATACGTCGGATCAAAATATTGTATAGAACCAATCTTATTGTAAATTACATTTACTATAAATATTGTTCTATACATTTATTCTCTATTTTGAATACTAACCAAGATATTTGCTTTTTTATTAATTGTGGGACGATAACGGATGACTGAATTTCCCGCCAAAAGCTAGTTCGGCCATTTGCCGTAACTGTTCGGCTCTCGTATGTAGATTTCTCTATTGTATAACTTCACGTGGGAAATCTGCTTAGTTTACGCAGCCCCTGCGTGAGGGACTTTTTTTTAAAGTAACTACCCAAGTAACTGTACTAACTACAACTAAAGTTACAATTACTAACTTTAGTTGTTTTTGGAACTACTGATTTTCTCAACTACTAACTGTGAATGAAATTTCAATTACAATTACTTTATTTATTTATTTATAGGAGTTTCGCAACTTTGGCAATGTCAATTACTTTAGTTAAAAATTTAGTTGCCCATTACCAATTACTAATTACATTAGTAGTTGTAATTGTAACTATATTTCAACTAATGTAGTTATAACTTGTAATTGTAATTACAATTTTGCTCAAATTAGGCGTATACATGTTTGTCTTTGAACAAATGTATTTGTGTTTGAGTGCTGGGCTACGAATGTTTCTGAAGAGCTAATGCGCGTATTTTATTCTTTCTATTTCTGTATTGTTTCTCTGAAATGCCATTTGGAACAAGATTTTTGAGCAGCCTCGTCTTTTTGGAGCTCCATTCTATTCAATTCACCAATTGTACAACAGGAATATGTCCATGTTAGTAACAACCGTAATGTATTTAGATGAATTATTTTTTTTTTTTAAAGCCCGTCAAGTTGATGCATTAACGAAGCAGATTTTTAACTGGCTGAATAGCGTCTTGGAGTCCTCTTGTAATCCCCAGATTTCTCTTAGTAAGAAATTTCTCTTAGTGAAAAAGACTTGAAATTTAAGCTGGACCTTTATAAACTTAATACCATCGGTATTATTGCATTTTTACAGAAAGTGTAGGAAACGTACAGAACAACAATTAAAGAACCAGGCTAGCTACATATAATTTTCCACGGATAATAATGATTATATCTACGATTTTGCATTTTACTGTTCTATAAAACCTTTGATTATAGAACAGTAAGTTGTGTATTGGTTTGATTATTCAACATGTATTGGTTGTTAACGAAACTTGATCTATCTTTTTACATAAAACTAAATATCGAGTTTGGTAACGATCAATCAATAATTGCGACCACTAGAGCGGTAACAGACAAATATATATATATATATATATATATATATATATATATATATATATATATATATATATATTTATATACGGACCTCATTTTCGTCATCTACTAGGTAGGATCCATGGACATTTGCGTCATGTGTGGACCTCAATAGCTGATTTCCCTTAAGGGAAATCTGCTAAAAGAAATGATGATAGTTTTAATAATGATAACGTAAACGCCCCAAATCGTCGTAGCCAGGACGATCACGTCGATATTTAAAGATATCGGACAACTCACATGACAGAGTGAGAAATAGCTTTACCCATATAAAGGATAAATTGAAAGAAACAGATACCGAATATAATGCATACAAAATAAACTGAATGCATTCCGATAAACGTTGAATAGGGGACACTTTCTCAAAAGAAGAATCAGACGCCACATGATAAACGCTGATATTATGGACAATAAGACTTCCGATAATGCGATCAAAGTCACCCAGAACATTGATTTTGAAAAGTTGATAAGCATACTATAGAACGAAAGAAATATAAGTAAAAGGAAATAAAAGAATATACACAAAATGAAATATAGAAAAAAAAGTGATCAATAAGAAAACAGAGATTAAACTTGTGATTTATATATATTTCAGTTAATTAGAAACTTTAAAGTGATGATTATTCAATTATAAATTTCTACTTTACTATTTAGACTACAGTGCATTAGTGATAATAGATATTTTTATTTTTTGATGTATCCATATAAATTAGCTTGACCCGTCATACTTTGTAAGCAATTCTGATTGGTACGTTTAGTTGATTTTTTACATTCGAATTTCTCATGATGAGGAGTCATATCCACGCGAAACTAGTAGTGAAATAAAAATGATTTTCGTAATCATTAGAAGTTTACATTTTTTTTTTTTTTTTTGGAACTTCAGCCATAGATTATTCAGGCGAAAGTTAAATAGGCCATACTTTCAGAACTTGATGAGGCGTCAATGGTCGCGAAACTAGTCACTAAATAAAAATGGGTAACCATTTGAGCTTTTTTATATTTGTTGGTCTACCACCATAGATTGGTTAATTGAAATTAAAAAGGTCATATTTTCACAACTTAATGAAATTTTTACGTAGCTATTGTAAGTATTCGTTGGTTATACCTGTTTAACTTCACGTGCTTGGAGGACATCTAACCAAGATCCAGACACACTGTATCTGTGCTATTCTGCACATAGCTCAGACGTTGGAATAAATAATATGACAAACATTAACACATGGTAGGTGCTTTATTATGACAATATCAAACGGAATTCTTTTAAAGAATTCGGATTTAAGACAATCCGAAGTAAAACAAACCAGATCCGAAATTCTAGAGAATGGTTCGAAGTAGCAGTTTACTTTGCCAATAATAAAATCACTTTGACTCATGGTTAGGCATAGTTGAAGTACATTGTAGAAAATAATATGTATCTCAAAATTATTATCTAAGAAGTCGCTCGTGGCTCTTTAATTGCTTATTTATATAACTGTATCAGTCAACGAAAATATTGGGAGTTCTTTCATAACAAATTTGATTTTACATCCTTCCATCTTTATTCTTCATCAACAGGTCTAAGATCGATGGAACCATTAGTCTAGATATTGCGCAAGATAATTAAATAACTATTATTACCGTTGAAATAATTAAAATATTGAGAAATAGGTCACAAGATGTTTGACCGTAAATAAGATAAATAGTTTTTGGAAACATTTACTAAAAAAAAACTTAAGTTCAAGAGCATGCTTATCGTAACAGCTTTATAATTTCGGAGGAGATCTTTGCCATATGCTGTTTTTTAAGTGAATAAAACAAGAATTTGTATAATTATTAGTTTAATTAATATTACACTAATGGTATTTTACCACTTACATACACGGGTATTTGCAAACAAAAAGGACCTTTAGCGTACAACATGGCTCCTTCTAACCAAATTAAAATTTGGATTTATTTATGAAAAGTTGTTCAA
The DNA here is from genome assembly GCA_019009955.1 of Riptortus pedestris. Classification (NCBI taxonomy): domain Eukaryota; kingdom Metazoa; phylum Arthropoda; class Insecta; order Hemiptera; family Alydidae; genus Riptortus; species Riptortus pedestris. The sequence goes on along the minus strand of CM032231.1, from coordinate 76,757,747 downwards.
CTGTTAATTTTGTCTTCGCCAAGAGATGTGCTGAATAATATATGCATGAGCCCTAAACTATTATACACTATATATGTTCTATATTCATAATCATTTGTAATTGTATGTTTCCCAATGCATAAATTGTGTTTAATAGGCTTGTTTCGAGGATTAGATATTGTTTGACCTTTATATACCTCTGTGCAGCGCGTATATCATACACGTATTTAATTAAAGCTACTCCTCTTGCATTGACTCTGTCTTCTTGTAACACCTTTTACTTATTATTACTTATCTCTTACATGTACATGCTTAAAATAAATAAGCCCATCACGCATGGGCTGCAGAAATAATAGATATTTTCTCCGAATAAAGGCACATAATGACGTCGCTATTGGATTATAGTATCCTATTTGACAACAGTTGTAGAAAATTAAAATTCCAACAACATTGGTTATGTAAACTTTTTCGGTGCAACTCTTTTGATCTCCTTCTAAATCCCCCCCCCCACCCCACCCGAAGGCCGATTTCCGACATTACCAAATATGACCTTTAATGATGAATCAAACGGTTAAACTCCAAGTGTGATATAAATAAAATAAACGTTTTCTTGTCAAAAGCATAAAAAATCTTAAGTGATATCACAGTACGAATTTGCAAGTTTCTCATGTAGTAAATATCTGTGTAAAACAATATTTAGTATTTATACATTAAAAAAAAAATGGTGCATAAGTAAATGCAAATAACTTGGTTAATATTCAATGTAGACAGTCAAGGCATATAACAATATTTATAATACACTTAATTTGAAAAACTATTGGTTTTATATAATTTTTCGAACGGAAATATTTAGAATTTCCGAAATTCCCCGTTTTAACCACATCTCTCTTACTAGTTCGATTTAAGCCGTTAAGGAACTTGATCTTTAGTTTGTCACAAAACGCTTTGTCGAATTGCGACTGTTAGAGCCGTAACAGGCGAGTCTACACACACACACACACACACAATATATATATATATATATATATATATATATATATATATATATATATATATATATATATAAATTTGTAACCTCTTTCTGTACATTGATTATTTTCGCGAAATTTCACGATAACTTTTCCTTTCACATGTCATAGACACCATACCTGCATTTTGTTTCTTTCGTGTCTGTTTGTTTGTTTGTTATCTTTTCACGAATAAACGGCTGAACCGAATTTTATGAAACTTAGTATGTATATTACTACTAACCCAACTTAGACTTTAGGCTATGCTAAAATTCTCCTGAGACTAACAGGAGTTGGGGTTATAAGGGAGGCCTGAAATTAAAAATAGCGATATTTCGTTTCGTATTGATTTTTCGGCAAATATGCACATAACAAAAGTTGTTTATTTTGTTATTTAGAGTAACTTTTGTTATATACACTTTTTTCGTATACCGAATTATAAACGAGGTATACGCTAAAACATAAAGCGGAAGTGAACCATTTTGTTTGGGACAAAAGACCCAACCGAAATAAATTAAAGTCGGTATATGTATTAGCTCTAACGCTTTCATTATAACAAGCCATACCAACATTTCTAAGGACGAACAGGAGTGGGGGTTATAAGGGAAGCCAGAAATTAAAAGTAGCGATATTTTGTTTCCTATTGAGGTTTCGGCAAATATGCAAATAACAAAAATTGTTTATTTTGTTATTTAGTGAAACTTTTGTTACATACACTATGGTCGTACATCGAAGTATAAAGGCGTTATACACTAAAAATTATAGCGGGAGTCAACAATTTTATTTGGCACAAAAGACTCAACCGAACTAAATAAAACTCGATATGTGTGTTAGCACTAACACCTTTATTATAATAAGCCATACTAACATTTCTAGGGACGGGTAGGAGTGGGTGTTGTAAGGGAGGCCTGAAATTAAAAATAACGGTATTTCGTTTTCTATTGGGGTTTCGGCAAATATGTACATAACAAACGTTACTTATTTTGTTATTTAAGGTAACTTTTGTTATATCATTTTTGTCGTATAACAATGTATAAACGAGATATACACTAAAAACTAATGCTGGAGCCAACAATTTTGTTGGGCACTAACGAGTGTATCGAACTTAACCAAACTCGGAATGTGAATTAGCATTAATGCGTCCATGATTAGAAGATATATTACAATTTTTAGGTCCAAACAGGAGTGGGGGTTATGTGGGAGGCCTGAAATGAAAAATTGCGATATTTCGATTCCCATTGGTTCTTCAACGATTTTCAATAAAAATACCATCATTAGTCAGTCAACTATGATTTCCCGAGCATCGTCGGGTATATTAGCTAGATTGTATACAGAAAATACGTGCATTATAGATGATATTTAATAATTACAAATGCTTCCCATGATTTGAATTATTCAGGGTGTGTCAAACAGTGGAGAGGAAATGATTAGAGACTTATTTTCATTTATTCTTCAAATCTAAAATTTCGTTTTCCATAAGTCACCCAACGGAGCCCAGACGGGAAGTGCAGTTGTATACGTCGAAGCATTGCCAAAAACAAAATAGAATATTTCCGTTTGAAATGATTTCTCGTGCGAAGCCGGATACCTTGGCTATGGATAATTAACCATAAGTAGGGAATACCTACTTCTGAGGCGGAATCATTCGCACATTTTGACCGCTAGAGTGTGTTTATTTCTCGAATGACAATGAACTTTCAGAAGAGTCTTTATCGTTCATTTGATGTCATGAAGTAATTTGAACATCATTGGTCAAGCCCCTTTCTCACCCTGCCTTAGAAGGATATTCCTAAGGGACATAAATGAACACACATCGTAATAAGATATACCCCTTTTGGTTTTTAATTCCGTACGATTTTTTTTTTGTTTTTAGGTCAATAGATCTTTAAGTAGTTTAAATTATTTATTTTTTTCAAATTCGCAGTCTCTATTGCTAGAGAAATATAACTTGTTTTTGCCATCGGAGGAACACGAGCCCTGCCAATCACAGTCCTCTAGATATCTGACGTTTCCCAGCCGGCAATAAAGTGCAAGTTATTGAGAAGAGAGCAGCTTATAAATTTATTTTAAAAATAATATTCATCGTGTTACTTTTTTTGTGTGTAATACTTCGTAGCTACAGAGTGCAATTAGGAAAGTCATTTTTAGTACACAATAGTTTGCAGTCTAAGAGTAGATATTCTCTGTTAAGTATGTATTCTAGATGTACCTTGCTGTGGGTTGAGCTTTGTATGTCAAACTGAATGCCATGTTCGATGAAGGTGGAAACCAGGTTGGGAAATGGTGTGATTGAGAGTAAAGGGGAAACAAACCTCGGGTAATATCTGACTCATACTTGTTAGAATTTCACATTGATCTATTGTAGTCCAAAATATCTGGTATTCAGTTTCATGTCATTTTAAATCAATCCATTGATAAGTAGAAACACGCAATCAATGCAGAGATGTTTTTGTGTTGACAATAGCATTTTGATTTGTGCTTCGTATATTTTTAATTTATTATGAAATTCTTCAGCTTATTTCACGTATTACTTGAGCACGATTTACAATTAAAACAGAGAGAAGGAAGTTCGGAATGAAAAGCACGATTAGGTTTTAACAACTGTTTCGGTTTTAGCAATGAGCAATGTCTACTACTAATTCCAAGTCTGACCACTTATACAGAGTTCTGTTGGGTGTTTGAATATTCAAATGGAATTGGTGACTTTACGGAACCCTCAGTGTTCAAGACTGAATAGCCACTAGAGGTATTACACTAACAAAAACTTAACTGAACTAGGAATAACAGAGATATTGCTTGGTCATGTGCTAATACTTAACTATTTTGTTGTTCTTTTTTTTAAAAAAATGTGGAATGTTAAAAATACAAATTAAACAGCTGATTTAATTTAATAAACATGTGTGTAAAACAGCTGATTCCTAAAATGAAATAATTCACCAAATACTCAAGTTTCACTCAGAAGAAGGACTAATTCAACCTATGACGCTCCAGCCCCTATAAATACCGGGCAATGACGTAGCTTCGCAAAATATATCTTCCATCCGACCTATCGGAATTACAATTGACTTACTAATCCTTTGATGGAAACGGTACTCATTTCAATAAAGCCACGATGATTCCTCACGTCCGTGAGTTTTATTGAATCGGACGGTGAGTCAGAGGCTCATGCGCGGAGCTGCATCGTGAGTTAGACTACAATAAAACGGAAAGTATTCCAGTCAAGGCTGTAATATTGTTAACTCGAGGACGACAATTAGTTGTACCACTATTTCTTCGACGTGAACCTAAATTATGTTTGTGTCTTGTCTTCAACAATTGAATCTTTTTTGCTGAGCGTGCTTCTCTTCTTTTTCCCTGGGGTTAATCTGTTATTGATTACCATAGACAGTCTGCTTGTTCCAGCGAATGGAATGTAACTGTATACAAAGCAAAATGGTCATACAGTGCTTGCATTACACACCTTAGAAATAATCCTACTGCCCTAAGATAAATCCGCCAGAGGCGCGAGGACAACTAAAAATTAATTAAACTAGCAATAATAGAGATATTGCTTGGTCAGGTGCTAATACTCAACTGTTTTTTTTTTTTTTTTTAACGTGTGGGTTATTTCATATGCAAATTAATAATAAAATGAATTAAAAACAGCTGATTCCTAAAAGGAAATAATTCACCAATTATTTACAACAAGGATTAATTAAACGTAATAGGTTTAATTAATCCTTGTTGTTCGTTTGGCTCCATCCCCTATGTTCGTTTGGTTTCCATGTTTAGAATTTCAGAGGCTGAAGAGGTATGCCCGTCCTGCAATTTTTGCATACGTTCTATTTAAAGCACACTCTAAATATATCGTTGAGTTTATAAACCCAGCAAGTCTAGACAGCCTAGGAACAAGAGGGACTTTTTGAACCTTGGCTTCAGAATTCAAAACAGAGAAAATGGTGTTTATCTCTCAATTTAAGACTTTAACTCTTTATTTGATTTAAACTCAAAATAGTTACCATATGCTACAATACTCCACGGACAAGGGCCTTTGTCATTTCAGGAGAGCATCGTTCGCTTAACTTCTTCTAGGTCTTTAAACTACTACTGACGGAGCCACAGAAGTCAGACGAGCTTATTTATTTTAATATGTCCCAATTGCATGACTGATAGTACAGATGATTCCAGGTTAACTAGAGCTTTCCAATAGTAAGCCTATTTCTCTCGGGTTTGTTGTTTCAGTTTAAAGTTTATTTTAAGAGAGTCCGAGTAACCCTAAAGAGGCCAGAAGTATTACTGAAGTTATGATGCTCACTGTTGAAATAACAACTATTTAAGAAAGAAACTTCTTAGGTATATCTTCAACCGTCCTATGATACACGGTTTTTAAAATGGTTGGTAGCTAATCATCGTCAAATATGATGAAATTTATATATCTCTTCATTAGCATAAAATCAAAAGTCCATCATTCATGAGCTGGGTGAACTAAGCAGATTTCCCACGAGCTTGCATGGCACCCAACCCATCGAATCTCCTCATATATTTTCCATTTATAAATAATAATAAAAAAATCCAAAGTTCAAACGGGGGTTTACTGAATGCACCATAAACGAAAGTTTGAAAACCTCTCTCAAATTATTTTGCGATACGAATACCACAACGATTGTAGAACATCATTAGTAATAGGTTCGATCAATAACATTTTTCGATACAACTTCTAAAAACAGAGATATCTTGAATTATCGACATTCCCCATCTTTTAACCCTCCTCCCCTGTGTTCCTAGTCCGATTTCATCCATTAACGGATATTATCTTTAGTTTTGAAGGAATCGGTTAAATATCTAGTATGGTATATGTAAAATTATCATTTTTGTATCAGGATATAATATATTATTTCCTGACATCATCGAACAGCGTATTTGGATGTTTTTTCTTGTGAAGATTTGTAGAAAAAAAGGTTCAGCATTAAACTTGGGCGTAAGAGATTTCACGATATATTCTCGTATTGCTAAAGTTCGATTAATAGCAGATTTCCCTTAGGGGAAATCAGCTGTTGAGGTCGTACTCATGACGCAATTTTCGAAATTTTTCTTCAAATGTCCATCGATCCTATCAAGGAGATGACGAAAATGAGGTCGGTTCAAAATTGTGTATATATATATATATATATATATATATATATATATATATATTTGTCTGTTACCGCTCTAGCGGTCGCAATTTTTGTTTGATCGATACCAATCTCGATATTTAGTCGCTTTACGTAAAAAGAAAGATTAAGTTCGTTAACAGCTGAAATCAGACAAGGGGGAGGAGGAGTTTAGAGGGGGAGAATTTGATGATTCGATATATGTCCGTTACTATAATTGGGATCGGAAAAGTGTATAGAATCAATCTTATTGCAAATTAAATGTAGTATAAATATTTTTTATACATTTATTCTCTATCTTGAATATTAACCGAGATATTTGTAGTTTTCAGTTTGGAGCCTCCAGTAAACCCCCACTTCTACTAGTGTTACATAAACAATGCTTTGTTATATAATAAAACATATTAATTGAAGCCAAAATACCAAATATTATTATCATTGAACTTTTACTTTGTAAGATATATGCAAATACGTTCTGTTGCCCCCCCCTTCTTTTGATTTTGGATTACTAAAATTTGAGTGATTGAGATAAAACTGATTCATTACAAATTACAGCACTAGCTTTAGTAAATTGTTTTCAATAAAATTAATATGTTATATTCAGATATATTTCATTAATTGTTTTTCTTTCCGGTCTATCTATGGAGCGCTAAAAGGTTGGTTGGCCTGTTTGTGAGATTATTAACTTGTATTGTACATTAACTTGATCACTCGCAGCCTCTAAGTATATTTACCTATTTTAAACCTTCGCGTGGGAACCCCTGCGTGACGGACTTTTTTTTAATTAAAGGGGAATCTCCTAAAAACATTTATTTTATTTATCTATTTTTAGACTCAGCCATTAAATGTAGTGGTTGAACCAGGGAAGGCAAGTACTTTCCTGGAATTCTTCCTCTTCCCTATTTGTTCTAAACATCTGTCTTGGTTGTAGTTCTCCAGAAGACTGCTTGACGTGGAGTTAATTGTAGGGAAGGGTAAAATGTGGACTACCATTTATTTTCAGAGCTCCTCAGAGAGGGATATCTCTCCATCTACAGAGTGTGATGTACTATACAGTTCACCGGCTTTAACTCTTTACAATATGTATGCTGTGTGCTTAATTAAAAAAAATAATCTTTTTAGATTATAAATTGTTTTAAAATATATATGAAAAATTAATTGTTCTTCCTGTTAATTTCCATACAAAACCTAGTGAGCAATCAAAGTTCATGTTAGAGAATATTTTAAGAAGAACTTAAAAGTACTCTTGAGTCGTTAATCAAGTTGGTCTCAAGCGTGAATTTATATTTTATTCACTGAACCGCAAATGATATATTTTCTTGAAGAGATTTATTTTTCTGTTACGGTTGAAGGCAAATTAATCAACTGATATCCCAAATACAATTCTGCAATAAATATTTTGGTTACTTTTGAAAAAAAAAAACAATCTAGAGCAAAAGTTACATTTTATAGAATAAATAGTAGACTCTTCAAAAGATGCATATAAATGAGCTAAAAAAATGTTCAAAGATGAGTTTTTTTCATGATATATCTATTTCAATCGTTTCTTTTACTAAGATTAATACTATTCTGTAAAGAAGTTCGTCGATATCTTGAAAAATAAGTGCTAGTCTAACTCTGGCCTCTCAGGCCGAATGCGCCTTATCAATTTTACTTGTTTTAGTTTACGCTTCATTCTATTTTAATAAAGTTATTATTTTACGTACTAAATAGCATATTTGCTTTCCTTAGATCCTAGCAAAGTCTGTCCTACCAGCGTTTTAAATTAAAATTAATTAGATGGGGAGTGGGGGGCTAAAATATGTGGGCGGCCTCTCAGGCCGTGTGCGCCTGATTTTGTTTCGTCCAGAGGTGCGCCCGACGGAGGGTTAAACTTAAGTTGAATTATGTTAAAATTAGTTTTGTATATAGATCTCGTATATCGTAGAAAATTTTTAAAGCAAAATAATTTGGTAGTACCTTGAAATATTCTTTAGGTATTTGGAGTAGTTTGCTATAAGCTACTTAATTACATTTTATGGAGAAGTAGTCAACTAAAAAGAGGAAAGGAAATTCAATATCATCCAAGATGAGAATATCGTTATTTAGTGGAAACATTTTCAAATAACTGCTTGGAAATAAAGTTCATACTACAAAAATAAAATATATTTACCTCTTGCTGGGGTAATAATCCAATATTTTAGTTTTATTAATTTATTGTCAGTCGAAAAACTATCCATCTGGTAAATACACTGACGTAAATATTGAATAATATTCTTTTTTACTACATTTCTTAGACACTTATTATTCCAATGCGATGTTGAGTGATCGATTGTGTTATTAGGGAAAAGAAAGAAAGTCTTGCTGCATTAAATCTATATTTTTTGACAAACCGCATCAGTTGCATCTTGAGGCTAAAAATACAATATTATGAAGAATTTAAGCTCAAAAATATACAAATGATAACATCTATAACAGTTTAAATTTTCACAAAGCACCAATATATTATTTCAAAGAATATATTAGTATATTTACTTACTTTAGCATAAATACATGGCATTGCCTCACCATTTTATGCTAGTATTATTAGGTAAAATTGAAATTATTTATAATACAATTTCGAAAACACTTAATATAATTAATGTATAACAATACGTATGCAACAATATACAATAGTTCTGAAACAAAATTAATTGTTAAGAAATGGAGCGTAATATACTCTTAATAAAGGAAACTATTTTATTTAGCTTTTGAATACTGTTAACATTAAATCTCGGTTATTAAGTCCCTCTTTTTAACTTAATATGATTGCAAATATTGCTGTATGTGATTTTCAAGTGTGGGGCAATGTAGAATTACATGCTTCAAACTTATAACAGTTAATATTTTTCTAATAGTAATATATTTTTTTACATCACTTGCGTATGCCAACGGATTTTATGACATGTGCTTTGTATGAGATATTTTTATGTATCAGCTATTGCAGACTTTCAATTGCCTTATGGTCCTTAACTTTTCTACGCTGACGGTAAATTGAAGGTAATTCACTGGTTCCGGATTTGAAAAGTTACAGAATAGTCTATAAAAGGAAGTGTATTTTGAGTTAGTGTCCTGCCAATATCTCTGGAACTAAATTATTAACAGATTTCCCTTAAGGGAAATCAGCTATTGAGGTTGTACACATGACGCGATTTTCGAAATTTTTCTTCAAATGTCCATCGATCCTACCTAGATGACGAAAATGAGGTCCGTTCAAAACTCTATATATATATATATATATCTATCTATATATCTATATATATATATATATATATATATATATATATATATATATATATAGATTTGTCCCTTACCGCTCTAGCGGTCGCAATTATTGCTTAATCGTTACAAAACTTGATATTTATTCGTTTTATGTAAAAAGAAAGTTCAAGTTCGTTAACAGCTGAAATCGGACCAGGGGGAGGGGGGGTTTAGAGGGGGAAATTTCGAAAATTCGAAATATCTCCGTTACTATAAATAAGAATAGAATCAATCGTATAGCAAATTAAATGTACTATAAATATTGTTATATACATTTATTCCCTATCATGAATATTAACCGAGATATTTACATTTTTCACTTTTCAGTCTTTACCAAACCCCCACTTCTACTCGTGTTTCGTAAACAATACTCGGTCATGTAATAAACCTCATTATTTGTAGCTCAAATACCACATATTGTTTTCAAGAGACACATGGAAATAAGTTCTGGTGACCCCCCCCCCTTCTTAAGTTATTGGACTTTTAAAATTTGATTGATTGAGATAAAAATTATTAGATTCATTATATATTACAGAACTAGATATAGTAAATAGTTTTCAATCAAATTAAACGTTAAATTCAGATATATTACAGTAACTGTTTTTCATTTCGGTAAGAAGTTGGCAGAAATGTTTGTTTACATTTCAGATGCTTTCCGTCGGGAGGCTTCTTATTATCGTTTGTATTTACTCACTTAATATTCACGGTGGTGTTGTGGTACCAGTATGTAGATTTATCTATTGTTAAACTTCACGTGGGAAATCTGCTTAGTTTACGCAGCCCCTGCGTGACGGACTTTTTTTTGGCTTTTACTATTATAAGTTAAACTGGATAATTTATTAAAATAGCACCTTATTCTACCATATATTAAGTAATTGAACGTACTCTTTACTAGAAAGGACTCCATAACTACAGGAATACCTCTAGAGAAGGGGGAAATAAGGTAGCTAGCAAAGCCCTGTCAATTTTCTGAAAGGTAACTCTGTCTCCAGGGTCCTCCTCCCCAGTCCTAGTCACCGCCTCCCTCAGGACAACCATCTTGATCATAGGACTTTCCACCGCCCATTAGACTTTATGGCACTGCCTTTTATATCCTTGCTCTTGCAGCAGATTTCTCTTAAAGGTAGTCAGCTATTGAAGTCGTACTCTGACGCGATTTTTGAAGCATTTCTTCAAATGTCCATCGATTCAACCCAGGAGAATAAGAAAGTGAGGTCCGTTCATAGTTGTATATATATATATATATATATATATATATATATATATATATATATATATATGTGTGTGTGTGTGTGTGTGTGTGTGTGTGAGTGTGTGTGTGCGTGTGCGCATTTCACTGTTAACGCTCTGCCGGTAGCAATTGTTGTTCTATCGTTACCAAATTCGTAATTTAAACGTTTTATATTATATATCAGTGTGAGAAAATAAGAATGATCAGCCAACTATGACTAGGAAGGGACAATGTGATGAGACTAAAATGTAATAAAAAATGTCAAATCATCGATACCACAGATGTATGCAAAGTATGCCATGAGGACTATGAAACCCTAGAACACTTGATGTGCTTATGTCCACGATACCAAGCTGTGAGGAAAGAGTTCAACATCTCATCCCCAAGTAGCGTTGCTGATTTCCTGCAGATCACATCCCTGGACAAACTAAATAATATCTGCAAGTACATTCACGAAGCAATGACACTAAAGGTATCAGAGATTACTGGGAGCGCGCAGGATGAAACACGATAAGAAGCTTGTTTATTATTATTTACGTCCACTTTATGCTACTAGGCTAATCGGGACGGGTTATCTACAGGTTACCACCCTTTTCTAGCCAGGGTGGGCTCAAAGAGTTTATTTAGTGAGTCCGTCTCTAAATAAATTTCTACTGCCACTCTAGGTCTACCACAAGAATTAGGACCAACACCCTAACTCGCACGGTCAACCTGAGCCGATAAGAAACTTGAAATTTCCCATATCAGCTCTTCACTAAATACTTAAACATATAAAATTCATATATATATATATATATATAAATATATTGTAGTATAAATATATATGTATTATTCATATTACTTTGTATTATATTTTGTTTAAAAATATTGCACTCTGTAAGACAAATAAGTCAAATAAATCAATATTCTATTCTATGCTATATTATCTATGAAGTTTTTTAATGGCTTCAATCCAACGAGTGGGGGAGGGCGTTTAGAGGAGGAAATTTGGAAAATTCAAAATATCTCCGTTATTATAAGTCGAATCACAATATTTTCGAGAACCCATCTTAAAAAGAATTTAATTACCTATTGATATTGTTATATAGATTTTTTTCTCTAGTTGCTTGTTTCCTTTTGTATACGTATATATATATATATATATATATATATATATATATATATATAAAATATCATATTTGTTCAATTTAAAATTGAAGCGGCAACCAGCCCCATCTGTTAGCAACTAGACCAACCAAGGATGTCCCCTGGAGAGTGCTGACCTCTACAGCCTACTTTGTGAGTACTACCCGAGAGGGCATCCTTGGGTTCAAAGTGCAGGAGATAAGGAGACAGGCTGGGACAGTCGAGTGACTAGGAGGTAGAGTAGTAGAGCTCCCGGGTGCTGCAGCAGATTGAGTCTTTTCTCACGCCTGCCTTTTAGAACTTCCAACATGAGGGAGTAAAGGAAGGAACATCCAGGGGGAGAGCAGGATGGAGGAAGGAAGAGGGAGAACAACATAGCAGCACCAGACAGTATCACCATAGCATCAGTATCCCTTAAAGTAATGCATACTAACTCACTAACAAATATATGCCCTGCATTAGCCCATCCCACAATATCTTGTAATTATTCAGCATAGAAATACATAGTTTGGTCCAGATATCTTGTGATTATTCAATACACTATTATGGTAATAATCGGTTTACAAATCATGGTCCTCCGGTATCAAATCACAAATACAAACTTACATGAACCAGCACCTCTCTTAAATATTTACAAGTCGTTAGCGGGTAAGGCCGAAGGGCTTGTAAGTAAACAATATTACTATTCTTTCATTTGCTTCGTTTTTTTTTTCTGTGGTGAAAACAACGGCGTTCTCACAAACAAAGCCCATCGGAAGACATTCACACCATTTTATATGTGTACTATATCTTAAACTAGATGATGCTATATAGTTTATGTTAATTAGTAATCTATTCAGCAATATTTGCTCTGCTGTAACTTGTCTGCGAGTTTTTTGCCTTGATACAATGTTAAACATATATAAATGGTTAATGCCCGATATCTCTAGTCCCAGTGGTGGGTGATAGAGGCAGACGGTTTACATATTTTTAATCAGGTGGTCGAATCAAAACCAAGTCTTGAATACTATGATATCCGCTGAAAGTGTTTTTTGTTTATGAGTGTAATCATCCATAAATTGCATTGGAAAAGCCTTGAAATCTTGTCTGGCTTCATAACTTAATATCTTTGGATTACTCATGTTAAGAAAACTAAACTTTAATGTCAATATTTTTCTGGCAAGATTTATGAAGAGGTTTAATCTGGCGAAGCAGACTAGAAGATTTACTTATTTCTTGTTTCTAGGAACAGCTCAATGACTTGGCATCCTGCCGAGAAGGTCAAAACAGCTCCTTGTGTAATTTACAACGAGTCAAAACAGACTGTTGCTTTAGTGCAGTGAGTGACCTATTGTAAAAGTATGGCTTAATAACTTACAATTTCAAATTTCATAAAACAAACAAACTATCCATATTTTAAAATGCTCTAATTCGAGTTCGGTACATAAACTATAGTATTTACGGTGATTAATGGTTGCTATTTATAGTTTAGACTAATAACGGACAGAAAGACATTGACGTACTGTCATAGCAGTAAACCATAAATAAGATTCAACTGATGTTTAGTGTTATAAATCTTTTAAGAGCCACAAGTAACAGCTTTTGGTATATCGTATGACAAATATGTCTTTGAAAGACCTCTCGCGTTTCTCTGTAAACTTTTTTGGCTAAATTCTTTCTTTATTATATTTTCGTGGGTATGAACCCCCTTATAGTTATAGGATCCTCTGAACAACATTTCATCTTGTTGTATAGAAATCAAAGAACTTTTTCTTTTAGCAGATTTCCCTTAAAGAAAATCAGCTATTGAGGTCGTACTCATGATGTGGTAAAAACGTTTGTGTTGTCTGTGAGTCGCAAGTACATTTGTCATTGTCTTGAATTTTAAGTCTTGTTAAATAATAATAATAAATAATAGGGGGCTCAGGTTAGCCATGTGAATTAAAGCGTTGACCTTTATCTCACAAGGTAAACCTAGAGTGGCGAGGCCAAAGGAAATTATTTAGTGACGAAATTCATTTAATAACATCCTAAAATCCCACCCTTGTTAGAATGGGTGGACTCCTGTAGATAACCCGTCCCAATTAGCCTTAGTAGCAAAAAGTGGATCTTCATAAATAATAATAATAATAATAATAGTTAAATAATGTCCTGACTGTCCATGGTCCGTTATAAATGATGTGCATTTGTGATGGTGACTCTTAATTCTGTTGTAGTTGTTGTGAGTTATATTTAGTATGTATTGGTGTAAGCTGTACGATTGGTTACATGTCGTCCATTCTATGTTCCACTTATGTATTATGTCGGCACGTATGACTTTTTTAATGTAAGAGAGTGGTACTGGAGAGCATACCGTGACTCTGTAAAGAACAGTATAGTGCCTTGTCTAAGACAGTGCAGTGTCGTCTTTTTGTGACTTCAGTGATCTTAAGTTATTAGACCGTGTAATAAGAAGAACAGTAAAGTAATCAGTCCATACTGTGAGTAGTAGTGTATTGCATTGCTAAATAAATTGTGCAGTGATAAAAGCTCAGAAGCTTGTGTGTGTTTAATTTTGCAATCCAAAAGTACTCTAATAAACAACGTTTACAATTGATTTTGTAATAAACGTAACAATATGTATTAATGATGCTAGCCAAAGGACGTTGAGGAGTGTTGTGAACAATTCACGTTCTTCTAATCTAATTTTCTATGTGATTTAACAAATCACAATTTTGCAACATTCACGGAGCACGGTCTGGTTCATGGTTTGTGCAACAAAAGATACTATGGCTGGATGTATATTGTAGCGACAGGTTTAATTAGCCTATCACAAAGGAGCTGTTTTAATACAAATGCAGAACAAAACATTACATTCAACGCAAAGCAAGCGCATTGTGTAAGTTTCGCGCAATCTTTTATCTCGGCTCTCTCTTTCTACTACTCTGGATCATTCTCGTTACACTATATGTCTCTCGTTCATTCTATTTCCTGCAGATTTCTCATCCCTACTCACATTTTTTTCTTTTCTAAATATTTTAGCAGATTTACCTTGAGGGAAATCAGCTATTGAGGTCTTACTCATGAAAAATTTCTTCAAATGACCATCGATCCTACCATGGAGATATCGAAAATGAGGTCTGTTCAGAAATATATATATATATATATATATATATATATATATATATATATATATATATATATGTCAACGCTCTAGCGGTCACAACTTATGTTTGATCATTAGCAAACTCAATATTTAAACGTTTTATGTAAAAAGGAAGATCATGTTCGTAAATGGCTGAAATCGGACCAGTGGGGGGATTTTCGATAATACCCCCGTTATTATGCTTCGAATCGAAAAATTGTGTAAAAACAATCGTATTGCAAATTAAATTTACTATAAATATTGTTATATACATTTATTCTCTATCTTGAATATTAATCGAGATATTTGCACTTTTATTAAGTGGGTGCGGATAACACAGATGAGATCGGCTGAAGTCGGTTCAATACGGGACTTTCCACCGAAAGCTAGTTCTGCCGTTTCCGTAACTGTTCGGCTCTCGTGAAATTGATTGTTTGCCTATTCTGACATTCCTTCACATTTTCGCACACGTATTTCAGATTCACATAGCTCCAACTTTTCTTGATCAGTTCCTTAATATAAAATGTAATTTTTTTCTTTATGGTTTCTAGGACCAACTTCAGAAAGGCATTCGTGAACAGGAAAAGGAAATGTACAATTTCCAGTATAACAAATGCTGAAAAAATATCCTGTAACGATTCAAATATCTTCAGATACATTTTCGGGTAAGTCAAATTTCTTAATATGATTTTTGGAAATAATGGCATCACAATTGATGGGTGAAGTCATGTCTTGTTCTTGTCTGCTTTGTCTTATAATATATTTTGTTGTACCAACAGATGTTTTCATTATGCAAATATGGAAAAATGTTGGGCTTTATTGGCGTCGTCCAAACATCGTCTACATTATGTATCTTCTTTGAAAGACGAATTAAAACATTTCGCCATGTAAGGGGCTCGGTACACTAAGCTGATATCTCATGTATTGGATTGAGGCACTGTTGTAATCGCTACGTATCTCTGTTTCCTTAATAGTTTGTTCTATGTTTCTCTCGGCTCAGTAAAATCAGAATAAAATTGAGGGGGTAGCTCAAGTACATACTCAAAAAAAAAAAAACTCGATGAGTAAAAGGGGTATACTGAAGGTTTAAAACAAGAAAACACATACTTCATTAATATTCAAGTTGAGGAAAAATCAATAGAACAAAACGTATATAGCATTAAATGTTTAATAGAATAAATAATGGTTCTATAACATGTTCGATATTTTTAATTTTCAAATTCACACTCTACTCCCCATTCTTCCTCGTCCGCTATCAGCCATTTACGAATACGATCTTCAGTGGTAGAAGAAACGGTTAAATATGGAGTAAAGAATTGATAAAATGAGCATTTTCGACCCACGAACTTAAACTTGAATTCATGACGTCGCGCTTAACATATTTGCATTCGTCTCACATAGAAAAGCTTAGTTGAAAACCATATTTGATTTTCAAGCTAGGAATAAGGTACTTAGAATATACACAATAGATTTATTGTGCGGTTTACTCGGGGCTGAAACAAATAAAAAATATTCCACACAGAAAACAACATAAGTTTACGAGAGCATTTATAGAAAATTAAATTTGGAACATGATTGGTTACATACAAAATTTCGATACGGCTCATAATGATGGAAACATTTGGAATTTCCCTACATTTTTCCCCCTTTCCACCTCATTCATTCATAAATCGGTCGATATATACATACATAAATACATTCTTGAATATCTGTATATATATATATATATATATATATATATATATATATATATATATATATATATATATATATACGTACCTAATCCTTACTGAGACTAATTAAAGTATTTCAGACAAAAACTTAATTATTAAATTAAAATAAATCAGGTAAATAAAAGTAAAGATGGTTTAGGGATGATATATATTTATTATTTTTATATTATTTGATAGTTTGGATTTGAAAATTTTAAATACCAATTACCCTTAAGATTTCAGTTTGGTTTATTTATCATTTGTAAATATAATCTAGGATTTTTATTACTTTTATGTAAAAATGATTGCTGTTAAGTATGGTATAGCACTTATTAGGGCTATTAGAATATTCTATAACAGTTTTATACTTTAGAGATATATTTTCAATATGCTTGGGCTTGTATCACAGATGTATATACCTATCATCAAGATAAAATTTTATCAAGTGTATCCAAACCGTTAAAAAATGTATTAAAAATATCTGCGTTATTTTGATAATTGTTATATACTTATGTATTCAATTGAAAGTAATATGTTTCTTGTATTATATTCAATATTTCCTAATAGCTTTTATATTTTTGACAGAAAGCATTCTAATTTTCTTTAAACTTATGGAACACGTTAAAAATTATACCCCAATAATAAAAAAAACCGTTTTATTTGTTCATTAATATTAAATAAACGCCCTAGAAAAAGTAAAAAAAAATCCAGAAAAAAATAGTCGCTCACGGCGAGATTCGAT
The DNA here is from genome assembly GCA_019009955.1 of Riptortus pedestris. Classification (NCBI taxonomy): domain Eukaryota; kingdom Metazoa; phylum Arthropoda; class Insecta; order Hemiptera; family Alydidae; genus Riptortus; species Riptortus pedestris. The sequence continues at coordinate 76,740,440 of CM032231.1, read as the reverse complement.
CTTGAGGTTACAAAAAAAGAACGTTGCTTACTGAGCCACCGAAAGGCTTTGAATCATACGCCTTAGAAACACCTCAAGGTTTTCAGGCAAATCGTTAACAATTTTTTAAGCAGGATCAGAGGACATTGAAAGTATTTTTTAAAAAAAATTCATAAGTACATCCTCAATAGTGTAATGGAAATCTACTACAAGCAAAACAGGCTAGAAATACTAATTATTTGTGAGTTTCTTTAATTAAAAATGCTATTAATCCAGGAATTACCCATTGAGAAACATTGCTGCAGACCACACTCATAATGAAACAAATAAATGATATCTTTGTGGCCTAAGATAATTAAATATACAACATTACGAAAGCTTCACAGGCTTATTCAAATTATTAAAAATGCTTTATACTTTCACTTTACTTTATTCAAAATACGATTTTCATGTTTCGCGTTTCTATAACACCTCTTCAGAAACACGTAGACTAAAAAAGCTGGTCGGCCCAAGGTCAAGAAAAAAATCCATCTTCTAAGACGACTTCGTCGAGACAGATAAGAAGACACAAGATAATATCTCATGGTCTTTCGAATCAGCTAAAACAATCGAGAGGTACTTTACTTAATTTTGTAGTCTATTGTACTGTAATGTATGCATTTTTGTAAAATACATTTATAATCTTCCTGTACAGTCAAACATTCGAATCTTAAGAATTATAAAAAGTAAAAATTCAATTGGAGTAACTGAAAGCAAAAAAAAAAAATGTATGTATCTGCGAATTGGCGAGATATTGTAACAGACGTTCTGCCTTTTTCTAATGATTCATCACTTTCACTGAACTCACTTTGCTATGAATAAATATATTATTATTACTACTTACAGATTTATATTTAAAAAATACGATTAGTCAATTATTACAGAAGGAAGTTACATTCTTTTTGCAGTCAGACGGGGAATGAAGGGATTATTGTATTATTGTAAAATAGGCGAGGTCGATTAGGGTGTAATTATTATGCATATATACATGATCTCTGGTCAATATTGACCCTCCGTAATTGCTTTATTGTATATTCTGTAACGCTCATTTCCATTGATAATTGGGTGAACAGACTTCAAAGGAGCTCAGAGAGTTGTTAAATAGGGTTCATTCATCAGGCGCAGCCAATAAATTGAATGTATTTAGTTGGTTTTATAACCAATGATTGAGCTATCGACGAAAAGCGTAAAATAAATTGAAAACTCTTATATTGAGTTAGTTTAGAAGCTTTTGAAACTCTCTCTTTAAAGTTAGGGAATTCAAGGGACTGATTGACTAGTAAATATTGAACGATAAAATTTTCTTCAGAATTTCTAATAAATGCCTCCCCTCTCTCTCTCATCTCTCTCTCGCACTCACTCTCTCTTATTTCATTCCGCTAATCCTTATGTCCTCCCTCTTGCTTGTTTAGATCAATGCAATCAAATCAGATTCGAATATCATCATGTACAAATAAACACTTAGTATGAAATTTCATTTAAATTACAATCTTCAAAGAACCAGGTCTGTGGTACGCAGTTTAAATGTCCTGTAAAAAATAATAATATAATACAATGAGTTGGGTAATAAAGACATTGTGATAAAAATATATTGAAAGGTGCATAAAAAGTCAAATAAAAAATATCTATCACCTACAGAAATAAAATGCTGAATGTAAAAAAGGGAAATCATTTATTTATTTTTCAGAAATTATGATATGAGTTTTTGTACAATTAAACCATAAACCAAAAGTTACAACTGAAAGTTCAGATTCATTAAAAATAAATGAAAATTACTGTACTTCAATGTATATGAGCAGTACAATTCAGTGGCTTGCCTCAGTAAGGACTGTTCCAGATGAATCACAAAATATGCTGTATTCATGAACTGGGCGAGAAGACAGTATTACCACACGTCCCTACAAGTGTTTTAAAGTGTTAAGAAACTTGCATCCTACAAGTGCATACAAGTAATTATGCTGAATAAAATTTTTAAAAATAAGAGAATGAGTAAAATATATATAGCATTCGAAACAAATGCCCCCCCCCCTGTCACATTGCTAAGAAAGTATTGCTCATATTCAAAACTTGAATTTAAAAAAAAAAACATAACTCCGAAAGACTTATATAAAGCAATACGTATACCCTTATAAGAATCATTTGGCCTCAGAATAATCAAAGAATTAAGGCAAATGTTGAAAGTAACGGCAATGAGATGACTATATTCCAACCTGTATTCACAGGAATAATGAAATATTTAACAATTGAAATAAAGCAGATCATATCTATATATGAAATCACAAAACTTTACTTCTTTACATTTAAATTAAAAATTTCACATAATTATAAATAAGAAAATCTATTTGAGACCATTCCTTGAAGGTCCTAATACAACATTTTTAATGACTTGAAATTATAGCATGCGTTTCACAGGGGTTGCGTAAACTAAGCAGATTTCTCACGTCCTGGAGTAGCTCACTAGAATGTCATTTCACTATATGTTTTCTATTTCTAAGTCCAAATACGATGACTAAATGTGGAAGTTTATTGCAGGCTTAAAACTAGAAAATAACACCCTTAACATTTTTGAGTTAGTAGATACTACATATTTGCCAGTACTATTTGGTAATTAAGCTTTAAATAAGATGTTTCATCACATATTGGCTTACTGTTAACTCAAGATGACTAACAGCGGGGGTTTATGAAGGATGAAAATATCTCGTCTATTATTGGAGATAGAGAAGAGGTGTATATAAACAGGTTTATTGGACATTACATTTGCAACAAGATTGGTTTTATTAATTTTTGGATACTACTCATAATGCCGGAGATTTTAGAAATTCCCCTTTATATAAACCCCCTCCCACAGGCTGGATTTCAGCCGTTAACGAGTTTGATCTTTAGTCTCAGGCAAGAAAAAAATGCCTCGTTCCTTCATTGTTGTTTAATCGTTGCGACAGAGCGCTTTCAGAGCATATGCTTCATCATCAGTGCCCTCTACACAAAGATGTGACTGGAACCAAGTATCCCCTGTGACTGGTCTTTAGTTTTACAAAAAAACATTTAAATAGCGGTTTTGATTATCATCGAACAAATATTGCGACCGCTAGGTCGTTAACAGACAAAATCTTGACTTAACGGTCCCCACCCCAACGGATATGTGGATATCCACATTCAACCTAGATAGTATCCTCTTTTCTTCTATAATAACCATTTCTTCTACTTCATTGAAGCCCAGCCAAGTGTCTCTTTGGAACTACCAATGTTCATAGCAACCATAAGTGTTTAGTTCCTTTACTCCTCCATCCCTCATTCTGAAAACTTCTCCATACTCGAACATTTCTCACTCTGCCTCGACCTCTTTCTTATTACAGTTAATAAAATTTATTATTGAAAAACAAAAAAAAAATCATTTTACTCTGAGAGTAAACAATACTTCCAAAATAGACGTACTTCCATGAGTACACGTGCAACTCCATCTCAGGGAAGTCTATCCTAGCACAAATTGAAAATAATTTTCTTTACACACAGACTTTGATATTTGATATTATGTATTCCTAATATGGTTCTTTGATACTTTTCTCAGTGTAAACAGTTCTTAGAAACATTAATATCATTCTCCTCTTCACTATCTAGCAAATGGAAAGCATTGTAAACAAACAAACTATGTTTATTGATACATTACTTCATACGGTTAAATTAATCTTGGAGTAGTTAATAAACATATTTCCGTCAGTCCGTCACGCACGGGTTACGTAAACTAAACAGATTTCTCACGAGTTGGTATATGACTCAATATTGATCTCTTCTCATCATATACACGAAAAAATGTATAAAGCAACAATTGTAGTGCATAAAGAGCTTAACAAGATTGGTCCTATAGCATTTTTCAATCCAGCTCATAACAATGGAGATATTTTGAAATTACGAATTCCTCCCCCTCTACCTCCCCTCCCTATTCCAAATCCGATTATAGCTATTATCAAATATGATCTTCAGTGAGTGAAACGCTTAAATGTTGAGTACGTCATAGATCACATAAACATTTTCGAGTTAAGAACGTAAAATATCAATTGATGACGACATAACACATGGAATTTACATGTGTATCATCTAGTAAAGATCTTTGTTTAAAACGGTACGTGGTATTTAAGTTTATTATTATATATTAACGTCCACTTTTTGCAACTCAGGCTAATTGGGACGGGTTATCTACCGGTTACCACCCTTTTCTAGCCTGGGTGGGACTAACGATGTTATTTAATGAATTCCGTCACTGAATAATTTCCTTTGCCCAGGCGAGAATCGAACTCGCCACTCTAGGTTCACCATGTGAGAATAAGGTCAACGCTACTACTAGCAAGCTCAATATTTATTTACTGTAAGTTCCTTTTTGGTTGAAGTCGGGCATAGAAGCGGGAGTTCGGAAAGGAGTGAGATTTGAACTGAATAATGTCTCAGCCCTGGATCTTTCATCAATTCATTTGCTAATTTCCATTGAACTTATTCCTTAGGGTAAGCAATTGAAGTTACACTAATCATGCCAATCGATACTACCAAAGAGATGACGAAAATGAGTTTCGTTCAAAATTATATAAATATATACTTACTTGCCTGTTACCGCCCTAGGGGTCGAAATTTATGCTTTATCGTAATCAAACTCGATATTTAACGGTTTCATGTGAAAAATGAAATCAAGTTCGTTAATTGCTGTAACCTGATCATTGTTAGGGTGTTCGGAAAGGTTTAGAGAGGGAGTTTCGAAAATTGAAAATATCTCCCTTATTATACGTCGTATCTAAAAATTATATCGAAGCAATCTTATTGAAAATATAATTTCCTATAGACTTTGCTGTATACATGTTTTCTCTATCTATAATCATAAATATTGGCAATTCTTAGTTACTATTCTTCAATATACTCCCACTTTTAGTCACCGCATTTTGGAAAGAATCTACTATATCAAGAAACGTCTTATTCCTAAAGTAAATAAACAATATTGTTTTCAGTGGAATTTTATTAGATGTGATGTATGAAAATAGTTATAGTTAGTGTCATCCATTATGATTTTATTAACCACCTACTTTTACTCATGGGATTTTTTTTTTTTTGGATAGAGAAAAAATAGTGAGATGAGATCAGAAGTTTGTTATTCCAATATGTGGGAACATGCTTCCTTTGCGGAGTCTATGTGTGACGGACTTTTTCATTTAGACATGAAATAGTGAAGTATCATGACTAAATGAAAAAGTCCTTAAATCCCATCCTGGCTAGAAGAGGGTGGTAACCTGTAGATAACCCGTCTCAATTAGCCTGAGTTGCAAAAAGTGGACTTTAATAAATAATAATAGTAATGAAGTATCCCACCGACTATTTAACAATAAGTATTAGTAGGAACGTGTGGAATGGTGGCTAAGGGGTGAAGATAGACCTTCCCGGGCTAGCTCTCTGTTTTGCGGGCTGGTATAATCCTCGTGGAAGGCGCTGCTAACTCTACTAAACCCTTATTTAATCCTCTAGCATCCCCTCGTATTAGTCTTGTTGTTTCTCTCATATTGTTCTATCATTTGAAGATAAGGAGATTATAATATTTACATAGTATATAAATAACTGAAATAAAACAATGTTTATAAACGATAAAACAAAACAATTAAAAAATTAGAGGCACATCCAATCATATTTTAGTCTATAAGTATTTCTTAATTTTAAAAGACAATTAACCATAATGCGTTTGTTCGTACGTGTTGCTGCAACTTTTTTAGCAGATTTCCCTTAAGGGAAATCAGCTATTGAGGTTGTTCTCATGAAATTTTTCTTCAAATGTCCATCGATCCTACCTAGGAGATGACGAAAGGTCCGTTCAAAACTGTATATATATATATATATATATATATATATATATATATATATTTGTCTGCTCTTGCGGTCGCAATTATTGTTTAATCGTTACCAAAATCGGCATTTAGTCGTTTTATGTAAAACGAAAGATCAAGTTCGTTAACGACTGCATTTGCATTTTTATGAAGTCTATGGGACATGTGGTGGAGGGGTATGTTCTGATTAGTTCTGCCGTTTTCGTTAACTGTTCGGCTCTAGTGGAAGCTTTCTCTAACCTTAACTGTCGTTTCTAACCTTACCTTACCTTCCTTACTTTGTGAGATTTATGCAAATACTTTCTGTTCATCCGCCCCCCCTTCTTTAGTTCTTGGACTACTAAAATTTGAGTTATTAAAATAAATAAAGAGAAAATAATGATATTGACTTTGAAACGTGTGATGATAATTAACTTTGATCTCTGGCTTTTATTAGACCAATTTCTTTGATGTTTTTAACCATTGAGCATTGGCGGATTCTGAGGGGGTCAAAGAGAATGTTCATTATTCACTCTTACTCTACACTTGCATTGTACACACAAATAATGGACACATTGGAATTTGATTGTTCTAAATAGATTCATTACTGATAATTACTGGTAGGGGTAATAAGAAATCAGGGTGTTTCATTATGATACAATAATACAACATGTGGTTGATTTATTCACTGTCATATATAGGTTCAAATATTGCACAAACTTGTCAGCAACATATATAGAAAACATTAGAATGTAAAAACTATAAAAAAACATATTTATCTTATTTTATAAACCTTAATAAATAGTGTCAAGCTTAGAAAAAGAAATTGGTCAAGAAAAACAGGATAAAATCCCATATGCCCGTCCTATAAACACCAATGTATATGTTTGGGCTTTTTTATTCATTTGTTCATTTTTTAATTGAACCCCAGGCCCGGAAAGTGGAGGTTGGGGTAGTAGCATTATTGAGGAAGATGTTGATGTCGGTAGAGTATAGTGCTTGAGCCTTGCTTCTCTATCTATATGTCTATATAATCTATATTATTTCAAACCCAATAATCAAACAGTTCATATAAGTATTAAACAGTAATATATATATAGAGTGTGTATCCCATCTATTTTTTCTATTGAGAATAAATATTTCATTGTATAGATATATTTTATTCTCTCTTTGTTCTATCAGTTTTGATCAGTTTGAGAAGTGGTTCCTTGTATTGTTCTTGGTTTGAAGGGGAACTACAGAACGAGTATTGACAGTTGGTCTGATTGCCTTTGCTTTTATCGTGAGTTTATCTTGCCAGCCTTTCAGCAGTCTATACGCAAAATTACAAATCTGAAGGGCTTGACGCCCAAAGCCATTTTTGGATATTTAATAGTTAACATTCCCAAAGAGAAACGAGGATATAGACGGGGGGGGGCGAATTCTTACAGCACTAAGATTATGTACACTACAAAACACAGATGCTGTATATATATATATATATATATATATATATATATATATATATATAAAACTGTAACCTCTGTCTATACATTGATTTTTTTCGCGAAATTTCACGATAACGTTTCGTTTCACATGTCATAGACACCATAGCTGCATTTTGTTTCTTTGGTGTCTGTTTGTTTGTTTGTTTGTTTGTTACCTTTTCACGCATAAACGGCTGAACCGAATTTTATGAAACTTGATATGTACGATACTACTAACCCGACTTAGACTTTAGGCTATATTAATATTCTCTAAGACAAATAAGAGTGGGGGTTATAAGGGAGGCCTGAAATTAAAAATGGCGATATTTCGTTTCATATTGCTTTTTCGGCAAATATGCCCATAACAAAAGTTATTTATTTTGTAATTTTGAGTAACTTTTGTTATATGCACTTTTGCCGTATACGGAAGTATAAATGAGTTATACGCTAAAAACTATAGCGGGTGTCAACAATTTATTAGGCACAAAAGATTCAACCGAACTAAATCAAACTCGGTATGTGAATTAGTACTAACGCCTTCCTTATAATAAGCCATACTAACATTTCTAGGGACGGGCAGGAGTGGGGGTTATATGGGAGGCTTGAAATTAAAAATAGCGATATTTCGTTTCCTATTGCATTTTCGGCAAATATGCACATAACAAAAGTTGTTTATTTTGTTATTTAGAGAAACTTCTTTTATATACACTATTGTCGTATACCGAAGTATAAAGGCGTTATACGCTAAAAATTATAGCGGGAGTCAACAATTTGGAGGACAGTGAAGACTTACATAAAAAATTAATTTTATTATTAACAAATGCCAACAAAGGGTATTAACCTTAAACACTGGGACGGGTAAATGTCAAAATATTGTGCAAAGTAAAGCCTTGCCAAAAAAATACCATCACTATTCAGCCTCAAATCAATTCCCGGGCGAAGCCGGGTATCTGAGCTAGTATATATATATATATATATATATATATATATATATATATATATATATATATGTATGTGTGTGTGTGTGTGTGTGTGTTTGTGTTAGCACTGCTCATTGAAATTAAATATTATCATAACATAATAGGATACGTCAAATAGGTTTTTTTTCTATAATCAATTTTACATTAATACTTATATAATTAATTAAAATTAGTTCATATTCTAAGAATACATGGTATAAAATTTAAAATTATTTATTAACGTCCACGTTTTGCAACTAATGCTAATTAGGAGGGGTTCTCTACAGGTTGCCACCTTTTTCTAGCCAGGGTGGGACTAAGGATTTTATTTAATGAATTCCGTCACGAAATAAATTCTTATTGCCCCGGCGGGAATCGAACTCGCCACTCTAGGTTTATAATGTGAGATTAAGACCAACGCTTTAACTCACATGGCTAACATGAGCCCCCATGTATAAAATTAATCAATTTAAATAATTATATACAATTAATTAGATTCGTTAATAATCTAAATACAACTCTAAATATAAAATACATTTTTTTTATTTATTGACATGAAAATTTATTAAATGACAAGCTTTATAAATGATGAGACACTTGTCCCACCTTAAAGAAACATTACCTGATCACAAATTATCTTAGACCGAAATTTATAACAAATATTTAGTAATCTTTTAATCTTTTGTATAAAACACCCGTCATACTTTAAATAAATTGATTTTTAAGAAAAGAGTATTTTTTAATAGATTTGATACATTTGGGAAGAGCGTTTAAAGAGTTTTACTCCTGAAAATGATACGCTTTTCTGGAAATATTTTTGTTTGTGGTTGGGAGCTTGAAGCATATTTTTGTTCTTGTTTTACAATTATTTGGTATACAATTTTTCAGAAGAAGTTCATGTTTTGTTTCACAACAAATATTTTTTGGTACATATATATTGAGGGAAAATTCATTATTTTTGACTCCGTAAAAAGTGGACGACAGGAGCCTCTCATCTTTCTGTTGTATATAACCCTTACTGCTCTCTTTTGCAATTTAAATATAAAAATATGGTTTTTGGAGTAGCCCCATGCATAACCTCATAAGTTAACCAACTATGGAAATATCCATAGTACATTAATAATTTTGAGTCTCCATTGGAAGAAATTTCTTAACACGTTTTAATATGAAGTAAAGCGTTATTATAACCCTGGACTGGTTTGGCTTATTTAGGCAATCCTTAAACCTTTATCACGGGGATGGGTAAGATGTCATGATTATTAATTCAGATCACTGTTACAGAGCCATCTTGCTGGAAAAAAGGTTACCAATAGGCGACAGAACAACAAGAGAGAATTTTTATCTTCTCTTCTGATATTTTTTTAGTTTTATAAATGACCGATGAGCAATAGAACAGGTAATGGACTGATGGTGTTATATAGTTCATGATTTAGCATTATATATATATATAATAGGTAAGGAGAAAAAAATATTTGTCAAAGCTAATTACGTATATACATATTGTTTATAAAAATTGGTTAAAAGAAAGGGGTTACTTTATCTACAATTTTAATGAAAGAAACTAGAAGGATGGAGACACGTTGAAGACGACTGAAATAAGATGCTGTAAAGAAGAAAGACGAGTTGTCCTTAAACTATATATATTGAGGTTATCTAAACTTCTCTCAGTCCTTCTGGTTTATAAAACCCTTACTGTGGCTTATGGTTCCCGATAATCGTTATATTTTGACAGCATAGCGAGAATGTGGTGAGGGAGATAGGGAGGCCTTGAGAGAAAAATATTTCAACAGTAACGACATGAAGAGGGAAATACTTCTGGGCTTCGAACAGCTGAGCAAACAGAACCAGATACCGCTGGCCGAGCAAAAGGGTTCTTATCTGTTGACATTAAATGATCTGTGGAATTTTGGGAGGTATCTGGGAGAGAGGTCAACCGGAGGTAATAGGGTTGCACGGTTTTTTCGATAGCATTTAAAATGGGGGAAGGGGATGTATAATCAATTAAACAAGATGAGAGCTTCCGTTAGCCAATAGAAGTTTTGGAAAATGGTAAGAAGCACTAGGGAGATTTAAAAAAAAGACCCAGAGTGAGGAACATAAATGGCTATAAAAAGATTGGGAGCTAGAAAAAAATAGTTCTCCTAGAAGTCTAATGAGGTTGAGTTGTGTGGGAGCACCTCGCGTAAAAGTAAAATGTTGTGTCTTGTCGAAAAATCATCTGGTGGTGTAAGGAAAGCGATCCCAGAGGATAGCGGATAGTCATGTGATCATGACTATTATAGTTTTGGAAGTAGAATTCTAATCTCCAGGATATATGTTAACTAAAGTTACACCTAGAGTTAAGGCACTTCCCTTGGTGGGTTCCTGGATGAAATTTCGAACAACCTGGATGGCCTGTCTGATCCAAAATTTAGTTGACTGGAAGAGCCCAATAACTCTGTCAGCTGCTGAAGAAAAAGTCCGTCACTCAGTGGCTGCGCAAACTAAGCAGATTTTCTACGTGCTGGTATGACACACTGCTAACCTTTTTAAGACTGAAAACAATTAAATACTAATAGTTCTCTTAATATATGAATTACGAATAAAAATATAAAGAGCAACAATTGTTTAATATTTTTCGACCCGACTCATAAGAAGGGATTAATTTGAAACTCCTAACATCCCCCTTTAAACCCATCCTTTTCCTGGTCGAATAAAGTGGTTCATGATATATCAGCTTATTGTCATTATGTCATGAGTAGGAGTGGGAGTTTACTGATTGCTGAAAAATAAAATATTTCAACGTCTCTGTTAATACTTAAGGTACGGAGAAAATGTATAGAGCAATATTCATAGATAATCAAAGTTAAGATAGGTTCTACTTTTCGATCCGACGTATAACCACGGAGAAATTTTACATTTTCGAAATCCCCCTCTAACCCCCCCCCTTCTCCCACCCAATGGTCGGATCATTAACGAACTTGTTCTTTATTCTTACATAAAATGTTTATATATCGTGTTTGGTAACGATGAAACCAAAATTTCGAACGCTAGGGGCTTTTCATCATCTACAGGATAGGATCGATGGACAGTTGACGAAATTTAACGAAAATCGCGTAAACTAGAGAAAACTAGCCCGAAATGACAAGGGTTTGTACTGGAAAGTCCGGATAGCCTCAAGCTGCTTGTTATTTCTCCAATTTTAATCTATAATACTGTGGTATATCTTTAAAAATCATTTATTTTCACATTTAATTCCAAAAAATATTAAATTGTTGTTCGTTTGATGAAAATATAGAGGAAAAATTATTTTATTTTTCATTGTTACAGGAAAATGGAAGAACAGATAAGCTTCGCTCTGATCGGAATCCTTGCAGTGGGCACAATAGCAATGCTGGCTCTTCTTAGCTGCTACATCTGCGTGTTCAAGCAGCTCTGCTGTTCGCCGCCTCCTCAGACGAAGCGGCGAAGGCTCGGCTCTCAGCCGGAAGATATGCAAATGGGAGACACGACCCAGAACGTTGAGATCAGCATCGCCACAGCTACTGAGACAGATCCGTCTCGGACAACATAGTCCAGCGACATAGGGGGCGAGGACGGACCCCCTGTATGACTAGTGTGTGAGCTTGTGTCCGGTGTCGGATTTCCTGGGGACAATATTGCCAGGAAGGACTGTATCCGGGAGCAACCGGTTTGACCGAAGTCAGTGGTAAAATGTTCTGTGCATGGCGGTTTTGGTGCGGGTTGGAAAGTTTTTTTTTTGCCTCCTTGTTAAGTGTCTTTGAAGATTAATAATCAAAGAAAAAAACGAATTTAACTGACCAAATTGGTTGATGAGCTCTGTGAAGATTTTACACACTCCCTCAAGACAGAAAGATGTTGTTCATAGATACTTTGTGTTTTAAATTGTTCAGCTGACAAATATAATTTATCTGAAGTAGAAACTTTATCGGTATAAGGGAAGATAAATAAAAAAAAAATGTGACTAATTTACTCTTAAATATTTGATGGCTCGTTCAGGAAAACAAAATTGTCTTTATTTCGGTAGTTGACAAATTGTAATATTGCCAGCAGAATGTGAGTATTTTAAGGTGTGAAAATAAGTATTTTCTGGCAGTAGCTCATATAATCAAAGATAGTTTGACACTCATAAGTCCCTGTATACGTTTGAGGTAATTTGTGAAAATCGATAGACAATGACAACTCAGTAAACTTACAGAACTTAGGAATGCAGTTTAATAAGAATTAAGAATTGATATATTACTTTTGTAAATGAAATACATTGCATAGGTCTTTTATTTATTTATCACAGGAGAAAATTGAACACACTAGACTTATGAAAATTGAACACAAGTGTATAGTTCTTTATTTACTTTATTATTATTAGGTGCGGAACTCACAAGAGTTATTTGTGCCAAGGTGGTCAAAAGTCCATTTTCGTTTTCATTCCTTTGTTCAGAAGACCTTTCATCTCTTCAGAGATCTCTTCCACTCCTTAGCCCTCCATCATCCTTGCCTATGTTACATCTCTCCTACTTTTCTCTATCCCCCGATGTGACAAACAACAAAAACACAGAAGTTTTTTTTTTATTATCAATTAGATATATAAATACTTATCTCACTGACTTGTGTTCTCATATGTTGAAATCCTATTTATACGTCTTTAATTAGGCCCCTAATTAATAATAATTTAAACAGTTTTTTTGTATAGTGTGGCTATCATCCCCTTGAATTTCAGAAAGTACTCCTTATATACCAAGGGACTTTCCGGTGTCCTCATACCTCCTACACTCTGTAAGTAAGTGCAACTGTCAGCTCTACTCCACAAGCCATGGAAGTTGGAGGTTCTTCCATTTTCATTAGGCGCTGGTGTGTGAGCCTTGTGTGGCTAATTCTAAGGCGGCATATTATCATTTCATCCCTCCTTTTTTGCTTGTTGAAGTATTCCAGGATATGACTACTTTTTACAGTACGGAGCGTTTTGTCACGCGAATCATGCCATTGTCATTACCATTGCTCAAGCGCCTGATTTTTTTTTTGTTGCGGTGATTGCAACTTTGGACATTAGTGTACCCTCATTGATAGCTTTTGAGGCTAAGGCGTTAGGTTTTATATTTCCGTCTATTCCTCAATGTCCTGGAATCCATAAATTCTACATGTACATTTTTAATGTGCAGTTCTTGTATAATGTGTTGAATTTCTTTACACAATGGATTTTTATTGCACCTTTTTTCAAGTGACTTAAGGCTTCTGGAAGTTCCAGTTATTCAAGTTATATGATGCTGAGATTGAATGAGTCAGAGGATGAAATTGTGGGGAAGTAAATGGAGGAGGTGGCAAAAATAAGTAAAATAAAGGAGACAAATATGAAAATAAATTCTTGACCTGCATATCTTAATTACTCCAACGAGTACAGTTAATCTTATAAATACAGAGACAGTTACTCCTGTAGATTAGTCTTCATTGTTAGTTTCGGAGATGCGTCCGGATCCATTGCAAACTAATCGTCCCGTCCTGTCCCTTCCCTCAAGTCTTCTCTAATAAATAACCCAACGGTCATCTCAGGGAACAGATGATTTTTTAGTTGATTTAAGTAAATATTTGCATTTGAAGCAAACTGCTTGTGTGACGAAGAGCAACACTATCCAGAGGCCTGCTAAACAACATTACCTATCTTGTCCAATAATGAAAAATGACCTGGCCGTATTGGTGGCATTACAAGCAACATATACCCACTTCTTTATTCAAGTAGCTCGTCAACTCCCTCACGACGCTGAGCAGGCATCGAGGAAAAGGGTGGAACCCAAGTTTGAAGCCCACTAATCCCTTGGATAGATAAAACTATTAAAGCTACAGTGTTTAACCTCTAATCTTAATCTGGGCACCTCTGGTATAGCGTTTTTACGCCAACAACAGCCCTTCATTTTATACTACAGATTTCACGTCAGGCCTACGCCCTTTACTTTCGTCCTCAAAATGCCACTACTTTTACACTCTTCAAAATTCAAAAGACAGAATTACTTTGGTTCCATAAATACAGAGCATATGCTTCACTAAGTTCAAAAATTGTCTACTCAAACAAAAACATTGTATTAAATACTCAAAGGTAGGAAAATATTGTATTCCTTATAATAGAAATGTCTATACGATAAACAATAAAAGGCCAAAAATGTTCATTTTCATATTTCGGGAAACCGAATTGTTACCACTTTTAAAGAAAAAATTATATTTATTAAAGGTGTATTTTTTTATTCATAAATAATTGGTCTTAAATTGTATTGAATTATTTGAATCCCTGTATTTTGAAAAAAAAAGAAATCATACGAGGAATGATTTTCATTGATTTTTTTTCCCATATGCTCAAATTTTATGTAAACCTGTAATTTAATGTGAATAGATTGATTGATCATTCTTTTTTTATTTGATCCAGTTGAAGGTATTAAAATGAGATTTTCAAATTTGTGACATTTACATTGTACATACATGTATAAAGCATCACCCACGAATAGCCTAAAAACTTTTGAACTCAAAAAATCATTAACAAAAACATAACAATAATAAAATATGAACAATACATAAATCAGGCAGTCCTTATTTCAATTGCTCAAAAGTGGGCAGCTTAACTTTAAAGTGAGTCATTATTGTCAAAATCTATTTAAAGTCTTCATAGGAAAGATAGTTATATACGAATCTACATTGCTTGCTTAAAAGTAATTAGGTGAATATTTTGAAAAAATAAAATTTTAGATTTAAGGAATTATCCCGTTTAGCTTCAATTTTTTCCCCAATATTATTAAAGTTCTATATGCGGAATAATATTCAGAATGGAGATGAGTTGAAAAGACCATTTTGTAATTGTGAACTTAGATATCAGGGATGGTTTATATTTTGTTATAAATATTGTAAATAACGTTACCCAGAAGAAAATAATATAGGTATATTCATAGATTAGCGTGGAAAATAATAAGAATCCTCTTAGAGAGCATTGAAACAAAGACCATTTGAAATTATATGTCATATCCTGATAAACACATAGTTTTATAGCAAGTTCCTAAGTGGCAAATGGATATACACAGCTTATCGAATTAAAATATCAACTTTTACAGACTTTCATTTAATTACCCAACCAAAAGTACAAAAATTAATTCATATAGAGCTAAACAGCTCATGTTTCTTTTCCGAGTTGTCTAAACATGCTAAGATTATCCAGTCTGTGCGACTTGCTTCTGCACATTATATTGATTTATTTTGACGGATCTGGGTCCAGATTTTTGTAAAATTTAAGCTAGCTTTTCTTTGAAATACATTAAAGAAAAAAAATATGTATAGACACTCTAGAGTCCATTACATAGTTGGGTATTATTGTTCTCAATGCTTTATTTTATTAGGAAGTTAACATTAACGGAACGCGATAAATTTATTAAATTTACGAATGCACTCTTATTTTTTTGTAGCTGCAACAAAAGTCCCTGCCATTTGCTAACAATTGCGCTAGAAAAATGAAACTTTAAAAGGCAGAATATCAGTGGAAAGCAAAAATATATTGTTAAAAAATTCCATTTTTCTGTGTATATTCATTATTCGCAATCTGAAGTTTAATATTTTTGGAATACTTTTTGGTTTTATAATTAAATTATTAATAAAATGTCATGCATGTTTCAACTGTAGTAATTAATGTAGTCTTAATTGATAATTTGAAAGTTAATATTGAAGAATTATAGATTAAGGTGATTAGAATAGGTGTAAAAAGCATTTATTACTCAATATATAAATACGTATGAATAGAGAATTATAAGGCATTATTATTCATGGTACTATTATTGCATTTGTAGAAAAGCATTTACAACATATTTTTGTAAATTGGATGAACAATATTGTATGGTTCGTTGTAAATATATTTTTCTTATTTATTGAAATATATTACAGATATTCTTTTTATCATTTTGTAATCCTTCACCTTTTTCATTTCAGGGGTAAAACTATTTCAAAAATATATATATATATATATATATATATATATATATATATATATACACACACACATGAAACGCACCATGTTTCCGTAAAAATCCAACCCGATACGTAATAATTTCCTGTAATCTATTCTCCTTCACTGTTCCAGCTTTTGGTCAGATCACTTATCATAATATCCAAAATTTGGCAGTATTCAATAGCTATTGAAATAACGTTAATTTATTTATTTATTTGGAGCTTCGCAGCTGTGGCGATGTTGCTCTGGGAAAAAACTGTATACAATTAAAAAAAACAACAACATAAAAACAAAAAAAAAACGAAACGAAAAAAAATTAATTTAAATGAAACATAAAACAACAACAAAAATGTAACATGAAACATAGAATAGTAACACAAAACAGAAATGGAACACAAAAACAGGGATGGAACAGAAAACAGAAACAGACAAAAAGAACTGAAACGAAAAACAGGACTGGAATGGATCACAATACCAAATGGAAAAACAAAACACAGAAATGGAAATCAAAAACAAAATTGAAAACAAAAACCAGAAATGGAACACAAAAACAAAATGGAAAAACAAAAACAGAAATGGAACACAAAAACAAAATGGAAAAACAAAAACAGAAATGGAACACAAAAACAAAATGGAAAACAAAAACCAGAAATGAAACACAGAAACAAAGACAGAAATGGAACATAAAAACAAAATACAGGAATGGAACACAAAACCAAAATGGGAAACAAAAACAGAAATGGAACACAAAAATAGAAATAAAACAAAAACAGAAATGGAACACAAAACCAAAATGGGAAATAAAAACGGAAATGGAATACAAAATAGAAATAGAACAAAAACAGAAATGGAACACAAAATAGAAATAGAACAAAAACAGAAATGGAACACAAAACCAAAATGGGAAATAAAAACGGAAAGGGAACACAAAATAGAAATAGAACAAAAACAGAAATGGAACACAAAACCAAAATGGGAAATAAAAACAGAAATGGAACACAAAAATAGAAATAGAACAAAAACAGAAATGGAACACAAAACAGAAATAGAAAACAAAAATGGTAACTCAAATAATAGAAATTGAACAATAAATTGAAATCGATCAATAATAGAAATCGAACACAACAAATTGACAAACAAAATATAGAATCCAAAAGAATTTAAAAAAACTAAAAAGTGAGAATTGAAAAAATAAACTTGGATAATAGGAAATTAAAAAAAAATATTAAACAAAATATAATAAAATATATAAATTGTTGAATAAAATGCAAAAAAAAAAAAAAAAAACTTCTCCCTTATTCAAACTCGTGTATCAGCGGAGTTGCATACTCAATGTGAGTTACTGACAACGAAAGTCATGAATTGCATTATGGCGGGAAGAGGGGGAAACCTTCAGTTTTGCTAGACAAAAAAAAAACGATGAAATATTTACTTTACATATATTAAAAGAGTTTATAAAGAGTTCAGCAAACATACAAGCACACACACACACACACACACACACACACACACACACACACACACCCACACACACACACAAGCTCGCACACGCACACAAAACATTCACACAGACTAGAATCGCTGCATACATTTATTAGAAAATTATAAAATCTCTTTTAAAATGCAAGTATTAATTTTGGGTATTGTATATTCAAATTTTTGTGTATATGTTAATGTCTTTTAGATGTTGTAGTATAGTGGGTATGTATGGACTACCTTCAGTGAGTAAGTCATGTAGGTCGTGGGGTATCTGTAAATGATCTCGTCTCTTGCAGTCTGTCAGTATGTGTTTTATTGTAAGAGTCAAATTGCATACATGGCATTTGGGCTGCTCTCTTTTTTTCATTAAAAAGCTATGAGTAAGGAGAGAGTGGCCAATGCGGAGCCTTGTTAAAATCACTTCTTCTCTCCGTGTATAAGTTGAATTTTTACTAGTCCGTGTGAATACTGTAGATTTAATTTGTCGTAATTTATTGTCTGTTTGTTGCCATTTTTGTTCCCAGTCTAGTAGTACGTTCGATTTTGCAGAATGTACTAAGTCGTCTATTGTCAGTTCATTTGACTCTACGTCATGTTTGTGAGTCCCTAATTTTGCTTGTTCATCAACTTCATTACTTCGTCCAATATTTTTGTGTCCTGGTAGCCATACTAGTGTAATATTGTTTCGAAGATGAATGGAGTGTTCTAAGATGTGGGTTATAATAGGATGAGTACTGTAAATGTTCTCCAAGGAGAATAGAGAACTTAAAGAGTCTGTAAATAAGAAAATCTGGGAATTTTGAAAATCATAAAATTTTGAAAAGGCAATATTTATAGCTTGTAACTCAGCTGTATAAATGCTTGCATTGTTGTTAAGTTTCGTTGTGTATATGTCATTGTTAATGATTGCTGCAGCTGCTGTCCCAAAGTCAGTCTTAGATCCGTCAGTAAAAGTGTGAAGTGAGTTTGTGTTATCTGCTACAATTGAGTTATAAGCTATTCTGTAAAATTTAGAAGATAATGGATTTCTTTTATTAAATTTTGTTATAGTTAAATTAATGCTTAAGTTATTTATTCTCCATGGAGGGAGTGTAATGCTTTTGTTATAGTATATTTGAGTTAGTAATATGTTCGAATCAGTAGTGTTTTCTGAAGTGCGTACGACTAGAGGTTTATGTTTAGTGTGTTTTTCTATGTATTTGTTGTAAAGTGTGTTATTTAAAAATATATTGACGCATGGAGCATCTAATGCTTTGCATTTTAAATTTAAATTTTAAGCAGATGATACGTCTCCTGTATTCCAGTGGAGGTTCTCCTGCTTCAACACATATACTATCAACCGGGCTCGATCTGAAGGCTCCAGTTGCTATCCTCAGTCCTGTGTTGTGTATTGTGTCTAACATTTTAAGTGCATTTGGACTGGCTGATGAACATGCTATACAGCCATAATCCAGCAATGACCTGGTTTAAGCACGATAAAAAGTTAGCATAGAACATCTGTCAGCTCCCCATGCAGAATTACTAAGCACCCTTAATAAATCCAAGCTTTTCTTGCATTTACTAATGAGGCCCTTTAAAAGGGGAACCCATGTGAGTTTTCTGTCGAATGTAAGTCCTAGAAATGTAAGTTTGTCTGTCTTATTTATAAAAGTGTTGTGGAGTGTTAATTGTGAGCATTCGTAACTTCTTTTTCGGGTGAAAATGGTATACTTTGTTTTTTCAATTGATAACTTAAACCCAGTTACAGAACACCATTTTTGAAGTTCATTTAAAGTGTGCTGTATGATGTTTTGTGCGTATGTTAATGAAGAGTAAGTGATGTATAAGATAAGGTCATCAGCATACAGTCAGTAAGATACTTCTTGGGGGATATACTGTATGACAGAATTTACAGCTATGTTGAACAAGGTTGTACTCAGCACACCTCCCTGAGGCACTCCATTCTCCTGAAGAAATGCTTCAGATAAAGTGGTACCTACCCTCACTCTGAAAAATCGTTCAGACAGATAGTTATCCAGGAACTTTATAATGTTTCCCTGGACACCCCATTCGATCAACTGAGAGAGAATGAGCCTTCTCCATACAGAGTCATAGGCTTTCTCCAGATCGAGGGATATTGCTAACACTAATTTGTTTCCAAGGAATGCATTAAGTATTTCGCTTTCCATCCGCGCTATATGGTGCATAGTGGAATGCCCAGGTCTAAATGCACATTGGAAAGGAGATAGCAGTTTTTTATGGTCTAAGAACCACAAAAGCCTTTTATTGACCATTTTTTCTATGATTTTGCAAAGGGAATTTGTCAATGAAATTGGTCTATAGCTTGTGGCTAGTTTCTTGCTTTTCTCTGGTTTTAGAACTGGTGTAACTATAGCTTCATTCCAGGTGTGAGGGTACGTACCCCTAGTGTAAACTTCATTCAATAGGTGAAGAAGAAATGGTAAGCATTGTTCTGGTAGATTTTTTATCATATCATATGTGATAAGGTCGGGTCCTGGTGAAGTCATTTTTACAGTCGATAGTGCGAGTTTTAGTTCTGTGAAGCTAAAGGGATCGTTTAGTGGGTGTTGGTAAGTTGGAATAATGGGGCAAGTCATAGTTTCAGTTAGTGTTTTGTGTCTGAAAAATTGTATCGTATAGTTTTCGGAGCTGCATACATTACTGAAATATTCTCCCAAGATATTAGTGATTGTCTATTTCGGTAATGATATGGTTATTGTATTCTAGTCCTGTAATTGGTTTGCGGTATTTTTTATGAGTAATTTGGTGAATTTTAGTCCATACCTCTTTTGCGGGTAAGCGTCGATTAATGTTAGATAAAAAATCTATCCAGCACTGTCTTTTACTATTCTTAATAACCCATTGGGCTTTAGATTTTTTCCTTTTGTAGTCTAGGAGATTTACGTCAGACGGATTTCGGCGGAATAAATTAAGAGCTCTTTTTCTGTTCATTACAGCAATTCTACATTCATCATTCCACCAAGGAACAGGAGGTTTTTTGTATGTCCGTGAAGTTTTTGGAATACTTATCTCAGCTGCTTCTAACATTAGAGAGGTTAGCTCAATAATACTTTGAGGGTTAACCGGCTTAAGCTTTCCAGTAATGTAATCCTGATAAGTATTCCAATTAGCTTTTTTGGTGCTGAATCTTGAAATATTGTGAAATAGTGAGTGAGAAGAGTTAGTTAAAATGTGTATTTGAAAGTGATCACTTCCATGGGAATCTTGATCAACTCTCCATGAAAAGCGCGTGAAGATAGAGGGAGAAGATAAAGAAATGTCAATGTTAGTCAGTGTTCCAGTCCGAGGGCATAAATGTGTTTGGAGAATTTGAATTAAGTGTAATTAAATCGAAATGTTCAAAAATGTTTTGTAGCTGTATTCCTTTCCTATTACTTACAGGAGAGTTCCACATAGTGCTTAATGCGTTTACATCTCCTAAAAATAGCAAAGGAGTTGGTAATTGTGTCAGTAAGTTATGTATTTCATGTAAGTCAAGAGGTTCCTTTGGTGGAAGATAAATAGAGCATACTGTAACTCGGAAGGGGACGTGAACTGAGACTGCTACTGCTTGCAGTGTTGTTCTCAGCTGTATGGGTTCGCTATATGTGTTATCTCTAACAAATATAGCTACCCCTCCACACGCTCTACCTCCCAAGAAGTAATCTTTTCTATAGGTGGTGTAACCATGTATACTGAATTCCTTACCAGGTGTAAGGTGTGTTTCTTGGATAGCAACTATTTCTGGATTATCCTCCAGTAAGCGCTTCAGGTCCCCTTTGTGTTTCTGAATACCATTCAAATTCCATTGAATGGGAGAGATCAATCAGTAGTGGTTAAAATTATAGAAATTTAAAAATTAATAACAGAAGGGAACTGTATAAAGGACAGAATATATAACGAGTAAAATCGATAATCAATGGGGTCAACTAAATGGTTACCAAATAAAATGAACATTAGTAATCAAAACAAAAAATAAAAAAATAAAACAATGGAAAAAATAAATAAAAATTAAACCATAGTAATTGGGGCAAATCAAGGGAGAATTCATCTTTTCTTTTCTTTGAGATTGCTTCCAAGTACATTTTTCTGATTCCCATTGTTCTTATTGCTGCTTCTTCCTTTCCTGGTTTCTTTTTTTGTGTCTAATTCCAGAATTTCATTAGTTTTAGGATTTTTTTCCACTTTAACTTTACTTTTGTTATGATCAGCTGTAGTGGGTGTCATACAATCATTTTCAATTGCTGGTGGGCTTAAAGTATTTTGTTGACTGCACTTGGTCATAATGAAATTTTCTAAAACTATTAATGTTTGGTTCATTTTTTCAATGAGACCTGTTAGCATGCTCACAGCTGATGAATCAGGTTGGTTTACTTTCACTTTTGTTGCGTACGACCAGTTTTTTTTCGTATAAATACATTTTCTTAGCTTCTTGGTAACTGAGTTTATTTATTACCATCTTCTTTTTTATTTCAAATTCTTCAGCATATACGGGGCACGTTTTTGAGGTGGTAAGGTGATCGATCACCTTGGCATAAACAGCACTTAGTTTCACTGCAAGGGTCATCGTGTTTCAATTTAGAGCAATTTCTGCAAACTCGTTGGCTCTTGCACGACGATTTATGGTGGCCCAGTAAACCACAAGTGAAGCAGATGAGCGGCGATGGGATATAAATGCGAACAGGCACTGACATATAGCCGATATGAAGGCGCTCTGGAATATTCGGGGAGTCGAACGTTACTAGAAATAGCGCAGATTTCTTCGTGTTGTTCCTCATTCTCCTTATGTGCAGAACTCCTTCATCTTTCAATTCTTCAAGGATTTCATCTCCCTCTAGATCTCTTATTTCTGCACAATAAATTATACCTTTTGAATAATTCATAGTTTTGTGTGGTTGGACTGTAATGTTAAGACCATTAAAGGAATTTGCTTTTAGAATTTTAACGGCAATTTGTTCGATTGGACAGTCTAAAAGGAGAAGGCCTTCTTTTCTCAGTTTTTTAACTTTTATTTGTATTGAATATGAACATATCCATTTGTGTATGGCAAAAGGGCTGATATCATTAAAGGTCTTACCTTCATCTTGTATCTTTACAACAAGGTATCGAGGAGCAGAGTTAGGAAGGTCTTCACATTGTTCATACCAATGTTTCTTTTCATAGTCGTGACTTCCTGTGTCGTTGTTAACATTTTCACTTACATTTTTGCATTTATTCATAGTAATGCCGCTGATATTAACGGCTTTTTTAAGATCGCAAATATTTAAAGGCTTTAAACGTTAATTAAATTCCTCTAAAATGAACCTAAAAAAAAGAGACAAGAATAAAAATTGAATTAAAACAACGAAACCCCCCCCCCTACCCAAGAGTGTGACATGCTTAATGTCTCCCTACCGCCATGGGTGTTCAACGTTTCCCGAAGTCTATGCGGGTTTTACGGATTCAATAGACTTCTTTCTGAACTGGGGAAGGCGTCACAATAGTTATGCATCTAAAAAATCTCGGCTTTGTAGAAATTGATTTGAAGAAGGACAAGAAACAGGAATGGCATTTTAAACCAGTTTTATCCTAGGTTAGGTGTTCAAGACTGCGTAATGTCTTCTAATTAAAATTCAATTTATATTTCCACTTGCAATTCAATCTATTTTCATTATACAGTGGCAAGTTCGATTCCCGCCAGGGCAAAAGTTGTCTAATTAGTGACGAACTCATTAAATGAAATCCTCTGTCCCACCCTGGCTAGTAAAGGGTGGTAACCCGTAGATACCCCATCCCAAATAGCCATAGTATCAAAAAGTGGAGGTTAATAAACAAAAATTCAGTGTATATTATTATTATTGATAACATAGTAAACTTTATAATATTTTTTTAAAATTTTAAATTTAATTTATCCTCTTGTAGCGAACATTCAACAATTACAAAGTCCATTCAACAGTAGACCTCATCCTAATATGTGCAACATTTTAATTGTTACTCCTTCAGTTTATTCCTCATACAAACCCGCAAGACTGTTGTGCATTGTGCTGTGTATTTGCTAAAATGAGCTTCACTCATCTTCCACATGATATAATTATATTCACAGCAATTACTCTTGTAAGACAATTTATGTGTGTATCTAATATTATAAAATTAATTTTTTGTTAAAACATTGGAGACTGATAGGTAAGAAAATGATATCACAATAACTTAAGAAATAAAAAGAAAATAAGCGGAAATAATCCAAATAAATATTAACTTGTTCAGTGTGGAGTTCAAAAAAGTGGTCTATCCACAAGTGCGACACGGGGTCAATTAACTTTAAATTACGACACATTACAATCATATGACTATATGACCCCATGAGCCCAAATACCACTCTCCAGGCTGGCACGGGGTCATAAAGCCCCGTGCATTTTTCAATGATATACGAAGTATTTTTTGGATTTGAAATTTATAAACGTACTATTTCTAATTATATTTACTAGTACAAAGCAAAAACCGTCATCAAGTATTTTTTGAACATTTATCTTCAAAACCGACCTGTACTAGGAGACAGTTGCGTACGGGGTTATTTGACCCCGTGCTGCACTTAACGTGTTAATACTACTACACGGCGTAAAACATAGCTGATGATAAATGCGCATTAATTTTTTTTGAGTATCAGAACGATCTCTTTCGCAACCCGTTAAGAATATGTGTGAATCTAAAACACCGAAAGATGTCACATTTTCGGAATTGTTTTATGGACTGCTGGTTTATTTACAGCTTCTCGATGGTACTTACAGGAGATATATTGAATTTTATAATACATATAAGAAAATGGCAATACTTGATAATTGCACAATGTGATTTTGGATATAACTTAGACTTTCACAAAACCTTAAATTTTATCGTAGACTGTATTGAAAACTCTAAACAATATATATAATTTATTTATTTGTTTACCAAATGGTAAAACAAACTCCAAATTGTTGAATGTAATTCATCTTTATATTTATAGTTGCATCTGGGCGATATATATCAAAAACAAATAAATAAAATGTAAATATATTTCATTTATTTTTTTGTTTGTTGATTAATTATTCTTAGTCCATCTATGGTTCTCAAGGATTTATCGAGAAAATGAAGACTAAGAGTCTTATGAGACCCGACTTTAAAATATATTTTATTTAAAATTAGTCAAAAAAAAGTTATTTATTAGAGGTTAGGCTGGGTATAGCAAAAGTGGTTTTAATGTATATATGGGTGTATATTTATATATGTGATCATAAATAGTGTATTTTTTAAAAAAGAGTATTCATTCGAACTCTAACTGTAATATATTTTAAGAAAAAAACATTACATTTTAATTCATTAACAAGCAAAATTAGTTAAGACAATATGGGAAGTGGTGTTTTGTGGGATGGGGCAAACATTTATTTTATTATACATATGAAAATAGGGCCGAATGGTATAGAGACCTATTTATGCGTTATAAATAATACTAAAATTTAAAACTATTTTACCATATTCATAGGAAGCGAGCCCATTACTTCACAGATCATTCAGCTCTGGCACAAACCTCAGTTATTTTCACGATTTTATTTTCACGGTAAACTCTAAACATTCTACTAAACCTTTTAAGTCCAAATGCCTACTTTGGTCCATAAGAGCTTAAATCCGTTTGGATTGCATTGCTAGAATGTATTAGTCCGTGAATATAAAAATAGTGCAGAAAAAGTGATCTGATTCCACTGTTACCGAGACACAAGCATTTTTACTTTTTTAGCCTCTCACGTTTGTTTATTCTGCACGATTTTTTTTCATTGAATAGCATGAGATTACATTATTTAAAATTTGCAATGTCCAGTCACGTTCACATACCCCTCTAAGGTGTTGTAGGAGAGTTTACCCAAAGAAAAAGGTGCAATAGTGTGAGTTTTAAAAGGAGATAAATTATACTGAAATGTTTAGGCAATTACCTACATCTGTTTATGTACATTAGAAGTAACACAAACGCTAAGATAAATATAACATCAGTGATTTATAAACAATAGGCCATTTGCCAGTAGCTTACAGATCCACCTTTGATAAACACCATCGCCTATTTCTATGTGATATAAAGTGTAAGTGTACGGTTTACCTAAAATTTCTAAAGAAAACAATTATGAGGAAAAAACCAAAGTGAACATTTTCCTAAAATAATAGTGTAAAGGTACAAACCAAACGAGCTCCCTTTGTACGGTGTTTAATTATAGTATTTTCTAACGAACCATAAATGATTATTTGTATATATATTATCCTATATATTTATGTTTCTGTTTTGACGTATAGTATTCATTCCAACAGGAACCTTTATTTAATATTTTTGATGAATAAAAATGAACTAGATATCAACAAAACATGTTTTAGCCCTTGAAAAAGAGCTGCAAAGTTTATAACACAAAATGGAAAGCTTAAATAATAATAATTACAATAAAAAAAAAATGTTGACGTAACTAACGAGGGATTTCTAGTTATGGCCTCAATTTTTTAACCTTTATATATATATATATATATATATATATATATATATATATATATATATTAGATATTACAATTTTTGTTTAAGTTTTTATGAATGCTTTGGTCTATGAACCTCAAACTTAGAATCTCTTTGGGGATCTTTATTATATTCTTGAGGCAGAATATTTGAGAATATCACTGCAAATACTACAGGCTATAGTTATAAAAACAAGTACACCTTAGAGTGAGGGGGCTAAAATAAAATAATGAATAATATTAACATAACATAGCGGTTAAGCCACGAAACATGTAGGGCAATTTGAATAAAGTTTGCGGGGAAAGAAATGTGTCGGCGACCTTTTCATTAAACTATGAAGAACACTTTATCTCCTTAGTTTAGACAATAGAAAAAGCGGCATAAAATATAATTAGGTGTCAGGAGTAAAATTTATAGCAGGAAATATTTATGTTGCAGGATATTTTTTTGAATCTTGAGACCAACAAACATAACAAGCTAACGAGAATACAATCATTGAAAACGTTATTAACCACCTCTATTCCGTTGAAGTTAATACAGTTCTTAACTCCAGTTACAACCGAATCTATAGAAGTATTTTAATTTTAACAACTCTCTCTCAGAAAATTATTTAACGCTTCATTCAAGCATAACTAAATTAAAACTAATGAGTCAAATCAGAATTTCATCTTGTGAATATTTAAAATGATCCCATAGAAACATGACACATTATAAAAACCGGAGATTCGTGTAAATGGTGTCAAAAATATATGTATATATATTTAAATCTTTATTGTATTGCCCCGCTTTTACATCACATATGGTAAAATTCCTGGAAAAATACATAGTGGCACACAAAGAATAACTATAATTGGTAAGCATTTCAGATTATTACAGTGAAAAGAAAGTTAATGATGTTTCCTGTTTCTTATCAAAACATTGCCAAAGTTAAAAGTATTATTATATGGGGAAGCTTAAACAACTATAATAGGTACATTTCTTATTATTTACAACCACAATTTTTTTATTATTAATTGTCTATGTGTCATTCTTTATTTATAAATTAAAAAAACACATTTATATTTATATTAAATTATGATTTATTGGATTATGTGTTATGATTATTTATATAAATACTTATATTATATAAATTACAAATGTATATTATTATATTAACAACTTCTTGGCTGCATGTTTGTAAACTTAAGCCAATAAATAGCTATCTATATTGTGTAGTAAATGTAAAAAAAAAAAAAAAAAAAAATAAAAAAAACTGATAACTATATAGAAGTAGAATCTTTTTCTTATAATGATAACGCGAGTCACAGGTAACTCAATTAAGCGTATGTTGCATAGTCAGTAATTAGGGAGATATGATTAGAATGTAATTTTTAATTTAGCCATATTAATATTAAAATGGCTTGTATCCTACCTGCTCTTGAATGATTTAGTTGTAGCGGACAAGACATTTTTTTAATTCAGGTAAGGAAAAACGCCTCGTTCCTTCACTATTCTTTATTCGTTGTGACTGAGCGCTTTCAGAGCATACGCTCCATCATCAGTGCCCTGCTGGCAAACAAATACCATAAAAACGTTGTACAATATGTCATTTAATTGAGAAATTTAGAAAATATATGTACATGTCGATGGTCAAGATGTAAACTAACAACTTTAAATTACAACCTAAAAATTAGTGTCCCAGTGAATATTTACAGAAATAAGAAAAACTATTTTCACAGATTAAAATTAAAAATTAAAAACTTGTCAGTAGAATATATACACAATTTCAATAAATAGTTAAAATAAATAAATGAATATTTACAGTTAAAAAGTCTAAAATAGAATAAATAGTAAAAAACGAATAGTCCAATTAAAATTAAAAACCCAAAAATGAAGGAACAACCACCGGAGGAGCTATAGAAAGCAATACATACAAAAAAACGTAAAAGAAGAAAAATAGAAAAGCGAGACAATGACTAACCTCTTCACAATGATGTGACAGGAACCAAGGATTCCCTGTGACTGAGGCCTCGGGACCGTAGAGCCATGAGAGAGGCTTCCGAGACATGCCTCAACCTGGTTCCTTCTCCCGTCTTATTAATATTCAGGCCTCCTTTTTTCAACCTATCTAGCTTTGTGGATAGGTTTTCGGCTATGCTCAGGGTCTTGCCTTTTTTTGCTTCGTAGAGCAGCTCATACTTTATAGCAGATTTCTCATGACCCTCCTTCTTTGTGTGGGCATGGAACTCTGTGTCTCTGGTAACATGCTCTTTCAGCCGGGTTCTGATCTTTCTTCCTCTTTGACCGACGTACGATGCCTCACAGTTAGAGCATGTTACCCTGTACACTCCCAACTTGTTCAGTGAGTCAACAGGATCCTTGACCCTCGGGAGCATTGCTTTCAAAGAGTGTCGACTTTTGAAAGCAGTCGTCATCCCGAGTGTCTTGAGTTTATTTCCTATCTTATGAGACACAGAGCCCAGGTACGGAATGGAAAGAGGGAAACGTACGTCCTTATTTCGGTTCATCTGACCACCGCCGACCTCCATATCCATGGTCAACTTCCGACGGAGCCTCTTCTGGACTAGTCTATCCACCACCCCATCCTTGTAGCCGTTGTTGGATGCTATGCACTTGATGTTGCGCAGCTCAGCTTCATAGTTCTTTTCATCCAACGGCACATTCAACAGCCTGTCTACGAGGAAAATCAGGCCTGACATCTTGTATTGGGGGTGGTGGAAAGAATCCGCCGGTATTATCAGGTCTGTCGATGACTTCTTCCTAAAAATACTAAAAGAATGGCCACTACCTCGCTTCTCTATCTCCAAATCTAGGTAGCACAGCTTATTATGCTGCTCTACTTCCAGGGTGTACTTTATTGTCTCATGGCAACTATTCAGGTACGAGTGCAACCCATTAAGTTCTAGCATGGTACCTTTAAAAACTATATGAATATCATCAACATAGCGTCCCCAGAACTCAATGAACTTGAAGTAGGGGTTGCGTGGGGACAATATATACCTTTCTTCCATGTAGTTCATAAACATATCGGCAGCTAGAGGGCTGATCCCCGATCCCATAATTAAACCATGGTCCATTTTGTAACAACTGCCACTGAATTTGAAATAATTTTGACCCAAATAGACCGAGAGTAAGCTGACAAATTCGTTTGAAATTAAGGGATTGACATTTTTGTTTTTGAAAAATGTCTCGAACACCTTGATGACGTGTGGGGGGTGGAATATTCCCAAACATATTGACAACATCAAATGATTCCAAGATTCTTGGTTCCATGAAAGAAACACTGTTTAATTTAGAGACAAGCTCACTACTATTGGATATTGAGTGGGTGGGTTTGAAGTTAGTAAGATTTTTAAATATTTGTACTAATCGTTTACTGAGTTTTTCCGAAGGAGCCGAGTTAAATGAAACAATGGGTCTGAAGGGGTGGTTTTCTTTATGAACTTTGGTTAAACAATATAGCAACGGGGGGCGTGGATTCATGTGTACTAGGTATGGCAATTCCTCCTTTTTAAATAGATTAGAGGCTCGTAATATAGCTTCTTTTATTTTTGTATTGAACGAGTCCGTTGGGTCACGTGCTAGTTGGATGCAGCCTTCCTCAATCAACAGAGAATACACTTTATTCTCATACTCATCTTTGCTCATAATGACTAAACCTTGGCCTTTATCGGCAGTAGAACAATCAAATTGTTCTCTTTTAACCTTTTATTTATATTCTTAATTATCTTTAAGACCCTTGCGGAATTATTTTTATTATGGATGAGTTTACAATTATTATTTTTGTTCTGAGAACCACTATGAGAATCCGAACTTAAAAACCTCTCGATTTCAATAGCTATTTCCTTCATCGTGACATTATCACAATCAATACCTTCTACAGCTACCATGAGATCAATTATATCCCTCCAGGAGGGGGGGATTATATCCCCCCAAGATTTGGTCGTTTGCTCCAGTGGTTAGAGAAGAGTAGTGGTTGGACAGTGTAGTTACTTTCTAGCTAAACCCATTAAAAGATGTGCCTACCAATTCTAGGAGCTTGCACGGCAATGACGTTGAACCTGGAGAAGGAGAGCAAGAAACCGTCAAATTATAAGATCAATTAAAATTCAGCTACTAAAAAATCTACTAAAAATATAATAAACTTAATAAAAGAAAAATTAAGCTTTCTATTTGTTTATTAGTCCAAACTAATTAGTTTTCCATTCTGAAAAGGCACAATTAGGCGGTCCTGCTTTCGATGTCTTCTTGGATTGATCAAAGTTTTCTCATTAGTTCGAATTTCTTCCACTCTTCCTTCAGGTCCCTTCATTTCCCTTTAAATGAAGATTCCTTCTTTTTTCCTCCCTTTCCTCTCTCTGTCTACTTGAAAATGCAGATCTCTCTGAGGTACAAGATTACTCGATTTAAACTTAAATCCACGACTTTGTTGAAGACGAAAGTTGTTTGAAAGCAATGTATTTCATTAAAAAGGATATTTAGAGAAAAAACTGTTGTTTTCTGTAAATAACTGTTCAAGAGAGACGTAATTTAAATATATAGTATAAAAATGAATAATTACGAGAAAATAAAAAAAACAAAAAACTAAGTCCTATCATTTCTAACATTGCCAACTATTTTACATAAATATAAAGTCATGGAGGATCTTCAGATTTTAGGAAACGGAATTAACAAGAAAATTTAATTTGGTAGAATTCTGAAGGAGGAAGACATTTTTTTTTTTTTTTCACATCTGAGAGTGGACAATTTTAACTTATTTCAAAGGATTTTATGGAAGCGATTTAATACACAGATCAATGAGACACTTGTTAATTATGAAAACTCTCTGAGATATATCCAAGTTCTTAAATAGTCCTGCCCAATGGCATATCAGAAAACGTTTATTCTAAACAGACTTGTTGGATTCTTGGTTTAGCATTGTAAGATCATGTTGGCAACCCGACAACTGCCATCCCACCTCTACCGAGTTGTGAGGAGGTGACCATCAAGGAATATTACCAGGTGCTCTTTATGATTTACTTCATCACCGCTATCCCAAATAACATCAGTTCGAAAACCAATACACTAGTTTATTTCTTTTATATTACTCATCATTATGCTTCAGATAGCAGTTATGATTGTCAGAAATGATCTTAAATGCATTCTCTGTACTGTATTCTATATACTGAGAAAGTGTGAGCATATGTTTGTGAACGTTCAAGATATTGGAAAATTTAATCTTAGCATTTTATTTATGCACTTACTATTTTTTATTTAATTGTTTTTAGTTTTATTTTAAAAATTGAAAATATATAATTATTTTCGTAATTTATTAGTACTTATATTTGTTATGTATCTAGTTTCTTTATAAGATATATTTAGTTTTTGAATTTAATGTTTCGTTTTCGTTTTTGTTTACTTATTTTATTTTATTTTTTTTAATTGTTGATTCATGCTTTTTCTTACATTTTTTTTGCGTTCTTAGTATATCCGGTTCAAAAAGTAGTGTCCAATTTTTTATGTTAATATTTTCAATTTTTACTTTGTTTATTTTCTTTGTTATTTGATCAAAAATATCGCCTCGTAGCAAACGCTTCACAATAAATAAATAATAAAAATATATATTAGTTAAATGACGCAATTTACGGAATATTTCTTGAAATTTCCATCGATTAATCGAAAATAAGGCTAGTCCAAAATTATATATATATATAATACTAAAGATCAAGTCCGTCAAGTGCTGATATCGGAATGGAGGAGGGTGGTTTAAAGGGGATGAAAATCAAAAATTCAAAATATTTCAGTTACTATGAGTCGGAATGAAAAATTGTATATATCCAATCTTGTCAATTTTGTTGTTCTAAAACCGTTGTTACATATATATATATACACAATTGCAGCCTCTGAGTGACAGACTTTTTCAATTATAATAATTCCTGATGAATTGCAAGTATGACGTACCATTTTGTTCATGGTTTCCAATAATATTTTTTCAATACAACGGCTGTTGGTAATGGAAGTTAATCTTTAAAATATTTTTGTCTCTAGACCCATTGACGGGACAAGAGACTCTCTGTCTCTCCACTATGCTCTGAGGGTCAATTAATTATGATGACGCATTTCTTGCTACATTTCGCTCCATACATATTACACACTGATGAAATTAAGTTCAATTTTATGAAAATAACTATTTCTAGCAGTGCTTAATACATTAGAAGTACACATGCTAGCATCTATAGAGCTTATAGACAAATTCCGTTACGAGAAATCTGCTTATAATTTCTCACATGAAATAGATCAATTGTGCTTCTGAATTAATTTAATGTTTGACTGTGTGTGTGTGTGTCTATATATATATATATATATATATATATATATATATATATATATATATATAGACACACACACACACACACACACTTTTCTAAGAGGAAGATTCCTGGTTGTAATTTTCTTTGCGCGAATCAATGAATGGTTCCTGTAAAGGGAACAAAGTGGGTTAGACATAGATTTATCGTTGCCTCAAATCGTCTTGTCACAGTGATCTAATGTTCCCCGCTCTAGTATCCATTCTCTGAAGGTGGGAGGGGGGGGGGGTTGACATTTTAATATACGTCACACTACATCTAGATTTGGAAGCTAAAAAATATTTTGTTTCATTTTTTCTCTATATGAAATTTGCGTATGACACATTAACTGATAAAATTATTAAGAAGAAGCGAATGAAATCATTAAAATGGAAGTAGTAACTTATTATCCATTGAATATTTAGAACAACTATATACATTTAATATTAAAAAAAAAATATTATCTTTCTACTCACTCCAGTCTAGAAAAAGTTAAGTATGCCATTTCAAGTGGTTTTCCTTATGGCAATAATGATCTTATAAACAAAATGTTTCTAAATTGCAAACATAGTTAATGTTAGTATTCTATTTACACTATAAATATAGAAGCTCTAAAGAGTTTATTCTAATAGTCCAATAGAAGATGTTTTAGCAGATTTCTCTTAAGGGAAATCAGCTATTGAAGTTGTACTCATGACGCGATTTTCGAAAAGTTTCGTCAAATGTCCATCGCTTCTATCTAGTAGATGACGAGAATGAGGTCCGTTCATGATTATATACATATATATATATATATATATATATATATATATATATATATAGGTAGATAGATAGATATATATTTGTTTGATACCGCTGTTGCGGTCTTAATTTTGGTTTGATCGTTACCAAACTCCATATTTGATAATAAGAAACTTAATTGCTGAAGTCAGACCAATTGGAGGGTGGCAGATTTAGAAGAGGACAATTTTGAAAATTGGAAATATCTGCGTTGTTATTCGTCGGATCAAAAATTTTATTGTATAGAATCAATCTTATTGTAAATGTTTTGTTCTATAAATTTTGTTATATAGATGATTTTTCTAAATTGAACTTAAAACGAGATATTTCCATATTTTTCTTTTCGGCAATTAGTAAACCCCCCTTCCTCCTCATATCATATTAACAAAAATCCGTCACGCAGGGGCTGCGTAAACTAAGCATATTTCCCTAGCGAAGATAAATCTACACACTGGTAACACAACACCAACGTGAATATTAAGTTAATAAATACAAACGAAATAAGACATGTTTCAGTCAATTTCAATAACCTGCTGACGGGAAGCGTTTGAAATGTAAACAAACAGGTCTGCCAGCCTCACACCAGAAATAAAATCAACTACTGAAATATATCTGAATATAACATAATACTTTTATTGAAAAATATTTAGGATACTGTTATTAATAACGAGCCACATTAATTGTATAATGAAGGTCTCTTGATTACAATATTTGGCATTTAAGCTTCGAATAATGTGGTTTATTATATATAGAGTATTGTTTACGTAACATGAGTAGAAATGGGGATTCCCTGAAGGCTGAAAACTGAAAAATACAAATATCTCAGTTAATATTCAAGATAGAGAATAAATGTACATAACAATAATTATAGTAAATGTAATTTTCAATAAGATTGGTTTTTAGAATTTTTCAATCCGACGAATATTAACGGAGATATTTCGAATTTTCAAAAATCCTCCCCTCTAAACTCCCCCACCCCGATTTCAGCCGTTAACGAACTTGATCTTTCTTTTTATATAAAAGATTTTCTGAATCTCCAATATTAACCAAGGTATTTACATATTTTTAGTTTTAAACCTTTAGTACACTCCCACTTTTAGTCATTCGCACTAGGCGAATATATTATGAAACGTCTTATTCCACGAATTTATACCAAACATGTTTTTGAATTTGATGAATACAATATTATGCGATCCCTAATAAAGTCTCCATTCATAATGATATTGAACTCGAAGCAATATCTTGTAATACGAAAGTTTTCCAACCTGCTAATGTTTTCAAAGTACTACTTACATGACTTAAATTACTTCCGACAGCCCTTCATTTGGGAGAGTCCATGGAACGAGGCAGCACACATAATAAATTCACGAATCAGGATTTAAACGAGATTATTCGAATAACTCGGGTCAGGCGAGTTCAAATCGTGTTAGGAATAATTATCTTTTTTAAGTTAAGCGGCTTCCAGGGATAAGCCAAGCTTTCACCGCTAGTAAAGCACACACCGAATGCTGCTTACTCCAAAATCCGTGTTAATTTAACGAAATAATAAAAAAAATATATATATATATAAAAGGGGAAAAAAAAGAATGAAAATTAAATCAATTTCAATATGTTGTGTTATTCACTTATTATTGAATATGTGCATTAAAATACAATTAAATACTTCTACATACACATTAATTTCTCATATTTTGTGATTGTTCTTCCTATGGAAGTACACTTTAACCATATGTCACAGGGTCACCTGAGATCTGTGATAACTTATCATTTTAATCTCCCAAGATCTCCGTATTACATTCCTCCTCAATTGAGTATTAAGATTATAGATGTAGACCCTTTTATATTTATTACAAAAAAACAATCAATTATCTGCAATACTTACAGACCAGATGCAATTAGCAGATTTCCCTTAAGGGAAATCAGCTATTGAGGTTGTACTCATGACGCGATTTTCGAAAAATTTCTTCAAATGTAAATTGATCCTACCCAGGAGATGACGAAAATGAGGTCCGTTCAAAACTATATATATATAGATATATATATATATATATATATATATATATATATATATATACCGCTCTTGCAGTCGTATTTTGGTTTGATCGTTACCGAACTCAGTATTTAATTGTTTTATGTAAAAAGGAAGATCAAGTTCGTTAATGAGTGAAATTGGACCATTGGGAGGGGTGGTTTAGAGGGGGGATATATATATCCGTTACTATACGTCGGATCGAACAATTATATAGAACCAGTCTTATTGCAAATTCAATTGACTATAAATATTGTTATATACATTTATTTTCTATCTTGAATATTAATCGAGATATTTGCATTTTTATTAAGGATAACGGACGAGCTATGGTTCCCGCCGAAAGTTAGTTCGGCCGTTTCCGTAACTGATCGACACTCGTATGGAGATTTCTCTACTGTATATCTTTACGTGGGAAATGTGCTTAGTTTACGTGACGGACGTTTTAAGGTTTTGCTCCTGGTCTTTCATTATGACGACTAAACTTACTTTTTTTTCAAATTTATGTATTGTTCATTGAACGACATATATGTATTCCCCATTTTCTTGTCAGTCTAAGTCTGAACAGATAACATCTTCTTATTCTACAATATATACCGCAAGAGTTCATTGTTGCAAGAATATTTTATCCTTTCAAGATTATTTTACTACCCAAGGAGGAAGAATGTCACTGGCATGATGACCTGGCAACGTCCTTGTGGAGGCAGAGTAATTGAAGGACTCTGGCTGAAGAGTCCAGGACTTATTTTATTGTGCCAATATGATGTTAGTGCGTATAAAAATATAAATAACATTGTTTATGCCTTTAAAGAAACGGTTAAATGATTCTTAAAAATAGATCTTATTGTATTTTTAAGTCTTAAAGGCTACCCAAATTCTTGAACTTTATTTATAACGTTGTATTCTATTAAAAAGAGCTGAACTAAAGAATTTTGTGATCATAGAAACACATAAAATATCTGTGTAACAAAATTCTATTGATTTTTCAATGGAATAATTGTAAAAGTGCACTAGTGGGATTTTTACTTAGAAATAGAAAATACATAGTGGAATGATGTCAAAAATGCGTTACACTTACTCAGCCCCTGCTTGACGGACATATTTCTTTAGCTCCTTCGTTTTTTGCAGTCTATTTTTTGACTATTATTTTTGCAGACTAAGTGTATTAGAACCTGACCTTTAAAATTTGACATTAAGCAACCAAGAATAAAGTTTTGTCTTGATTTCTAGAATATTTTCCATTAATTAATAATTAAATATCTCCCACTTTATAAACTCTCAAATCCGTTGGAAATTACAAAATTTTTATATATAGTCCAAAGATTATCGATAGTGCTAGTCATAAAAAAATAGGTTGACTAGTGTTATAGATTCTAACCTCGATTGTTGACCTACGTAATAGAGAACCTAAGTATTAAACCGAAAAAAAACTCACCCCAAGAAGAGTTAACTAAGACTTTAGATTCTGATATTTTCCTTTACATATTAAATTTTATTTATAGAGCGGTGATACGAAGAAATTCCGCGGAGGGGAGATGTTATCAAGGCATCAGTGACGCAAGATACACAGGAATGCCAAGCATGCCTCGACAAGTAGCTCCAGTGGAGCAAAACAAAATTAAGATATAACACAGGAAGTATCTATACTTGCAATATATATACTGCTAATAATAGTTCAAATATATATTTAAACGTTTAACGCCTTTACTAAAAAAAATCCTTAACATTTATTATAATAAATATAAATGTTTTAAAATATAAATACCTTCCTGTTGTTTTCATCAGCATCAATAATTTTTAGCGGATTTCCCTTAAGGGAAGTTTGTACTTATGACGTGATTTTCGAAAAAAATTTCAAGTACCCATCCAGATGACGAAAATGAAGTCGACCACGAATATGGGGGTTTAGAGGGGCAGTTGGATCGAAAATGTTATAGAACCAATCTTTTTAAACTATGATGCTCTACAATTATTGTTAATACATTTTTACGTAACTTAAATATTTTATTCAAATTTTCTTGTTTTATGCCTTGAGTAAACCCTCAATTCTACTCATCGGATTTTTATT
Organism: Riptortus pedestris; assembly: GCA_019009955.1. Classification (NCBI taxonomy): domain Eukaryota; kingdom Metazoa; phylum Arthropoda; class Insecta; order Hemiptera; family Alydidae; genus Riptortus; species Riptortus pedestris. The sequence goes on along the minus strand of CM032231.1, from coordinate 76,703,015 downwards.
TAAATTTAGAGGATATATTGTGTAATGACATCATTAGCGAGCCATACCAGTCCGCGGGAAATTTTCTTAGTTTACGAAGCAATATGGTTCTTAGTCGATAAATGCTGAAATTAATTGGATCAGGGATAGGGGGGGGGTAAAGGGAAATGACACAATGAAATCATTGGTGTGTCATATGCTCTGTATTTGGAACGTGATTTCAATAATGTTTAAACTTTCAAATGTTACACTCACTCAACCACATTACATAAATAAGGACACTAACTTTAGTCCATTGTGGTGTGTATAAATGCATTAAGGTCAGTATTAAGAAACGATAGAGTTCCGGTAAAACAGCAAGACTTCAAAAATCATTTAAACGGAGGAGATTTACGCGCTTCAAGCTAAGCCCCGTGTGCTGCTTCACACTTCTCCATGCATATTGATAATAAATTCCCATAATAAGAAGGTAGTTTTAGTGAAGGAACATTTTTAATCAGGAGAGATCAAAAACTGGGAATCCTTAAGCGAAGTGTATATTAGACGTTATATATTTCATTATATAACGGAGTAAAGGACACAGGTAAAAAAAGAGTCTTGTTCCTTCAATAAGTTTTAATCAAAACTGCAGCTATTGAACAATTAATATCTGTAACTACCACTCCCAGGTGCTTAAATGCACTGTAAACTAGGAAACCACTCAGGCGCTAAATCGTAAAGGAATTATTAAAAAGTAAATTTCAATTGCTCTTCAGGAAGAAATTACACCATTGTTGATGGCGAAAGGTTTAAGGCCGAGGGCAAAACAATATACAATTAATTGTCGTATATAAGGACGAGAAGAATTCTCGATGGAACTCCAGCTGGTCGTAGTGCACAGAGGTCGATAGGTGACTTCCCGAATCACCATCATGAGGCTATGGGATGAGGTAAAGGCTTCCAGGTACTTCACACATCTTGGGTTGACCTCAGAACTACGCTCGTCACTAGCGGTACCATCATATAAAAAGTATCTCACGCAGGGGCTCCGTATATTAAGCTGATTTCCCACGTTCATGTATGCTACACTATTGATTTCTTCTCTCCACACATGTTAGCTTAGCTTAGCCCTTAAGGGAAATCAGCTATTCAGGTCGTACTCATGACGCGATTTTCGAAAAATTTCATCAAATGTCCATCGATCCTACCCAGGAGATGACAAAAATGAGGTCCGTTCAAAACTATATATATATATATATACTAGCTATGCCCGAGAAATTATTGTTGACTGACTAATGATGGTATTTTGATAGTAAGTCTTCAATATGTACAATTACACTTCCCTCCACGACATAATGATTTTCCGAAATAGCCAACCCTGAAGGGTAACTTTTGGGAATTAACAGAATAGAAATTTAAGTTTTGAAGGATAAACGAAAATATATTCCTAATTTATCCTTCTATACTTTATGACTCACCGTTTTTCAATAATTCAAACCATAATCATGGGTAGCATTTATTACAATTAAATATCATCCATAATGAACATATTTTCTTTCAAAAGCCTCACCGAGCTCAAATAGTTCAGGCAAAGTTTTGCACGTAAGATTATATTTGTAATAGTGAATCTCACTGGAAATCACTTCCAGCAATGCCAGACGGGAAATAAGTAAACTCAATTAACTGGTAAGGCTCCCGTCATCTTCCGCTCCCGCATTAGACTTATCGCTTTTCAGCCTCTTTTATAATCCCCACTCCCGTTTGGACCTAAAATTTTTAATATAATATAACCATGGAAGATTTAATGCTAATTGACATACCGAGCTTTGATAAGTTCGGTTCAATCGTTAGTGCCCAACAAAATTGTTGGCTCCCGCTTTAGAGTTTAGTGTATATCACGTTTATACTTTTCTATTCAACAAAAGTGAATATAACAAAACTTACTTTAAATAGAAAAAAAAAAAAACAACTTTTGTTATGTGCATATTTGCCGAAACCCCAATAGAAAACGATATATCACTATATTTAATTTCAGGCCTCCATTAAACCCCCACTCCGGCACGTCCCTAGAAATGTTATTATGGATTATTATAAGGAAGGCGTTAGTGCTAATTCACATACCGAGTTTAGTTTAGGTCGGTTGAGTTTTTGTGCCAAATAAAATTGATGACTTCCGCAGTAGTTTTTAACGTATAACTCATTTATACTTAGGTATAAGACAAAAGTGTATATAAGAAAAGTTACTCTAAATATCAAAATAAACAACTTTTGTTATGTTCATATTTGTCGAAAAACCAATAGGAAACGAAATATCGCTATTTTTAATTTCAGGCCTCCCTTATAACCCCCACTCCTGTTCGTCTCAGAGAATATTAATATCGCCTAAAGTCTAAGTTGGGTTAGTAGTAATATACATACCAAGTTTCATAAAATACAGTTCTGCCGTTTATGCGTAAAAAGGTAACAAACAAACAAACACACACCAAAGAAACAAAATGCAAACGAAAAGTTATCGTGAAATTTCGCGAAATATATCAATGTACAGACCGAGGTTACAATTTTATATATATATACTAGCTCAGATACCCGGCTTCGCCCGGGAATTCATTTGCGGCTGGATGGTGATATTATTCTTTTGACATTTACAGTTCCCAGTTTTTAGGGTTAATACCCGTCGTTTCTGTGATCTGACAATAATAAAATTAATTTTTTATGTAAGACTTCACTGTACTCCATATTGTCATATTTCCCGTTTTCTGTGCATTATGTATAGATTTAACTTATTAAGGACAAAATATTATAATAATATATTATAATTTGAATTAATTTTTCCAGGTGAGGTACCTGGTAGTTCATATTGAAAAGAATTGTTGAGCAAATTTCTCTAAATAACAAAATAAACAACTTTTATTATGTGCATATTTGCCGAAACCCCAATAGGAAACGAAATATCACTATTTTTAATTTCAGGCCTCCTTTATAACCCCCACTCCTGCCCACCCCTTGAAATGTTAATAGGGCTTATTATAAGGAAGGCGTTAGTACTAATACACATACCCATTGTTTTATTTAGTTAATAATTATTAATTATTATTTATTTATAGTTAAGCTATAATTTTTAGAGTATAACGCCTTTATACTTCGGTATACGACGATGGTGTATATAACAAACGTTTCTCTAAATAACCAAATAAACAACTTTTGTTATGTGCATATTTGCCGAAAAACGAATAGAAAACGAAATATCACTATATTTAATATCAGGCCCCCCTATAACCCCCACTCCTTCCCGTACCTAGAAATGTTGGTATGGCTTATAATGAAAGCGTTAGTGCTAATACATATACCGAGTTTTATTTATTTCGGTTGGGTCTTTTGTCCCAAATAAAATTCTTCACTTCCGCTATAGGTTTTAGCGTATATATCGTTTATAATTGGGTATACAAAAAAAATGTATATAACAAAAGTTACTTTAAATAACAAAATAAACAACTTTTGTCATGTTCATATTTGCCGATAAACCAATAGAAAACGAAATACTGCTGCTGTTAATTTCTGGCCTCCATTACAACCCCCACTCCTACCCGTCCCTAGCAACATTTCTAGTATGGCTTATTATAATGAAAGCGTTAGTGCTAATACATATACCGAGTTTTATTTATTTCGGTAGGGTCTTTTGTCCCAAATAAAATTCTTCACTTCCGCTATAGGTTTTAGCGTATATCTCGTTTATAATTGGGTATACAAAAAAAATGTATATAACAAAAGTTACTTTAAATAACAAAATAAACAACTTTTGTCATGTTCATATTTACCGATAAACCAATAGAAAACGAAATACTGCTGCTGTTAATTTCTGGCCTCCCTTACAACCCCCACTCCTACCCGTCCCTAGAAATGTTGGTATTCTTTATTATAATGAAAGCGTTAGTGCTAATATATATATATATACCGAGTTTTATTTATTTCGGTTGGGTCTTTTGTCCCAAATAAAATTGTTCACTTCCGCTATAGGTTTTAGCGTATATCTCGTTTATAATACGTTATACGAAAAAAGAGTATATAACAAAAGTTACTCTAAATAACAAAATAAACAACTTTTGTTATGTTCATACTTCCCGAAAAACCAAGAGGAAACGAAATATCGCTATTTTTAATTTCAGGCCTTCCTTATAACCCCCACTCCTGTTCATCCCAGAGAATTTTAATATAGCCTAAAGTCTAAGTTCGGTCAGTAGTAATATACATACCAAGTTTCATGAAATTTGGTTCAGCCGTTTATGCGTGAAAAGGTAACAAACAAACAAACATAGACGAAAGAAACAAAATGCAGTTATGGTGTCTATGACATGTGAAACGAAAAGTTATCGTGAAATATTGAGAAAAAAATCAATGTACAGACAGAGGTTACAATTATATATATATATATATATATATATATATATATATATATATATATATATATAGATAGATAGATAGATATATATGTCTATTAACACTCTAGCGGTCGCAATTTTTGTTTAATCGTCACCAAACTCGGTATTTAATCGTTTTATGTAAACAGGAAGATCAAGTTCGTTAACGGCTGAAATCGGAGAAGTGAGGGGGGGGGGTTTAGAAGGTGGATTTTCAAAAATTCTAAATATATCCGTTATTATGCATCGGATCGAAAAATTGTATAGAACCAATCTTATTACAAATTAAATGTACTATAAATATGCATTTATTCTCTATCTTGAATATTAACCGAGATATTTCCATTTTTATAAAGGCTGTGGTCGGGTATAGTTCGGATTAGTTCGGCCGTTTTCGTAACTGATCGGCTAAGGTGGAAGCTTCTTCTAACCGTACCTGTCGTTTCTAACCTTACCTTAACTTTGTTACTTTGTGTGATTTATGCAAATACGGTCTGTTCATCGGCCGCCCGTCCCCTTCTTTATTATTTTTACAATTCAGAAGCCGTTTCAATTGGGAATTTATTAAAATTAACTAATAGATTTCTTATTACCGTTTGTATTTACTCATGTTGGGCTTGTATTACCAGTATGCAGATTTCTCTATTGTAAAACTTCACATGGGAAATCTGCTTAGCTTACGCAGCCCCTGCGTGACGGAAACAAGAATGTAAGAATAGCTCGCTTAATATTATAACCGCGAAATCATGAATAAAACTCCCTCTTGTAGAGCTTCAAAAGTTTTACAAGATTGCTCTTTTAAATTTTTCTATGGAACACATAATAACGGCGATATTTTGATTTTCGAGTTCCCCGCCTCTAAACACACCAGCCCAAATCCTTATCTGATTTGAGTCGATAGCGACAACGAGCGTTGAAATAAGCAGTTAAACATAGATTAAGGTTATTAGATCAAATAAACATTTTCGAGTCAAGAACGTAAAATTTTAATGGAAGGTGTCATCACACAACCTATTTGCATGTATCTCATAAAGTAAATGTTCCATGAAAACAAGATTTGGTATTCAACTTTGGAATTAAGTGGTTCATGATATAACAGCTTATCGACATTAGTAGGATTAAGGGTTTACAAAAGGCCGAAAACTGAAATATGCAAATATCTGGCTTAATATTCAAGATAAAGAAGAAATGTCATAGAAAATTACATTTGCAATATGATTACTTCTATGCTATTTTTCAATCCAAAGCACATGATATATATATTTATATTTTCCCTTGAGGAAAATCAGCTATTGAGGTCGTACTCATGGCGCGATTTCCGAAAAATGTTTTCAAATGTCCATCGATCCCTCACAGGAGATGATGAAAAGGAGGCCCGTTCAAAATTATGTGTGTGTGTGTGTATATATATATATATATATATATTTGTTAACGCTCTAGTTACCAAACTCGATATTTAATAGTTTTATGTAAAATAAAAGATCAAGTTCGTTAATGGCTGAATTGGAACCAATGGAAGGATGGTTTAGAGGGGAGATTTTCGTAAATTCGAAATAACTCTGTTATTATACGTCCTATCGAAAAATTGTATAGAAACAATCTTAATGAAAATGTATAGTCATATTAATAATGTCCGGTTATATCATAAACCACTTTATTTCAAGGTTAAATACCAAATATTGTTTCCATTGAGCTTCTATTTTGAGTAATATATGTATATAAGTTCTGTTGACCCCCTCCCCCCCCCCTATTTTGTTCAACTACTATACATGAGTGATTGAGATAAAACCTATTCTAATTCATTATAAATTACAGTCCTAGACGTAGTAAATAGTTTTCAATAAATTATAACCAGGTATATTTAATTGATTGTTTTTCTTTCTTGTTCTGAGCCTTTAGCAGACCTGTTTGTTTACAATTTAAGCTCTTTCCGTTGTGAGATTATTAAAATTCTCATGACTGACAGACTTCTCATTACCGTTTGTATTTATTCACTTAAAGTTCGCGGTGGTGTGCCCAGTATGTAGATTTATCTAATGTAAAACTTCACGTGAGTAATCTGCTTGGTTTACGCAGCCCTTGCATAACGGATATATTTTATTTTATTAATATATATATATATATATATATATATATATATATATATATATTGAAAGAACCTCATTTTCGTCATCTATAGGGTCGACTGATACTTGAAGAAATATTTCAAATATCGTGTCATGAGTACATCCTCAAAAGCTCATTTCTGCTAAAGTCTCGGACATTATCTAAACTATTTATTTCTATATTTCAATACTTGAGTCAGATTCTATGATTAAGGGGTTTTAGCATAACTTGAACTTTATTGAGTTGTTGGACCTAAGTACAATAAGGGCAGATATGAACATTCAATGAGAAATGAGGACTTGTTAAGATGAATGCCGAGGAATATGAGAGACAGATATTACCTGACAAACCCATTTAACTTGAAATTACGTAATTTAGTTTCCCTTTGGAGAAGGGAATTGTTAGACGTTTATTACTCCTTGAAATAACTAACCGGCATTACATTAGCAATGACTAAATTGCTTGGTTTGTTTAAAATCTATTTATCTTGACATAAGTACTAATTGATTCTCTAGGTTGTGTGCTTTCATTAGACATTATATTAAGATTTTATGTAGACGTTTTGAAATATTAGAAATATTGGTTCAAATATTTCATATAGCAAATCAGATTTCACTACATTATTTCTGAGATATTTTCATATAAAGCAGCCTGTAAAAAAATATAATAACAAAACTGCTTTATATGGCCTTATTTTTCAAGATCAAAGGGTAATATCCAAGCTATCTCGATATTAAATAAAGGAAGATAATATTGGCACATAGGATATTTTCTGTGAGGAGGATAGTTACCGTTTAAGTATGTGCAACAATATGGAAGAAATAACAATAGCTTATCATTCAACATCACCAATTCACAACCCATAAAAAGCCCGCCACGCACGGGCTACTTAGCAGATTTCTCATCAGTGCGACGTATTTGCGTTTATCTCCATAAGTAAATGTTCAATGAGAAAAATATTTTATATTTAGGCTTCAAATAAAGTGCTTCGTAATATAACTATAACAGCTTATTGTCAATATGGCATGAGTAGGAGTGGGGGTTTACTGAAGGCCGATAACTGAAAAATGCGAAAATCTCCGCTAATAATCAATATAGTGAATAAAACGTACATAATAGCATTTATAGAACATTACATTTGTAATAAGTTTGGTTTTATACAATATTTTGATCGACACATAATAAGTGAGATATTAAGATTTTTCAAAATTCATCCCTCTCGAGCCTCCGTCCAATGGTCAGATTTCAGCCGTTAACGAACTACATCTTTAGTTTTACATAAAACGTTTAAATATCGTGTTTGGGAACGATCAATGTATATATATATATATATATATACACACACACACACAAACATTTTTGTATATAATAAGTAAGATAATTACAAATAAAATTAATAAATGAAATTAAAAAAATAAATAAATAAAATAAGAACAAAAAAGAAAACAAATCAATTGAAGTTAAACTCAACCGATGTTTAATAAAGCTAGTCTACGTAGGATAAATATATTGAATTATAATTCCCATTCCTCACAATCAACTTTACAAATCTAATGTATTTTTGCTACATCTGTATTTATACTTTAATGAACTTTATAAGTACTTTATATTTGTTAAATATAATATGAGGTAGTTCTGGGCAACTTCCTCCTTTTAAAATTATATTCATTATTAAATTTGATCTATTTTGATTAAATGTTGAACAGTCATAAAGTATATGTGAAAACGTTTGTGTTGTCTCTGAGTCGCATGTACTTTTGTCTTTGTATTAAATTTTAAATCTAGTTAAATAATGTCCTTTTTGTCCATGTTCCGTTAGAAATTGTGTGCATTTGTGATGGTGACTCTTAATTGTGTTCTAGTTGTTGTGAGTTATATTTGGTAAGTATTGATGTAAGCTATAAGATTTGTTAGAATATATATACACATACACACAGTTTTCATTGGACCTGACTTTTGTCACCTCTAGGGTAGGATAGATGGTCATTTGGGGAATTGTTTTCAAAAAGCGTGTAAATAGCGTATTTCCCTTAAGGGCCATCTACTAGAAGTGAAGTATGAACCCCACATGCCTAGGGTTCTCCATTGGAAATAGAATTCCCCGCTCGAAGGCTTACGAAATTTCATCTAGGGTAAGCTGTAGGGATGATTGAGATTTGTTGTAATTCAAGTAACCAGCTGATTGGTGCATCCGACATATGATAGGGGTAGTCTATCGGATTACAGATCCATCAACCCCATTATAGATTGCAATACTGTGACATGTCTGGCCGTGAGCAATTTGTGTTAAGTGCAATATCCAAACCTCATGATTGCTGGTTTTCCATGCATTGCCTAGTATTATACATTTAATTTCCGCAACGGTCTGAATCCACTTAAGCCCGCTATACTTATTTTACTCTTTACTCTTCAGATAATCAAACAATTCATTAACACCCCTGTGTATATGTATAAATCAATTTTACTACTATGGGTGAGAATATAATGTTGGTAAGTTCTGACAGACCTGTTTGTTTACATTTCAGACGCTTCCCGCCGGGGAGGAATGGTTTCTTATTGCTGCTTGTATTTATTCACTTAATATTCACGGATGTGTTGTGATACCAGTTTGTATATTTATCTATTGTTAAATTTCACGAGGGAAATCTGCTTAGTTTACGCAGCGCCTGCGTGACGGACTTTTTAAAACTAACTCTGGTCATTTGCCAAGATCATTCACGACTATTTTTTCCCTTAATTTGACAAATAAGTATTAATTAGAATATATAAGATTATATTATTTATTTTGTGTCAGAAAGCAGTTTTCCCTTTAATCTGAGGTATTAATGTTTAAATGGAGGTCGCGTTAGTTTTCTATACGGTTCCAGTAGCCAAAGCAGATGAATTATTATAAAATATAAAAAAAAATAGAAAAAAGTAAAAGATAAAATGAAAAAAAGTAGCGTTGAGATATTATCGTATAAGCATTGTAGATAGTAACTAAATCAGTACTAAAGGGCGTCTGTGGTAGTTATGAAGGCAGTGGAGATAATCCAATTCAATTATACAAGAGCAGAGGATGTCTCGCTAATTGCCAGCTGTCATGGCGGATCATCCACTTGGACACTAATATCTCACACATAGCCCCTCTACTGCAACCAGTTATAATGTCTAACAATCATTTTTAATTTCAGAATATTGAGACTATTTCATCTTAAGTGAATTCTGACCACTTTTACCGATTTCCTTATTTACAATTAAAAAATATTTCTTAAAGTAGAAAATATTTATATCACAGAAATAATAGTAAATAAAAAAAACAGAAATTATATAACATATATATTCTTCAATTTATCTAAAAATTAAATAATCGATTTTAAAGTGCGCAGCAAAATAATTGGAAGATTTGACATGAAAATAATCGCTTTAATGTCAGTTGACACAACCTGTAATTATAGTTAGGACTTATAATCATAATGGATTAATGTTACATAAAATTATCTTCATGATGTTATAAATTAATAGCTATTATTTTTGAAAAGGAATGGCTACTGAAGAGATGGTAAACAGACCACGGAACATGCAGGACATTTTTTTAAATATAGTTTGCTTGGGGAATAACAATTTCGTTGATGGTACCATTAAAGTATAAAAATCAAAGTTAAGTTTTTACTCAGTTGCTGAGGCAATGGTTTGACAATTCTTGAATTGCAACTGTTACGTATCATAGCTGGTAACGCAACGGGTGCATTTATTTATCTGATCTTTTCTTAATCATAGAAACCAATAAAAGTAACCCGTCTAAAACAGGAGGTCCGTTCGTTCTTCTTTCACAAAAAATAATCCTAATTGATTCAAAATTTAAGAATGTTTAGTGATATCCTTGTAGTCCAAATCGCAAAAGGTGGAGTGGGAGTGTACGGAAGATCCTCCATGATTATATAAGCTGTATAAAAATTCCTAGGGACAGAAGTGGGGGTTATAAGGAGATTTTGTTAACACTCAACCGACTTTATTTTATTTATTACATTAACAGCATATTCTCATACCTACACAGAAGTCACATATATGACAAAATTTAACATACACATTAAGTCTGTGGTGTGCAACACTATTCCAAATTATATCCATTAATTGTATCAGATGCGTTTATACACATTACCCTGAAGGAGGAAATGACGACAATCATTGGCAAGAGTACTTTCAGCCATTCATTCCCTACTGATCAACTATGCTCATCACCAACTTATTTATTCATTGATTTTATTTTATTTTTTATTTAATTTCTGATGCTTAGCCGTTACACTTTTGTTATTTGTCATTGCTTCTTGGTATTTTTTATTGTTACTTGTTGTTAAGGTATTTGTTATTGTTACTTGTTGTTAAGGTATTTGTTATTGTTACTTATTGTTAAGGTATTTGTTATTGTTACTTGTTGTTAAGGTATTTGTTATTGTTACTTATTCTTAAGGTATTTGTTATTGTTACTTATTGTTAAGGTATTTGATATTGTTACTTGTTGTTAAGGTATTTGTTATTGTTACTTGTTGTTAAGGTATGTGTTATTGTCATTTGTTGTTAAGATATTTGATATTGTTACTTGTTGTTAAGGTATTTGTTATTGTTACTTATTGTTAAGGTATTTGCTATTGTTTCATGTAGTTACTTTTGAAAGTGCAAATCACCTTCGATGTGGTGTCCATGAATAAATAAATAAAGAGAATTATTTAATCTTCAAAACTAAAATTTCTATTCTATAAGTCCCCTCCCTGACCCTTACGGGGATCATGTCCGTTAATAACTGAAATCGAACCAGGAATATGAGGGTTTAGTGATGCCCTAGAATTATTGTTGAAGTATACGATATCCAGATTCGTCCATTTTCTCCTACCCCTTTCACATTATATCGTCTCAGCAGAGTATTGTTTCCCGGTAATTCTATAAAAACAGTGCCAGAAGGATTAACTGGTCGGTTCATTTAATAGAGGCTTTCAGTCAGGAGTGGAGGGGCGGACACCTGAACAAAACGTCACTTCCCTTCACTATCAGCTTGCTCATTAATGTTATAACGGACCCATTTGTCCCCGTATCTTCCTCGGCCAGGGCTTCCACCACATTTCTCTGCACCGTTTCTCTCGACTCTCTATTTTTTGAGGGGGAGGAAAACATAATCTTGATGAGTTCAGCAAGGACAAATGGAATAAAAATTATTTTATCACCTAGGTTAATATCGGATAAAATAATTTATCCAATTATTTTTTTTTTAAATTTAGTTACGAATACTTTTTACAGTTTACCTTCATCTTTTACTTTGAGGTTGTGAGGGTTAACTGATATAGACTCCATTAAAAGTGTAAGAACTTATTTCATACACATTTGACTCCAAGTTTTGTTATCGAATTTCCATGTAACATACCCCATTACAAATTAGTTTCAGTTTTCTAGATATTTTAGATCTTTGTGATTTTTGAGTTCTCTTGATACTGGCGATAGTTAAATGAATAATATGGTTGTAATTTTGTTTAACTGAAGTATTAAACAAAGGCTGTAAACTTGTTATTGAGGTTTGTTGGAGCTTCTTATTTTTGCACAAAAATACCCATTAATAAATAAAAATACAACACTAAAGCTTACTTGCGCAACACTACATTACAAAACACTTATACTATCTGTATTACCATGCGCGTGCCCAGTCTGGCTGGGCATCAGCAACACACACAAAAAGAAACTACAGGACTTCCAGAGCAAAGTACTTCGAATAGCGGCGAATGCTCCCTAGTTTGTTAGGAACAGCCAAATCCACAAGGAATTGGAGGTTGCACCTATTTCAGTTAATCTTCAACATCTTGTAAGGAAATATCATGCCTGCCTTCCGATGTCAAGTGGAGCCACTCATTATAATTTAGGTTGAACCACTGAAAGACGACTACGTCCGAGGCTGTACCAAAATATCTTAATTTTGTAACAAATGTAACAATTTGTGTATAGTACCTTTGTTGTATAGGGCCAAAATAAAATTTCCTTTCTTTCTCTTTATTTTGCTGCAAAAAGAATAATATCTATTTATTGTATGAAGTACCATAAGTGAAAGAGGATTTGCTAAGTATAAGAATGTTTATGTTTCACATAGGTTTATAACGGGATATGTGTGTAGCATTGGAGAGCTCCTAGGTGGTCAGCTGATGTTCCTTTCATTGCATGTAGCTAGCTTATCAGAAGTGCTCGACAGTTGCATGTATAGAACGAAACGGCTGATAGAGTAATTAGTTTAATGACTTAATTAATTTACAATGGATTCAAGTTAAACAGTTCTGACAATATAATTAGTATGAAATGCCTAAACTATGATTAAATAAATTACTTTCTTAAGTTACAATTTTTTTTAAGTTTAATCTTATGTCTAAAGTGATTCCTTTCAGTTCTTCTTCTGATATGTCTCCAGTCATTGTCCAGAGCATCAGTCGTTCATCTAAAATTATAGCCGTTGACAGATGAAATGATAGTCCGTCGTGAAATAGAAAGGGACTTCATTTGCATACCAGTAGCTACTATAAACAAAGTCCACTGTACCTGTCAGAGCACTCACAGTAAAGTAGAAGAAACATCGCCAGTCCAAGATATAGCTAGCAGAAAAGAGCCCAAGAAGGAGACAGCTCTCTCTCTCTCTCTCTCTCGCTCTCTCTCTCTCTCTCTATATATATATATATATATATATATATATATATATATATATATATATATATATAAACACACGGCCAGATAGAAGTCTTCTTAACATCAGCCACATTATTGAATCAACTGGATTCCATCTCTTAGAGTCACTCTTTAATTGATTAAATATTTTTAAAGAAGTTAGGATGACATATATACTTGTAGAAATAAAACTTAATAGTAAATAATAAATAAAAAATAATTCCCATGTTGCTGGATGTGGAAGTGCAGATTTGGGAAACAGGTCTTAATTACTGGAAGTTAATTTATACAATATAGATGACTTTCATGATCAAAAAAATGAGAAAAGCCGAAAGGCCTTGTGAACAAATAAGAAAAAAATTAGAGCGGGACCCTTCAATTCATTAAGACCTATTTTTCTAAATGGCAAAACGTTATAATATACGTAGAATGATGTTTAGTGATGACATATGTATTGACCTCTTTATTATTTTACGAAATTATTATTTAATATTTATTCGAAAAAGTATATTAACAAAGTATGCACACTTTTTTAGGTTTTTGAAAGATTTTTTTTTCAAGGGAATCATTAATTGAGTTTATACTCTTGAAACGATATTTCAAACATTTCTTTAAATCGTTGAATGGTTTAAAGTAATGTTTAAATCACTTTAGAGCTCACTTTGTCGTGTGAATTAAGGCGTTGGTCTGAATCTCACTTGGTAAACCTAAGGCAATAGGAATTTATTTATCGTTAGTGACATATATTATAGCGCATTAAATAAAATCCTGTCTCACCCTTGCTAGAAAAGGTAACCTATAGATTACCTGTCTATTTGGCCTTAGTAGCACAAAGTAGACGTTAATAAAAAAAAACTTAAATCAATAGGTATCATTAGTCAATATATGTGGTTAAATTATTTTGATGTACTAATAAATGAACGAATTCTTCAGTTATACTTATTAACCCAACTAAAAAGCTATGCTAATGAATTTTATAAGCTTAATTCTAGAAAAGAAATCTTTAAAAAATGAAGTTAATTTAAAGTCACTTCATATCATTAAAGCCAAAAATTCAAATTTAAATAGAAGCCAAAAAAAATTCCTGAAAAGTTATTATTAATGAAAAAAAAAATCGTTGAGCGTGGAGGAATTAATATATAATGTATGAATATTGACAAGAGCTTAAAAACTACTAACATTATTTAATGTTATTTTGTACTCAATTCATAAAAAAACTTCTTTAAGTTTATATCGTTTATTAAGAATCACATCCCTTTGTATTTCCGACGGGATATCAGGACACAATAAATTTCACGAAGTGGAACACTCAACGGGACCTCCATTTATCATTTTAACCGACTTCTCGCTTTATTTCTTTTTACATTTAGTCTATGATTTTTTTTTTCTCTGCCAAGAATTTTTTTATTAAACCAACTTCTAATATGCTTCATATTTTTCTCGCCACATGCCATCATATTTATGGCAGATTTGTTTGGCTTACTGAGGTAGACAAAACAAACTGTAATCTGTACAGAAGTGAATATTCAGCTGGAATTTTCGGTGTCAATTAAGGTGGGAAAAATACTTGTAACTGTCAAATCTTAAGTAATCAGTCACGTAAATATTGCGTTAATTGAACTGGTTTAATTTAACTGCTGAAAGCGAAACTAGTTAATCATGGATGCAAGGAGAATTTTTTTCGATTATATCCAGAGTTTCTCTGTCTTTATAATGCTGAAAATTGGATTCTAAAACAAGGTTGATAGTTCCCCTAAAACAAGGTTATCAATGTTTTTGTATAACGGTCATTCCATCTCAAATCATCCAGGCCATGTCACCCATGGTTTATATTTAATCGTTTTATGTAAAAGGAAAGATCAAGTTTATTAATGGCTAAAATCTAACCAGCGGAAGGGTCCACATATCTCCATTATTATAAGTCGGATCGGAAAATTGTTTATAACCAATCTTATTGTAAATTTAATTTCCTATAAATGGTGTTATATATACACACTTTCTCTATCATGAGCCTAGCTTTTCATGTCATATTAACAATAAGCAGGTACATTAAGAACCACACTATTCTAAGCATAGATACCAAATATTGTTTTCAAGACGCCTTAATGATGGGAGATACATGGAAATTCATTGTGCGATGACGTCATCAGTTAAGATTTTACGTCCTTGTTTCGAAAATCACCCTGGAATAGTAGGGATATAGGGTGGGGGATCGTAAAATGTTAGAGAAACAATCGTCTTAAACCTTTGATCTGCAATTGAGTCTTCAGCCTAGATATAGAGAATATGTGGGGAGAGTAGATCACAAGTGACTTATAACAAAAACTTTCTCCAAATGCCCATCGATCAAAGAAAATCGACAAGAAAGTGGTCCATTACAAAGTACATAAATAATACACATCAGAGGTATTTTTTGTTTGATCTTAAACCAACTGGATATATAAACTTTAGTTCTAGCCAGGGTGGGACTTAGGATTTTGTCACTAAATAAATTCCCTTGCCCAGGCGTGGCCGCTGTAGGATTACCATGTGAGATTAAATCTGCATGTATTATTATTTATGGGTCATTCCATCTGAAATCATCCAGCAAAATGTAAAAATGTCACCCATGGTTTCAGATTTCAATGAAAATTTTTTTAACCCTTATGAAGAATATAAAATTTTACTTTGATATCTCCAGTAGTTTTTGTGAACCCCTTTATAACCCCTTTAGTTTTACATAAAAAAAATAAAATTAAAACTAAAGTTTATATATCCAATTGGTTTAAGATCAAACAAAAAATACGTCCTCTAGTGTGTATATTTATGTACTTTGTAATGGTCATGATTTTCTTGTCGATTTTCTTTGATCGATGGGCATTTAGAGAAAGTTTTTGAAAATCGCATCATGAGTACAACCTCAATAACTGATTTCCCTCACGGGAAATTCTGTGAAAACTATTGTTTCATTTGTAAGAGGCCGTAGTTTATTTATGTAATTTAAGAAGAAATCATTAAATTTCATTAGCCTAATATTAAAAAACGTCCGTCACGCAGGGGCTGCGTAAACTAAGCAGATTTCCCACGTGCTGTTATAAGTCACTTGTGATCTACTCTCCCCACATATTCTCTATAACTAGGCTGAAGACTAGAAATCGTAAATAGCTCGCTTAATACTTGAGTTACGAACAAAAATGCATATATAAACAATTTTCCGATCCGACTTATAATATTGGAGATATGTGGATTTTTTTTTAAGTTCTCTCCCTCTAAACCCTCCCCCCTTCCCGCTGGTTAGATTTTAGCCATTAATAAACTTGATCTTTCCTTTTACATAAAACGATTAAATATCCCAGATTGGTAACGATAAAACAAAAATTGCAACCACTAGAGCGGTGAAAGAGACTTTTGAAGGACCTCAACTAGGGGATTGATTGACATATGAAGAAAGTTTTCGAAAATTCATGCCATTAATACAACCTCATTAAAAACCTCTTAATGGGAAATATGTTAAAAATATCATCAATTACTCTTGTCTTCCCTTCTTTAATATTAATAAAAAAGTTAGCTAGAAGTTCACTTCCATCGTGTGTCTTAGCTGAAAATGCACACACATCAAACAACCCACACAAAATGTTGTAAACATTTTCCAATTTTAATTTGTATTGGTTCTGTAGAACGTTGGCTTTATTTAACCATGATATAATTTATTGATAATGACCTCATTATCTGATTACATGTGGGTCACGAATGCTAGGCCTTGTCATGCTAAACTGTCAGGAGCAGACGTGTCAAGCACATTATCACGGCGTAGGTTGTGGAATATCCTCAAACATAATATCCTCAACATAATTCAGAATGAACAGTCTCACTCTTGAATTAATTTTTCTTATTTTCTTCTCCCTTTCATCCACACTCTTTATAAACCTACTGGCTCTTTAATTTTTCATTGACTTGTTAAAACAGAGCTCACAGAAACGATTAAATCCAGGAGTAAAAAGATGAAATGAAATATATATATTTATTTTAAATTCTAACAATAGGATACGTCAAATATTTATATTGTTATAAAATAGTAACTTTCATATGCCAATTAATATCTTTACATATCATTAAACACCATATATGCTTATTTAACATAATCGTTATAAAATTAGCTCCAACTCTATCATGAAATTTTATAAAATCTATCATTGACCTCAAAAAAATAGTTTATAACTAAACAAGTTTGTAAAAAAAAATCGTAATATAGAAATACTATTTTTTGGAATAGTGCTCTCTGAGCTCTATATATTGATTAAAGAATAAATTTGACGTAATAGATAATTATTATTTTCGTCTAAAATGAAAATAGTATATTTTTTCATCATTGGAAAAGGTAAAAGTAATATTCGGCAAAAACCAATTCCATAGAAGAGAATATAAAAATTAAGTTTCAGTCCTTTACGTAAGCTAATGGTTTTTGCTCTTATATTAATTCCCAAAACAAATATTTTTAATAAAATGGTTGTATTGATTTGTTTTTACAGGTATGCTAAGCATAAGCGGAAATATTAATTAATAATTATTACAGAACGTTAATGAAACTCTAATATTTTGTCATAGCTTTGACTTAGATTTTGTCTTAGCCACCGCATAAAATATACGTTAATATACATTGTCGTGAGATGAGCTTGAGAGAAGAACAAATATCGAAAAACTCGTTTAATATTAGGATTACCAGGAAAAGCACAGCTGTAGTGTATTACACTTGTGATAAGATTGGCTATATAATATTTTTCGATCTGTCACAATACTGGAGATGTATCGTTTATACACATATACATTTTATATATATATATATATATATATATATATATATATATATATATATATATATAATTTGTTGAAAGTTGCGTGATGAGTGCAACCCCTGTAGCTGTTTTGATTGGATTGAAATCTACTTAAAAAAATTAACGCTTATAGATTATGGCGATAAAGTCAGAAATACATCAAGCCTTTGAAAAGAGATGAATGATAAAAGGATCGATAACATGGAATGGGCATAATAGGCATGCATAGGAATAAGTGGTGTATGAAATGAAATAAAATGAGTTTATTTAAATAAAATTCTAACAATTCATAATAAGATACATGAAATATTAAAAAAAAAATACAACGTACCAAATATGTTTACAAATCATTAAATAGCATATACTCGTATGCTTATATAACACATTCGTTATTAAATTAGGCCTAATTCCATGAATGAAATTTATAAAATATTTGCCATAAAAATCGATTTTTATGATACATTTTTTGTAGTTTTATATATAAACTAAATATTTTTGAAAGTACTCACCTTGATTATAAAAACATCCTTAAGGCACACATATATTTAATTTATTTTCAAATAAGGAACATCTTTTTATTAGTTTAATTCATTCGGGAAGGACCAGTTTTCCTTTATTACGTCCTGTGAAAACCTGTCATTATACTTTTAGTGACGTGAATAGAATACTATTTAACAGTTTTGTATATTTTTCCTTAAGATAAGTGTGCTACAGATATTCTAGATACTTCTGTCGACCTCAGCAATTTAGGTCCAAATTCACACTCACTTAGACATAACAAACCATGGCTTTTCTCACGTTTTTCCCCCAAAAGGTGATAGAGTCTGCTAGGCCGTATAATGCGTGGAGGAAGTGTTGAATGCGTACGTCCGATACGCTACTTCTCGTCAACTCGTTGGCCTATAGTGAAGTCTCGATCCAGATCCTTTTAGGATTCCGTGTCGCAATGCATCTGTGGCCGGCAGTAGAGACCGAACCCTGTTTCGTGAAAGACCGTGTAAGCAGATTTGAGTCATGACACACTCGAGAATGTGCTGTACAAGTTGGGCATAGAGATATTGTCTGATCCAATAACAAATCCATAATATCCCCTTTCAGCCTTGCACTCCTTCCGAACGAAAGTTGATACATCCATTATACCTGGAGCAGAGAGTTCGATTCTCGCCTGGGCAATAGGTAGTTATTTTGTAAAGAGCTCATATAATAAAACCCTGAGTCCAGCCCTGGGTACAAAAGGGTGGTGGTAACCTGTAGATAACATTAGCTTAGTGGAGAATGTGGAAGTTAATAAATTCATTTTTAGTATACATTCATTTTTGTCCACATATAGGAAGATAGTAAATATCCTTGGCATCTTCTATTTGCTCGCAGGAAATATGCTGCAGAGGGTACTATAGTAAGAAAGTAAGAAAGATTCTCTCTTGAGAGAGTAGAGTGAGTGTGTGTGTGTGTGAGAGAGAGGGAGAGAGTGAGAGAGAGAGAGAGAGAGAGAGAGAGAGAGAGAGAGAGAGAGAGAGAGAGAGAGAGAGAGAGAGAGAGAGAGAGAGAGAGAGAGAGAGAGAGAGAGAGAGAGAGAGAGAGAGAGAGAGAGAGAGAGAGAGAGAGAGAGAGAGAGAGAGAGAGAGAGAGAGAGAGAGATAGAGAGAGAGAGAGAGAGAGAGACTATATTATTCCAAACACATTTAAGGGATTTTGTCGTAGAGTTGGTCCATGTCGTTGAGAAAGGGAGGGAGGAACATTGAGAGCCATACTTGACAAATATTTTAATAAAAGTCTTTGTGGACACCATAAAAAAGCGAGTTGCTTATAGCAACCTATTTGATTCCGAAATAGGCTCTTCAACTTATGAACATTTTTTATCCACAATCATTTTGTTGAAATCCATAAGGCACTTATGTTTAAGTTACTGACGGCTGTGTTTTGCTGTAATTTCTTCTGAGAAATACGTAGAACTCTTATGTTCTGGGAACCAGTTGGAAATATCGCGAATGTTTGTTAAAGAGCCGATAATCTCTTATAAATGGAGTCTGCAATACCGGTCAGGAGTGATTGGTAATATCTTGAAGCCTATTAACGAATACTGGCCTCCAGGTTGGAATCCAGGTTACCTGTTTCAATTTCCTTCTTACGACAGGGCTTAATTGCCCCGGTCCACAGGCTGGTAGTTAGTGCGACGGTTATAGATATGTCGGTGAGATCATCGGCGGGAGCACGCAGGGCTCTCTCAATTCCAGACAGAAAACCCATTTATTTTGGGTAATGGAGCGCAGATCAAAAGACGTGTTTGCTGTACTCAAGTGTATTAGCAGATTTTGAGGGAAATCAGCTATTGTGGTTGTATATACGTGCGATTTTCAAATCTTTTCTTCAATCATCAATCGATCATTTCAAGGAGATGGGGAAAAAGTGTAAATGAAGTTAATATTAGATTAATTGTAAGAATATTTATATTTTTATAATAAATTTAGTAGAGTTTTAAAGATAAGAAGGAGCAGAAAGCATAATAATATCTCTGTCATTATTAGCCAAATCAACGAATCTTGTCTGCCCATTGCAAGATTAAAATTCATAAAATAATATCTTATTTATAGACTTTATCACTTTTTTGTCACTCCAGGTAGGATCAGAGACATTTGAAATATTTCGAAAATCGCGTCATGAGTACGACCTCAATAGCTTATTTCCCTTAAGGGAGTTTTCTGCCTTTAATTTATCCATACTTTTTATGATCACACGTTAACAAAAAGCGAATATATTATGAAACATCTTAATCCATGCTTAAATACTAAATATTGTTTTCAACATGAAACTCTCTGAGATGTTATCAGTTAAAAGTTTAACCTTTCTTATTTTTTAATGGCTGAAATTGAACCATGAATAGAGTTATTCCTACTTGGAGGGAAAAAGCTTCCAATTCTTCACACGTTTTTTATTTCAGCGCTAAGCGCTTTCGAAGACTATTGTCTCCATCTTCAGAGCTACTCGCATGCACTCATAGGGAAAGGCAGTAAGGGACTGCCAAATAACTGAATAATTATTACTTTTTTATTAAGATGTTCAGGGCATATCTTTGAGTTTTTTTTTCATGGTTGGATTACTTCCGTAAAATGTTTTTGCCAAACCAAAGAAATCTTTCTTGAAACGAGTTTTTATTATGTTTCGAAATTGAAAGATAATATTTTTTAAGAAGAAATCTTTGATTGAAATTCATAAACCTGTAAACTTTGTTGAAGCAAGAAAGAGAGGAGTGTTTTGTGGGACAGTGGCAAATTATTTTCTATAATATCATAAGAAGATAGGTCTGAATGGTTTATGGACTTTTTTGACTTACGAGACTACATGAGGAGATACAACAGTGACAACTGAGTATTTATTATATACTGCAAAACGATGCACTTAGTGCCACAAATTTCAAGCTAATTAAATATATGTATGTTCCAAGAATGTATACGTGACGAATAAAATATACCGCCTGACTAGCATTTTTTTTTTTTTTTTAAATTAAGAGCAGATCATTTAAAAATATACTATTAGTATATACGGATATATAAGGATGTATTTTAATCCCAAAATCAGATTTCCAAAAAGTGTATATAACAAAAGTTACTCTAAATAACATAATAAACAACTTTTGTTATGTTCATATTTGCCGAAAAACCAATAGGAAACGAAATATCACTATTTTTAATTTCATACCTCCCTTATAACCCCCACTCCTGTTCATCTTAGAGAATATTAATATAACCTAAAGTCTAAGTTGGATTAGTAGTAATATACATATAAAGTTTCCAAAAATCTGTTGGATCGTTGGACATTTGAAGAAAATTTAAGAAAATTGCGTCAAGATTACGACCTCAATAGCTGATTTTCCTTACGGGAAATCTGCTAATTGCCAAATTCCTAGTAAGTTTTAGAGATACAACACAATTGTGACGGTCCTTTTTGGTTTATTATAGAATGATGTTATAAATTATGTTATATAACATTTCTTCTCTCCGATGCATTGAATCCGAGTTATTGCATATCACTTTCAAATGAAATATTTTTTTATGAAGTGCAAGGATACATGTTGTTAATTTAATTAAATAGGTTTACGAGGAAGTAAATACCAATCATAAGGTGCTATGTATCATATACGTTCAATTGCCAAATTATAATAAAGGACTCCCAAACACATAATTGATTTAAAACATGCCAAGCACCGAAGACATTATATAATTCTCAACAATCAGATACTAACGAGATCTAAATTGATTTTTGATTAATCAGATTATATGATCTCCCTCTCTACATTTACTGTTTCAGAGATGTTAAGATTTTCTGGTGTCCATTTAATGGAGTTTTGACAGTAGATTAATTAGTTCGATCAACCTACACTACATTTCCTGATCCTTGTGATAAGGAATCCGGTCCAGCTGACAATGTAGTCAGTTTTGGGAGTGTATGAAGTCCAGTTAATGATGATGGAAAGATTAAGCCCACTTAAAGTTTACTACCGCATAACTAAATCTTGGACAATCTATTCTTCATCATTAGGAGTCATAACATGGATGGCAATATCATAAAAACAACACTCAATTTATGAGAATATTAGGTAAAGATAATATTTTACAGTTCATATTATATTATATTTTAGCAGATTTCCCTTAAGGGAAATCAACTATTCAGGTTGTACTCATGCCGGAACTTTGCCGGAGATGACGAAAATGAGGTCCGTTTCAAAATTTTATATATATATATATATATATATATTTATATATATATATATAAATATATATATATATATATATATATTTGTAATAGGGATTTCTGTGAGAGGGAGGTGATGATAGTCCTATTTCTCTTAAATCCATATATTTTACAAATAGATAAAAAAGTAGTTAACACAAAAAAATATAAACACCATAAAAACTAAATAAACGGGAATGGGACTGGCTATCAGATAAATGGGTATGACAAAGGTCTCTCACCTAGGATTATCCATGGCCAATACATGCTGAGGGTCTGCTCTGCTACAGCACTGACACGCACACCCAGTCCCTGCCTGCAGGACACTGTCCCCCCGGCCCCACATCTAGCACCGGTCAGCAGAAAACCCCTCTCTAGCACCAGCCAGCCCCACCCAAGTAAACTCATATTAAATAATTAATATCTTACACAATTACCTTATACAAATACATGATTAATAGCTATTAACTAAACACACTACCCTTTACAATTAAACTAAACACACTACCCTTTACAATACCCCCCTCACTGAAAAAGTGTCGCTTCACTCCTGAACGGCACTTTAGAACAACACTATTCGAGGGTCCCGGTACTATGAGTCCAAATTCTCCACCGGCCCCTTAGGGGTCTTCACCTCTACGTGCCGCAACGCTTCCTCCAAAGCGCACCCCGTCTTCGGTCTCCTCAGCCATACTCCGCCGCATCTTGGCCATCCAATAACCGCCACGAAGGCGATGCCTCCCACCAAAAGGGTTGTCCCGAAGCCGACCACCATCCACATGAATAGTTCCCATCCTGAAGCTTCAACGTGGCTCCTCCAGCGCAGTTCCTGTAGGTGATTCTCCACCTCCGCCAACGTCGTCCAAGCCTTCCTGCTGCTTCCTGGATTCCCCTCTACCGCCAAAAGTGAAGAAACAGCCTTTCGCACCTCTGTCGTATTCCAGGCCGACAGAGCGGGAAGCGCCTGTGGGTCGTTAGGCTTCACTTCCATCCATGTCCAGTTGGCCGAGATCCATTTTTCCGTGTCTACGGCCATAGGCAACAGGACGTATTCTGGCATCCGTACTGTACAGCCTTGAGGAACTCGAAGTCGCCCGCTTCCGTTGAGGTACCGCTCGAAGGATTGTGTGCCTCCAAATCCATGGCACATTACCTGGGCCCTGGTGGATGACGTTAAGCTGTATATCCATTCTTCATGGTGCTCATCCCATAACCACGATGAGCCAAAGCCTTCCAAAGCCAATTTCCACCTACATGAGGGCGCGGCCTTGCCGTGAAACATTTCAATTATACAGGAAGACGTACTCTCTGTTAACATGATGGGAAATCTAGCCGGGCAGACATAAATTTCCCCCTGGTTACACCTACTCCATTCCTTGTCGTTTAATAGGGCATACTGCTGCCCGTCCTTACTCGCGAGAAGCACCTCTGCTTCTGGCAGCGCCTGCAGGAACACGCCTGTAGAGTTGTGCCGTTGGGGCCGTGCGTGCACGCTGTATGCCGTCATGGGCGGTCCTAACGTCTTCAGTGGTAGGTCTATGACCGCCCATACCTCGTGTGTCGTAGCCACAAGTTGAACCTTCGCCAGACCGTAGTAGGCGTTTGGCTCGTCCGCACCTGAAACCAAGGTCACACCCATCGGGAG
The DNA here is from genome assembly GCA_019009955.1 of Riptortus pedestris. Lineage (NCBI taxonomy): Eukaryota > Metazoa > Arthropoda > Insecta > Hemiptera > Alydidae > Riptortus > Riptortus pedestris. The sequence goes on along the minus strand of CM032231.1, from coordinate 76,678,680 downwards.
AGCCAGCTCCACTTCCCGAAGGATTCCCTCTAGTTCCCAACTCCGCAATAGGTCCCTTGAAAAGATTCCCCTTTGGCACAACTCCACCCCCCTTACTATTTCCTCAAGCCTAAATAACATCTCGAAAGTGGCAAGTTCAAGGTTACGAAGAGAGGCAGTAATAGTTACTGTTTGATTTAAAAGCGCCATTGAGTGGGACACTGCTTCACCTATCCCCTCAAGTCGTGAGGTGGTCTCCCTTAGAATCCTACCCACGGTAGCCGCTGTACGTCTTAAGCGATCTCCCTGTTCTTCCACCCTGATTAGGCTCTGCCTGGCAAGCGTTACTTGTTCCTTTGCCACGTGCCATGTGGACTCCGCCGTGTCCTTGACCCCCTGAAGATCCCGCCGGAGTTCTTCAGCATCATCCGCATCAGGGTTGCCAAAGAGATATTTTATCGCCTTCCCCCCGAAGTTAAAAAGGCCCCTCTTTTGTCGCGGAACCACCAGAAGACTCTTAAGTCTTCCCAGTAAAGCATCGCAATGCTCGACCAGCCGGGAGGTTCTCATATATTCTTCCTCTAGTATCGAGAGCTCGGGTGTCCTAGACAAGGAATGAGCTAAGTCCTCCTGAGTCTCCCAAAGCGCCTGTTGTAGGCCTTCGAAACTCTTATCCATCCTGGTGACATTGATGTCAACTATCAGTCTCCAACGTTCTCCAGTTACCACAACTTCGCCCAGCCGAAGGAAGACCAGACTCCCCTCATTCCTGGGTGTCACGATGGCCCCTACCACTCGTGCCACACCTAACAAAACAAACCGAATTAGGATTTGACTTGCAACCCAGGTGCTGGAAATCCTTACTCTAAGAATATCGACTTGATGATAGAAATTCATCACGGGACATAAGCCCCCTGGATCATCAGGTGCTCTACGATGCCGAAGTTGGTACGGAGACCGCGGCGCAACGTCCCTGGCCAAGTGCGGGGGATTCCATTCGGGGTCCTGTGTAAGTTCTCCCGACCTTTCCGACTCTTCTTCACTCCCTTCGGAAACCGTCCCCCCCCCTAGGGGCCCGAAGAGTGGAATCCTCTCCTGAATCGCTACTTTCCCCTGGAACGAGGGTACTTTCCTCGACACGGTTAGGGGCGGATCTGTCTTCCGTACGCAACACGTCTTCGGGGCATATTGCGTAAGCCTTGCCCGCAATCTCACCCTTATTCAACGTTAATTCGGTGGAGGTTTCATTTAGTACCTTCAGCCACAAAACGCTTGAGCTTCCGTCTACCACCACCCGCGCTATCCTCAGACCGCTAGCTGCCACAAGTTCAGGTTTGACCAGCACCGGTCCGTCCGGCTTACGACCTCTCATCTTCCCAGGCACCAAGGCTTCACAGTAAGGGGGGATTACTTCCGCCCTCTGTACCTTCACGAAACGATTTGCCTCATCGTAGCCCAAAGAGATTCCTTTCAAGTCTCCCTTCTTCGGTCTACCCTTAGAGATTGGCGCCTCAGGGGATTTAGATAATGCACGACTGCCGACGGCGGGCGTTTCACCTCCCCTCTTTTTGTCCCACTTAGAAACCAGCTCAGCGGTCCGGCGCTTAACCTCCCTTATCCACTCTCTGTCCTTCTCTAACCTGTCCTCATTGACTCTCATCAATTTATTTAATCGCGAAGGGGAACGGGTAGCCTTAATTGACCCAGAGGAAATATCAACCACCGCACCAAATCTCCTAAGCAAATCCATGCCCAGGAGCCCATCGCAGTCAATATCAACTTCTGCTATCACCACAGGGTGGATAAGGTCGGTCTGGTCCAGTCGCACTCTCACCGATTGCTCTCCACGAACCTCCAACGCCTCCCCGGACACGCCCTTTAATTTACTACTCGGAGGGAGTAGTTCCTTTCCTCTGATAGGCTTCTTGAGGAGTGTGACATCAGCCCCCGTATCTAATAGCATTAGGTGTGGGAGGCCGTCTATGCTCACTTGGACTGTAAACCCAGGCTTTTCCCCTCCTCCAATCCCGTGGAGCCTAACGTCTCTATCCCCGCCTTTTCTTAGTTTCGACCTGGTTCGCGGGGCTCGACCAGGTCTTGGCCTTTTGGGTTTTCCCTAATAGTGCGCTCTGATTTAACCCTCTGGCGGCATTCCTTAGCGACGTGCCCTGGAGTTCGGCATCTATAGCACACGAGCGTCAGGGCCCCCTTTTTGTTACTTATCAGTGCCCCTCGATCGCCTGGAGTGACTGGCGTTGCACATTTACTTGAAAAGTGACCGCTACCTCCACAGCGATAACAAATCACTTCCAACTGAGACCGGGACTTCCCTCGGTCTTGGTGTACCCTACTCATCACCGGCCCTTCTCCCCCGGTCTCATCAATTGCAAACACCTGCCGACTACCCCCCTCCTCCAGCTCAATGGTGCACGCCCTTTCTACTGCTTCTTCCAAGGAAGACGGAGGGAACATCCGTACAAACCGGCCTACATCGCCCCTAAGGCCACTCAGGTACGCCGTTAATACCACGCGATCGATCTGCTCTCTCGCGACCATTTGCTCTATGGGAGACCCCTTTTCCTTCAGAGCTTTTTCACCTATGGCTCTACAGCGGTCCGCGAAAGCCCTGGAGTCTTCGCCCTTTTCCTGACGAACGCTACTAAGTTTCATCAAGTACTGTTCCGGTTTCCAGGTATCTTTAAACCTAGCCTCTAACGCGTTTCTAATCGCTCCGTAGGTCGACTGAGGGCTCGTCAGGTCACGACGACTGGCTAAAAACGACGCGGCTGGACCCTTCAACTTCATCCTCACAACCAGGATTTTATCTAAGTCTCCCCAGTTACCGCATTGGGCTACAAGTTCCACCCCTTCAAAAAAATCAGTCACTGAGATTGACCCTGGTTCACCGGACCACGGTAATACCATAGTCTGGAGGCTCATGTCCTTTCTTACTTGAGCCCGGGGACCGCCCAACATAGTCTCGTTATCCGATTCGGTCACTTTGACTTCTTTACCCGTTAGCGTACTCAGCTGTGTGGACATGCGTTCAAGCTCCCTTTTCAATAATGCTTCCCTCTCCTCGAAAGCCCGATTAGCCTCGACGAGCTGCTCCAACTTTTGTCGAAGTTCCCCTTCCATGCTTACAAAAGGTGAGAATATACGCAATAAGGGAAAAGATTATTTATTTACTACCTCGGGCTTGACGCCCGCGAACCTAAGGCTCTATCAACTGTAGGGTATGAGTAACTGATAAGGCCTCGGAATGAGGTCCGCGAATTTAAAGCTCTCATCAACTATCCTTATCGCCTCCTGTGTCGCTATAGCTAGCCACGCCCTATCTCCCTCTCACTCTTTCTCTATTCTATTCACGCGTAGTTCTTTAAGTAGTTTAGCCCCAAATCGCGTAAACTACCCCGCGCCTGACACCATTTGTAATGAGGATTTCTGTGAGAGGGAGGTGATGATAGTCCTATTTCTCTTAAATCCATATATTTTACAAATAGATTAAAAAGTAGTTAACACAAAAAAATATAAACACCATAAAAACTAAATAAACGGGAATGGGACTGGCTATCAGATAAATGGGTATGACAAAGGTCTCTCACCTAGGATTATCCATGGCCAATACATGCTGAGGGTCTGCTCTGCTACAGCACTGACACGCACACCCAGTCCCTGCCTGCAGGACACTGTCCCCCGGCCTCACCTCTAGCACCGGTCAGCAGAAAACCCCTCTCTAGCACCAGCCAGCCCCACCCAAGTAAACTCATATTAAATAATTAATATCTTACACAATTACCTTATACAAATACATGATTAATAGCTATTAACTAAACACACTACCCTTTACAATTAAACTAAACACACTACCCTTTACAATATGATATTATATATATCTTATATATAATATATAATATATATATATATATATATTTTTCTGTTAGACGCTCTAGTGATTCGCAATTTTTTCCCCAGTCGTTAAACCAAACCCTCGGAATTAAAAATCGTTTTATAGTAAAAAGAAAGATCAAGTTCGTTAAGGGCTGAAATCGGACCAGTGGAGGGGGGGGTTTAGAGGGAGATTTTCGAAAGTCAGATTATCTCCGTTATTATAGGTCGTCCAGATCGAAAAAATTGTATAAATGAATCTTATTGAAAATTAAATAGTAAATAGTTCTCAAGAAAATTAATATGTTATATGCTAATATAATTCAGCAATTGTTTTTATCTCCGGTGTGAGGCGGGCAGGCCCGTTTGTTTAAATTTCTAGCCCACTTCCTGTCGGCAGGTTATTGAAATTGGATGAAACATTTCTTATTTCCGTTTGTATTTATTCACGGTGTTGTGTTAGCAGTATGTATATTTATCTATTACTAAACTATTCCGTGAGAGAAATGAAATACGTCACGCAGAATCTATGTAACCTAGCCAGCTTTCCCATATGTCCGAATGGCATATTACTGATCTATTCTCACACGCTATATATTCTCTATTTCCAAAAAAAAAAAAAAAAAAAAAAAAATCCGACGAGTAGTAGTAGGTGGTCAATAAAAGCATAATTGATGACGTCATTATATATATATATATATACTATATATATATATATATATATATAATTATATAAATAATATAATATATATATATTATACTAGCTCAGATACCCGGGCTTCGCTCGGGAATTCAATTTGAGGCATGTATGGTGATGGTATTTTTTTGGCAAGGCTTTAGTCTTGCACAATTTTTTCACCTTTACCCGTCCCACTATTTAGGATTAACACACGTTGTTGGCATTTGTTTATAATAAAATACAATTTTTTATGTAAGTCATCACTGTCCGCCAAAATGTTCATATTTCCCGTCTCCTGTGCATTATGCAAAGATCTCAGTTATTAAGCACAAAATATTGTGGTGAAATGAAATATAACCATTATTTAATTTCTGGCATCCCTTAACAACCCTCACTCCTGCCCGTCTCCTAGAAATGTTGGTTTGGATTATTATAAGGAAGGCGTTAGTGGCTAATAAACATACCGAGTTTTATTTATTTCAGCTGGGTCTTTTATCCCCAAATAATAAATTCGGTCTCTTCCGCTATTAGGTTTTTAGCGTATATCTCGATTATAATTCGGTTATACGAAAAAAGTGTTGTAAAAAAAATGAGGAAAGAAAGAAGGATGTGGAGAAAGGCTCTAGATTAACAGGATGGTCTCCCCACCCGTCCCTGACGCTCCCAGTTAACCAACAGAACATGACTAACGGCTAACTGTCAATTCCGCTAACATTACCTTATATTGAGATTCTATTTTCAATTCTAATTATGTATGTTTATATACTTTCGTTTTTTGTGAAATTAATTGATGTTTTATAAACATTATAGGATGAAATTACTTACTTCCGATTAATTTAAATGTTCCAGTGAAAGGACAGAGGAAGGGGAGGGGGGAGTAATATACTTTGCTCCTCATGAAACAGCTATTTGTTTTTAAAATGCTTCATACAATTGAAATGTTCTTGTTTATCGTCATGTTCATAATTTGCCGACAAACCAATAGGAAACGATAATATCGCTATATTTAATTTCAGGCTTCCCTTTATAACCCCTCCACTCCTGCCCGTGCCTTGAAATGTTGATATGGTTTGTTATAATGAAAGCGTTAGTGCTAATCGACATACGGAGTTTTATTTATTTCGGTTGGGTCTATTGTCCCAAATAAAATTGTTCACTTCCGCTATAGATTTTAGCGTATATCTCGTTTATTATTCGGTATACGAAAAAAGTGTATATAACAAATGTTACTCTTAATACCAAAGTAAAAAAACTTTTGCTTTTGCTTAATATTTTGCCGAAAAACAGAATAGAAAACGAAAATACCGATATTTTTAAAATCAGGAAATTCCTTTACAAACACCACTCCTTTACGTACCTAGAAATACTTGGTCATCGCTTGCTATAACTGAAAGCGTTAGTGGTAATACACATAACGAGTTTTAGTTATTTCGGTTGGGTACTTTGTCCCAAATCCTAATTGTTTCACTTCCGTTTATAGGTTTTAGGCGTATATCTCGTTTATTATATCGGTAAACAAAAAATGTGTATATAACATAAGTTACTCTAAATAACAAAGTGAATACCAAATTTTGTTATGTTTCCATATTTTGCAGATAAAAACCTATAGGAAAACGAAATATCGATAGTTTTAATTTCAAGTCTCTCTTATAAACCCCCAATCCTGTTTGTATCAGAGGATATTAATATAGCCTATAGTACTAAGTTGGAGTCAGTAGTATTATACATTACCAAGTATTTCATAAAATTTCAGTTCAGCCGTTTATGCGTGAAAAAGCTAATAAACAAACAAACAAACAAACAAACAAACAAACAAACAAACAAACAAACAAACAAACAAACAAACAAACATACACGAACAGAAAAAATAATGCAGTTTATGATGTCTACGTCATTGTGATACGAAAAGTTATCGTTGAAATTTTCGCGTAATAAATCAAAGTACAGGACAGAGTTAACAAGTTTATATAGATATATATATGTCTTAATGGTGCAGCTCTCTCAATTTTTTTTTATTCGTTACCAAGCACTATATCAAAGGTTTTATACAAAATTAAGATCAAGTTCGTCAATGGCTGAAATCCGACTAGTTGGGGGAGGGGATTAGAGGGCGGGAGTTCTGAAAATTCTTAATACCTCCGTTATTATCCGCCTGAACGAAATTTTGAATAGAACCAATTTCATTGCAGATTGAATTTTCCATAAATGTTATTATGTATGTTTTTTCACTTTCTTGATTATTAACCAAGATATATGCATTTTTTAGTTTTTCAACATTCAGTAAACCCCCACTTCTACTCATTTCATATTAAAAATAAGCTGTTATATCATGAAGCACTTTATTTGAAGCCTAAATACCAATTATTGCTCATTGAACTTATGTGTTTTGGAATAAATTCAAATACGTAACGCACGTGGGAAATCTACTTAATTAACGCAGCATCTGCGTGACGGACCTTTTTATATTTTTTTTTTGTTTTCAGGTTTCAATTAAACCAATTTCATTTTCAAGTCGTGTTTACACAGGCATCTTATTACGGTATTGTAATGAATGAATTACATATCATAAGTGTGTGTCTGTGTGTTAATTTATTTATGTACATACTAATTTTTATTTATTAATTTTAACCATTGAAAGTATATAATTGTTTTCGTAATTTCATTTGTTTTTATAGTTTTTCTAATTACCTAGTTTCTTTATAAGATATTTTTTTGTTAAATTTAATGTTTCGTTTTGTTTTTTGTTCATTTTGTTTTTAGTTTATTTACTGATTCGTGTTTTTTTTGTCTCTTTGGTAGCGTTTTGTTATTTGATTGCGTTTGGATATTTAGTTGCGTTTTGTTATTTAGTTACGTTTTGTTATTTGGTTGCGTTCTTAGTTTGTTCTGTTCAAATTTTATTGTTTAAATTTGTCTGTTAATGTTTTCATTCTTTATTTTGTTTATATTCATTGTTTCTTTTTTATGAGCAATATCGCCTCGCAGCGACCGCTCCACAATAAATAAATGAATTCTTGAATTTAAAATAAAATTTGCGAAATTATCAGCATTTCCTTTCCAACTCGCAAGAAGTTTGCTTAATGTTGGTAGGTCCGGCATGACGAACGTTTTCAATTCCTGTTAAGAATCCAGTGATTCCTCGTTCCCTAGTTGGTGACGAGTTCTGCTAGACAATGATAATTCTAACGTTGCATATCCAAATTCAGAATCGTACTTCCTGACGTGTATCTACAAGCGAGAGGTTCCATGGCTCATCCTGGTCGTGACCTGCCCCACCCTTCCCTCCCTCAATGAACCAGATTAGCGTATCTCATAGGTTATGAAACACTGCGCTACAGTACTATCTATCACGGAATGAACTATTGTGACGCATGCAACAATAGTACAATCGGCCCGCTCGAGTGTCTATCTCTAGAAATTACAGGCTGGCAGCGAATTACTCATTGATTACTTGCTCCATTCATAGGCAAGGCTGCAGCCGAAACTTGTTCACACATCATGTGTTAATACTTTATACCTTTGACTTACACTTTCGAAACGTTCTACTTTCACATAAGGTAACAACGAACCAGTCATTGAACTGTAGTATTATTTTTCCAATGACTATTAATTACATACTATTATCGAGTTCGATTCTCGCCTGGGCAAAGGAAATTATTTAGTGACGGAATTCATTAAATAACATCCTAAGTCCCACCCTGGCTAGAAAAGGGTAGTAACCTGTCCCAATTAGCCTTAGGTGCAAAAAGTCCGTCACTCACGGGCTGCGTTAACTAAGCACATTTCTCACGTGCGTCACGTATTTGTATTTATCTCAAAACTTAAAAGTTCAATGAGAACAATATTTGGCATTTACGATTTAAATAATGTGCTTCATATCATAATAGAATATTTTTAATATGAGGTAAGTAAAAGTGGGGGTTTACTGACACCCAAATAGTAACATATTTCCTTTTTGGAAACGAAAATTTAATGGAAAGGCCTAGGATATAGGTCCAAAAAACTTAATTAAGTGTCCCTTTGGATTGGTTGGAAAGACGATTTACAGTTTTTGTACGTATATCACTGCTTGTTGGAATTGATTATATTCTTGATATCGAAAACAGCTCATTTTTGTGAGTGTGTGATGAATGAGAATATTACACATTTAACTGTGGCAAAATCGTAAACATTATTTAATAAAATATTTTGCAATTTTGACACCCAATGAATCCATATAAAAAGATGTTTTAATTAGCACTGTAAACATTTGCTGTCATAATTTTATCCGGTTTATTTCTTAAACATTCTACAGCCATTAGTGGCAATTATACATAAGTAAGTTTCTGAAAGTACGCATTCCCCATTCAAGTTGTTACGAAAGTCTTATCTTGCAAACACATAGCGCTGAATTGTGGGCGGGACCAGTTTATCTGGTTCATTAGGAGTTTCTTAAAAGTGTAGCCGACATATTCTCAAGATAAAAAAGTCTTGTCACTTTTTCATTCATAAATGAATAATACTTCAACATGATGTTTTATTTTCATTTTTATATAAGCATGATTCAACAAGTTTCTTCGTTAAATTTCCTTTCCTTCAAAAGAAGAAGGAAGAAGCTGATTAAACAATTTACCATGTGTGAGAATACTCTAAAATTTATTACAACTTCACTTACAAATTAACTCGATTAATTGTGATATAAGAAATATGTCTATATATTATAGAAACACTTTATGTTATTTATTACGGAAACACTTTTCATACTGGATCTCGTTCACACTTAAAACGAATTTTTAACTTATTGTTGAACAGCAAGTTTAATTGTTTTACGTAAGAAAATTATTAAATGTTAATTTCTTGATTATTTTAATTGATTTTTACTACTTCCAATGCTTAAAAAGTATGTCCGTAGGACCAGCATGAAATCATCCCCTATTCTGGAATGACACACAGATGACCTCAACTAACATTATATTCTCACGAATAATAATGTTCAGTAAGATGATATATAATGAAGACTTGCAAGTCGAATGTAACATTACTTCTCGATGATATAATAGGTCAAAGTAAAAGTCGTCCTAATTACAACAGTAACTCTGTCAATATGCAAGGCTGAGAAAAATAAATAAAAAGTCCGTCACGCAGGGGCTACGTAAACTAAACAGATTTCCCTTCGTGAAGTTTAACAAGAGATAAATCTACATACTGGTAACACCATCGTCACAAACAGGTCTCTCACCGGAAAGAAAAACAATTACTGAAATATATCAGAATCTAACATATTAATTTTCTTGAAAACTATTTACTATATCTAGTGCTGTAATTAATAATGAATCAGAATAAATTTTAGGTCCAGCAATCAAATTTTAGTAGTCTAAGAAATTAAGACAGTTGGGGGGGGGGTCACCAGAACATATTTACATGTATCACGTATAATAAAGGTCTCTAGAAAACAATTTATGGCATTTAAGCTACGAATAATGTGGTTTATTATATAACAGAGTATTTTTTATGTAACGTGAGTAGAAGATGGTGTTTGCTGAAGGCTGAAAACTGAAGAATGCAAATATCTCGATGGTTCATATTCAAGGTAAAGAATGAATATTTCTATATATATATATAATATATAAATTTATACTGTTTACTAATATATATATATATATAAATATAAATATATATTTATATATATAACTAAATTTGTAGTAAATTTTAATTTTCAATAAGATTTCTTTTATACACTTTTTCGATCAGACGTATAGTAACGGAGATATTTCGAATTTTCTAAATTCTCCTTCTCTAAACATCCTCTCTCCCTGGTCCAATTTCAGCCGTTAACGATCTTGATCATTGTTTTTACATAAAATGACTAAATATCGAGTTTTGTTACGATCAAACAATAATAGCAAACATTAGAGCGGTGACATATATATATATATATTCTATATATCATATATATATACAACAGTTTTGAATGGTACCTCATCTTTTCGTCAGGTAGGATCGATGAAAATTTGATGAAAAAATTTCGAAAATCGCGACATGAGTACATCAATAGCTTATTTCCCCTTAATTGAAATCTGTTAAAACAATAATCCTGGTAACATGCTTAATCATATTGATTTCGTTATAACGAAGATATTTACGATATATCTATTTTGGTCCTCTATTAATCCCCATTCTTCTTATATGATTTCTGTCTCAAACACACACGCACACACGTATATATATATATATATATATATATATATATATATATATATATATACGCAACTGCAGATTACCGCTAACAAGCTAAACAGGAAGTGTTAAGTTTTTTAATGAGTGACGGAGGTATTTAATTTACTACAGCTTGGACATCACGCTTGTGAAGTAGCGGGGTTTAATCGAGAAAATCGGCTTGACAGCCCCGTGCGTGTGACTAAAGATTTTGTGTCTCCTTTTGACACGATGCTACTGGCGATTTGACCACTGACCCAGTAGCTATTTGAAGCAATTTATTCAGAGCTCGCAATTATTATCGGTGATTTAAGGAAATCTAAAGTCACGTTAATCATCGACTACATAGAAAGAAATTTCTATGAGAATCACCCAGATTTTCTCGTAGATCTGCAATGACGATTGAAAAAAAAATCTGATGTGGACACTACATATCATCCATGTACTATACATTATTACAAAATTATTTCGATTGCGAGTGATGAAAGTTATCTCAGTTCAAAGAACTCCCAAATAAAATGTCTTGGAACATATTTTAAAGGTTTCTTATGATGAATATCTATGATCTTATTCATCTTATGATCTTCTTCTTTTTAATATATATGTACTAAGAAATCTGCAATATTTACTTTCGCCTTAATTTATAACCCATTTCTCAGACGAGTTCGATCAAAAGTAGAGGTGTTGCTTAATAAATCTTGACGTTTCAACAGTACGAAATGAGAAATTTCAACATCCTAATACTAGTCCTTTTAAAGTTATAAGAGACATGTACAGAGAGTACTGAAAATCGGATTTTTTCATGACACCAATGCTTCTATTAATTAGTACAATGAATTAAAACTCTCTCTCTCTCTCTCTCTCTCTCTCACTCTCTCAAACACACACACATACACACACACACACACACACACACAAAGCTACAAGTTCCTTAGTGATTAAAACAGATTTAATAGGAGGGGAAGTGGATATCTCTGGTATTATGCATAGATCCAAAAACGTTGATATTGCCAATCTTATTGCAAACGTTATTTCCAACTATATTTATTCTGCAAATTGAGGTATATCTGAAATAACTCAGTAATTTGATTTCTTCAGCTTCCAGATTCCAAGTATATGTTTAGAATAAGGTCACGAGACCATACGTATTAACAAATTCTCTACATCATGTTTTGTTGTTAATGCAGGGAATTTATGGTGGGTATTGACATCCATATAACAACTGTGTTTCAGGATTGCAATTTGACTTCAGCAGTTGAACATGCACCGAATGACGACTATTGCATAATCTGACGTGGTTTACCCTTCCATAGTATTGATGAACTCCGTGGTCCTCGAGTGGTGAGAAATCATACATTAGCAGCAGCTAATTCCAGAATATTTCACATCAGCCTTTGTGCATGCATTAATGGTGAGTTTTGGAGAATCTGACGTACTTTACTGAGTGACATACTTATACTTGTCCATAGTATTGATGAGCCTCAGAGTGCTGGAATGATAGAGATTAGCCGCTGACATTCCAAGAACTTCCTCTCAGCCTTTGGCGTATGTTGTAGAATCAGACGGGGTTTACACATCACCTGAGTGACAGACATGCTTGACCATAGTATTGATGAACCCCACATAACTGGTTTGATTGAGAATCATAAATTACCACATTTCAGAGGATTTTCCTTCGGCCTTTTTATGCGTATCTTGGGGGGGGGGGGGGGTGGGGGGGGGGGGGGGTGGGGGGGGGGGGGGGTGGGGGGGGGGGGGGGTGGGGGGGGGGGGGGGTGGGGGGGGGGGGGGGTGGGGGGGGGGGGGGGTGGGGGGGGGGGGGGGTGGGGGGGGGGGGGGGTGGGGGGGGGGGGGGGTGGGGGGGGGGGGGGGTGGGGGGGGGGGGGGGTGGGGGGGGGGGGGGGTGGGGGGGGGGGGGGGTGGGGGGGGGGGGGGGTGGGGGGGGGGGGGGGTGGGGGGGGGGGGGGGTGGGGGGGGGGGGGGGTGGGGGGGGGGGGGGGTGGGGGGGGGGGGGGGTGGGGGGGGGGGGGGGTGGGGGGGGGGGGGGGTGGGGGGGGGGGGGGGTGGGGGGGGGGGGGGGTGGGGGGGGGGGGGGGTGGGGGGGGGGGGGGGTGGGGGGGGGGGGGGGTGGGGGGGGGGGGGGGTGGGGGGGGGGGGGGGTGGGGGGGGGGGGGGGTGGGGGGGGGGGGGGGTGGATTGATATTATTGAACAGGATTTCAAGAGGCCACTAACCACAAACTGTCAAAGGAGAAATCGGAAAACAAATTATCAAGGACTTGACTAAGTTGGAAATAATTAATTGAATTTGCGTGTTCATGGAATTCCAGCAGAGGTTGTTGAAATTTTGAGCTCACATGAGTAATATTTTAATGATATGTGGTACAGTATTAATTGAGACAGTGTTTCAGACAGAGAAAAGGTATTTCGCCAAGTTACCTTATTCTGGCAAACTAAGAGACTTATAGTTACCAATAATTATAAAAAATGAAAAACTAAGTTTTGAAAAGTGAGGGGGAAATTTTCTTTTCAATTCTATTGGTTTCCTAACTATTCATTGGACTTTTTTCTTCCCAATATGTTCCTTAGCTTCAAATATTATGAATTACGGTATTCTTTATCTAACTTTAATAAATACTTATTCAGTGTGACAACAACCATCACCCTACTAGATTGCTTTTTTGTTTCGAATCTTTAACATTGATATGAAACTTTCTTGTCTCAGTTATTATAGAATTTCGTGATTGCATAGTTACTTCATCTCTTCAAAAGTGGGAGTTATTTTGAGAAATTACCCCCTGAGCAGAAATAAAGATATCTTGTCCCAATAACTCATTTGTATTATTCATTCTTCTGATTTAGTGCCACATTATTATTCAAACTATACATAATTGTTTAATTGTTGGGGGAATTTCTGTTCGTTACAAATTGTTTTATACATGTTTTGACTAGAAATGGACAAATTAAAACGAGAGATACATTATTATATGTTATTTTCACTCACTATATTTTATTTATTTAATAGAATCTTGTTTGGCATTAACAGTTGGGGTTTGGGCTACACTTCCTTCACATTCAATATTTTTCCGTAATTCTTTCATTGCATAGTAGTTTCTACTGTGTCTGTTAAATAAATTTTTAAGATTATAAATATGAATATAAATAATAATAAATATAATTAATGCCCTGGCGTGAAATGGAAATAAAGGAAAATTATAATAAAGAACGAGTGGAGAAAGAATGCAAGAGAAATAGGGTCCAGTCAGCTTAAGTAACGAAAGAAATGGACGAATGAATACATTTAAACGAAAGTAAATTATTACAATAAAATTGTCTTACCTCTGCACCGATTGCATCGAGGAAAAGGGCAAGAAAGAGGTGCTAGAGGAAGGAAATGAAGATAAGGATCAGATTAAAATAGGAATTAGGAATCTCACCACACTCCTATAATAGACAATTCCTTCTTGGCCAAGAACAATGTGCAGGAAGCACGGAAACTGACATGTCTTCACTGGTGTTCTGTATAAGGATATAATTGCAACTAATAACGTTCTAACTTATGATTGTTCTGCCTTCTTACGTTAAGGAGACGGATGTCCAAAGCAGGAGAAAAGGTATGTGCCCTACAACCAAATACCAAGTACGCCCGTACACTGAAATACGGCGCAAATTCCTGACCAAACCTCTTAAAAAACATCTCAAAATGAAACCTTACTCTAGAATGAATTACTCTTTTAAAACATAGGCTAAATTCTTTAAAGTACAAATGAGACGACTCCATAAGATGTGCCTCTGACAATAATGACCTAGTTAATTGTGCACAAATAAAAATATTTTAATTTTCAAAATATAACCAACATAATCTGAGGTTTTACTGAATATTACCCAACGTATTTTTTAAAATTTAATGTGTACATTAAAAGGCATTCTAAACACGTTTTAAAACTTCATTCGTGCTTCGTTCGTCCTTGATGATCGTGGTGCAATGAAACGCTGCACACGTACTTATAATGGGGATTGTTATACCATTGTCATTCGGACTTTGTATGCATAACAATGCTGACATGTCATTTAGGCTCTTTCTAATGTAGACGTATCAAAGTGATTGTCAATGATATCTGACGTTGCATAACGATAACATAGAGATAGAATCTGGAGCTAGCACGTAGCCTTACTCTTTTGTAAATGAAAGTGAACGACAATGTGGGAACAATGCAGCCTTGATGAAAAGATGCTCTTTGTATACAAATAAAACAGTCGTGATGGCAGCCAATTACATACATAACTAGTTTCTTCATAGCTAGTAGGTGCCAAAATTTTAAGGCTCTATCTACTGAACTGTGGTTTTTAGCAAATTTCTCTTAAGGGAAATCAGCTATTGCGATAGCATTCATGTTGCGACTTTCGAACGTTTCCTTTAAATTTCTACTGTTCATACCCAGGAGATGAAGAAGATGAGATCTGTTCAAAATTTTATATATATACACACGTGTCTGTTACTACTCTAGTGGTCCTATTTCTTGTTATAAGCGCTTTATGTAAAACTAAAGATAAAGACTGAAATCGGAGGAGAAAAAAACAGAAAATTCAAAATATCCCCGTTACTAAGAGTCGGGTCGAAAAATCTTATATAACTAGTCTTGTTGTTAATCGAGTCTTCTATAAATTTTGTTTTTTACCTTTCTTACCAATCTTTAATAATTGAAATTTCGAAAATTCAAAATATTTCCGTTATTATTATTATTATTCATTTATTATTTCATGAAACGTCCACTTTTTGACTTGAGGTAATCGGGACGAGGTTATCTACGGTTGACCACCCACTTTTCTAGCCAGGGTGGATTTTTAGGACGTTATTTAATGAATTTCGTCACTAAATAATTTCCTTTGCCCAGGCAAGAATCGAACTCGCCACTCTAGGTTTACCATGTGAGCTAAAGGTCAACGCTTTAACTCGCATGGCTAACCTGAGCCCCATATATTTCCGTTATAGTTTGGATCGAAAAAGTATATAGGCCCAATCGTATTGGAAATTTAATGTTATATGAATATTGTTATATATGTTTTTTTTTGTATCTTGATTATTGATGGAGATATTTGCAATTTTTTTAGTTTTCATCTCTTGGTAAACTCCCTACTCTCCTACTCAAGGCATATTAACAATAAGCTGTTATAACAAGAACCACTTTATTTTAAGGTTAAATACCAAATATGGTTTTAATTGAACTTTTACTTTGTGAGATACATACAAATATGTTATGTGATGATGACGTCATCAACCAAAAGTTTTCTTCTTTACTCCAAAGTTTTTATTTTATCTCTACCATACTCAATATTTAAGCGTTTCGTTCAAGGCGAAAGATCATATTTGTTTTCGCTTGAAATGAGACTTGGAATGATGGGGGTTTAGCGAGGGAAGGGGGAATACGAAAATTCAAAATATTTCGGTTATTATGACTCAGATCGTAAAATGATATAGAACCAATTTTGTTAAGCTATTGATGTTCTACAGTTGTTATCCTATGCACTTTTTGGTAACTCAAGTATTAAGCAAGTTATCAATACTTTCTTGTTTTACATTCAGTGGCCTACTCCCTCCTCTACTCATCGGTTCCTTGTCATATAATCAGGGAATATGTGGTGAGATTAGATCACAAATTATATTATAGCAACACGTGAGAAATCTGCTTAGTTTACGCAGCCCCTGCGTGGCGGACTTTTTTCTCTTCGTGTGTTTACTTTCCTTATTAACCGAGCCTCATTTTCATTAACTTGCTAAGGACAACAATTCAAAATTTGACACGATATTGTCCATATCTCCTGCACTCACGATTACTGATATGGTCGTAGAATGAAACATTTAGTGTTTCTACAGTCCTGGTTTTTTATCCAGGAATTCTTTACTCCGACCCCCCAGTAAGATAAGAGTTTCTCCACCATATCGTGATCAGCCCTTAATGTTGGGGCTATAGAATTTTCCCCACTCCAATCCAATACACTCCCTTTTTCCAATATATCTTTAATATATTCCATATACAAGGGCACCTCTCAATAGGATGTTTACATGCAACAGGCGCTTTTAGTTTTAAGGTATAAAACATTTATTCCAGTAAGGAGGAAATGTGTAGAATTTTCACAAGTGAGTGGACTTGTTCCACGCTAAATTAATTTCAACTTTTAAGAAATTCTTAGGTCTAAATCGATACATTCTATCTTTCTACCCAGTTTTTAATCCACACTTAATCTCTAATAAATGGGATCTAGCTTACTCTACACGTGTATCAATCTTTATTAACCAAAAATAGTTTGATTAATTTTAATTACACTAATAATTTGAAAACTATCTGAAAAATTAAATAATTTATCCCTCGGGATTTAGGCAGGCTGGTAGGGGTGCATCATCAACGGAAGGATAAAAAGGCCAAAAATACCTCCACTTTTAATACTTCATTTATTAAATGCAGAGTACTTTCGGGACGAATCGCCCCATCTTCAGTGATATTGAGCCGACATCTCTGGCGAGACCCACGAGGTGTTTTTGACTTTTTTATCCTTCCGTTAAATAATTTATGTATTTTCAAATTTACGGTTCGTATAATTGTATCCACGCTCTGTTTTCATTGTAGATGAAAAGTGCGTATGCACTATTTTGTTTACAATATTATCACATTAAAGTTCTAAGATTATTAAACTATGCATCAGGATCTCGGAAATTGGAATTCTTAAGTGAATCCCAGCTAGTGTAAAATATTCATGAGTTGTGAACTCTCGCCTTTAAAGTAAATGGCCTTAAGTTGAAGCTTTTTAGCAACAATCCAGGAACTGACTCACCAAACATTTCGACAGCGGACATATTGACTCTTTTTATCAATAGTTCCGGTTTAAAATCTTCTCTGAGTAATAGTCCATCGAAGTACTCAAATAAAAAAGTTTCATAAGCGGTAGAGCAATAAAACCTGAAAGAATGAGAAAACTTCTTTCTTAAAACTAAACATAAATTTTTATTTTTGGCACGTCTTTAAGATAAATCAAACCTTGGCGTTGAAGTCCTGATAGAATCACTCTGGATTTGTGCTGGCTGGTGGAGGTCCATCATCAACGGAAGGTTCAAAAAGGTCAAACACCTCCACTCTTAATACTTCTTTTATTACAGGCAAAGTACTTTCGGGGCGAACCGTCCCATCATCAGTGCTCTCTGACACAACATTTATACTTACAAAAGCATGTGATATATAAATAAATAAATAAATAAATAAATGTAAAAGTCAACAAAGGTAGTCGAATATTAAAAACATTTAAAAAACAAACAAAAAAGGATATAAAACGCAATGCAACACTTATGACTAAAACATTACAAATAAATAAACATTAAAAGCAATAAATAACAAAATAACAAGGAGGAACTGACCTAGAGTTGGTCCCTATTGAGCCGACATCTCCGGCGAGACTACACGGGCCAGGGCAGATACTGCAGACGGAACATGCCTGAGCACGCCACCCTCCCCCCTAATATTAATATTCTTGTCCTCCAGCATGTCCATCCTGATCCATAACTGCTCTACTATATCCCTTTTCTTCCCTTTGCCAAGGTGGTCGAGCACCTCGAACTCAACGGCATTTGCTTCATGGCTTTCGTTTAAAATATGTTTACGTACCTCCGATGTCTTGGTGGAAAGGTGCTCTTTTAATCTCATCGTACCCGTTGGCTCTTGCGATAAGTTTTATGTACGTAAACTCGTTTTGAAAATCCTATTCTTCCAACGGGATACTTAGGAGTCGGTTTATCAAGTACGTGATGCCTGAAGTTTTATATTGAGGATGGTGGTACGAATCAGAAGGGATCATGATGGCAGTGGCGGTAGGCTTCCTATAAATGTTGAAGGAGTGAGACGGCCCTTTCCTTGAAATAACCAAATCTAGGAAACTCAACTTCCCCTCATTCTCCATCTCCAAAGTAAACTTTAACTGCCTATGGCAACTGTTGACGTAGTCCATAAGACCCCTCATATCATTCTCCGCTCCCGAGTAACTTATGATGATATCATCAACATAACGCCCCCAGAAATTGATATGATTTCGGTATGGGTTGCGATTAGACATCAAATATTTGCATTCCAAATAATCCATAAACAATTCCGCAGCAAGCGGGCTAATCGCAGATCCCATCACAAGACCGTTTTCCAGGGCATAAAAACGTCCCTGAAATTTGAAAAATTTTGGCCTAAACATAACTGTAGAAGATCTAGGAACTCTTTGGCTATTACTGGGTTGAGTTTCTTTATTTTGAAAAACAAATCAAAAACCCTCACCACGTCCTTGGGGGGAATGTTAGAAAACATGTTCTGTGCGTCCAATGATGCCAAAAACCGGTTGGGGGGAAATTTGATGTTAGGATTATTAATTTTCTTAATCAAGTCGGCAGTGTTTTTCAATGAAAAACTGGGTTTGAAATCTACCAGGGTTTTAAATTTGTGCACTAGTTTTTTGGCTAATTTTTCAGTGGGGGATGAAGCAAACGACACGATAGGTCTCATGGGAATATGGTCTTTATGAGTTTTTGGTAGACAATAGAGAAGCGGGGGCAGGGGGTTCATTTGAATTAGCTGGTTCATTTCATACGGTTGGAAAATATGAGATATGTTCTTAAGGGATTGCCTGACCGTATTGTTATACTGCTCAGTGGGGTCCTGATGTAACTGCTTACAGTCCTCCAAGAGGGCAGTTGATTTTTCAACATACATTTGTCTTGGCATGATTACACTTGATGTACCCATATCTCCTTTTGTAATTATTCGGTTGTTTTCTATTAATTTCATATTACATCTGTTACGTACTTTTGCCCTCTTGGAGGACTTAGGTTGTAAGCAGTTACATCAGGACCCCACTGAGCAGTAATAAAGAAGTATTAAGAGTGGAGGTGTTTGACCTTTTTGATCCGTCCGTTCCTGATAGAATTTTTGAGGTCAATTCAAATGTACATATATATATATATATATATATATATATATATATACACATGTATATATATATATATATATATATATGTGTGTGTGTGTGTGTGTGTGTGTGTGTGTGTGTGTGTGTGTGTGTGTGACTGAAAACGCTCTACCATCAAACTTTTGGTGGACGTTAGAAAACTCAATATATTAACGTTTCATATAAAACAGATCTCGTACCTTTGATTGAATTAAAAAAAGCAAGAATAGTGGTTTAAATTAAATGTCTAGAGTTTAGACATCTTCCTTATTATGATGTAGATCCAAAAAGAAGCTATATAGTCAATTTTTTCATTAAGAATTTGAAATTGACATTTCTATGGAATGACACAAAGATGACGTCGATGTATTCTATTTATGCCTGTGGGGACTAGTTAGTTTAATTATTCCTTAATTCTTAATTTATTGAAATTATTAATATTAATCTCTAAACGCTAGATATAATAAAAATTTCTATATTTCCTAATCTTTTGTACAAGAAAGGAAAAACGTAAGGAGCTTCGTAAACTAAGCTGATTTCCCACGTGTTGATATACCACTCGTGATCTCATTTCACCACATATTGTAACTGAAATTTAGAAAGTACGAATTACTCACTTATATTTGAGTTATGAAAATCATCAATATTTTAATAAGTTTAGTTCCAAAACATTTTTCGATCAGATTCATAATAACACAGATGTTTTGAATTTTTGTATTTACCCATTTACCCACCCTGTATAACCCCCTCCTCATATTCCTGGTCTGATTTCTGTCAATAACAAATATACATTTTCCAATATAACAAAGATTTTCCAGACAAAAACGTAAAATCTTAATTGATAACTTCATCGCTCAACGAATTGCATGTATGTGTCCTCATGACAACAATATTTAGTATTTTTACTTAGAATCAAGAGATTCATGTTATAAGAGATTATTGTTATTATGACATGACCAAACACTTTTGTTAATTTTCATATTAAAGAGTTATATGTGTATAACAACATTTATAGGCAATTAAATTTGCAATAAGATTGATTCTATATAAATCGATCCGCCGTATAATAAAAGAAATTTTTCGAAATTTCCCCTCCCCTCAGTCTGAGTTGATTATTACCTTTGTACGAAACACTTATATATCGAGTTTGGTAACGATAATACAAAAATTGCGACCGCTAGAGCGGTAACAGACAAATATATATATAGTTTTGAAAGGGCCTCATGTTCGTCATCTCCTAGGTTGGATCAATGGACATTTGAGGAAAACTGCGACGTGAGTACCTCAATAGCTGATTTACCTGAAGGGAAATCTGCTAAAAAACATGAAAGCTGGGCGTTGTTTTGAGGGAAGACCAATGATCGGCCTAATGGATATCAAAGGACAGCACATGCAAAAGATCAATACATGTCAAATGGTATTGATGAATCTACCAAGAATCTTTCATGATTGATGATGACAGGTGGATGTTTGCTGGAGTTATCGCAAACCTTTCTGAACAAACTTTTGGACGCATTGGGTTTAATTTGATAGGAACAAAAGGAGAAAATTCATCACTTCAACATTAAACGTCTCCAGAAATACATATTTGTCAATAATTTATACTAAACAAGAGCATTAAGTTATCATAAATTTAATATTTTGAATCACTGAACACTTGTGGAACGACACTTCAAATCACCCAACTGTCCATAAACTCGCTGCGTTTCGACACTTTGCTAACTGACTGAATACACTACCGCTCTCATGGTACAACTATGACAAAGAGTTGAAGACAATATACGTTACAAACCCCACACTATTGACAAAATGTTCAAGAAACTAACAAGTAACACACAAGCCTCCGCAGAACCAATCACGAAACGTCACGTCATCACGTTCACAAAACCTGACACATATATAATTACCAACGCACTACAAAAAGAAGGTCTCCTCACTAATTTCAGAACCAATTACACACTACGACAGAAACTGACAAATGACATCGATCAACAACAACAACAACAACAATAACAAGGGCATTTACAATATGAATGGAATATACGAACTAACGCGCAGTTCTATAACACATACATTGGACAAACTGGGACGAGGCTTAAAACGCGATACACAGAACACATACGCTTATTCAGACTAAACAAACAAGACTCTAACTTTGTCAACCATTTGAATGATACCTGCCACGATTCTACAAATATATTCGGCAGGATGAAACTCCTACACAGAAAAAAAAAGGACGATGATTGGACATACTAGAGAACATGCAGATTTACAAACAACGGACATTCAACGGGGACTTATTAACGAAAACAGCTCAACACTAGATCAGGCACAATATTCACACCTTTGCA
Source organism: Riptortus pedestris (assembly GCA_019009955.1). Taxonomy (NCBI): domain Eukaryota; kingdom Metazoa; phylum Arthropoda; class Insecta; order Hemiptera; family Alydidae; genus Riptortus; species Riptortus pedestris. The sequence continues at coordinate 76,656,614 of CM032231.1, read as the reverse complement.
ACTACTTAAACGGAATAAGAAACGAAAGACGCCAACTGACGGCACACACACACACACACGAATATCAACAAACGAAGCGACATCGAATATACGTTCAGATTCTAGTTTAATTATACCGAAACTCCAAAATATACTAAGAACATCAACTACCTAATACGGATACGGGCAATGACCTACTACACGAAAAACATTTACCTGGACACAGGCACACTTCACTTGACAGATCTAAGACGTTAATAAACAGACCGAGACTAAAACGTAACCAAACCAATAGGGATGACAGATGAATCAAACTTACTGACTAAGGGACAACTAACTCAGTACACCTTTTGACGGGCTTGAAGATGGCGCCATCGCATCGAAAGTGCTTGCCAGCTGTACTCAACCATCAGCCAGTGGCGACGGTCTTCACCGATAGCTATGGCAACAGTATCAATATGGATAAAATTAAAAATAGTTATATCCATGTAAAGAACGCGTTGAAAGATGGAGAAATACATTTTAGCGAAATTTGACCCTTTGACTCACAGCGATACATATTGATTAATTTTCACAAATGATTATAAGAAATTCTGTGTTTCTTGCAGTATTTACAAAGCTCCTATGATATAGGATAACCTATAATATGGTGCAATTTTATAGATAAAATTTATTTCTAGCAGTGATATCATAAGCAAATGTTCGTATAGCCCATGCCCCAGAATCCAGCAATCTGATATGAGCATTGGAATAGGTCATTGGTATTACTAATACTCAGCTTCTCGTTAACACAGTAATCATTAGAAAATCTAACCTTAATACTCCCCCAAAATCACAGATTAATATCCATCCAGAAAAGAATTGTTGCTCCATTCACAGACCCCATTCTGAACGAATCCGGTAGTCCTTCAAGATGTCCGCCCCCCAGTGGAATGCCGGGTCCCCGGATATGGGGAGAGTTATGCAAAATCCAGTAAGTTTCCTTGCGACAGAGTTTCACAACTCGCCTCAGTATTAGGAAGGCGAGCCAACTCCCTCAGTTATGTCACATAGGGCCCCAGTATCAAGATCACGGCTACTGGACTCGGGGCAGTAACGGTGCGCGCAGTTTCCCAGGCCACTATCAGATTCCTGGCCACCTTGTCCTTCCTCCTCCGACATATGTTAATCCACTGCTGTGAGCAATAAATTCAATACATGAAATGATGCACGACACGTCACTTATCAATGACTATTTACATATCGTATGAGCTGTTTAAATACTGATACATAAACAGATAATGCTTGCAACTATCGCTAAATAGTGTAATGGCTTTTCCAACAATGATGAATGCCGATGTAGCAGGATCTAGCAATTCAGACTAAGAAAATGTCTTCCTGCATAATGTTTAACATTGGCTACTAGTTTCACCGGCTTCAGATTAAAAACAAATACGGTCTGTTTGAGCTAGAGATAAAATATTAAAAACTCGCAACAAACTAGATTTTTAACTACAATAAACGAATTTAAATTACAATTATATACTAAGGCCCAATCAGAAAGGCGGTAACCATTAATAACTATTATGAATCACTAAGTACAAATGCTTTCTAAATTACACAAATCCGAATGACACATTACCAAAATTAAAAGTCAATCTCCCAGGGGCTGCAAATTTACCACGTGCAGGTATAGCATACTTTTGACCTCATCACATCACATATTCTGTATTTCTATGTAAAAAATGTAATAAATAGAAGGGCGAGGGAGGGCGGTTACTGAGAGATGAAAACAGTGAAGTACGAATAACTCTCTTGAGTTACAAAAATGTCCATAGTACAACAATTGCAGAGCATCATTAGCTTTACGAGATTGGTTCTATAACTTTTTATGATCCAACTCATAAGAAGGGAGACATTTTGAAGTTTCGAATTCCCCCTCTAAACCCCCACCATTCCAGGACCAATTTCAGCCAATAACAAATATGATCTTTAGACTTAACTGAAACGCTTAAATATCTACTATGGTAGAGATCAAATAAACATTTTCGAATAATGAACGAAAAATCTTAAATGGTGACGTCATCATGAGCTAAACTTATTTGCGTGAATCTCACAAAATAAACGTTCAATGAAAATCAAATTAAATAATTAACATTGGAATAAGTGGTTTATGATATAACAGCTTATTATTAATAAGACGTGATTATATTTGCTATTAGATTTATTTTATACAATATTTAAATCCGAAGCATTATAGCGAGTTTTCGAAATTAACCCCCTCCAATCTGCCTCTGGTCGGATTTAAACAATTAACGAACTTGATTTTTAGTTGTATATAAAACGTATAAATATAAAGCTTTGTAGCGATTAAACAATAATTTCGACCGCTAGAGCGTTAACGGGCAAATATTTAGATATATGTAGTTTTGAAAGGACTTCATTTTCGTCATATCCTTTTGACATTAGATATTTGTATATAATGGTAGTTATAATTAATAGACTGAAATGTTGTAAAATTATATATTTATTATGCTGGTGTTTCATGTGAATAAGCACCATTTTTAGTAAGAAACAAGTCTTTCAACCTCGGTTCATATTAGAATTGAAATAAAGTATGCACTTCATGAGCGTCTTCCTTCACTCTTCCACTTAATATGCCAATAAAAATTCAAATAAATTGCATTCAGGTACCTAAATACCCCTTTTTAATTAATTCAATATCCTTGGTTTCCAGGGTAATTTCCTTTTTAAGTGCAATTCCTGTGAGAGGGAAATAATATTAGGACTTTACAAGATACACAACTCAATGTTTATCTAAATAACGCTCAGGCATTTAACGTTACTTCTAATTAAGATAATGATATGATTCGTAATTGCACGCCAATTATAATTTAAATTTAAGCAGTACAGACTGGCTACACGTATATTGCATTAGCGTAAATTCCATTTATGAGCAAAGAAGGGGCTTTCCTAATCAAATGCTGTACATTTAATTAGATGGAATTAGAGAATGTGTACCAACAAACAAGTTACTCATCTAGTAAGAAGTATGAAACTCTAAGGTTTTATGTAGAATTATAAATTTGACGATTTGAGTCTGGAAAGAGGTCTATCACGCAGGAGTTGCGTAGTTAGCGAATTTGTCGAGGTCTCCAGTATTTAGAGAACATATTTAACCTTAGAATCAATTGCCCTTTGAGAATTATGTATGTTAGAGAATATGAGATAGTTAAATATACAAGTTAGTTCATGTGCATACATTAAATAAGAGGTACTGTTTAGCAGCTCACACAACTAAACAAGAGTATTAAATACTTTAGTGTTAAACAACTCAAATCAAAATAGGACAACACTAACAAAACGTAGATTTTATCAGGTTCAATAAAAAAAAAAGTCCGTTACGGATGGGCTGCGTAAACTAAGCAGATTTCCCTCTTGAAGTTTAGTAATAGATAAATCTACATACTGGTAACACAACACCATCGTGGATATTAAATGAATAAATACAAACGGAAATAAGAAATGTTTCAGCCAATTTCAATAACCTGCCGATAGGAGGCGTTAGAAATGTAAACAAACAGGTCTGCACGCCTCACACCGGAAAGAAAAACAATTACTGAAATCAGAATATAACATAATAATTTTATTAAGAACTATTTACTATATCTAGTACTGTAATTTATAATGAATCAGAATAATTTTTATCTCAATCAATCAAATTTAAGTAGTCCAAAAACTTAAGAAGGGGGGGGGGTCACCAGAACATATTTGCTTGTATCTCGTATAATAAATGTCTCTTGAAAACAATATTTGGTATTTAAGCTTCGAATGGTGTGGTTTATTACATAACCGAGTATTGCTTATAAAATATGAGCAGAAGGGGGGGGGGTGGTTGGCTGAAGACTGAAAACAGAAAAATGCAAATATCTCGGTTGACATTCAAGATAGGGAATAAATGTATATAACAATATTTATATCACAATTTAATTTTCTATAAGATTGATTCTATACATTTTTTCGATCCGACATATAGTAACGGAGATATTAATACTTTTCAAAATCTCTCCTTTCTAAACCCCACCTCCCCCTAGTCCGATTTCAGTTGTTAATGAACCTTGTCTTTCTTTTTTCATAAAACAACTATATATCTAGTTTGGTAACGATTAAACAATTATTGCGACCACTTGAGCGGTAACAGACAAATATATATATATATATATATATATATATATATATATATATATAAAATTGTAACCTCTGTCTGTACATTGATTTTTTTCGCGAAATTTCACGGTAACTTTTCGTTTCACATGTCATAGACACCATAACTACATTTTGTTTCTTTCGTGTCTGTTTGTTTGTTACCTTTTCACGCATAAACGGCTGAACCGAATTTTATGAAACTTGGTATGTATATGACTACTAGCCCAACTTAGACTTTAGGTTATATTAATATTCTCTAAGAAGAACAGGATTGGGGGTTATAAGGGAGGCCTAAAATTAAAAATAGCGATATTTCGTTTCCTATTGCTTTTTCAGCAAATTTGCAGATAACAAAAGTTGTTTATTTTGTTATTTAGAGTAACTTTTGTTATATGCACTTTTGCCGTATACGGAAGTATAAATGAGTAATACGCTAAAAACTATAGCGGGAGTCCACAATTTTATTTGGCACAAAAGACTCAACCGAACTAAACCAAACTCGCTATGTGAATTAATACTAACGCCTTCCTTATAATAAGCCATACTAACATTTCTAGGGACGGGCAGGAGTGGGGGTTATAAGGGAGGCCTGAAATTAATTATAATGATTTCCTATTGGGGTTTCGGCAAATATGCATATAACAAAAGTTGTTTATTTTGTTATTTAGAGAAATTTGCTCAACACTTCTTTTCAATATGAACTACCAGGTACCTCACCTGAAAAAATTAATTCAAATGTATGTCAATATTTTCTCCTTAATAATTCAAATCTATGCATAATGCACAGGAGACGGGAAATATGACAATATGCAGGACAGTGAAGTCTTACATACAAAAATAATTTTATTATTAACAAATGCCATCAACGGGTATTAATCCTAAACACTGGAACGGGTAAATGTCAAAATATTGTGCAAAGTAAAGTCTTGCCAAAAATATACCATCACCATTCAGCCTCAAATGAATTCCCGAGCGAAGCCGGGTATCTGAGCTAGTATATATATAGTTTTGAACGGACCTCATTTTCGTCATCTCCTAGCTCAATAGCTGATTTCCCTTAAGGGAATCCTGTTAAAAAGTAATTTAACCATAAAACTAAAAAAAAATATAATTTTAAATTTGTTGCACTATCAAACCACAGCATTTACACATTTTTGGCCACACTATGATCTTTATTCACATTCTAATTGGTTTTATTTTATCAGAGAGCACTGATGACGGAGCTTGCTCAATTGGAAGTTGACTTTACATAATAAATACTTGAAGACAACAAGGCTTTTTTATTTCATCGTGATCAATTGGTTCCTCTACCACCTCTAACCTCAACGGAAATGGTGAAGAGTGGTTATAAATTTAATTTACAGCCTGTTACGGTTTAGGTGTCACGATAATAGGGTTTCCTTGTAAACTTTTATTTCCTAAAAGATATGAAGTAGTATTTTAATTTTATAAAGTACTCGTTGATCAAGTGTATTATTCCTTCATATTTAGTGAAGATAACTTGTAGATCTATCCTGTGGATGCAGGAGTTCCCCAGGGCAGTGGCCTGGGACCACTACTGTATCTCATATACACATCTGACATCCCAACACTCCTAGTTACCTATGCAGATGACACAACAATCCTTTCATCCGACCCCGATTCTTTTACTGCTTCGAAGAATCTCCATTTCCACCTAACCGAGATCTAAAAATGGTACAATGCTTGGCGCATAAAGATCAACGAAAGCAAATCTCACCATATTACTTTTTCCCTCCGGCGAAGTTCTTGCCCTCCTGTTCATTTCAACAATATTCCTTTACCACCAGCCAATTGTGTACGCTACCTTGGACTACATTTGAACCCCAGACTTACTTGGAAATCCCACACAATAATTAAAAGACAGGAACTAAACAGACGACTCTGACAATTTTACGGACTGCTAAATAGAATACCTCACTGGTCTACCAAAAACAAACTAACAATGTACAAGCTACTACTAAAACCGATATGGACATACGGAATAGAAGTGTGGGGTACTGCAAAACCTTCGAACATCAGACGCATCCAGACCTTCCAATCCAAAGTCCTGCACACCATAGTACATGCTCCATATTATGTTACAAACCACACCCTCCATAAAGATCTTAATATCCTATTTGTAAAGGACCTTATTCCCTTAAGATTAAAAAAATTCCACAGCAGGCTATCCAATCATCCTAATACAGAAGTTCTAGCCCTTTCCAGTAACACTCACCCTTATTCCCCTCCACGGCGCCTCAAAAGAGACAATGGCCCAGAGATCTCTTATAAGTGTAATGTGAAGTGATAGCAGTGGCGTTTTCTTCGCATGTGCCATTCCTCCTTAGCTCTTGACTTCTTTGCCAGGCAGGGAGAGGCTGTCCCTCTCATTGTGGAGAAGGGGTGTGGCTATTGTCAAGAGTGATGGAATAACTACGGTATTGTACATTTTGCTCATTACCAAATACATTTAAATGCAGGCTGTAATTTACTCAATAAAATAAAATATAAACTCAAAAAAAAAACTTGTAGATCACCAACACGTTTAACTACTGTTCCATACTGAATGCAGTTGTTATACCTGCTATTTCTATTTGACTTTTAAGGGCGATAAAATATTATTTGAAAATAAAAAAATTGGTGTTTTTTCTTCAATAAAGTTTTCTTTCATTAATAACAAAGTTATAGCCCAATATTAACAACAAATACTATCCGGATTTCAAATTATGAAGATGGACTTGGATTATAGAGCAATAAAGAATTTTTTATGGGGACGAAAGGAAATAACGAACCTGGGAAGAGGGGGTGATTTTGGCAATAAAACAGAGCACCGTTCCTATATATACTGCCATGCCCAACTTCCCCGAGGCATTCAAGTCCCCTTATATAGCTCGTTAAATTTGATTGAGTATGATGTTTGGAATGAGAGCTTTTATGAACTATTCTTCGAGTATGAACTAAATTCATTGCCCTCTGGTTCCTTACTAGTTTGTGATTTGAGGAAAATGAACGATTTTTTATTTATTTATTTTAACTGTGTGCTACTGGAGAAGGTCGTATAGAGAGAGAGAACCAGACACACTTTTTATTAATATTATAGGAATAAATATTTTACAATACTACCAATCACAGGAGTGAGGGTTCCCTTTTATGTTTATACATGTATTTTTCAATATAGATTACATCAAAAATATGTAAAGAACACATTGTGTTCACTAACTTTGTTCAGGTAATAAAGCGTTTTTTTATTAATTTCTATTTTTCTCGTATTAGAACTAATGCCTGAGCATACATATTTTTTAATCCAATCATTATTACTACCCTTTTTTCGCCTTGGTGGGACTAACGATTGTATTTAATAAGAATTCATATTTCCCAGGTCAGAATCGAACCAAAGACTCTTGGTTGCCCAGTGAGGATAGGAGCAACGCCTGTCCTCACATGGCTACCTTAAATCCCCCAACATTATATCTACCTACTAGGTAGAGTAGTTATCATGAATGAGCATAAAGTCGTCAATCAACCATTCCATATTTCAAGCGTAAAACAAGAAATCTACAGCATAAGATGAAAATGAAGGATATCTTTTAAATCATATATTAGTCCAATATTTATCCGACCGGAAACCACTTTTTTTAAAGCTTGTTGAATTGACGGTGAATAGCCAGTTCGTCTAAACGACACTTCTTAAATATTCGAATAATACCCCCCTTTTTTAAAAATTCTATTCAATAATAAGTGAATGACTGAACAGAAAGGAGGTTTGTGTTTTGAGATGATAATGAAGTGGTTTTTTTAGTGACATAGGTAAGCCATGTGAGTTAAAGCGTTGAACTTAATCTCACATGGTAAACGTAGAGTGGCGAGTTCGATTCCCGCTTGGGCAAGGGAAATTATTTAGTGACGAAATTAATTAAATAACATCCTAAAATCACACCCTGGCTAGAATAGGGTAGTAACCTGTAGATTATTCGTCCCAATAAGCCTTAGTTGCAAAAAAGTGGACGTTAATAAATAATAATAATTATATATATATATATATATATATATATATATATATAATTGTACTTTTTCATATATTACTTATCACTAGTGATTACTAGAGGCTAGAGGTAAGAAGACAAAATAGTTCACTGGATGAATTGTTTGCCCTTTCATGTTAGAGAGGTATGAAATGTTAAATGTTATTCATTAAAGTCCACTGTAAGCCACAATGGTTAATTGAGAAGTTCTAACTACAAGTTCTAACCATCTTATTCTAGCAAGAGTGGGTCTAAGGATTTTATTTAAGGAGCTTGTTTAAGATATTCTGAATATAATATTGAGTATCGACTCTAGTTTTTTCAATTTTATTAAGACCAATGCGTCAACTCACATGGCTAAACCTAACCCCTAGGTACCCCCCTGTATGAATAATCCCTAATCTAAGTAGTTTTAGAAATTCCTGCGAATTTCTCGGGGTTCTAAGAAAGACGTCATGATAGGCGAGTAAGTAGCTATAAAATGGATGGTAGATTTGCCAACTCGGACAAACTAGCTTAGATGATGAGGAAAGCCATAGAGAATGCAGCATGCATTACAAGGACATGGTTCGTTAATACAACAGACCGGTTCCATGATAAGCAATCTTTTTCTCGTTAAGCCCGGGCTTGTACAAGTTAAGCCCTCCTGTTGGTAGCTAGTTCGTCGTTACCTCACCGCTTCAGATTGAGGCTACTGCTACTATGTATCCAAACTAACTAAAACATCTTCATCAAACAGAGTGTAATGAAATTATAGTAGTTATCTACAAGTCTTGTCTAAATCTACATCGATCATACCTAAGGGATGACGAAAATGGGTCCATTCAAAATTATATACATACACATATATATATATATATATATATATATGTATATATATATATATATATGTGTGTTCTTCATAGTTTCATGGCAAGAGTCGCCAACATTAACCATTTTTTCCGCGCAATCGTTTTGCGGGGTGACACTTGCCATGAAACTATGAGGAACATATAAAAATATGGGGTCTAGAATAAGAAAACTATATATATATATATATATATATATATATATATATATATATATCGCTCTAGCGGTCACAATTATTGTCTTATTGTTACCAAACTCGATATATAAGCGTTTTATATCTCCAAACTCGATTTAAGCGGCTGAAATCGGGCAAGGGGGAATAAGGTTTGGGGGAGGAAATTTTGAAAATTATATATACCACCCTCATAATACGATTAATCGAAAAATTGTATATGGTCGATATTATTGCAATTCTAATTGCTTATATGTTGGGCTCAGGTTTGTCAAGTGAGTTAAAGAGTTGCGTTTAATCTCACATGGTAAACCTAGAGTGGCGAGTTCGATTCCCGCCTTGACAAAGGAATTTATTTAGTGACGGAATTCAGTAAATAAAAATCCTGAGTGCCACCCTGGCTAGAAAAGGGTGGTAACCTGTAGATAACCCGTCCCAATTAGCCTCAGTTGCAAAGAGTGGACGTTAATAAATAATTTAATTTAATTCTAATTGCCTATCAATGTTATTTTATAATTATTTTCTCTATCATGGACATTGACCGAGCTATTTGCATTTTATAATTTACAACCTTGAGCATTCCCCACACTCCTACTCATGTTATATTAACAATAGGCTGTCAATGGCATTTCTAGTGTGTCATACCAGCGCAAGAGAAATCTACTAAGTTTAAGCATGTTTGACGCACTTTTTTTAAATTTCTATTGTGGCTTAATCACTACGACCAGAAAGTCTTTACTGTGTTGTCATACATTACCAAATGTGTTTAAATGCAGACTGTTATATTCTTAATAAATTAAATTATTGTGTTAAGTTCGATGCAATTATATTTTGTAAATGTCTCGAGTGAATAGTTTAATTTCAAACCCCTACCATACAAAGCCAAAACTACAGAATATTGATAAATGTTTTCGTATTATCAAAGGGATAAGAATGGAACAATTTGCGGTGAAGCGTCATCAGTGAAATGATTTTTTTTTTTTTGTTGTGTAAAGTAAACATTTTAATTCTCTTCAGGTCGCAAATATAATTTTGTCATATTCGACAAGCTACTGCCTCGAGTAAAATTTAATTTAGTTCTTTGATGTCGAAAATAAGGACCAGGACGATTAGAGATTTACAGAAATGGTTTAATGGGAAAGTGTACGTATTTGGATTCATTACTGTTTGGATCAAAATTATTTCACAAACTGAGACTATTGTTTATTTATTGGATGCTCGTAGCTTTAGAAATGTTGCTCAAAATAAAAGCTTCATAACTTAAGAAACAAACCAAAATAAACACAAATATAAGAAAATTAGACAAAACTAACAAAATTAAACAAAAGCAGAAATGGAACACAAATTTTATGACTATAAATTCATTCATTGTTGCTCTACAATACAATTCGTTAATTCGAATTTTGATGGAGATTTTGTTTTGTAAAGTTTTCATCCGCCATTAACTCTTCTTCAAAATTTGACGATTTTCTCTGTATACTTATTCAAAACTAAAAATAAGTTTCTTCTTAAGTCCTTAAATTTCAACCCGTTGCCTCGGATTCTGTAAGGGAGCAAACATAGAATGAGACAGCGAGATGACATCCGTGTGATATTTCAGTACATGAAAAATCTGCTTCCTCCGTTTAGCTAGCTGGACTTCTTCTACAGTTAGGAATATTTCACTCATATTTAATACGTTACATTTTGAACATTCTAATTATCTACAAAAGATTATTAAAATATTTCCTTTTATTATGAAAAAAAATAAATATTTCTTTCCTTTATTTTGGGAGAAGGAATTTGCCTGTCTCGTGGTGCAATGAATTGAATTCCAATAGCAGCGGTTTTCAATAATTAAACCGAATAACTCGACCCGGGCCAGATTCCTCCAACATTGGGGAGTTCAAGTATGAGATGTTCCAGGCAATATGGTGATGGAGTAATGTGTCATACTCCATTCCAGGGCCTTGAGGTTAAAGTATATTTTCATATTAGACCTCAATTCATCGCTTAAAAAAAGATAAGTATGTTTAAATGTCAAATGTCAATTATTATTTGTTTATTTCTAATGAAGCTACTATAATTCTCAGTAGCAAGAATGACCCCCTCTCTGATATGGTAACTACATTGTATGTTTTGAAAACAATAAGGGGCCGTACGGGTTAAGGCGTGGGCACATATACCACTACCGTCAGTGAGCTGAAGGTAAAAATACAGACGAGGTTCTATAATCCCCGCCAAGGGAGAAAACTAGTTCACGAGTTCGCTACTAGAGCGCGCATGTGTCGCAGAGCTTATGGACCAGCGGGTGTCTAACGAGATACTTTAGTCTACTGGAGACGACTCATCCTCATCCTCATTGGTTAACGGGGGTTGTACATCGAGTCTCGCTAAAACTCTGATCATGAATCCCTATATATATATATATATATATATATATATATATATATATATATTTTCTGTTACCGCTCTAGCGGTCGCAATTCTTGTCTTATCGTTACCAAACTTGATATATAATCGTTTTATACAAAAAGAAAGATCAAGTTCGTTAACGGCTGAAATCGGACCAGGGGAAGAATTTTGAAAATCCTTAATATCTCCGTTATTATGCGTCGGATCAAAAAATTGTATATAACCAATCTTATTGCAAATGTAATGCTCTATAAATGTTGTTATGTACATGTTTCCACTATCTTGATTATTAACTCAGATATTTTCTAAGGATCAATAAAAAGGACTAGTCCTCCACTGTTTTTAATTTTATGCAGAGTGCACTTTCGGAGTCAGCGCTCCATCGTCAGTACTTAGTAATTATAGCTGTGTAGCCTGGACAACAACTACCGAAAGTTAGCCGAAAGCCCGGGCGACTGCCGAAAGAGCACTCTGCATAAAATTAAAACAGTTGAGGACAAGGCCTTTTTATTGACCCTTATCAATTGGTTTCTCTACCATCCAGCATATTCCTGAGATATTTGCATTTTTTTTAGTTTTCGGTCAGTAAAGCCCCACTCCTACTCAACTCATATTAACAATATTCTATTATGATATGAAGTACTTTATTTTAAGCTTAAATACCAAATATTGTTCTCATTGAAGTTTTAAGTTTTTAGGAAAATGCAAATATGTTACACACGTGGAAAATCTGCTTAGTTAACGCAGCCCCTGCGTGACGGACTTTTATGAACAAAGTAAGCCACACTCATACACACTTGAATTTTACAATATGTTATTACTCGATGAGTCTTATTTATAGCTCAAATACCAAGCAATCTACAATATTCTGCATTAACTCAGGGATTTGCATTGAAGATGTACATGTTTGCATGCAAGATCAGACGTCATCTAAGCGTCATTCTGAATGGCGGAACTGCAAGTGCTTCTGTGTTGAGGAGCTCCTATATATTCGTACATAAACCTTTTTAATGTAATCTTTGAGGGAATGTGGATGAAGACTGAATAATCTTTTGACAGGTTTCAGGTTTGTTACGTCGGCTTTTTGTCGCAATATAAATAAAATAAGTAGTATAATACGGTTCATTGCTTTGACTACAAATTACGGCTAAATCTTGGGTTACGTAATTTCTGAGAACCCATTATTTCAATTTTTGCGAATTCATTTATTTATTTTACTTCACAACTTCAAATGGTGACTATTAGCTCCTCAGCTATTGAGGTTGTACTCCTTACGCGATTTTTATATATTTCTTCAAACGTCATCGATCCTACCAAGGGGATATTACAAATGAGAACCGTTCAAAAGTGTGTATGTATATATATAGAGAGAGAAATTAATTGTCCATGAAGGATATACATTTTTTTTTCTATCTTGAAAATTAATTTTTTAGTTTTCACTCTCCATTTTTTAGTCTCACTCCTACTCATGCCTTATTAACAATAAGCTCTTATATCATCAAATACTCCATTCAAAGCTTATATACGAAATATTGTTTTCAATATATTTTTAATAAATGAGATACATGCAAATGCCTTGTGTTTCTTATGCCATCAATTCATATTTAACTCGAAAATCTTTATTTGATCAATATCGTACTTGATATTTAAAATTTTCACTCATGCAATTAATAGCTGAAATCGAACATATAATGGGGAGGGGGGGGGGGTTAGAAAGAGGGGAATTTGAAAGTTCCAAATATCTCCATTGTTGTGAATGGGATCGAAAAATGTTATTAGACAATTATTGTTAAACTAATGTTGCTCTACAATTCTTTTAATTTTCGCAGATTTTCCTTAAGGGAAATAAGCTAATGAGGTCGTACTCATGACGAGCATTGAACTTTTACTTTGTGAGATATATGCAAATACATTCTGTTGTCACCCCCCCCCTAATTAGTTTTTAGATTACCAAAATTTGAGTGATTGAGATAAAATTTATTCATTATAAATACCAGCACTAGCTTTAGTAAATTGTTTTCAATAAAATTAATATGTTATATTCAGATATATTTCATTAATTGTTTGTCTTACCGATCTATCTATGCAGCTCTACTAGGCTGGCTTGGCTGTTTGTTTACAATTCAGCTGCTTTCCGTTGTAGAGATTATGAACTTGTACAGTTACTGAGCATTCACGGTAGTGTTACCTGTATGTATATTTATCTATTGTAAGCCTTCGCGTGGGAAATCTGCTTAGTTTACGCAGCCCCTGCGTGACGGACTTTTTTTTCTTAACTCAAATTTTAAACATGTTATACTAACTCACATATTATTGCCACTTTCTTGTATTCAGTCTTCTGAAAAATTCCCTCATCTGATTTTCATTTCCAAATAGTGAATATTTGGGGAGATGCCATCAGCAGTGCGTCGTACCAGCACGTAGGATATTTGCTTAGTTTACGCAGGCCCTGCGTGACGGACCTTTTTTAATAATATTTTACTCAACGCAGTGAATTGTTACCTACAACTAGGAACTTCTTACCTATTTACCCTTAATTACAGCTGAAGTTTACAATCCCTTAGACTGTAAGCAGACATATAGGGCATGATTTCATCTACTTGCAGTTTATGTTACCCTCATTAGTTCCAAGTTGTGGCTAACTCTTTCTCCAGAAGAGGCTCAATGAGCTAAGTACTAGCAATCCTATTACTAAATGTAGTCCTAAATTCTTCTTAAATGCGTTTATAAATTGAATGAAAAACAAATATAAAATCATTATTTATTAAGATACTTTCGATACGAACAGACCTTTCTTTGTATAAGTGCATTTGTTTCCCCCCATATTGATCTGAGTGGAATGTTTTGGACAAGAGTAAAAGCAGTGAGTCAAACAGCCATTTATGAAAAGTGACAAAGACTTTTGTATTCCTAAAGCTAAAAGGATGCGTGGGTTGCTAACAGAGTCCTAAACCTTGTCCACAATGTATACGTGTACTTTCTGAAATATATTTTCAAAGAATGGAGGTTTCTTCTTTCCTTTAGGTGGGTTGTTTATTTTAGCTGTTTTCCGTATAGCGATATCATCTACGGAGGTTGTATTCATGACCCGATTTCCGAAAAAAATTCAAATGTCCATCGATTCTACCCAGAAGAAGAGAATTTGGTCCGTTCAAAACTACTTATATATATATATATATATATATATATATATATATATATATATATATATATATATATATGTTAAGGCGTTCGCAATTTTCGTTTGATCCTTAAAAATATCAATATTTAAACGTTTTATGTAAAACAAAAGATGGAGTTCCTGAAAGGCTGTTATCGACCTTCGGGGAAGAGGGGGTCTATACCCAAAAATGGGGGGGGGGGAGGAAATCAAAAATGCCAAATATCCCCGTTTCTATGAGTCGGCTTGAAAAATCATATATAAATAATCCTTTTTGAAAATTTAATTTCCTATAAATGTTAATCTTTGAATATAGATGTTTGTATTGTATAATAAATTTTTTCTTTACTGTATTTGTTCATTCTTTTTTCTAATTAAAATATTTTCTTCTTCCCATCTACATGTTGGAGAATCATTTCTAAGAGGTGTTCAAATGGATTTGTTTTTAGGTATCGTATGATTGGAATTTAAAAGAATTTGACGTCTGTTTTTCGATCTGGGAAGCACATTTACGAGTAGATTTTCGGCACAGTACCTGTCAGTAGCTAAACCTCTCATTCCTACACAGACTCTAGTTGTACTCGGTCAGTTAATTTCTTCGTTCTACATACTTCCTGTTCAACTTGCATTTTTTTACCTGGCCCTTTTCTCCTGCTCTGTAGGACATCCACTTCACTTTGACGTTACAAGTTCAAATTGCCCAAGTCAATTCAGACTTATGCCGGCTGAGCATCACGGAGGGTTGTGAGATATCAAATTTCGTATGTGTATTTTCCTTTTCCTTTTTCCTTTCTCTCCCCCATCAATGTCGTTTTTCAATGTGCAAATGCTTTACAGGTATGCCAAGTTTATTATGATACTTTTGTGTAATATAAATGTGTTTACTTTGTCTATTTATTTCCGTTATCTGTGCTCTCCAGAGCCCAATGCTTTTTTTTATTATTATTTATTATTCATTGAGTTTTCTTTATGAGAAATTGTTCATCTACCAGATATCTGTAAGGTGATTTTTCTCTGGATTTTTAAGTATTTTTTATTACTATTTATTATTTCATTTTCACCACCAAAGGTGGCTTTGTTTTTATAAATATAGCCCACAGAAGTAGTTAAAATATTTTTATAATTAATGCACATTTACTGTTTTTGAGAGTTCTAAAAATTAATTAAACGGGAATTCAATGTAATGGAGCATCGAATATGAAAGCTAAATAAACACGAAAGGCACCTTTTTTTTAAAAAAAATAAAATAAATGAAGGTTTTCATTTGTAACTCTTTTTAATTAAATTGCTGACAGTAAACGAAATGTTTGTGCCCTGACTCTATCAAATTGAACCACGAATGGCTTTGCTGAAATTCGGAATTGAATTCCAGCGAAATAGGCTTGGTGGTATGGCCTAATTCGAGACACTACGTGCACTATGTGAAGATGTGTTGTAGAAATGGGAGAGACAATTCGCTGCTCTACAGCCCTTATTCCACTATCAGCACGAATTCCTTCACGCATACGTTTATAGAGGCTGTATCTTCCCAGCATGCAATTTATATTATAAAGAGTCCAGAATTGCATTCTTTCAACGAAAGAAAATCTGCCATAAAAAGTGAGAAACTAAGAATAACAGGCAATAATTTGGTATACTAGAATAAAGTTAAGTCGAATTTTATTTTTTTGAGATGCCGCTACAATGACGATTCATCTTAACATGTTAAGTTTGAATATAATTTTACAAAATTAAATATTAACATTTTTACAAAGCTAAATTTTAAAAATGAACAAAATAAATAGAACCAGGCCGCTACAATGGCGATCCATATTTTAACATGTTAGAATATAATTTAAAAAAATTAAATAAATATTAAAATTTTTACACAGCTAAATTTTACAAATGTACAAAATAAGCAGAATGGACAAAACTATATATAAATTGTTATTATATTTACAACATGAGGGGGAAAAAACAAAAACAAAATAGAAATAAAAAAAAAACGTAAAGAAAAACTATAAATAGTTAAACGGGAAGGTGACAAAACTTATATTTCACGTACAGTGCTTGGTATATATAACTTTAATAATGGTAAATAATATCGTTTATATTTCTTCAAATAATCCATTATTTCTTAAATACTTAAAAACATCATCTATACATTGGCTACTGTCGGCTATTAGTTTCTACGTACCCTTTCACTTGTGTGCAGTCAGTTTGTATGTGTTTTATAGTCAGCGTTCTGTTGCAGTAGCGACATGTAGGTTCATGTTCCCTGCTCATTAGATATGAGTACGTTAGTCTAGTGTGTCCTGTGCGTAGGCGTATAAGTACAAATTTCTTCTCTTCTAGATTGTTTATTACTTGAAGTCCAGTAGACCGTGTTTGATTTTATTTTTCTAAGTTTACTGTCAGTGTTACACCATAAATTATTCCAGTCATTAATTTTGAGTTTTCTTATTTGAGAGAAAGCGTCTTGGTGAAGTATGTCGAAAAAATCTATGTGGTCAAGTTCAGTTGATTGTTTGGATGCTTACCGTAACATATTATTGTATTACTTTCAGATATGCCCAGTGTTATGAGTTAAGTAGAAGAAGAAAATTCTTAATATCTCCTTTATTATACGTCGAATCAAAACATTTTATAGAACCATTCTTATTGCAAATGCAATTTTCTATAAATGTTGTTATCTACATTTTTTCATTATCTTGATTATTAACGGAGATTTTGGCATTTTTTAGTTTTTTAGTTCTCATTGAAGTTTTAATTTATGAGATAAATGCAGAAACGTGACGCACGTAAGAAATCTGCTTAGTTAACGCAGCCCCTGCGTGACGGACTTTTTTTATTGATATTAATATGATTAATGACCCTTTTGTAGTGTATAGAGATTTTATTGATGTTGTTCTTTTCATGTGTAGCTTTGAAGATGGAGACAATAGTCTTCGAAAGCGTTTAGCGCTGAAATAAAAATTTGTAAAGAATTGGACGTCTTTTTCCCTCTCCAAGTACTATGACCTTTAGTGTTGGATTAAACGGTTAAATATTGGTTATGTAGATCAAATAAACAAATTCGAGAAAAAAAACGTAAACTCTCAATTGAAGTCATCACTCAAAGGAAATACATTTACCTCAAAAAGTAAAAGTTCAATGAGAACAATATTTGACATGTAAGGTTCAAATAAAATGTTTCATGATATACCAGGTTACTGTTAATATGTCATGACCCGGAAAGGGGGTTTACTGAAAAATGCAAATATCTCGGTTAATAATCAAGATAGTGAAAAAGCCCACATAAAAACATTTATAGAATATTAAATCTTCAGTTAAGATATTATACGGTTCGACGTGTAATAACGAGATATTTCGAATTGTAGAACCCCCTCCCACTCGTCCGATTTCTTTGAACTTGATCTTTATTTTTACATAAAAATAATAGTCGCTGAGAACACCTTAATTCGAGAAATTACTCGTGATACTAAATCTAGGGCCTGTAGGACCTGTATTCGATTTTGCAACACATGTCGCTACACAGAAAATGAAGTGTCTAATACCTAACTTTCACCAGAATTTTAGACGACCGCCACATGTACACAGATATACATTCCAAACCAGTTTGCTCAACAATAATGAGAGGCCATCACAAGCATAATTAGCATTGCCAGAGCGAAGTATATTAATATCGATGTACGGGCCAAAGAGGTTCCCATCTTGAGCATGGAGCTACGCCCACCTACATCGGAATATAGGAATTTCCTAAACGAGCCGGTGGATTGTCGCAATCTTTCACCTTCGCCAGCAACCAAAAGCGTGCACAATCACACTGAGTGCTAATGTACACATCGATAGACCGCTAGTTGGATCTTTCACCTCGACCTGCCCACGCCTTCATTGAATAACGGCTCACCCTCCCGCATATGGAACGGGATAATTTTCGATTTCGAACATCGCGGCGAATCCATCCCGTATCGCTATATATCTCCGACGAAAGTCTAGTCATTACATTACCAGAATACGTAATCCAATAACTCGTGAAAAATCATTTCGAAAACATTGGGGAGGGGGTGAATAGGGAAGGCTATAAAATCTCAGGTTACATACGTATATAATGTATGCACCAGTGCGTATACAAATGAAATTTAAATTAAGTTATTTATTAACGTCCACTTTTTGCAACTAAGGCTAATGGGTACGGGTTATCTACAGGTTGCCACCTTTTTATAGTCAGGGAGGGACTAAGGATTTTACTTAATGAATTCCGCCAATAAATAAATTCCTATTGCCCAGGCGGGAATGGAACTCGCCACTCTAGGTTTACCATGTAAGATTAAGGCAAGCGCTTTAACTCACATGGCTAACCTGAGCCCCTTGTACAAATGATGAATCTGTGTAAGAGTTTATATTTCCGGGTCTAGTTAGTAATTGTGTTAGATTAAATGAATGTTGGGATAGTGAGATATTGGTTTTTAAAAGTGGGATATATCATTTTAGATATAGTTCTTTTCTGTCTGATTCCAACGCTCTTGCCAGAAATTAGTACATTTTTCCCTTAGTAAAGATTTTAACACAGTTAAGAATACATATTATAAAATTCATTGATTTAAATAATTATATAATAATTATACAAAAATTAGTTTCTTTAACAATCTTAATACAACACTAAATATGTACAACTCTATAACATACAATTTTTTTAATTTGTTGATATGGAAATTTATTAATGATAATCTTTATAAATTATGAGAAATTTTTCCCACCTTTAAGAGCCAATGTACTTGATCAAAAATTATTTTATACCTATAGTTATTACAAATATTTAGTAGTTTTATTTAATAATTTAATGTATAAAAACATCCGTCATATATGAAATTATTTAGAGTTTAAGACAATACAAATTAAGGGGAAATACGAGTAGAAAAAAGAAAGAAAATTTTATTTGGACCAATACATAGGTATTATACACAAATGGATGTTATTATACAAGATTTGTTACAAAATTAAGAGATTTTGGTACAATTTAGGACGTAGTCTTCCTTCAGTCATTGCACCAAAATTATAATGAGTTGCTCCACTTGACATTGGGAGGCTGGCATGATACTTCCTTACAAGTTGTTGAAGATGTACTGAAATAGGAGCAACCTCCAATTCCCTGTGGATTTGGCTGTTCCTAACAAACCAGGGAGCATTGGCCGCTATTCGAAGTACTTTGCTCTGGAAGGACTGTAGTCTCTTTTTCTGTGTGTTGCTGATGCCCAGCCAGACTGGGCATGCGTATGTTAATATAGGGAGTATGAGTGTTTTGTAAAGTAGTGTTGCGCAGGTCAGTTTCAGTGGTGTATTTTTGTTCATTAAAGGGTATATTTGTGTAAGTCGTGTTTGTGCTTGTTGCAGTTTAATGTTGATATGTTGCCGCTATGTAAGTCCTGTGTCCATATGTACTCCGAGATAGCGGATGCTCTGGTCCTTCGGTGTCCAAGGAATTGAGTGATGCCCTATTCTCAGTTCAGGAAGATCTTCGTTCTTGAAACGACGAAGAGCAAAAATCTTGGCCTGCGTTTTATCAGGGTTTAACGAAAGCTTCCAGTTCTTGAACCATCTTGAAACCTAGTTGGCTGCTGTTTGGAGGTCGAGTCTGGAGGAGTTTAGTGATTCGTCTTGAGTGAGGAGGAGTGTGTCGTCTGCGAATGTAGCTAACACAAAGGGGAAATAAAAGAAGCTGCTAATCTGAAATTATTAATATAAATTGATTGTTATCCAGTAATACTTTAAACTGAAAGCATTAGTAGCTCTTAAATGGATGTGTATTTAATCGGATGAGTACCATGTAAACAATATAAATGAATCATTCTGACCACCAAATAGTGATAATTTGCGACAATTAATTAGAAAAGTATGTCGATGATTTATTTTTGTATTTTGACTGTGAAAAAGTCATCACCATGGAAATGCGCTTAAGAGTTTAATAAAAATCTTGCGAGTGTTACCTGATCTAAACCAATTTCACCAGAGAGCCAAATAGTTACGGAAACGGCCAAACCAATTTTCGGAATCTCACTAACAGAACCGACAATAGCCGATCTCATCTCGCCCGTTTTCCCCACACACTTAATTAAAATGGAAATAACGCAGTTAATACTTATATAATCATATTTATATTACAATATTTACAGTAAATTTAATTTGCAATAAGATTGGTTCTATGCACGTTTTTGATCCGCCGTGCAGTAACGGAGATATTTAGAATTTTCGAAAATCCCCCTCTCACTTCTCCGATTTCACCCATTAACTGGATCATTCTTTTGGCATAAAAAGAGTAAATATCGAGTTTGGTAAAGATCAAACAATAACAGACAAATATATATATATATATATATATATATATATATATATATATATATATATATATATATATATATATATATATATATATATATATATATATATATATATACACACACACAGTTTTGAACGGACCTCATTTTCGTTATCTCTTAGGTTGGATCGAAGGACACTTGAAGAAAAATTTCGAAAATCGTGTCATGAGCACGACTTTAATAGCTAAAAAGAGAAAGAGTAAAAGTAAAATACTATACAATACAGCCCAAAATAGTTTTATTAATTGTTTTCTGCAACCTATATGAATGTTTTTAGCACATTTCCCTTAAGAAAAGTCAGCTATTGAGGTCGTACTCGTGACACGATTTTCAAAACATTTATTCAAATGTCCATCGATCCTACCCAGGAGATGACGAAAATGAAGTCCATTCAAAATTATGTTTTATGTTCAAGTTCGTTAATGGCTGAAATCGGACCAGTGGGAGGGGGGGGGGTTTAGGGGGGGGAGATTTTCGGAAAATTCAAAATATCTCCGTTATTATGCGTCGGATCTAAAAATTGTATAGAATCGATCTTATTGCAAATTAAATTTACTATAAATATTGTTTTATACATTTATTCTGTATCTTGAATATTAACCGAGATATTTGCATGATTATGAAATTTGGGCCGATACGGGATTTTTGAATTTCCCGTGAAAAGCTAGTTCGGCCCTTTGCCGTAACCGTTCGGCTCTCCTATGGAGATTTCTCTATTGTATAACTTCACGTGGGAAATCTGCTTAGTTTCGCAGCCCCTGCGTGACAGACTTTTTTTCGTTAAATTTTATTTAATAATTTTTTAAAACCGAATATTGAAACAAAACCTAAGTTATACATTTTTTTGTATAAATAATCCAATAAGTCAAACTGAACATTAAAGAAATGGCTTGGAGCAGGGAAGAGTTAATAACTATTTCTAGGCACTGCGAGAATGAATATTTCCTATGAAGCTAGCTTTAAGAACACACTATTAACCTCTTCCCTATACAAACCGGAATTGATGAAATAATTTCCAAACTACTAATGACGACATGTTTGAAAGTTTAATAGGGCGAAATGGGGCAGTAGCCAGTGTATAATCTATTGTAAGTAAAGGAGGAATTATACATAAATGTTTGCTTAATTAGTAGTTTGAAAACTAATACTAGAGCTGTGAAATCTAATTTAAACCAATGACTACCTTCAGAATAGTGACGGCAACCTAATGCATAATTTGATTGAAAGTGCTTATTACAACCAAATATGAAGATTTACAGAATCACTATTAGTTCCCATACGATGTAGTAGTTCCTTGAATTTTTGTCGTTTCGTTGAGTATTATAGTATAAGTTGATATTAGCTTTTTGGTGATGTCCTCAAAATGTCCATTCAAAGTAATTCAAGACACAACAAACGGTAATAAACTGGAGCAAATGACGAAATTTCTGAACGGAAAAGAGAAAAATCATTAAAGTAGTGAGATAATGAAAAAAAATAAAAAAAAAATAGGTGGAATTGATTTACATTCGTAAAGAATAATTAAGCCACGGTTTTTTTATCGAATATATGTTTTTTAAGGCGCATTTTAAATAATGATTTTTTTTAGCAGACTTCCACTAGGGATGGGCCTA
Source organism: Riptortus pedestris (assembly GCA_019009955.1). Taxonomy (NCBI): domain Eukaryota; kingdom Metazoa; phylum Arthropoda; class Insecta; order Hemiptera; family Alydidae; genus Riptortus; species Riptortus pedestris. The sequence continues at coordinate 76,633,884 of CM032231.1, read as the reverse complement.
GAAAATAGATGAAATCCTCTATTTCAACTATACTGCTCAAAAATGAATAGGGGTATTGGTTATTTTTTCTAATCCTATTAATTTTAATTAAATAGACCTTAATTAAATTACTTTTCTATGGGGGGGGGGGAAAGACAATAATTTCTAATAAATATTAATGGTATTTTTAATTTAAAAAAAACAAAAATGCTAGGCCCCATAAATACCACAAAACAGCCAATATCCCAATTCATTTTTGAGCAGTATATTTTCTAGGCCTACCCTCCGCCCTATGCCCAAGAACCTTGCCTTCAAATATATTTCTGATGAAGTCGTTGTGCCTTATGCCCATGAAGTTTCATTCATATTTTTTTCCATTGCCTAAATAAGACTTTTTTCTCACTTACCTCATTTAGAACTTCAATGTAGGTTTTTATCTTCCACCACAGCCCCAAGTTCCCGTGCCACCCCCCTTATACAATCTCCAATTATTTTAATATAAAGTTGAGACTTGGTGTGCCACAATTGGGGCCCCTGAAGCATCCCTTCAGTCCATATTAAACCTCATAATCTTCTCCAGTACTTCTCCAGCAACCAAAACTTTGGGATGAAAAAATGTAAAAAAAAAAAAAAAAACAATTGTAGACCATTACAACTCGAACATAATGGTTATAAAACCTTTTACAATGGGACTTACAAAAATGGAGCTGCAAAGCATTTTTGTAGCCTCCTCTTTAAGCCCCATTCTCCTTTCCCCACCATTAAAGAACTTTATCATTTGTTTATAGATTCGAAGGGACCTAATTTTCACCATCATAATAAGTTGGAACGATAGACACTTGAAGAAATGTTTTGAAAATTGAGTCATGTGTAAATCCATAATAGCTGATTTTCTTTAAATGTGATGTGCTTAAAGACCAATATCAATAATATGGTGCGGGTTTGAACTTATAATAATGCATAGTCTGCAATAAACTCGTGGAATATTTTTACAGCTGCTCAATTTTATTGAGGTTCTACTCATGACGCGATTTTCGGTTTACTCTAAATGTCCATCATTCCTGCCCAGGGCATGACGAAATGAGGTCCGTTCAAAGCTATGTATATATTTGCCTGTTAAAAAGAAAGATTAACTCCAGTAATGACAGAAATTGGATCAGTAAGAGGAGGGATGGAAATATTGTATAGAGTATATCTTATTGCAAATTTAATGTCCTAGAAAGGTTTTTATATGGGTCGCCTACTCGTGTCATATTAACAATTGCCTGAAAAATCATGAAGCATTTTAGTCAAAGATAAAATACCAAGTATTGTCTACGCTAAACATTTCATGTGTGTAGCGCCATGACGTCTTCAATTAATATTTTCCACTCATGACTTGAATATGTTAATTTGATCCACACCATACTCTAGATTGAATTTTAATGATCATATTTGTCAATGGCAGAAAATGCATGATGAATAGGGGGGGGGGGTGTTAGATCAGTATAGTGTCATACCAGCAAAAGGGAAATCTGTATATTTTACGGAGCTCCTGCAGTGTTCTTGTAATGAGAGTTGCATTTTTATAGATGTCTATAAATATCTCTACAGATTGATTCTATAAGCAAGACATCTTTCTCATATATATGTATCACAATCAAAAGTAATTTTGGTCCGTAACTAGGATATTGAGATTGCTATATCGGTGGTAGCACACTTCGGTTTACTGCGGGAATTTGATTAATAAGTGCTTGGTTCCTCAGTATTCCAGTATTGAAATTAGTTTGACGGAGTTTTAACTCTGGGAATGAGGACATGAAAGCTTAATCAGGGCTAATTTTCTCTAATTGAGTTTTGCTGCGAGTTGGTATATGGTAGGTAATAAGTTTTAGAGCGTGTATATACTTCGGTGTGTGCTAGGTAGGGCCACTCTAAGTGTGTTTCTAAGAACAGCTGCGAGAAATCCCAGCAATATCAGGTGCACTCCCCCTCGTACTATTAACCATTCTATATTGTACTTTGGCGATGAACAAGTTTTACCTCTGATATTAAATTTAGTGCCATTTAATCGCATCTAATAACCTGTCCACACACACACACACACACACACAAACACACATTATGAAATTAATTATCGCCTATTCTTTTCAGGAGAATCAATTCAGTTTGTCAATAAAATAGCGTATTGCAGCTCACTTTGGTTAAGTTACTAAAAAGTCTTCCACTCATGAGCTGCGTAAACTAAGAAGATTTTCCACGTTTTGGAGTGATTGCAGTGTTGTGATCTCATCTCTAAAAGTATTATATATTTTTAAGTTAAATCTCGATGAGTGGAAGTGGAGGTTTAATGAAAGCTGAAAAAAATGTAATAATTTCCGTAATATTTTATTAGAAAAACGCACATATATAGATATATATATATATATATATATATATATATATATATATATATATAAATATATATATATATATATGTTTTTCTAATAAACTATTACGGGAATTATTACATTTTTTTCACCCTTTATTAAACCTCCACTTCCACTCATCAAATTTTAGTTCTCAAGTTGTCCGCACAGAGGAATACAGGGGCTCAGGTTGGCCATGTGAGTTAAGGCGTAGGTCTTAATCTCGCATGGTAGACCTAGAGTGGGGGTTCGATTCCCGCCCTGGGCAGTAGAAATTTATTTAGTGACGGACTCATTAAATAAACTCATTGGGCCCACCCTGGCTAGAAAAGGGTGGTAACCTGTAGATAATCCGTCCCGATTAGCCATAGTAGCATAAATTGGACGTAAATAATAATAAACAGAGGAATACTGAGAGGTTTCCGTGTTAGGTTAAGTCAGCTGACTAAAAATCTATTATTTACAAGTCAATCTCGAACTCGATTATTTCGCGTCATAATTTAAAGATGATTAATTTAAGATAAAATGTTGTAGAATATATGATTGAGGTATTTGAATTCTGTTTTTTTTTTTGTTTACTGCCCTTTTTTCTATTTTTTATTATGTGAATATTCTCTTTTATTTTCCGTTTAGTATTATTTATTTCTTTATCTATTATTTGAACTATTTCAAAATTATAGGTGTGTTTCAATTATGAAGCGAAATAATCGAGTTTAAGATTGAATTGTAAATAATCGGTTCGTAGTCAGCTGACTTAACCTACCTCGGGAACCTCTGTATCATATGCCTCCTTTGTGAGGACAGTCGCAACGTAATGTAAAAGGTAAACGAGCACTTCAGAAATGTAAGTAGCAATTTATAATTATATTTAATAAATATATCATAGATGTAGGCACCTACTAATTCAATAAATAGCAAACGAATTATTAAGGGATGTGTTAATGTTATTCATATTTTTTTATTTATTTTTCTTTTAAAAGGGATAGCCCCTGAAGAGGTAGTAAATAGGCCACGAAACATGTTAGACAGTTTCAATAAAGTTTGCATCTAAAAAAATGTTTTTTATTGAAGACCCATGCCATAAAATTTGAAGAATCTATACTGTTTTGTGAACTCGTTCCCTAATTAAAAGATTTGGTTCTTTTATTTCCTACTGATCTGCAGCAGTCAATAACCATATCATGTATTTGCATTAACGTTGCTTAAATCATCTGATCCAAAATAAAACTAATGACAACGATAAGCAAGGGTCAAACGCTGAGTGGTACTTCATTAGTGGCAATATATGCGATCCAAGGATAAGACGATCCAATATCAATAAAAGCTTTTAATAAGATTTTAGAAATATTTTAATTTGAGGAATAAATCCTTATTTTGGCCAATAATTCCAGTTCAGAAGTCATACGTGCTGCAATAAATATAAACTTGGCCCAATGACTAATGTTTGTCCATAAACTATCTCCACACAACCTGCTGGCTGACCTAGATGTTGTGAAAGAGAAAGGTTGTTTTGACTTTACAAACGCATGCGGGATAGACACCGAATCTACTTACTACATATGGCCACCATCCAGCTCTGTACTAGCTCAAGGCAGCTCAGTAATGACTTTTTATGTTATTACTAATAATATTACATTGCCAATAATAATAAAATAATACAACTGTTCATTTACAAAATATAACACACGCTAAACAAAACTAAACTTACGAAACCAACAAAATAAAAGATTTGTAACAGTACTAAACTTATATCAAAAACCATTTAAGGATTCAATTCTATTTTAGTAATTAGCATTTCGCGCTAGGAAACGAAGCATTAAAGTCATGTCCTAATTGATCCTCTATGCAATATATTTCAACCCGATGAGTATTAAGTATAAATAATTGTTGTCCTTCTAATTCATACTTGTAGGCTATTTACAATATATGAGTTCCGTTAAGCAGAAGAAATTGTGAATAGCCGTTATACTTATCTTTTTTCTATTTTGGCCACCAGAATACGAGTTTTTACAAATTTCCTCAAATGCCCATCGATCCTACCCAGGAGATGACGAAAATAAGGTCCGTTCAAAATTATATATATATATATATATATATATATATATATTTGTCTGTTAACGCTCTAGTGGACGCAATTTTTGTTTGATCATTACCAAACTTCATATTTAAGCGTTTTATGTAAAACGAAAGATCAAGTTTGTTAATGGCTGAAATCGGACCAGTGGTAGGGGGGGTTTAGAGGGGGTATTTTCAAAAATTCGAAATATCTCCGTTATTATGCATCGGATCGAAATATTGTATAGAACCAATCTTATTGCAAATTAAATTTACTATAAATATTGTTATATACATGTATTCTGTATCTTCAATATTAACCTAGATATTTGCATTTGTATTGTGAGTGTGGTCGGCAAGACGGCTATGTTCGGCACTATCCGCAGAGAGCTCTGGCGGCCGTTTCGGTAACTATTCCTCCCTCGTGAATAGGTCTAGAGATACCTTCCTTCTACAGTTGATATTAGGCAGATTTCTCTATTGTAAAACTTCACGTGGGAAATCTGCTTAGTTTACGCAGCCCCTGCGTGACGGACTTTATTTTTATTTAAATTAAGTTTGTTTCGTTTTTTAATTTTATAGTTTTTTCCTTCGAGCAACATCGCCACAGTTGCGAAGCTCCAAATAAATAAAATAACAGAGATATTTCCAATTCCCCCTGAACCCCCCCCCCCAAATTTTGAACTAGTTAGGGTCTACAGAGGTTTTTCGGGAATCGCGGCATGAGTACAACCTCAATAGCCGATTTCCCATAAGTAAATCTACTCTAGTAGACAAATTCAGAACGCACGGAGACTCCATTGAAGGCATATTAAATAAAGTTTTATTATTCATACTTAATGCAGTTAGTTTAATGTTTTGACAAGAAGAATATCTAAATTGAAAACACTCTGAAATCTTTATTGGCCATATACAAAAAAATATGGTTTGGAGTGTTGATCATTTCCTGTTTACATATGATTAGCATATCAGCCGTATAATAACCACCTTGGGGCTATAACTGCAGCGAGTTGAGACTGGTTTTCTCGTGTGGGTGATGTCATATACACAATCATTCTGCCTTCTTAATATAATGAAAGGACCAGATAAATCGGTTTTTTTTTTAATGAATGATAATATATATGTCGAAAAATACATCAAAACTTTATCGCTTATGTAGTTGCGATATATATATATATATATATATATATTCGAATATTTTTCTCTTTCTCAATGAAGAAACCACGATTTTTCCCCCACAGTATATGTTCTTCCAGAGCAAAAATATGAATTTGTGTGGGTTTAATTATCCCTGATCTTAATGTTATAATTTTTTTAATGCTGCCACCATAGACTTATGGTTCAAATCCCTTTCCTGATATTACTATTGTTTTGCTTAATTTTTCCATGTACAAATCATGTCATTTCATGATTATTGAATATTTTTAGGCGGTTTCCCTTAATCAGCTATTGAGAGTGTGACCATCATATCGCAATTTTCGAAAAAAAATGTCCTGCAATCCTACCTTGGAGATGGTTCAAGATTGCATATATAATTGTATGTTACTACTCTACTGGGGTCAATTTTTGATTAACCGTTAACAAACTCGATACTTCAACTTTTTCTGTAAACATAAAGATGAAGTTCGCTTTTGGCTCAAATCGAACCAGTGGGAAGGGGTGAGTATAGGGGAAAATTTCGAAAATTCGAAATATCCCTATTATTATACATGGGATCGATATATTGCATATAAACAATCTTATTGAAAATTTAATATCACATAAAGGTTTTTTCTATAAATATGTTTTCTGTATCATAAATATTAACTTAGGTATTTAGATTTTTAAGTTTTCGGCTTTTAGTAAGCCCCCAAATGTACTCATGAACCAATTCATTCCATGGTTAAATAGCCAATATATTTATATTTGTCTGTTGATGATCTAGCGGTCGCAATTTTTGTCTGGATATTACCGAACTCTGTATATAAAGGCTCTATGCGAATGAAGATCAAGTTCGTTAAAGGCTAAAATCAGAACAATGGGAGGGGGGTTAGAGGAGGGGAATTCCGGATATTCAAAATATCTTCGTTATTATGCGTCGGATCAGAACATTGTATAGAACCAGTCTTATTAAAAAAATTAATTACCTATAAATGTTGTTTTGCACGTGTTTTCGCCATCAGGAATATTAACGGAAATAATTAGATTTTATTTAGATTACAGCCTTCAGTAAACCCCCACTCCAATTCATGTCATATTAACAGTAAGCTGTTATATCATGGACTACCATATTCTAAGAATAAATACTTAAATATAGTTTTTCGTATTTGAAATACTAAGCGAGTTATTTGTTCTTTTTTTTAGCATACAGTAAACCTCCACTTTTTGCGAATCGCATTTTTACTTAGACAAAAAAAAATATATGTTTAATAGAGATCAATTATGTGTCTTTCCACTTCCCGAAAAATTTTCTTACTTTACGCAGCACCGTAATGAACGTAGTTCAATATGATTATTCTGCCATCCGATTTATTGTCATAATAAATATAGATAATAAATAAACATTCCACACGACTTGAAGGAACTACTGACTGAGGGTAGCCCACATATTGCCTCGATTCTGACATATTTAAAAACAATTGGGCAGTTTGAGAATATTTAATTCCATATTTTAAAATCTTTTAATGTGTGTGTGTGTGTGTGTGTGTGTGTGTGTGTGTGTGTGTGTGTGTGTGTGTGTGTGTGTGTGTGTGTGTGTGTGTGTGTGTGTGTGTGATGTGTTTAAATTTTTATTGAAATTTATTATTACTGTTTTTATGAATAATTTTGTTTCAAAGTCACCAAGTTTTCTTTTCACTTATATATTTAACACCTGTTTCAAGTTCTATGTTGTGTTCGTGTTTCTTGTTCCTTTTGTGTTATTTTGTTTACATGTTTCTTGTTGTGTTCGTGTTTCTTGTGTTTGTTTGATATTATTTCTTATTACTTTGTTTTGTTATTTTGTTTACTTGTTTTTTGTTTTTGTTTTGTTTCCCCCCCCCCATGTTTAAGAAGAGCCAAGTCACCACAGTAGCGGAGCTCTAAATAATAAATAAATATACATAGTAGAATAAATTTATACACATAACAATATTTATAGTAAATTTAATTTGCAATAAGATTGGTTCTATACAATTTTTCGATCCAACGCATAATAACGGAGATATTTTGAATTTTCAAAAATCCCCCCTCTTAACCCCCCCCTCCCACTGGTCCGATTTCAGCCATTAACGAACTTGATCTTCCTTTTTACATAAAACGATTAAATTCCGAGTTTGGTAACGATCAAACAAAAATTGCGACCGCTAGAGCGTTAACAGACAAATAATATATATATATATATATATATATATATATATATATATACACACATATTTCTCTATTTAATTTTCTCTATAAAAATGACTAGACAAATAAACTAAAAGTACTTTCATATTTGAGACAATAAACGGACATTAGGCAAATAATAAAACCGATTAATAGTCCGAAGCTAATTGAGCCAGAGGCAGAACAGCTGTCTCTTGAGTAATCGCATAGCCTTGTAGAAAGTATAAAACTTATATCCAAACATCTATCAATTCGGCTGTTGATAGCCGATTAATGACGTCACAGTGACGGCTGCAGTTAAATAACCTTGTGAAATCGGTTTGATTGATCTCATTTCCAGATATATGAAATATTTTGTTGGTCAACTTGAATCTCCTGGGGGTCGATTCATATATCCACGGTTCAAAAAAGTCCGGCACGCAGGGGCTGCGTAAACTAAGCAGTTTTCCCAAGCGCTGGTATAACATTTGTGATCTCATTCTCTATTCGTGAAGACAGAAAACAAGAATGTGTGAATAGCTCGCTTAATACTTGAGTTACCAAAAAATGCATAGAACATCGGTTTTAGAAAATTAAAAGTTTAACAAGATTAGTTTCATAATATTTTATTATGATCAGACTCATAATAACGAAGACATGTTGAATTTTCTAATTCACTTTTCTAAACCATCACTATTTTGGGTACAGTTTCAACCAATAACAAATATGATCTTTACTGTTGACTGAAACGGTGAAATGTCGATTATGGTATAGATCAAATAAACATTTTAGAACAAACAGCGAAAATTCTTAATTCATTGCATCATCCCATGGCGTATTTCCATGTGCCTGACAAAGTAATTGTTCAATGAAAACAATTTTTGGTATATAACATTGGAATGAAGTGTTTCATGATATAAAAGCTTCTAGTAACCATGACATGAGTATGTGTGTGGGCTTACTGATGGCCGGAAACTAAAATATGGAAATATCTCGGTTAATATTCAATATTGAGAAAACCTGTAAATAACAACATTTATAGAACATTACATTTTCAATACGATTGCTTATATACAATTCTTCGATTCAAAGAATAGCAACGGAGATATATCGAATTTTCGAATTATCCCGCCTAACCGCCCCTCCCACTGGTCCGATTTTAGCCATTAACGGACATGAACTTCATTTTTACATATGACGTTTAATTGCCGAGTTTGATAACGACCAGACAAACATTGCGACCGCTGGGTCATTAAAAGATATATATATATATATATATATATATATATATATATATATATATATATATATATAGTTTTGTACGGACATCATTTTCCTTATTTCCTTGGTACATTTAAAGAAAATTTTACAAAAATCCCATCATATGTACAACCTCAATAGTTGATTTCCCCTAAGGGAAATCTCCTAAAATGTCAACACCTCCACCAGGTTTTAGATATTTAATCCATGATAGCTTTCAAGAGCCCAGCCTCATCATCAGTGGTCTGGTAAAATCATTACACACATATGGAAAAAGGAAAAATATGCAGTCAATGATTTTTATAACAATAACATAAGTAAGCAGTTAAAAAAGTTATTGTAAAATACCAATACAATTAGTTATAACAATTGAAATTATTTCCTATAAAAAAAATCAACAATTAACAGAAAACATATTTAATTTTATAGAGATAGGTGCTTGCAAATATTTTCCTTTAATTGTTGATTTATTAATAAGAAATTATTTTTGGGTGGAAATAGGGCGGTAATTATTTATGTTGTAGGTTATAGGTTTTAAATTATATAAGAGTATTGTGTTTTTAAAGATTTTTAGTTGTTTTGACTGATTGAACAATTTTCATTATCAACAATTGAGATTTGGAGATGAGGTTAGCCAAGCGAGTAAGCCGTTAATCTTAATACATATATATATATATATATATATATATATAACCTGGGTTAGATTCCCGCCTGGGCAATTCATATTGAGTGTGTATGATATATATATATATATATATATATATATATATATATATATATATGAAAATATTGGCTAAAACAGGGTGAAACATGTAGATAACCCTGTCCTGATAAGCTCACGTCAATAAATAACACATCATAATTGAGATTCGAATTAAATGCTCTCAATATGTCCTTTGATGAAAATTAAAGGCAAATTTTAATATTTTTATCTGGCTTGTTTTGTAGGTTTTCGAAGTATACATAGCATCATAAACGCCTAGCCTATTTGGTCAAAAGGTCTTGAAAAAGGAAAAAGATGTTTTAGGTAAAACTCTTTGATCAAATTCTTAATTCTAAACTAATTTGCACAACAAGACCTCACAAACAATATACCTACAATAATAACACATAACTAAAACGCAATATTGTTATTCCGAAAAACATAACTATAAGAAATGTTATGTTTATAACAATGACATAATATTGTTGATTGAGAAGTATTTGCCATACAGCTGATTTATGTGGCTGTATATTCATTATAGATTTTTGATTTATCGAGCCTTAGCACGATTTCCAGAAGATCATGACATAATTGCCGCTGGCTTGACGTATAGCGCTCCGTCAGCTGTGTGATTATACCCGCCTTAATTTCAATGGCCGATTTAATAACTGGCTCTTCACTATTCATTTTCTCCAATAGACCCTCTGAGTCCAACCATTTCCTGAACCTAAGCATTACATGAAATATGATACATTTAAGATTATGCTTATACATTCAAGTTAATTTTCTTAATTTTGAATCATTTAATTATAAGATCCAATACTATATATATCAAATTGCTTTTTGAGCCATAATCACATTATAATATATCTTAAATAGGATAAGACATACTAGTCAGAAACTCGAAGCTCTAAACACAGGGCTCAGGTTAGCTATGTAAGTTAAAGCATTGACCTTAATCTCACATGGTAAACCTAGAGTGGCGAGTTCGATTCTCACCTGGGCAAAGAAAATTATTTAGTGACGGCATTCATTAAATAACATCCTGGCTAGAAAATGGTGGTGACCTGTAGATAACCCGTCCCAAATAGCCTTAGTCGCAAAAAGTGGACGTTAATAAATAATAATAATAAAACATTTACCTATCTTAAAAGTTTGTTTTTCCTCATTTCTATGCGTTTCAAGTTTCATAACAGCTATTCTTGGTGATTTACATCATGCTGTATATGTGACAAGTCCGTCAAGCAGGGGCTGAGCAAAATAAGCAGATTTCCCTTGCGAAGTTTTTCAATAAACAAATTCACATTCTCGTAACATACACCACCGTGAAATTATGTGAATAAATACAAGCATTTCATTCATTTTATTGAAAACTATTTACTATAGCTAGTACTGAAGTTTATAATGGATCAGAATAATTTTTATCTCAATCACTTAAATTTTAGTAGTCCATGAATTGAAAACAGGGGGGGGGGGCTACAGAACATATTTCCATGTATCTCTTATAATAAAACTCTCTTTTAAACAATATTTCGTATTTAAGCTTCGAAGAGAGCGGTTTATTATGTAATAGAGTTTTTTTTTATGTTGCATGAGTAGAAGTGGGGGTTTGCTGAAGGCTGAAAACTAAAAATGCAAATATCTCGGTTAATATACAAGATAGAGAATAAATGTATATAACGATGTTTATATAACATTCAATGTGCAATAAGATTGATTCTATACAATATTTTGATCTGATGTATAGTAACGGTGATACTTCGAATTTTTAATCATCCCCCTCTAAACTCCTCCCCTTTCTCCGATTTTAGCCATTAATGAAGGTTAATTTAATTTTTACATGAAACGTTTAAATATCGAGTGTGCTAACGACTAGTCAATTGCGTCTGTTAGAGCCTTAACAGACAAATATATATTTATAATAATATATACACAATTTTGAACGGACCTAATTTTCGTTATCTCCTGGGTGGGATGGATGGACATTTGAAGAAAATTTTCGAAAATACTATCATGAGCACAATCTCAGAAGCTGATTTCCTCTAAGGGAAATTTACTAAAAGTGAAAATTGTATCACTTAACTGAGTGAGATTATCCAATATAGAAATTTATGAGAACGTTTATTAAATTAGTGCTTTATAGCAAGAGGTGTCTAAGTGATCTTTTGCAGTCGTTATCTCTATGAAAAGGTCTGAGAACACAACGGGTTTCCATTGTCTATCAGTCTGTAGTATGAAATATTGTATACTTGCCATTTATGCAAGGAGATTTACTAGTTCTCATGAATCCGGAATAACTGACAGACGTCTGACACATTGCCATAAAAGATTTAAAATTTCACGTGACTGTAAGAATGGTCTCTCGCTGTTCTTGGCCATTGCTGCAACCCGACACTGTTACTAATACCATTCCATGTATGGGCAAATTGTGGGGGTGCCAACCTAAGCGGTACTTATCACACGCCAGAGTAAGTGTATAACACGCATTTAATGCTTCATGTTAGCGCCCTTTTGTGGAAATACACCGTATGCCAACCTGTTTACCCCTAACATAATCCACTAACGGGGTGGAGAAATTATAAATTAAAAATAAAATTTATTTGGAAAAGAAAAAAAAGTCCGCCACGCAGGGGCTGCGTAAACTAAGCAGATTTCGCACGTAATGTAATACAATAAAGAAATCTCCGTACGAGTGCCGAACAGTTACGGAAACGGCCAAACTATCTTTCGCCCGACACGAATAGAAGCGACCACAGCTCGTCCGTTACTCATGATAAAAATGCAAATATCCTGGTTAATTTTCAAGATAGAGAATAAATGTATATAACAATATTTATAGTAAATTTAATTTGCAATAAGATTGATTTTATACAATTTTTCTATGCCCCCTCTAACCCCCCCCCTCCCACTGGTCCGATTTCAGCCATTAATGAACTTGAACTTCCGCTTTACATAAACCGATTAAATACTGAGTTTGGTGACGATTAAACAAAAATTGCGACAATATATATATATATATATATATATATATATAGTTTTGAACGGACCTCATTTTCTTAATCTCTTGGGTAGGATAGATGGACATATGAAGAAAAATTTCGAAAATCCCGTCATGAGTACGACCTCAATAGCTGATTTCCTTTAAGGGAAATCTGCTTTAAAAAAAAACCGCATTCTACGTACAAAACATGCTTTATAAAACATCACTACATATATTCATTTTATTAAATAATTCTATTATGTCAAGAGCTGATATATTACATTATACATCTATAAAATGCTTGGATCATTTTTAGCAAGATTTGTCTTATCGTTACTAAACTCGACATATAAGCGCTTCATGTAAAACTAATGTTTGTTAACTGCTGAAATAGAGAAGGGTTGTTCATAGAGAAGACATTTGAAATAGCCCCATTATTATAAGTATGGTCGAATAATTTTATATAACCAATGTTATTGGAAATGAAATTACCGTTTAATGTTTTTATATACATTTTTTCTCATTTTTAAATCATATCATTTAGATACGTTAACGGAGATATTTGGAGTTGTTAGTTATCACCCATTAGTAAATCCCTGTTCATACTCATGTCATATTAACAATAAATTCATTATGTTATGTCATCAATTAAGGAGTATTTTAACTGACTTTTAACTAATACAGATTTCTTACTAAAGAAGAAGAGAAAATAAAATATGGCATGATGTTATACAAGCGCATTTTATCACAGAGGTGCTGCTTGTGTACTCAACCCCTTCCCCCAATGTGGTGGACTTTTCTGAATTCAACCTATCATACAAATGACTAAATTTAAATGAGAATTTTTATTTATTTATTTTTCTTTCTTAGAAGCAGAGTTTTTATTTCCTGCTTTAATTACTTTGCTCCCGAATAGCCATACTAGAAAATATGCACTCCAAAAATTTCTTTCCAGTTTCTTTATAATAATCTTAGAGGACAATTGTACACCTATTTAGGTCACGGCATCACATATATAATTAGTATAAATTTTTGCTACTGAAAATGGATGGTCCATTTATCTTCAAGTTGTTTAAGAGCCTGAAGCACCAGCCCACATCACAAATGGCTGTTCTCTTATAAATAATAAAAGCCCGTCACATAGGAACTGCGAAAGCTATACAGATTTTCCACGTGCTAGTGTAACCAACTGAACTAGAAGGGGTGGGGGGTCATTGGCTGCAGAAAACAAGAAATGTCGAAAAACCCGTTTAATACTTGAGTAACGAAAAAATCTATAGAAAATTATTTAAACAAAATGTCAGCTATTCGTGAGATATTTCATTATATAGCCCGGAATTTTCCACCATTTAGCGTCAGTATAGTCAGAAAGCCTGCATACTTGTCAATTCTGCTCATTCTATTTGATATCATACGCTCCTTAGTTGAATTAGAACTGTGTTGTACTGGAGCATTTGCTGTTGAAAATATTTTCATAATTCTGTTTTCTGTCCTTAAGTATTGCGTAGAAACTAAAATTGTCGAAACTTCGTACATTTGCTCGTTAATAAAACATTTATGTGTTTCGAAGTTGCTTATGTGATCCCAAGTCCCCAGCGATTACAACAAGAAAAGGGACCGTGTCAAGTTCTCTTAATGTCGTTTGATTGCGTAAATTGTTAATGTTGTATGCTCAATTTAAATCAATGACGACAGTAAATTCTTCCGTTGAATAGAGTATAAAGTAGGAATCTTCCAAGAAGTAGCGTATTTTAACAATGTGATCTAATTACGTTTGTAAGTTCTCTAACTACAGATTCACCTTTTAGTGTTTAATCAAAACTATTAAAAATCTTGAAGTGGTCAAAAATAATAAATTAAAAAATCCAAGGCACTCCACGAACCAGCATGATTCACGTTGTTCATCCATGCTTGGGCGAAGCGCCTACTCTCAGTTCTACCGAAATCCAATTTCGAATGGACCACCTAAGATAAAGCATAAGTATATCGTATAAGTGGGGTCTAAGGTAAGACATACACCCTACGACTGTTTATGATGAATGTAGCTTGTCGTATTACTTCTAGACTTAATTTTAGCTATCAGCTATTGAGGCCTGATGACGCAATTTTCGAAAAGTGTCTTCAAATGTCCATCGATCCTACGACGTAGATGACAAAAATGAGATACGTTGAAAATTATATAAACACACACACATTGGGTGAAATCGGGGTTAGAGGGGGAAAATTTGGAAATTCGAAATATCTTCGTTATTATGGGTAGAATCAAAAAATTGTATAGAATCAATCTTTTTTCAAATGTAATATTCTGTAAATGTTGTTATGCACATTGTTTCCCTATATTAGATATTAACCGAGATATTTCCATATTTTAGTTTTCGGGCATTTATAAACGCCCTCTCCTACTCATGTCGTATTAACAATGAGCTGTTATATCATGAACCACTTTATTTGAAACCTAAATACTAAGTACTGTTCTCGTTGAACTTTTACTCATTGTGATGAATGCAAATAAGTGACGCATGTGGTAAATCTGCTTAGTTAATGCATCCCCTGCGAGACGGAATATTCAGAGTTTGATATTTTTTTGTCCAACTATTTTATTTTTAAAATAGCATTTTATAATATATATATATATATATATATATTGTTTTTTTTTTTTTAATCGTTGCATATTTAATGTCAGAAAAGCAGTTTCAATCGCATTTCCATGAGGCACAAATTGTAGATTTCGGATTAGTCTTAACGCCTATTGTAATGTCAATGAATTCTATTGTGACAAGGAAATGATGCGAAATTCTAATCTGCGGTACGCCTATTTCAACTTCATAATAGAACAGGATCCATTATTGACAGTTTGAAAAGGAAGGCTAACAAATATGTGAAGTAAATTACTGTTGAATATAGTCATCTGGAAATTGCATCGGACTCAATGCACTGACACTATAACATCTTTATAATTGTAATTCCGCATTCAGCTACGGCTATTAGTTTGTATTTCAAATTGGGATTAGGGTGTCGGGAATAGCTATTAGTTATTTCACTATAATATAAAGGATTACCTTTATAGGAGGAGATAAAGAGACCAAACAGAAAAAAAGAGGGTGGCTTCTAAAACATTAATGCAGCAGCTTTTAGGTTTGCCGGAACAAGCTAGAGACTTCAAAACGGGCCTCAAGAATAAATATCTATAGCTGTAACTCCATAATTGAGAGATCCAGGGTTCAATTTTGAAAATCATATACCTTATTACACTGAAATTCAACAGTCAGGCGAGTGTTTTACAAAGGGATAATTTTGAATATATCAATTAAAAGTGTATAAAAATTCGTCTTATTGAGTCCATTCCAGTTTTACTGCCCCCATGGTGAACAATTAAAATGTGACACATATGAAAATATCTTAAAATACTACCTTAGCAGACAGAATTTTTTGTATTCGGAGAGACATCATGGAAGAAATGTATTTATTTCCATTAAATGTTTAGATAACATAATAGGATAAGTTAAGTTTTCTACAAAAATTTTACTAATATATTATAATTTATTTCTTTACATATTATTGAATAACAGTTATACTTATATAATATATACTTTATAAAATTAATTCAAATTCCTTGAATGCACTTAATAAAATCTATCAATTTAAATAACTGAATATAATTTCCTTAACAAACTTAATACCATTCTAAATATAACGTATTTTTTTTTTAATTTATTGGCATGCAAATTTTAAGGATAACAAGCTTTATAAATGATTTGAGACATCCCTCCGTATAAAGACAATGTACCTGATCATAAATTATTTTTTGCTGATTTTTAGGACAAATATGTTGTAGTTTTATTTAATAATTGGACATTTTTGATTGTATTTATTCACTTATTTTTAGTGCATTCCAATGTCCATCACGCTCATGATGATGCGTAAACTAATCATTATCCAACATTTGTCGTATAACAATTTATAACGCAAGTAATTTGCATAGAAATTTTGTAATAGTCATCAATTCGTTTCCCTGTATGAATTTATTAAACTTGGTCTCTCGATAGATAATCACAGTTTCATTAAACTTCGCAAATCCATATTACTGTTTTAATGCCATAAACAGGTCAACGAAAAGCAAGGTATATTGGTCACGCCCCCCACCTCCTCCAAACATTAATTAATCTGAAATGTCAGTTCCCCCTTAAATGTATTTAATACTTAATTTAATTAAAACACCCGTAACACAGAGACGGGGAAATGTAAAAATATTGTTCAAAGTAAAGCCTTGCCAAAAAAAAACAAAAAAAAACAATACCATCATATTCACACTCGAATAATTGATGAAGCCGGGTACCTTAGCTAGTCTTTCATATATGAGGAGTATTAGACGTTGGATATAAGTACCAAGAATGCCAAACATTCAACAAAGTGGACGTTAATAAATAACATTGTCTAATGAGTCCTATCATAACCCAAGTAAATGACGTAACGGTGTATAGCAGGAGTCCAGTGAGTAAATATTTTCTGATTAGAACTTTGACTCCCCCTTAATACTGGCCACTGTAGATCAGAATAGTTGTTCTCCGGGGACGAGTGCGGCGATTTAGAGGTATCTATGAAGGCCAGACTAATTGTTATTATTATATTATTTTTGGGATGTTATATATCCAATTATTCAGAAATTAAAAATATATATTTGCAAGGAGAACATATTAGGTCAGCGTATTTACCTATACATGCAACCTTCATTTTGTACGAATTTCGTACATCCTAAGGATAAATTCACTAGAAATACAATCATACATTTTTAGAGTTTATTTTATTTCTTTTACCGCAAATAGATATGCATAAATGCACCGTTTCCTGCTACAATTGATCGCATTGCCACCCAGTTACTTTCAACGACCGAGACTCTGAAAGATTAAGGCGACTTTTATATGCTGATAACTAGTATTCAGCATATTAGCACGTTCCCACACCCCATCTATGAAATAACGTCGTATAGCTCATCATTACTATAGGTGATAACCCAAACGTTCGCCTAATGTCATACAATAAAGATAAGTATTCATTTTAAATCGACGGAGTGCCTTTATTGTCAGTATTATCCTCAGAGTGTTATCAGGTTTGATTGTGTCAAGCGTCATTAACATTAGCATAAATTTGTCTAAACTTGAAAATTACAAAGTAATGTGGGTACCTATTTTGAATACGATAAATCCTGATAAGAATGCTAAGGTAATATAATTTTATTATTTCTACTTATGAAACTTCGGAATTTTCAATACTTTAAAAGGCTATTCTAAGAATTTAATTGGAAAGCTACTCCATATTCGTCGACAGATTTTTAAAATTTTGCATAACTGGAGCTCTATCAAAAGGCTCTCTGTTGAGGTATTCGTCAGTTAACGAGATCTTTAACCGTAAAGATTCATTGATCAAATATACTAAAGGGTTCATTATTTGTAATTACATAGGATTGATAAATTTGCAAAAACATTTTTTGTTATACGTTATGTTCAATAACATTTTTTCTGATTAAATTGTACATAGATATCTTACGCCACTTTCAAATTAAACAATTTAATACTTATAATTACTGAGACCAATATATTATTTCAGACAATATAAAAATGATCTTCAGGTTACTTAAACCCTCTTATTTTTTTTTTGAAGTCTTCTCTTTAGTTTTCCTTGGGTATTCACAATGCTATAACATACAATATATCTACATACTGATTTAAATTAGTAATTATTGTTCCTCATAATTAAGGTATCCATAATTATCATAGAAACCAGAAGGCAATAAAGCGAAAACACAGCAAGAGAATAAAAACATTATTAACAGCCTTAACCAACGTGTTTATTTGTCAAAAATAGCAAATCTAAAACCAGAAAGGTTCTATAACCCTAATAATAGCTTAGTTATAATTAAACTTATTGCATATATATAATAAATATCCCCCTATATATAATAAATATCCTAGAATGTATTTTATGAAATACATAAACAATAATTAGAATTAAAATGTTATTAGCTGTTTAAAATTTCATTGCCAACATTTACAATTACTCAGACTGATAAATGTATGTCAATCTCTGAAGTACTTTTACCTTTATTTAGCAGATATATTTTAATTTATTTGACACCTCAACATAAGAGGTACTTAAATTCGTTGTGTCAATTTTATAATTAATTATACTGCCTAGGTCTTTGGATATGTATGTAGCTTCCAGAATTTTTCTCTTCCCAGACATTGGTTCCTTCTCTAAATCCTTCCAATTCTCAAATCCAAAATGTACTAGGCAACATTACAGTGTTGTACTAAAGCAGTTTTATTATTATTTTTGGCCATGTTTTTACATCATTCTGGTGCTGATAAATTAGTTTTTCTAAGTACAGTTTATATGTATAATACGAGTATAAGGAAGTCTTTTGGTATCCACGTCGGATATATACCGAAATGACTAACTTCCGCACGTACATTCTAAACCACAGCTGACCTCGGTGGTAACTTTATTTTTCGGTTATTCTCATTAGAGAGCCGTTCATGACTCCCAAGTGCCAATAGTCTAAACTGAACATAATGTCCACCGTTCATTTTGGCCGAGGGCGTGCCTTCACGATCTGTCACGGCCACAGCCCTTCTGATCCTGTCACTAGTTGGCATAACAACCTGTTTCTCCTTGAACTATACGGACCTTTACAACCTCTGTGATGTTTAGCACATTAAATATGTTTTGGCCTTTAGCTAGATCGATCGATATTTGCTATCGTATGAGTCAAAGGTTCATGCGAGACGTTCGTAGTCGGAGAGCAACAGAAAACTCGTGATTTTTCTAGTAAAATATTATGAAAAAAAACCCTCCAAGAATTGATGCTTTATGGACCGTGAAGTTCACATTTACACCCATTTACGTTGTTTTTGTTTAACCTTTAAATTAAGTGTTGCACATTCCAAACACCTATGAGAACTAAAATTAAATACGGTACTGAGAACATATTTTCCATTCCCATCAGGCAATTCCTACCACAACAAGGAAATTGTTTGCTCCACACTCCGAGATAACAAATACTAAAAAGTCCGTCACGCAGGAGCTTCAAAAATATTTATTTATTTATTGGAGCTTCGCAGGTTCGGCGATGTTGCTCTAAACAAAAGCATTTGTAACTTAAAAACAAAACAATACAAACAAAAAAAAAATTAACAAAATTGAAACAAAACAGATATGGAACACAAAGCACAAAAAGAAAACAAAACAGATGAGGAACATAAAACGCAAAAGCAACACAAACCAGAAAAGGAACACAAAACATAAAAAGAAAAAAAAAAAAAATAGAAATGGAACTCAAAAACAAAATGAAACTCAAAAAACATGAATGGAAATCAAAAAACAAATATTAAACAGAGCAAAGAAAATAAATAAATGAACAAGAGAACAAATAAAGACAAAATTCAAAGCTAGGTGCAAAATGACACACTGATAACCTGACTACTTCTTCTTAGAATGCCGTGCAAATTCTGGCGTAGTCGTCCGTCAAATTCCTAGGTCAATTGCTGCAGTTTGGTGATCTTGATTTTGTATCCATTGCCCATGGTCTAATATATCAACAGCGACAGTTGATTTCTTCCTATTCACCATTTTCTTCCTTCGACCCTACCTTGCAGGATAAGGCCCTGGAATTTATTTCTCCTCTCATAATATGTCCCAAGTAGGATGTTTTTCTACGTTTCATCACTTCTTAAAGTCCGCGACCTCGTAATTGGCTCTACGAAGAACTTCTTTATTTCTTATATGATCTACCCACGATACTCTTAGGATTCTTCGCACTCACCACATCTCGAATGCTTCCAATTCATTTATAGATTTTGCTTTCAATGTCTAGCCTTCTAGACTGTACAAAAGATCAGACCAAACGTCCCGGTGGCATTACACTTACAGCTATTCCTTCATTTTACCCTGTGCAAACAAGACTTGCACGCTTATAGTTCTGTCTATGCAATTCCTTCAATGAGTTACACCTCTGCTCCCATCCATTTCGGACCGTTTTTCTTGGTCCTTGAGAGGCTTCTCCAATTCAAGCATGCACAGCCTCCGCAAGTCTTCCATCAGGTCATTAAGCTATCTATGCCTTCTATCTATGCCTATAAAAATAAAAATATTATAACAAAATTGTCTTAATTCTGCAACTAGAAAAAGAGCAAGAAAGTTTTTGAGAGTGAAATGAAATGAGAGTATCACCTTGTTTTGTAAAGGAAGACGGATTTACACAAAGCAGGAGAGAAGGTGTTACAATCGAATATCAAGTTTCGGGATGCATGTACTCTAAAAAAACAGCAGAAACACAGGATCAGCTTCTCATTTAACCACGGAATAACTAGTTGCGGAAGCAGCCGAGAGAGAGTTTGTTTCAAGCGCTACTTAATCATAAAAAACTGCGACAAATATAAGTAATAGACGTGCTAAATCCGTTTAAATCCAAATCTTGCGACTCGATACGGGGTGTCTTATTTGATTGCTTCTTGCAATAATTAACCTAAGTAATAATGCGCAACTAAAAATATTCTTATAAGTAAAAATAACGTACTTCTTTCTGAAATCATATATATTCTGCTTAATCGTTCTTTATAGTGAGTCGCATGCCGCTCGGTCCCTTCGCAAATTCTTATACATCAACGGTCAACGGAGTAATGGATCTAACCGTAATTAACTTACCATAGGCATATGGCATATAGTGTTTGCTTCTTCTACATATCGTCCACGTACAACACCAATGATAGCGGGTCTCCTCGGCTTAATGCTGTCCTGGCTTATTATTTATCCTAGTATAGCGAACTTGTGATTTTTTTTTAGTATCAATGAATAAAAAAAAAGGAAAAAGAAAAAATGAGTTCCTGTTCAATCTCCCTCTCCACTGTTCAAAATACTGTTTACAACATAAATTATAGTCATGGATAGCAATCATTGAAAAGCCACAGGGGTATAAAAATCATAATTCTGGTCAGCATTTTCTATTATTAACCATTGCAAAGTTTATAATAAAAAATACTAACCATAATTTTGATTTTTATGCTCCTGGGCTGTCCATGACTGATTTATATTGTAAACAAATTTATTTCCCCAAAAGCACCCTCCAAGCACAACGATTGTTTCTATTTTATGTATTTTGTTACCATTATTAAAAATATCCTAATGTATATCTGAAGATGAAACTTTGTATCGTAGTTGCTACTTACTCGTTCTTTGTTATATGTATTACATATTAGAGGATTTATGATAATAATTAGCAGAGATTTAATCATTAGCTCTTGTGTAAGGTAAACATCATCATTACTTTCAATTATTAATCATAAACTGCATATTCCCACCAAAAGCCGACCCAATTCAGCCGGATCAAAAGCCGGTCTTCAAGGTACCGAATGTGTTATCTCCTCATAACTTCCGCTCCCTCATCTTGTCCAAATTCAGTGTCATTTTGTTTAAATAATAGTAACATTCTAAATATTAAACCATAGGAATTCTTAAATATCAGTCTAAAAAGATAACATCCTTTGCTATAGTATGCCTAGATTAAAAAAATTTTAATGAGTACTAATTAAATTATCGACTCATGCAATAGGTGTTAGCGTATATCTCGTTTATACTTCGTTATACGACAAAGATGTATATAACAAAAGTTACTCTAAACAACAACATAAACAACTTTTGGTATGTGAATATTTGGGGAAAACCCAATAGAAAATGAAATATCGCAATTTTTATTTTTATTTTTTTTATATTTTTTATATTTTATATTTATATTTTTTATATTTTATATTTATTTATTTTATTTCTAATATTCTAAGTTTCTAAATAACATTTTTTCCGTCTCATGTTAGCAAAAAAAAATAATTATGAACCTCTTAATAAGGTGAAACATGTAGCCCCTTAGTTCAGTTTAAAAAGTTTATCAGACTTAAAATATTCCTTCCGAAAAACCCGATAGAATCTGTAGTACGTGACTTGTAAACCAATTGGGGATTTGAAACTCATTAACCACAGCTTCAAAAATGGGTCCATTAGCGGAGATTCAATACTCAATATAACGGTTATTTTCTCTAAGCACAATATCCTGAAAAATAATATCAAAAACACTAATAATATAAGAATATATTTAGATTGTTTTTGCTAAGCTAATAACCTTAATTCCCCAGTTGAATGAGGAAAAAAAAGGTGTTTTAATAGCAAGAAGGTTATTCTTTTATGCCTTCCTTTTATACTAAGCTGATCTTTGTTAAAACGTTGAAGATTTAAATAAATTAACCTTTGCTAACTCAAAAGCTCATTTTTACTTGAACATTCATATTTATTTCACCTAAACGAATCTGTATGCAGTTCGTGTAACAGAAGTTGTGGTGGGAGAAAGATGCAGCAAATGGACAGTCAACAATGAAGAACTCTTACATTGCCCTCAGCAATTGGCATAAACTTCCTTAAGTGCATGGGCGTAAAAGCCTAAAAAAGAAAAATTGTGTATAATAATAGTATTTGTAATAAATTCAGACTGACCATGTATGTTAACGTGGTGGTGTTTATACTGTAGGAACACTGTGAGACGTGGGATCTTTTTAATGGGGTTGGGAATACTTTCATTATTAGTGACTAATCTAAGATAGGTTTGGTTACCTCGGGTATTTTGACCCCATTTGGGTGGCCTTGACAGTGCCATTTAAAAACTTGAAAAGAAAAAATTACACATTACATAACAAAATGTAAAAAGCTCTTTTTAAAGATCACGTTGAGCCTTTGGACGGGTACGGTGGTTAAAGGATACCCTGCAATAGCTGTAATGCCACATAGGTTGGACAAAGTGGTAGAAAATTAAGGATGAGGCTAAAAGACCAGATTTACACCGGTTTCCACGCATGCGCGGAGGGAGGGCTATGCCTTGTCACCATGAAGTATGAATTGCTTCATGAGGCTAAGAAGGGCCAACATCTCAACAGTGCTGAGGGCCTTTATGTTGGACTTGATAAATTGGAGAATAGGGACAGCAATCTGGATAAAAAATAAGGAATAGCCAGGCTGCAACACGTCAGCTATAACGCCCTATCTAAGGAGCAGGGCAGAAGACTCAGTCGCCCGGCAGCCGTGGTTCAAGCTAATGCTCTCTAACGCTCTTCAAGGGTATCTGAGTCTCTATTCCTCTCTATGGTTTCTTTGGTTTTACTTTACGTGGTTTCTTCCGAGGACACTTTCCTCTACTATAATTGTCCTTCCATTTATTTTTAGCTTGTTTTTTAAATAACTCTTAGATTCAATAGATGTTTTAGGTTTTCATGTTGTCAGGTTTTTTTTTTTTTTTTTTAAAAAATCTATTATTAAGTTTGTAAGATGTTACATATTTTTAACACCTTTAGTAGTAAATTTTACTAGGTCAGTCTTCAATTGTATCTTTTTTTAACTGTTGACTGCTAAGTGATGACTTTTTCCTGTGATATTTATTTATATTCTTTGTTTTATTTATTCTATATTCAACTTGTATTTTAATTCGGTTTTATTTCATGTTTAGGCTAAGGTTGTTTTTGTATTTGTTTAATATTTTAAATAATGCCGATTGCATGATTTTCATTTTGTTTTGTGTATGTCAACAGGCGCTGAAGATGGAGCTGTTGCTCTGAAGGTGCACTTTGTGTATATTAAACGAATTATAGAAGAAAACAGGTGTACTATGTTCACCCAGAGTAAAAAGTAAATGGATAATTTGTTTTATTATTTGGACGTTCTTTATTTTGTGTTCACCTGTCAATAAAAAGGCTTTATTATTATTATTGGGGAGGTAAATACTCAGAAAAAATGGAGTAAAATCCACATCGGAGAAAAATCTAACCGATATGGTGTTTGTAATTGTGACATATGTTAAGAGGAATTTAAAAATTTCGTAAAATTCTTGCAGTATCAAGAAGTACTCCTTGCTGAGCTTCTTTTATAATAGGCATATTTAAACTCTTTGTGCCTGCTATTGTGGATTTTGGCATGAGTCCATTTGTACTTACTAACATAGTTACTTGTCCTTCCTTGTAGCCTTAATCTTGAGTGTCTAGTAACCTGTACAGAAGCCTTCTCGATTAGACTCGGTAGCATAATGTGGGGGATTAAAATTAAATTTAATTTAAACTAATTAAAAACACGATTTCAATGAATTTTACGTTTTATTGTCACACTTTTGTGGCAACTACAATATCAAAATTACGTATTGTAGTTTCAACCCAAGGAATATTCCTCCCCCCCACCACAAAATCAATGATATTTTTTTGTATTAGAAAAATAGCTGTGTCGTCCACATAATACACCGCAAGGTGAGATATGGAACAAACAAGTTCGAAGAAATTTGAGGCTTAGAAAATATTTTTTGGTGAATATCAAGCTCGTAAACAACTGACAATATAAAAAATAAGCATTTAAAAGCATTCCATATATCGCTCATATTTTTATCTAATCCATCCTACGAGATAATTAGACTAAAAACATTGATTAGTAAAGATCTACTCTGAATAATGGTTTATACGAGCAAGCAATCCCGCCAAAATTTGAATAATACCTTAAAAGGACTATTAACGAACGCTAATAATCAACGCAAAATGGAAATGCTATGTCTGAACATTACTTGTTTTGGTTTTCTGACTCAAACAGCCTGAGACGAAATGCATTTCCGAAAGTCATGCCACCTGTTTGTTCCTCATCACGGTTCTAATTGTTAAATAATACAACCTATGATTGTTGCCAACGATATTAATTGACGATGATGGATACTAATTGATGTACCTGCTCACTCTATAATTATCTTGTACTAATGGCCGAATGATGAGCAAACAATTATAAAATGATTAACTAACAGACATGCTCACAATGAAGGTGATTAGGAAGTTTAGGCCAAAGGGCACACCGCGAAGGGAACTTCTACAAAAGTCCATCAAACTAAGGAGATTTTCCACGTGCACGTATTACACTTGTGTTCTCACACCACCAGGCTGAAAACCAGAATGTACGAATTACACGCTTAATATTTGAGTTACGAAAAAATGTATAAAACAAATTTTGTCTTACTTGAAAGAAATAAAATCCGTCTCGCAGGAGCTGCGTAATCTAAGCAGATTTCCCACATTTTTGAATAACATACTATAGATATCATCTAACTATATGTTCTCTAATTCCCCCCCCCCCAAAAAAAAAAATAATCGATGATTAGAAGTCCATTAGAGGTTCATAATATTTTAATTGATGTTGTCATTACACTATTTACATATACTTATCTCATATAATAAAAACCCGTTAAAAACAATATTTAGCACTAGGAATAAGATGTTTCATGATATATTAGCTCCTTTTTGGAGTAGGATAACTAAATGCGGGTGTCTAATGAAGGCTGAAAACTAACTAATGCCAATATCTCGGATAATATTCATATTAGAAAAAATATGAATACAACAACATTTACGGATAATTAAATTTACAAAAAGATTTGTCCAGCACAGCTTTTGGATATGACGTATAATAACGTATAAATTTCGAATTTTTGAAATCCCCCCCTCTTACCCCTCCCTCTGGTCCGACTTTTGCTGTCAACGAACTGGATCGTTATTTTTACATGATACGCTTATATATCGGGATTGGTAACGATAAAACACAATTTTAGACCGGTCAGAACAGAAATACATATATATATATATATATATATATATATATATATATATATATATATATATATAATTTTGAACGGACATCATTACCGTCATTTCCCAGGTAGGATCAATGGACGTTTGATATATCAAAAATCACTTCATCAGTAAAACATCAACAGCTGGTTTTCATTAAGGGAAATCTGCTAATAATGAACAGTATATGGTACTTTCCTGTTATCTGGTACTTGCGAAAAAATTCTTTCCTGTTATCTGGTACCTGCAAACTAACTTTCTTTTGTCTTTTTCCACCCTGTTTATGTAGCTTACTGAATGTTTTAAATCAGCTGTTTATAGGAACCAGCTGATATTTTGATTATTTGTTGCTTAGCATGTAGATTTTTGACTTGCCACGTACCGAAGAGGAGGCCGTCGCGTTCCTCCAAGAAAAGGGTATCTTGCCAGCCGAATGAATTTGTCCGAACAATCATAAGATGAAGCTTTACTTCAGCACAAGCATCTGCTGGAAATGCAACGTCAACTCTTGCCGCATTAGAAGGTTTCGAGCACTTGAAGGTCAACCACAAGTACAACTTCGTCGATCCAGAGTCCGGAGCCCATACTCAGACCGTCGAACGCATGTGGGGATCTGCGAAGTGGCGCAACAAGAAGCACCGAGGCACTGCACGTCATTCTGTTCTTTTGCCCATCTTCAAATAGTTCGGAGTGGCTGTTGACGTTCCCGTGTTTCCTTCTTTACGTTCCTGTACGAGCAACACCTGTGATTCTATGGATACTAGACAGTAGACAGGGCTTCTCTAATTTTCTCATGACAATGAACAAGGTGGATGGTGGAAAAGCGGGTTAGGGATGTAGTGCATTAAAAATCCCTCCCCAAAAAATCCAAAACTGTGGCAGCCTGGGAATGTATCTGCACCGTCGAGTGTTCATTTGAATGTTTTATATATATATATATATATATATATATATATATATATATATATAACATTAAGACGTTGCGTGCAAGTCGTCTGATTGATCGCCAAAACGAGCAGACATGGTAATAATCAAAAGAATAGGAAACGAAGGAGTCATCCTAGATCCCTCAGTAAGGTTCGAAACAAATAACAACCTATCAACAGAATTAGAGGAGGAAAAGAGGAAGATTTATGAACCATGCTGTGGGTATTTCAAGGAAAAACACTCAATTGAAAAATGGAGCGAGAAAGGTTTGCTGAGAGGTGTGAGAGGTGCAATATGCAGAAGAGCCGAAGTTTTAAAAGAACTTGGATTATCCACAAACGACCTTCATAATCTTTATCTACTGTGGTAATCAAGCATTCAGCGAGAATTATAAACGAAATAAAGCTGCTCTCTTTTCCACACAGCCCATTCAAATTTAAATGGAATTTCTTGTTTTAAAAATAATTTAAAATATATATATATATATATATATATATATATATATATATATATATATAATTTTTAATATTACCCATGTATGTATGTATTTATAACTTTGCCTCCCGTGTGGCTGTGCTAAATATTTTGGTTTTTTTTTTTTTATTCTTAGCCCTGTGATGATCGTGATGATATGGTTCAGTGAGTTCAGCTCTCTCCATGATGTGTTTTCCATTTCAGAAACCATGAACTCATCATATCATGGATTGCATAAATAATTATTATCACAGAATATGAGAGAAATAAATAATTATAGGATTGGAACACTAAGCGATATATTCACAGACATTTCGTCAAATTACACCGAGTCGTTAAATTTTGAGCATAGTCGCCAGCAAAAGATATTTTTTAATATACATCATAATTTGAAAAGGTCAACATCTACATTAGTTTTCGTTAATGGCTTTCACAAAATGGGCAGTCACCCTTGAGATGATAATAGTCAAATTAGCTACTGTTCCAACACAATAACCCCTTAGTCACGTAGGTCATTAATCATCCCTTCAGGCCCATCTTATCACACCAGAGGGCGCTGTAAGCCACGGGAACTTTTTTACAATTTATCGGAAGCAACTTGTCATCCAACGGTAAAGTGGGTCTAGGTAAAATGCAACATAAATTCTGGAATTGTAAAATTATTAAATTTTTAATGAACCAATTTACTTCGCTTGAACCTCTGGACCTGCCTAAAAGTACACATAAAGTCTATCATGCAAAGACTGCATAAACTGAACAGATTTCCAACATATTGTTATGACACTTAATCGATCTTTTTCCACCATATATTTTCTAATTCTACGTAAAAACCGAGTAGAAATGGAGGGTTATTGAACTCTGAAAACAAGAAAGTATGCATAACTCTCCTAATATTTGAGTTTCGAGTCATATAGAACAATAATTGAAGGCCATCAATATTTTATCGAGATTGGTTTTATAGCATTGTTCAATCCAACTCGTAATAACGGAGAAATTTTTTATTATCGAATCCCTCCCCCCACTAAACCCCGCCCCTATTCCTGGTCCGAATTCAGCCATGAACGCCTATTTTATTGTTAACCGAAAACGATAAATATCGATTATCCTATAAATCGAACAAACATTTTCGATATAAGACCTTAAAATCTTAATACATAACGTCATCTTCAACTTATTTGCAAGTATCTCACTCAGCAAAACTTCAATGGAACGAAATTTGGTGTTCAAGTTTCGAATAAAGTTCTTACTTCTATAACTGTTTAACGTGAATATAGCATGAAAAGGCAGTGGGGATTTAGTAAAAGATAAAAACAAAAAGATTGGATACAATCGGTTTTCGATTCGTAGTATAATAATTTGACGTATGATTAGCTTATTGTTATCATGCCATGGGTTCTGAATATTTTGGTTAATATTCCTGATAGACTAAAAATGTACATACAAAAAGTTATTGAAACCTAAATTTACTATGAGGTTGGTTCTGTACAATTTTTCTGTCGGAAGTATAATAACGGGGTGTGTTGTTGAATTTTCAAAATTCCTCCCTCCGACTAGTCCGATTTCTGCCATTAAAAACTCAAAAATTGTTTATAAATAAAACTTTAAAAAACTGAGTTTGATAAAGATCAAACAAAAATGCGATCTCATTTTCATTATTCCCTGCGTAGGGTTGTTGGACATTTGAAGAAAATGTTGTATACCGTGCCAAGAACACAACTTCAAAGCAGATTTCCTGTAAGGTAAATCAGCTAAAAAGGTTCATAGGTAGGCTATATATTTACTCGGGTACTGATTAGGATTGGTTTATTTTTTTTTAAATTTCAATACTTTTGGATTTCATGCGGTTTGGATCATTTGCAGAAAGTTTCAATTAAGACATCAAAATAAATGGTAAGATGAAGATGGTTAGATGAAGGTTCAAGTCTTTCAATAACCTTTTAAAATATGGAGATGTTTTCTCTTTTCGTATAATTTTTTACAATATAAAAGAAGCTGTTTCAGAGTTAGTTTCGAAAAAGTTAAGTCACACTTTGACTGAAATGGCTCTTTCAGAGTATTTTACGTAGCACCACATCACCCAGGATAGTCACATAATTACTGTAAGGACGCCTTAAGATCTATAAGGGCTGTATAGAGAACTATGAAAACAATGCATTTGCATTGCATTGCACCTTGCAGAAGGAAGGTAAATGGAAAGAGAAAGAGAGTGTGTGTGTGTGTGCGAGAGAGAGAGAGAGAGAGAGAGAGAGAGAGAGAGAGAGAGAGAGAGAGAGAGAGAGCAAGGAGAGTGAGAGAGAGAGGTTTTAGAAAACGAGAAAATGTTGGAGTTATTCAACTTTTCCCGACTGATATTGACACATTTCCAATTTTTCATCACTTAGATGTTCTTCTTCCACCCGCATCTTCTATTGCTATATCATCCTTTATATTCAACAACTAAGGGATTCTATCTGTAGATGACACACCTTTATGTGCCGTTAAAGTTATAAGATATCATATTTTCAATAAAATATACAAATCTGTATTCTAGTCAATACAATGTACCTTACCATTTCTTAGAAAGCGTTTATTTCATTAAATTATTTCCCCGTATTATTCATATATATATATAAAATTGTAACCTCTGTCTACATTTTTTTTACTCCAAATTTCACGATACTTTTTCGTTTCCCATGCCACAGACATGATATCTGCTTTTCGTTTCTTTGGCGTCTGTTTGTTTGTTACCTTTTCAGGCATAAACGGCAGAACGAAATTTTATGAAACTTGGTATGTATATTACTACTACCCCAACTTAGACTTTATGCTATATTAATATTCTCTGAGACGAATAGGAGTCGGGGTTATAAGGAAGGCCTGAAATTGAAAATAGCGTTATTCGGTTTCGTATTGCTTTTTTGGCAAATATGCACATGACAAAAGTTGTTTATTTTTGTATTTAAAGTAACTATTGTTATATACACTTTTGTCGTAAACCGAATCATACATGAGTTAAATGCTAAGAACTGTAGCGGGAGTCGACAATTTTATTTGGCACAAAAGATTCAACCGAACTAAACGAAACTAGGTATGTGTATTAGCACTAACTCCTCCATGATAATAAGCTGTACCAACATTTCTAGGGACGAGCAGGAGTGGGAGTTATAAATGGGGATTCCTAAAATAAAAATTCGCGATATTTCATTTTCTATTTGTTTTTCGGTAAACGCGTACATAACAAAAGTTGTTTATTTTGTTATTTAGAGAAACATTTGTTACATTCACTTTTTTCCTAAAATGAAGTAAACACGAGAATTTGCTAAAACTATAGCGGGAGTCAAAAATTTTATTAGAACTAATTTAAGGGTTTTTTATATAGGTATATTATGACAAATGATGTTATGTTTTAGTCTTATATGATTGTTCTAAGTATGATTCGGATTAGTGAGGTTATAAATCTCCGTCACTCCCTTCCTCATTTATTTATTTTCCCTAGAAAATGACTTTTTTATTTATTTCCAATAGAAATGTAAACTATAAGAGCATTTCCATTACTTAATTTGCATAATGTATTATTTAAACAAGCCATGCTGAATTTGCGCAATTGCACTATGCTTAAACTATATGTGCATGGATTGATTTTTGACAGGAAATATGTACATTATAGATGGTATTCAATTATAATAAATGCTATCCATGATTGACCCAATCCCTCTGGAATTGGAAGCTCCCAATCGGAAGCTTAAATACCAATTATAGTTCTCATTGAACTTTTAATTTTTGTGATAAATGCATACACTTGGCGCACAAGAGAAATCTGCTTAGTTTAAGCACCCCTTGCGTGGAGGACTTTTTAACTTAGGAGGCGGTCTATATTCGTTTTAAATCATTTTCAATTTCCTTCAGGGTTGGTAGATCTAGAGTTGTGAGTTCGTTTGACACCTGGACTAATTTATAGGAATTCAGTGACGAACTCTTTTATAAAAAAAAAAAACAAACAAAAAAAAATCTTGGTCCCACGCTGACTAGAATAAGGATTGTAACCTGTAGATAACCCGTCTAAATTAGCTTCAGTAGCACAACGCTACCACTCATATATAAGTTCAGTTTTCAGGCTTTTGTGCTTGATGGAATGAAAAATATCTTCATAGCCATCCACGGTTATCATTATTGTTATCAGTACTAAGGGCGTTAATTGTCAAAAGTTGTAGGAATCTGAGGGACGAAAGGCATAGCTAACGACTCCAAGCAGCCTCTGGGCAACCACTCTCATTCCCAGCAAATAATCCAGAGTTCGTGTCGACATCTCAGGCTCCTTGTCTTTATTACTTCGACCTCGGGCTACAATCCCCCCAATTGCTCGGGAAATCCTGCCTTTTTTTTTTTTACTTTATTTGTCTGGTACTGATTTCAGAGGGAGGCCATCTCAAATGAATGTTACCCAATAATAAGTCCTTGGCACCGTTTTTCCTTCCAATTGCCGTCAAATTTAAAGTGTTAGTTAATTATTTTTACAGGTTCATCTGAGATTCAAGTAGTTATAATAACCTCCGAAATCGAAAAAGATAAAATGATATAAGAACCTAAAAAGAAATAAGAAAAAAATATAATAGAACTATACCGTATAATATAATGGAAAGTTTTATTCTGGAAAGAGTTTTTCCATATTTCATCTCTCTTGTTACAGTAGCATTTTTATACAATTTAAAGCATTTCCTTATAAGTAGATTTAAATTAAAATGTTTTGGGTTCCAATTAATAACAATTGTTTTTAGGTTTAGGTTGTACTCATTTTCGAAACATTTCCTCAAATGTCCATCGTTCCTACCCAGGGTATGATGACAACGAGGCCGCTTCAAAACTATATTTACATGTTTGTCTGGTAATCAATGCTCTTGCGGTCGTAATTTTTGTTTAATCGTTGCCAAACTCGCCATTCGCTTCTTGTTCAAGTGTAATGACTCAAAATGGAGTTAACTGAAATCTGAAAATTAAAAAAAAAAAAAACTCAGTTAAAATTCTAAATTAAGAAAAAGAGTCTAGAATAACATTTAGAGAAAATTATATTTTCAACAAAATTGGTTATAGAAGATATTTCCCAGTCATGGTGACGGAGATATTTGTAATTTTCGATTTTCTCCCCTCTAAGCCCCATTTCAGTCCAATTTCAGTCGTTAACGACCTTGGACTTTAGTTATGTGTGAAAACCTTATATACTGAATTTGGTAGAGATTAAAATAAAATTGCGACCTCTGGAGTGGTGAAGCTAATGAGTCTAATTCTATTTAAAAAAAAAAAAACAATGGGAATGTCATCTTGATCCAGTATTACTATTTTTATGAAAGTATTGAGAAGTAATCGGAAATATATTTAAGTCATATTTGACTATGAGCGGTCGGATTTAGCCATTAACGAAAATGAACATTAATACATTGAATGCAGTTGAATTAAACAGTTAAATATTGAGTATGGTATAGATCAAAAAAACATTTACGAGTCAAGACCAAAAAATCATGATTGACGCCATGACGCAATTAATTTACATGTATTTCCCTTAATAAATGTCTCTTGAAAGCGATACTTGGCATTTAAGCTTAAAACAAAAGGATTCATCATATAACATAGTATTCTTTACTTGACGAGTAGGAACGTAAGTAGGTTTACTGAAGTCTGAAAACTTAAATATGTAAGTATATCCGTTAATAATCAAAATGTTGAGAAATCATATAGAAGAATTAATTTTCAATAACTTTGACCCTAGATAATAAAGGAGATATTTAAAATTTTCGAAATGTTCCCCTCTAAACGGCCTCTCCCAATAGTCCGATTCAAGCCCTTAGCAAAGTTGATCTTTAGTTTTTCATAAAACGTTTAAAATTTAAAATTTGCGACCATTAGAGCAGCAACAGACATATATATATATATATATATATGTGTGTGTCTGTGTGTGTGTGTGTGTGTGTGTGTGTGTGTGTGTGTGTGTGTGTGTGTGTGTGTGTGTGTGTGTGTGTGGGTATGTATATATTTGATTGTGACTCATTTTCGTTATCTCCCAGGTAGGATCGATAAACATTTGTGGAAATCTTTCGAAAATCGCGTCATGAGTTCTACCTTAATAGTTAATTTCCCTTAAAAGGAATCTGCTGAAATATATAATAAGATGAAAATCTCTTTAGTTAAATCCTATAAATAACGCGGAAAGAATTTATTTACTTACTTATTTGAAAGTAATTATGCAATTTATTATCTTATATAACTTAGAAGTGAACGAATTGCGAAGGTCTGTAAAGGATATGTGTGGGAGTAAACACCATTGAGTGCATGGAATATTTCACGGACATTTTTTGCTTGGGTTGTTATGAAGTGAAAGATAGTTTTCTACGGTTTTTCCTTGCCTTCTTAGAGCAACTCAAACGTGATTCCAGGGTCAAAAACAGTATTGACACAATGGTTTCTCAAACTTCGCCTTACTGTGAGAAAATCTTTTGTCACTTCGCCGAAATATTTGAATTTGGCATTTGGTTTAAGGCAGTTTACTTGTTATGGAGAATTGACTAATGACAACTATCTCCATCTGTTTTCCTGGTATGGAAGTGTGTGCCGACCATGTATTGGCCACGATATACCATGCAATGTTAATACATTTCATGCTATAAGAATGAGTATTGAAAGTGATAATTGTATAATATTGAAAACGATATTAATATTGTTAAGGAGTAAATTCAGAGTTAAAATGATTATCTTGAGGGGCTTGCCTTACAAACGATAAACAGGACAGATTTTGAGATTATTATGTGTTTATTATTATTTACTTCCAATTTATGCTACTATGGCTAATCGGGACGGGTTATCTACAGGTTACCACCCTTTTCTAGTCAGGGTGGGCCTAAGGAGTGTATTTAATGAGTCCGTCACTAAATAAATTTCTACTGCCCAGGGCGGGAATCGAACCCATCACTCTATGTCTACCACGCGAGATTAAGACCAACGCCATAGCTCGCACGGCCAACCTGGGCCTCTTGGTTTTGAGATTAAGATGAGCAGAGCTTTTTTTTTTTTGTCTTCATAGTAAAACTATGAGGAGTTATTTATTTGAATACATGTTCCATTGCCACGTGGCATATTACATCTATGATTATATTTAAATGAATTTTTATTTTATAATATATACACGTTAAACAACTATCTACTCAAATATAATATAAAAAAAAAATAATAATAAAATAAAATATTAAAATAAGTAAGTTAATTAGAAATAAAATTAATAAATGAAATGAAAAAAAAAATAAGAACCAAAAAAACTAATGAGTAGAGCTGAGATATCAGAGTTAGTTGCGTCTACAATATAGAATTATCACATCAATCCTATAGACAAAATTTGAGGAAGCATTTGTCTATGTTCGAATGTTTAAACATAATATATTAACTCAAATAGTGTGTATATGAAACAGCATAACTGTTGGATGTATCTGAATTTGTGTTAGAAATCGTAATATTTTCTATTGTTTGCTAACTATCAAATACTGCTGCAAAATCGCCGTATTCTGCTTGCAGGAATTGACTTATAATACCCACTATAAAATAATTATTTAGAGGATATAAAAGTATGCCTGAAATGCCTGATATCAAAGGCAAAGATAGACACCTTGCTTTTGAATTGGTTTGCGAATTCACTCACTCTTTCTTTCTTCTTTAGATTAAAACCGCTTTTGAACCGCTCCGCTATATTGAGCGTTCCCTAAGCATACATAGTTCACGGAGTCCTAGGATGACCCATTCAAAATTATATACATATATATTTGTCTGTTAACGCTCTAGAGGTAGTAATTTTTGTTATATTAAATCGTTTTATGTAAAAAGAAAGATCAAGTTCGTTAATGGGTGAAATCGGACCAATTGGAAGTGGGGTTAGGAGGGGGAATTTTCGAAAATTTGAGATATCCCCGTTACTATACGTTGGATCGAAAACTTGTATAGGACCAATCTTACTGAAAATTACATTTACTATAAATATTGTTATATACGTGTATTCTCTATCTTGAATATTAACAGAGACATTTACATTTTTATTAAGTGTGTGCGGATAACGGAAGAGATCAGATCGGCTGATGTCGGCTATAATCGTGATCTTCCACCGTAATATAGTTCGGCCGTTTCCGTAACTGTTTGGCTCTCGTGAAATTGGTTTGGAGACTACTACTGTTAGTGGTATGCAGATTTCTCTATTGTTAAACTTCACATGGGAAATCTGTTTAGTTTCCGCAGCCCATGGGTGGTGGACTTTTTTTATTACTCCACTAAGATGTCTACAGACTCCATGGAGGCATGAAAGATTTAATAGTTAGAAAATTTGAAAGTTTTTTCAACACACACTTAAGTCCCTTTACTATTTTAGAATTAGAATGTTAATATCGCTCCGTAGTGTTGTTAACACTTGAAAGAAAACAGGAAATGCTTAAGGGTCTTTGGTCTCCCAAAATGCAAATAAGAAGCACAACTAATAACATGATTAAATATTCCTTTTCGTAATAATCTCACGTAAAAAGCAAGAATATTTACAATTATAAAAACTTGTCCGACCAGTTCAATTAAATAGAATTGGTATTCACTGCCACTTTTTCTCTAATTCATGGCTATATTACTAATATTCACATATTCAGTGGGCAATTATTGTCAACTATTTTGCAGACTATTTGAAATATCGCAGCCCCTGCCTACCGCTCACTCCATTTAGGGTCTTAGCAATTCATTAAAGGCAACATTTGTTGCAGCGGGGTGATCATGTATAAATCATAGTGTGAGATATTGCAAAAACATGGTCAGGCAAGAGAGTGTTTACTTTAAAACTTATATTTTTGCATTCTTAAGTGTTAAACATACTGCCAATAAATATAGCTGGTTGCAAATGATATTTAAATATATTAACTATAATGCCGGTTAATTAGCCTTATTATTTCGTTTGTGTTAGAGAACCGCAATTTTACCTTCAAGTGTGTCGGTGAGAAGTTCTGAGTTCCTAGGCAGGTGGATTTTGTACAGTATAAACAGATACATAAATCTTGCATATTTTTAAAAAAGATAAAAAGCAATTTAAATAAAAAGAGGAAGGGCATTGATTGGGAAACAATGTTACAAACTTGTAAGAAACATTTTTATTACAATTTAGTATCAAAATTATTTATTTATTCTTATAGTAATTGCATTTCGCGGCGGGGATGATTAAGCGACGTATCAGTTAAATTCTTATCATAAATTTATCATATTTACATATGCTCATTTTTTCAAATATTTTTCAGCATTGTTTAAAGTTGCGCAAAAGGCGGTCTAAGTTCTGGCTTTGGTCTTTTAGCAGATTTCCTTTAAGGAAAATCAGCTATTGAGGTCGAACTCATGACGCGATTTTCGAAATTTTACTTCAAATGTCCAACGATCCAACCCTGGAGATGACGACGCAACTTTTGTCTTATCGTTACCAAACTTGATATATAATCGTTTTATAAAATAGAGCTACCGCCCGATAAGCCTCCTTAACACGACGGGGAAGCTCCTAGAACGCCTGGTTAATGATAGACTTAGAAGGCATCTTACGGACTTCATCCCTCACCATCAATTTGCATTAAAACCTCATCACTCAGCCGTCCAACAACTCCAAAGGGTATCCGAAGTCATTACAAAGAAAGCACGAAGGACTGCTGCACAAACTCAGGATTTCAAACACTCCAGCATACCTCTATAGTATTATTACATCCTTCTTACAAGGAAGAACATTTCAAGTGAAAGTAAACAACACTCTCAGCACGAACCGGAATATCAGAGCTGGCGTACCGCAAGGATCTATACTTAGCCCTTTGCTGTACATCCTCTACTGTAGTGATATCCCGCAGGCGGAAAATTCTGTCTTATGTACATTCGCAGACGACACACTCCTCCTCACTCAAGACGAATCACTAAACTCCTCCTTACTCGACCTCCAAACAGCAGCCAACCAGGTTTCAAGATGGTTCAAGAACTGGAAGCTTTCGTTAAACCCTGATAAAACGCAGGCCAAGATTTTTGCTCTTCGTCGTTTCAAGAACGAAGATCTTCCTGAACTGATAATGGGGCATCACTCAATTCCTTGGACTCCGACGGACCAGAGCATCCGCTATCTCGGAGTACATTTGGAAACATTTCATATCAACATTAAACTGCAACAAGCACAAACACGACTTACACAAATATACCCTTTAATGAACAAAAATACACCACTGAAACTACTTTACAAAACACTTATACTACCTATATTAACATACGCATGCCCAGTCTGGCTGGGCATCAGCAACACACACAAAAAGAGACTACAGTCCTTCCAGAGCAAAGTACTTCGAATAGCGGCCAATGCTCCCTGGTTTGTTAGGAACAGCCAAATCCACAGGAAATTGGAGGTTGCTCCTATTCAGTACATCTTCAACAACTTGTAAGGAAGTATCATGGCAGCCTCCCAATGTCAAGTGGAGTAACTCATTATAATTTAGGTGCTATGACTGAAGGACGACTACGTCCTAAATTGTACCAAAATCTCTTAATTTTGTAACAAAGCTTGTATAATAACATCCATTTGTGTATAATACTTATGTATTGGTCCAAATAAAATTTTCTTTCTCTTTATAAAATAGAAAGATCAATTTTGTTAATGGCTGAAATAGGACCAGGGGGGGGGGTTGCTTACTTAGAGGGGAAGAATTTCGGAAATTTCCGTTATTATACCTCGGATCGAAAATTTGTATAGAACCAATCTTATTGCAAATGTAATGTTCTAGAAATGTTGTTATGAACATTTTTTTTACTATCTTGATTATTAACTGAGATATTTGCATATTTTAGTTTTCGGTCTTCAGTAAAGCCCCACTGTTACTCGTCTCAAATTAACTATTTTCTATTATGTTGGGAAGCCCTTCATTTAAAGCTTAAATACCAAATATTTTTCTCATTGTCTTTTAAGATTTGAGATAAATGCAAATACGTGGCGCACGTGGGAAATCCGCTTAGTTTACGTTGCCCCTGCGTGGTTCGGACTTTTTATTCATCATCTCTTAACATAAGTGTACATCTATGAATTTACAAAACATATAATTACACCCAGCCAATATCTTACAATTAGCCAAAGAGATATAAATATAATGATCCTTCATTATAATCTCACTCTTTAACAATAGTAAAACCAAAATAAATTTTGCTTTTTAGTCTTTGGTTATGTGGGTATGGGCGGATGGCAAATCAGAAGTTGTCAAAACGTCAAGTGGGTGGGACTCAACACCCACACTCAAATCCAATTGTGGTCTAGCCACATCACTCCGCCTTCCCCACTCTCTATTATATAGATTTTTCAATACATTAGTTTTGTTATGCCATTCGAAGAAGCAATGCTTCCTATGAAGACAGTATGTCAAGCGGCTTTGTAAGGAAGAAGAACATATTCTGTCACGATAAGCAGCTAACGGCGAGGTCAAGCAATTTTCTAGAGAGTGATAGACATTGCTGGAACTGAAATCCAGACAATTTTAATGTTGAAAATCCCAGGCAGAAACAAAGTATGATCAGAATTTCTCATAATAAATATAAATGTACAGAAAGTATTGTTTCTATCAAATCTCACCAAGAGAAGAGTTATGAAACATAAATCAATAAATTTAATATTAAGTTTGTTGATGTGAAAAAAATGCGTAGTTCGTTTACGGCTGAAATTGGATTTTGGGGGAGGGGAGGGGAGGGGATCCGATTGGGAGAATTCGAAAATCTGAGATATCTCCACTAATATAGCTATATTACTATATTAATGAAAATTTAATTACCTATAAATATTGTTATGTACATTTTTTCTCTTTCATGAATATTAATAGTGATATTTGGAATATTTAGTTTGAAGCCTACAGTAAACCATCATTCCTACTCATGCCAAATTAACAGTAAGCTGTTAAATGATGTAGCACTTTATTCTCAGCTTAAATACTAAATATTATAATTACGAAATTTTATTATGTAAGATACATGAAAATTCGTAGGTGATGTCATCAATTGAGATTTTTCGTTCTTAACTCGAAAAAAGTCCGTCACGCAGGGGCTGCTTAAACTAAGCAGATTTCCCTCGTGAAGTTTAGTTATAAATAAATCTACATACTGGTAACACAACATCACCGTGAATAAATACAAATGGAAATAAGAAATGTTTCATCCAATTTTAATAACCTGCCGACAGGAAGCTTAGGTTAGAAATGTAAACAAACGGGTTTATATATCGGAATATAA
The DNA here is from genome assembly GCA_019009955.1 of Riptortus pedestris. Taxonomy (NCBI): domain Eukaryota; kingdom Metazoa; phylum Arthropoda; class Insecta; order Hemiptera; family Alydidae; genus Riptortus; species Riptortus pedestris. The sequence continues at coordinate 76,593,852 of CM032231.1, read as the reverse complement.
CATATTAATTTCTTGGAGAACTATTTACCATATCTAGTACTGTAATTAATAATGAGTCAGAATAATTGTTATGTCAATTAAATTTTAGTAGTCCAAAACCTTAAGACGGGGGGGGGTCACCAGGACATATTTGCATGTATCTCGTATAATAAAGGTCTCTTCAATACAATTTTTGGTATTTAAACTTCGAATAATGTGATTTATTATGTAGCAGAGTATTGTTTATGTAACATGAGTAGAAGTGGCGGTTTGCTGGTGGCTGAAAACTGAAAAATGCAAATATCTCGGTTAATATTAATATTTAAAAACGACTAAATATAGAGTTTGGTAACGATTAAACAATAATTGTGACCGCTAGAGTGGCAACAGACAAATATATATATATATATATATATATATATATATATATATATATATATATATATATACACAGTTTTGAACGGACCTCATTTTCGTCATCTCCTAGGTAGGATGGATGGACATTTGAAGAAAAATTTCAAAAATCGCGTCATGAGTACGACCTCAATAGCTAATTTCCCTCAAGGGAAATCTGCTAATACTTATTTGATTTATACCATACTTTGTATTTATCCGTTTCAGGCAAATATTTTTTATTGTCTGAAATGAGACCTGGAATAGCAGAGTTTAGAAGAGGAGGGATTCGAACATTCAAAATATCTCGTCTAATGAGGCGTATAGTAAAATTTTATTGAACCAATCTTTTTATTGTTGAACTATTTTTTCGTAACTCAGGTATTAAGTGAGTTATTAGTAAGTTCTTGTTTCCACCCTTCAGTACCCCCCTCCTATTTATTGGTTTTTCATAGATATATATAATAAGTGGTGAAATAATAAATGTGTTATACCACGACATGTGAAATCTGCTCAGTTTACGCAACCACAGCGTGACGAACATTTTATACACTGAATCTAGTGACATCTCTATGTAATATTAGCATTCGGCACAGTTTCTAAAAGTTCGGATCTTCCAAAGATGTCTAACACAAATTTTTTGAGAATCATAAAAACAACATAAGTATATTAAGAACAGTTACTTAAAACATACACATCTACTCTTGTAATGAAATTCATCATCTATTTTCCAGCTGTATAACAAGTTTAGGCAAGAATCTCCTAGACTAATCGCTCAAACAGAAACATGATAGAAAAACTTGACATATCCCCCTCCCAAAAAAAAAAAAAAAATGCAGTTATTCCAATGTAACTTCACCGATCCGTAATTATAACCTTTCCCCATTGAATAAATAAATGCTCTGAATCCACCGATCGAGCCATTTATCAAACTGGAATAGAATTTTTGACGATCCTACCTCTCCGTCTATATATCATCATATCTCATAAATATGGAAATACAGTCTAAACCGTTTTGTTTTTTTTCCTCTTCCGTTTATTCAAATTACTTCACACATATTTTACCGACCATTATTAATAATTGGTATAATTCAGGAGTGAATAAATTATTTTTTTTCACTGATATGGTTGCACTTTCTTAATAAAAATCCATCTAGAAGGTATTGAAATGTCGCACGTGCAGGAATGACACAGAGATGGCGTCAGCTCGTATCAATTCCTTATTTCTCTCTTAATAAGAAATTAAAGAAAAAATGACAGCATTAATCTTAATAATTAATGAATAAATTACATAAAATTTCTTAAAATGAGAACCACTAGAGAAGAAGATTCACTGAGGAAAACGCAAACATAAAAATCACATACATTATTTTATATTTATTTTATAATCAGGACTTTACTTCTCAAACCTTCCCGCAATCCTAAAACATCAAATTTGGCTTTCCTTAAAATTTTTACATTAAGATGAACCAATGACATTTAATAAATATAATACTAATAATCATGCAGTAGTCAAGCAGTTAAAACTAAATAAAGTCCCCTAAAGAATATTTAGTAGTTAGTAACATATATAGTACATATAATCCCATATTCCCATTACTTAAGCGTACGAAGTAAAGAAGTATTGTAATCGAATAAAAAATGTTTAATTTCCATATTTTAAATGCATTTTGGGTTTTGAGTCCATTTTGACTAGTTATGAAATACTTCTGTAAGTATACATATTCGTAGGTACGTATTTCTCAATTCTAGCTTTAGAATAATAAAATTTTTATATTTATGGCTAATGAACCATCTAGTTTTTTTTTTTTTTTTAGTTTTTTTTAGTTTTTTTTTTTTAGAATAGAAATTTATTTCCCATGCCCCATTATTAATAATTATGCATGGTATATTTCTCCTTTTTTTTTTTTTAAACAGCATCAAATCGACTTACAATTTTTATATTAAAAATAAATTTAAAAAACTCCGTCACGTAGGAGCTGCTTTAACTACGCAGATTTCCCACGTTTGCCACGTATTTGCATTTATCCGGAATAGTAAAATTTCAATGAGAATTATATTTGGTATTTAGGATTTAAATAATGTGGTTCAGAAGTCCGAAAAATAAACAAATACAAATATCTCGGTTAATAATCATTCTAAATCAAAAATGTACATAACAACATTTATTAAGAATTATATTTGCAATAAGATTGTTTTTTTTTTTGGTTTTTTTTTTTTTACCATTTTTCGATCTGACTTGATAGTAACGGAGATATTTCCAATTTTCAAAATTCTCCCCTACTAAACCCCCTCTCTCCTGGTCCGATTTAAGCCGTTAACGAACTTGATCTTTCTTTTCACATAAAACGACTAAATATCGAGTTTGGTATCTAAAAACAATAGTTGCAACCGCTAGACCGGTAACAGACAAATACATATATATATATATATATATATATATATATATATATATATATATATAATTTTTAACGGATCTCTTTTCGTCATCTTCTATCTAGGATCGATGGATATTTGAAGAAAATTTTCGAAAATTGGGTAATGGGTCCGACCTCAACAGCGGAATTCTCTTAAGAGAAACCGGCTAAAGAGGTCAGACCAAAACAATCACGGAATATATAAGTATTTTAACGCTCTAGTGGTTGCAAGTTTTGTTTGATCGTCACTAAACTTGTTTTATGTAAAACTAAAAATCAAGTTAGTACTGAAATTGGACTATGAGGAGGGGAGGGGTTTAGAGATTAGATTTCGAAATATCTCCGTTATCCTTTGGATTAAAATATTGCACAGAACCAATCTTAATGCAAATTTAATTTTCTAATAGTGTTTTTTTTTTTCTCTCTATCTACATTATTAAGCGAGAAATGTCTTAGGTTTCAGCCTTCAGTCCTACTCATGTCATATTAATAATAAGCTGTTTTGTCATGAATAGCTTTATTGGAAGCTTAAATTCCAAAGTAACTTCATTGAAATTTTATAGTATTCGATGCAAATACGTCTTGTAAAACAAAGTTAATAAAAAAAATTTATTAGCCCATCTTGATAAATTATTGATGTTCTACAACTTTTTGTTCATATATTTCTTCGTAACGCAGATATTAAATGAGCTATTAGTACTTTCTTGTATTCAGTATATAGTCAACCCCCACTCCTAATCATTACTTTTACTTTGAAATAGTGAACAGATGGTGAGATGATACTAGCAGTGTGTCATACCAGAAGGGACATCTGCTTAGTTTACTTAGCCACTGCGTGGAGGACTTTCTTTCCATTAAGGTGATTAAAAAGCATTAAAATGCGTATACTCTAACTCAAAATGTCAGACGTTTGCCAGCATATCTCCAATGAGAACCATTCGTTCGATTCTTGTAAATTATTTTCGCTTAAATAGGTTACGATTAAAGGTCCGATCTAAATAGACTCAGCTGAGTAACGTCCAAATTTGGTCCCGCAAGTTGCTTTAAAACGCCTTAACCTTTTCCAAATTAAGCAACGCCCATGTTTATAAGAATGTGACACCTGAAAGCCTTTCAGTTAGTTAATTTAATTTCGCCAAGTAGCGAGTTCCAATTCTCATGCATCATTCACGTCACCTTGTGCAAAACTCGCTCGAATGAGTTTCTTATATATGGAAAAGCCTCCAGTTTAAAGAACTAGTCCGTAAACCTTTCTCGAGGCCACAAGTAATTAATGTAATTGAGAAGCCCACAAAATAATAATGCTCACTCGGAGAAGCTAAAAGAATTATATTTAAAGTTACAGTATGTCCGCCAGGCATAGGCTGCGTAAATAAGGCAGATTTCCGACCTGCTGGTTTAACACACTTGTGATCTTATCTCACCACATATTCCTTATTTCTATGTAAAAAAAAAAACGATGAGTGGAAGGAGGGGGGCTAAATGCTGAAAAAAAAGAGTATATGAATAACTGGCTTAACTTGAGTTACGAAACAAAAAACATAGAACAGTAATTGCAGATAGTTAACAAGATTGGTTCTGTAACATTTAACGAGCTCATTCATAATAACGGAAATATTTTGAATTTTCAAACCCCCTTCTATACCTCCACTAATCCATGTCCAATTTCTGCCAATAACAAATATGATCTTTAGCGTTGACTGAAACATTGTATATCTGATTATATCGATTATAGTAACGATCAAATATACATTTTCGAAATGAGAAAGTAAAATCTTGATTGATGACTTCACCACGCAAAGAATTTGAATGTACCTCACATAATAAAGGTCTCTTGAAAACAATATTTGGTATTTATGCTAAGAATGAATGGTTCATGATGCAACAGCTTGTTAATATGACATGAGTAGAAGTGGGGGTTCACTGAATGCTGAAAACTAAAACAAATCCAAATATTTCCGTTAATATTTGTAGTAGAGAAAATACGTATGTAACACCATTTATGGCTAATTACATTTGCAATGAGATTGCATTTATAAAATTTTCGATCCGACATATAATGACGGAGATATTTCAAGTTTTCGAAATTCCCCTCCTCCAAGCCCCCGTCCCACTGGTCCGATTTCGGCAATTAACGAAATTTATATTTATTTAAACATAAAACGATTAAATATCGAGTTTGGTAACTTATATATATATATATATATATATATATATATATATATATATATATATATATATATATATATATATATATTACAAGAAAAATAATTATTATACGCACAAATTCCATCATGAAACTTTGAGAGGCATGAGAGAACCTTACTTTTTCTGTAGATTATTAAAGTAAGAAAACATTAGCAAGTAGAATAAAGTCCTAAAGTTTAAACCCGAGGACTTAAAGTCCCACTCATTTGAAAGCTCATTCATGTAAAAAGTTTCCAATAACAGACAGTGATAGGTCAAAACACTGGTTACTGTTATGGTGGGCTGGGCTACTAGGTAGTTACTAATTCATTTACTAGTTACTAAAAATCTTCTTGTGGATAACTAAATACGTAATCTAGTTAACTACTTATTGTGAACTCTAACTATATCGGGCTAGGTAAGTACTCATGTGTTACGATGTTACTACTTAAAATAATAATCAAGAACTTCATAGAGATTAGAACAATGTAAATTATTATAAGATTTACATTAAGGGAAGTCAGTTATTGAGCCAGTACACTAGATTAGAAATTTCTTCAAATGTCTACCAATCCTTAATAGGAGATGACGGCCGTTCACATTCGTAAATACATTTATGGTATGTGTGTGTTTATTAACGCTCTAGCGGCCGTATTTTTTGTTTGGTCGTTACCAAACTCAATATTTAGGAGTTTCATGTAAAATATAAATTCATCTTCGTTAACAGTAGGAATCGTGTTTTATCGTTAGGTGCTTGTCGCAGTATTTGCATATAGGTTTGTTTGTCCTTGTCATTAAGTTTTTATGTGTCAGGTATGTGTGACCGATCCTGAATCTAGCAAGAACTACTTCCTCCCATCTAGTACTCCTATGGCTCAATGGCCACTCCTTAATAGTACTTTTGATACTGCGGAGGTGGTTGTTTCCTTTCCTTTATATACTGTGTATATTAGATATACTGATAAATGATGGATGTGACTTAGGTCGATGAAAATTATATTTTCTTAAGACCTCGGCATTCACTTCATCAATACTATGATCAATGTTTAACCGATCTTAAGAACATTCTTGCTAAAGGTCATAATCGGAAATAGAGAGATGGATTTTAATATCCTTTATTTTGTGTAGAATGGAATCATCTTTTGTGATCAATTTTCTCAATCATATATTCCCTGCAATTGATTTGTTATAAATTGTTTCTCTAATTTCAACCGTTGATAACCCCCCCCCCCCAACTCCGTGCCAAAATAGGCTTCTTGTTACTCAAGATATGGAAAAATGAATTTAAATTATATCGTCTGCATGGCATTCCCGCAAATGGGAAATCTGCTTAGTTTACCTTGTACCTGCTTGACGGACTTTTCTGTAGTTAACTACATCTTGGAATTTTTATCTTTATCTACAGCATTAACCTATTTTTAAAAGAGTAATTTATCTTATTATTAAATTAAAGCTAGTGGTGAACAGAAGATTTAAGTAATGTATTTAACAAGATTCATATGTAAACAAAAATGATAGTTTAATATACAATTCGATGAATTATTCATTTAGGGGGCCCATATGAATAATGATTTCAAAATACAATAAAATATATCCTATTTCTTGCATCTTCTTATGTAAACAAACATATGTGTCTAAAAGAGATCTAGTGAAAAGCAAGCTTCATAAAGTGCCATCTACATCATTGTCGTGTTTCTGCAATATAACGAACCTTTGAAATGTCATAAATTCCACTTGTTCTGATTTAGAAACACAACTCAGTTGTATCAGATTCATTATTGACAAAAACTACTTCAACGTTCGTTAAAATATAGGAGGAAATAGGTAGGATTTCTCCTTCATGTATAATTTTTTTTCCATTGAAATAGACAAATGTTATTAAATAATGGTATCATAAATCACTAATAATATCAAAAAGTTACTGGTGTGGCTAAAGAAAAAAAGACCCCTACATCTTCCGTTGGTAATCACAAATGTACAATTAGTTATTTTAATTAGAAGTTAAAAATAACTTCCCATTTAAGGGTTGGCACGTAAAATACTATTCGTCCCTTCACACTGGAGTGAATAACTGATAGCGAGTAGATAACCAGTCCGATCAGACTTCAAAATAAAAATTTCAAAATGAAAAATTGATATTTCCAATAAGCGAAAACGATTAATATTCGTGGTAGCCTCCAGGGTGTGCTGATCGAATCCCAACAATTTCCTAAGCCAATTGTATTAGAGGATCTGTACGGGATAAGCCCTGATTGGTTTATTGTGCAAAGGCATTGCTGAAACTAATCTACTATGTAGGCCCAGCTGAGGACAATGGCTGAAAGGAACCACCCCTATCCTATCCATTGAGAAGACCATCCCTCAATGGTCTTCAAATTCATTCATAAGAAATTAAGACCCTCATTCTATCTTATCACTGGCTAAAAAGCGCCCTGTTGAGCGGTGCGCATAAATCTCAATCCTCATAAAATAAAATTCTTTGAATGAGCAAAATTTCAGATAATTTTATGACTGAACACAATTATGTATCAGTAGTTATAATAATAATGTTTGTAAGTCCTGATATACTAAGAAATAAAGGATATATATATATATATATATATATATATATATATATATATATATATATATATCAACCCCCGTTTTTGGGAAGTGTAACACAGACTTGACTATCTACCACATATTAATGGAATGCCATAAGTATACGGTTATTCGAAACGAATGCAATATATTCCAATGATATAGTAGTGTCTCTTGGAGATGACCCCAAATTTTGTGAAAATTACGAATATATACAAAGAAATTTAAATTACAAGTTTTTTTGTATCCTCGTTTATATTGTTAAAATGGCGATATGGATGAGGATATCAGAACGTGAGTTATAGAAATTACAGGACGATGATAACCTAGTAGTTTTGCGCCCGAAAACCTTACGAAACAAACAATATATATATATATATATATATATATATATATATATATATATATATTTCCTCATTTTGCAACCGACTAATATACACAAAAGCAAACACCTCTAGTCACGCTTGGAATATATTATTATATCGGGTGAAAGTTATTCTTTTATTCATGATATGAAAAAAAAAAATGGTTTGCTACACTTTTATTTAAAATTAGGTCAATCTCATTTAGGCCGTACACCGTGCCGACTCAAAATGAACATGTCATTAGTAAAGGGCAGCGAAACAAGCAATTAAATAAATGTTTTCATAGCCTCATTAAAACTTGAAAGGACGGCAACTTTATTTTATAAAAAGATACCACAGACGGGTGTGTATGTATATATTAAATAATGAAAATAAAAATCTTGTTTCGCAAATTATAATTAAGTTTCAATGGTTTCAAACATTATTTTATGAAAGATATTTGACATATTGCAAAACCGATTTTGAAACCAGGTTCTTGGATTCTTTTTTACCAGCTGAGAGCTCTAATTTTTAGAAAGTATGTTGATAAATGAAAAAAAAAAAAATTGCATCTAAACAAAATTTCATAAGGGTTGATTGACAGGAATGTAACCATTTCTCCTTCATCCTTTTTATACCCCTTCTCTTATTTAACCAAAAAAAACACTAATACCACTATCGTGGGAAAAAATGAGTTTAATGTAAACCATTTTTAAAAGCAGAACTAGTTTTTTATTATAATTTTGCATTTCAAAAATGGTGAAAGAATCGATAAGAGGTTGTGCTGCGTTAGGTATTATATTGAGTGGAATAGTTTCTTTCAAATTTTTGATTGGACATTTTTTAATCTTCATGGAAGAATTTTACTAAAGTTAATTGGAAAGATATTGCATTGGGTTAATTTACACTTGAAAATAAAATATAAGAAATAATAAGAACTAATTAAACACAAACTATTGAAACAGAGATTAAAGAATTCAACAAAAATACGAAAACAAAAAAAATTGAACACGAATAATCTCAAAAGAGAAATAAACGACAAAAAATAGAATCGTACCATTAAACTCAAACACAAAAAAGTTTTCATAAAATTACCAGATAATTTAAAAGAAAAAAAACAATGATGAGTAATAATTTCTAAGAAACTAAAGTATTTTAATAATTCTGACAGTTAACTTATAACTGGCTAACACGTAATAAGTTCCGTATGCCTAAAACCGACTAACTGAACATATCAGTGAGATCATTTGAAAATTCTTAGGAATTTTTTTTTTGTTTTGGCATAATAACTTTAATTTTAAAGGTAGCTCGAAATTGAAAGCAAGTCTCCTATCTTCGCCCTCAGGGAAGAAAAAGTTATTAAATATTTTTACCACCCCGGAGCGATTGGTAATATGTTAAAATACATTGTCCATGTTTTCCACTCTCCTGGTTTTAATTGTATAATATGCATATGTACAAATATGTATGTATATATACAAAAGCTACCCAGAAGGAGTAAATCACGACAATCATTTGCAAAATTACCAATTTTCAGCCATAAACTACCTATCAATCATTCACCAACTATGTTCATCACAATTATTTATTTATTTTTTTTATGTTTTATTGTTATTTTAATTACTTGAATTTAGTACTATGTTCATTTTCGAGTAACATTTTCCCTGCCTTCAGTTCTACATTCTATTTTTTTTTATTACAATATACCGCATCTACTATTGTCATTAGCGGTAGATGGATCTATATTTCTTTTGGCGCAAACAAGTTTGAGTTAAAATTGCAAAAAAGCCTTTTTATGTCTTCTTCATCGTCTTCAAGGAGTTCTCTTAAGTTCGGTTTGATGTTCTAAGCTCTTCTTGGGAGATCTTATTTTTTACAATTGTGGAGAAGATGTGAGACAGTAAGATGAACATTACAACAATCGCAGGTTGGTGGGAATAAGCCTTTCAATAAATAACTATACGTTAAATTTGTGTTTCCACTTTGGAAACGGGCAAAAACTTCCTCTTTTCAGATATTCTACTAGCAGTATTCCAACGCTCAGTAATTTTGTTATGTTTTTTCGACTAGTCTGACTTCCATCTTTGAAATATGAGTTTTTGAAACTCTCGCTTCCGCGGTGCATATACTAAAATAATACATTCGACGCTTTTCGAAAACATTCATTGTGCCCACCTGAACTCCTGGGTCTTGGTTATCTAGGCCAGTACTCTTAAGAAGTAAGCTTACGCATAGTGTTCGGGGGTGGGGGGGGGAGTGTCCTTGAAAATGAGAATTGATCTCACTAGTTGCTAAGAGGCAAATTAAGAACACAAATATTCATTATTCACTAGACTATTCAAAAATCGTTTCATTGTTCTGGAGAAAAAGTTCCACTATTTTATTTGATAAAAATTGCTTTCCCATTGCCCTCGAACTCTATTAGCAGATTTCCCTGAAGGGAAATCAGCTATTGAGGTCGTACTCGTGACGCGATTTTCGAATTTTTTTTTTCAAATGTCCATCGATCCTACCCAGGAGATGACGAAAATGAGGTCCGCTCAAAACTATATATATATATATATATATATATATATATATATATATATATATATATATATATATTCTGTTAACACTCTAGTAGTCGCAATTTTTGTTTAATCGTCACCAAACTCGGTATTTAATCGTTTTATGTAAAAGGGAAGATCGAGTTCGTTAACGGCTGAAATTGCACTAGTGGGAAGGGAGGGTTAGAGGGGGGATTTTCAAAAATTCGAAACCTCCGTTATTATGCATCGGATCGAAAAATTGTATAGAACCAATCTTATTGCAAATTAAATTTACTATAAATATTGTTATATACATTCATTCTCTATCTTGAATATTAACCGATATATTTGCATTTTTATGAAGTCTGTGGTCGGGTATAGTTGGGATTAGTTCGGGCGATTTCGTAACCACTCGGCTCAGGTGCTTCTTCTAACCTTACCTGTCGTTTCTAACCTTACCTTAACTTCGTTACTTTGTGTGATTTATGCAAATACGGTCTGTTCATCCGCCGGCCCCCCTTTTTTAGTTCTTGTACTACTAAAATTTGAGTTATTAAAATATAAATTAGTTTTACAATTCAGAAGCCGTTTCAGTTGGGAATTTATTTTAACTAACTGAAAGATTTCTTATTACCGTTTGTATTTAATCAAAGTGGTGTTGTGTTACCAGTATGCAGATTTCTCTATTGTAAAACTTCAAATGGGAAATCTGCTTAGTTTACGCAACCCCTGCGTGACGGACTTTTTTTTGTTTCAAATTTGAAGCTGACCGCGTGCTAAATATTCAATACTATTTTTTAAAGCAAAACATTAGCTTATTATATAAAATTAATGTAACGTATAATCATAAATTAAGGCACAAGAATATGTTTGAAGTCTTTAAAAACAAATGTAAATAATAAGAATTTTGAGTTGTGTAACATATTATGTGTAATACACATTAAATAACTATCCGGATGTATTAAATCTAGAGAAGAGGACAAAACATAATAAATTAAACCTCAAACAGTCTAAAGAGTGCTGAATAAGTAATACACCAAATATATTGAAGCATAAAAGAAAAAAATGTATTTTTCTGTCATTGGTAATAATTGGAGGAGTAAATATTCATGATACGGTCCATTATATTTAAGGGTGGGCGGGTTACTCATTATTTCTACAAATTCCACTTACATTGTTATTAAAGATTCATAACAAAGTACGAAAAATGAAATAATTAATATATTGATAGCACGATATTATAAAATTTATTTTTTTAAATTGGAATATTCTACTCCCCTCTCTGATATTTAAGTGCACATTGTAAGGAGGTGTTAATAAATTAATTGCAATTGACAATATTTGTATGTTTTTAATAAAGAGAGCCAAAATAATAAAGAGATATAATAAAATACGTCAAATATTAGGAGTCCTTTTTCATTTCTTTATCATTTAAAGGATTCAGTTCATAAAGTTCAGTTCATATTCCTTTCAAATTAATTTTATTTCTTTTCTGACATTACAGTGGAAAGGCGCCTACTTTTATATCAACATGAGTGCTGTTGAAAGGATCATTGAGGGCGTTGCAATGATATATAATCTCTACTTAAGTGATGGCTAGCAATCTCCATCGTCCTTGACTTAAATTTTTGTTGATACGCCAGGATACACATAATGATACTACGCTGGCTGATATTAGCTTTTAAAGGACCTATCAATGCACCTGACGTCATATCATTACCTCTTAATGGAGCTGTCAGATAAATCGCAGCACTACAATAGTAAGTAGTCCCCGAGAAATGCAACTAATGCCTGGCTCAACTAGTAGAACTGCATTCCACGGGGTTCAGAGCAAACGTCATATTGCATGAATATTTGGTGCATAATATTATTTCGGCAGCGGGGGGGAGGTAACGAAAATCTTACTGTTCACTATGTTTATTTTAGCGCCAGGCGATTTGTTTGAACGAGAAACTGTCCTCAGAGCAACAAACATAGAAAAACGTCCGTCACGTTAGAGCTGCGTAAGCTAGCAGATTTCCCAAGTTCAGGAATGAAAGTGTAGTGATCTCATTTGATCGTATATTCTCTATTTTAAGTAAAAATCCGATGAGCAGAAGGTTTACTGAATGCTGAACAAAATCAGTTTTGAATAGCTCACTTAATATTTGAGTACGTAAAAATTGTAGATCACCAATGAATGGTTATATAACATTTTTCGATACGACTTCTAATAATCGAAATATTTTCATTTAAATAACCCTCCCCCCTCCTCTAACCACCCCTTCCATATTCCTCGTTCGGTTTCAGCTATTAACAAACAAGATCTTTAGTGTTGACTAAAATACTTAATGATTGAGTAAGGCATAGATCAAATAAAAATTTTCTAGTTAAGAACGGAAAATCTGAAATGATGCAGCCATCACACTACGTATTTGCGTTACTTCACACAGTAAAAGGTCAATGAAAACAATATTTCATATTTAACTTGCCAATAATGTTATTCATGTTCCATGGTTCACCGAAAGCTGGAAACTAAAACGTGTAAATATCTCGGCGAATGCGAAATGCGAAAATTCGAATATAACAAAATGAAAATGCAATTATATTTGCAATAAGATTGGCTCTTTGTAATTTTTCGATCCGAGTAATATCAACGATATTTTAAATGATATCTCTTCCCCCTTTTTAAATGATAAAATGTCCCCTCTTCCCCCCACCCACTGATTTCTGCCCTAAACGAACTCGATCATTTTCGTCCTCTACTAGCTAGGATATTTAGAGCTAGCATATTTTGTTATTTAGACTAACTTTTGTTATATACACTTTTTTCGTATACTGAATTATAAACGAGATATACGCAAAAACCTATAACGAATGTGAACAATTTTATTTGAGACGAAAGACCCAACCGAAATGAATAAAACTCGGTATGTGTATTAGCACTAACGCTTTCATTATAATAAGTCATACTAACATTTCTAGGGACGGGCAGGAGTGGGGGTTGTCAGGGAGGCCTGAATTTAAAATAGCGGTATTTCGTTTTCTATTCGTTTTTTGGCAAATATGAACCTAACAAAAGTTTTTTATTTTGTTATTTAGAGTAACTTTTGTAATATTCATTTTTGACTTTTAACGAAGTATAAACGAGATATATAGTCAACTATTTTATTGGGCTCTAACGATTGAACCGAACTTAACAAAAATCTGTAAGTCAATTAGCATAATTTCTCCCATGATTATAAGCTACATTAAAATTTTAGCAGATTTCCCTTAAGGGAAATCAGCTATTGAGGTTGTACTCATGACGGAATTTTCGAAATTTTTCTTCAAATGTCCATCGATCCTACCTAGTAGATGACGAAAATGAGGTCCGTTCAAAACTGTATATATATATATCCCTATATATATATATATATATATATATATATATATATATATATATATATATATCTATATATTTGTCTGTTACCGCTCTAGCGGTCGCAATTTTTGTTTAATCCTTACCAAACTTCATATTTAAGCGTTTTATGTAAAAAGAAAGATCAAGTTCGTTAACGGCTGAAATCGGACCAGTGGAGGGGGGGGTTTAGAGGGGAGGATTTTCGAAAATTCAAAATATCCCCGTTACTATACGTCGGATCGAAAAATTATACAGAATCAATCTTATTACAAATTAAATTTACTATAAATATTGTTATATACATTTATTCTCTATCTTGAATATTAAGCGAGATATTTTCATTTTTCAGTTTTCACCAAACCGCCACTTCTACTCATGTTACGTAAACAATACTCTGATACATAATAAATCACATTATTGGAAGTTTAAATACCAAAAATTGTATTCAAGAGACCTTTATTACACGAGATACATGCAAATATGCACTGGTGAGTCCCTCCCCCCCATCTTAAAGTTTTGGACTACTAAAATTTTATTGATTGAGATAACAATTATTCTAACTCATTATTAATTACACTAGTAGATATAGTAAATAGTTCTCAAAAAATTAATTTGTTATATTATGACATATTTCAGTAATTGTTTTTCTTTCCGGTGTGAGGCGGGACCCGTTTGTTTACATTTCTAACCTAACATACATTACATTCCTGTCGGCAGGCTATTGAAATTGGATGAAACATTTCTTATTTCCGTTTGTATTTATTCACGGTGTTGTGTTAGCAGTAAGTATATTTATCTATTACTAAACTTCACGAGGGAAATCTGCTTAGTTTACGCAACCCCTGCGTGACGGACTTTTGTTTAGGTTCGAACGGGAGTGGGAGTTATAAGGGAGGCCTGAAGTAAAAATTCACGATATTTCATTTTCTATTTGTTTTTCGGCAAAGGTGCACAATAACAAAAGTTGTTTACTTTGTTATTTAGAGCAACTTTTGTTTCATTCACTTATGTCGTAAAATGAAGTAAATACGGGATATAAGCTAAATCTATAGCGGGAGTCGACGATTTTATTAGTACTTATTTAAGTGTTGTTAATATAGGCATATTATGACAAATGATGTTATGTTTTACCTTATCTATTTCGATTATTTAGTACTAAGTATGATTCGGATTAGTGAGATTATAAATCCTCCTCCCCCTTCGCCTCATTTATTTATTTTCCCTAGACAATAACTTTGTTATTTATTTCCAATAGAAATTTAAACTATAAGAGCATTTCCATTATTTAATTTGTATAATGTATTATTTAAAAAAAAAAAAATCGTTCTGAATTTCCTCAAGGAGTGATAGCGGAAGTAGTAGGGAATCAAACTGTGATTTTGGTTATATACTATCTTATTTTCGATATCTTCATATTATTGAAACAAATATGTACTATCACAACAATTAAACGTTAATGGTAATGTCATTATGGTAAAAGACAATATGCGTTTAAACTCGATATGATTGTTTAAAGTATTACTTAGGTTGCAGGGACGGCTACGATCTCCTCCCCTCGACTAGCTTTTTGAGTATAAATGAAATTATTTTTAGAGTAACACTATTATTTAATTCAATCAGGTAGATAAATTATTACAATAATATTTTGAATTAATAATTTAAGGAGAAGAGTGTTGATAGCTCTAATGCGAGAGCGGAAATAGACGGAGGCTAATAGAGTAAATTGAGTTTACTAATTTCCTGTGAAATGCTGGCCATTACGGGAAGTGATTACCACTGAGATCTACTATTATGAATATAACCTTACGTGCTAAACTATGCTTAAACTATATGTGCTCGGATTGGTTTTTGACAGGAAATAAGTTTCATTATAGACGATATTTAATTGTAATAAATACTATCCATGATTATGGTTTGAAGTATTCAAAAAGGTGAATTAAAAAGTGGCAAGGGATAGATTAGGAACACATTTTTATTTATTCTTCAAATATAAAATTTCCCATTTATAAGTCGCCTGCCTGACCCTCACAGCAAAACAATGCGCGCCGACGGGAAGTGTAGTTGTAAACATTGAAGCCTTGCCCAAGCGAAGCCGGGTACCTTAGCTAGTATATATATATATATATATATATATATATATATATATATATATATATATATATATATATATAAATGATTGCAGACGTTCAGAAAAGAGCTATTTTTATTTAAAGTTTACTCAAAACGAACCCATTATAAGTTAGAAATTTTATTATTTAAGGTTGGTTTATTGAATTTTTGGCACTGACTAAAAGAGAACCAGATACTCTGTGTGAAAGGGTTTTCTCGGCCATTCACACCGACAATGAGATTGTGACAGAACTCGCTCCAATTCAGAAAATTGGTCACAGGAAGGTCACATTTTCTAGCAATAAGGAACACTGGAATAACGTGACCCCCTTCGCCGAGGTCACATAGATTATCTATCGACAACTGAATGTCATTTATCAAAAGATTATCTCGCAACTCGTAACTCCGGAAGGGAATGGGATAAAATAGTGAAAATCAAGATTAAATCGCGAATCTTAAAGTTATGACAAAAGGAATCAGTCTATTTTAGATTCGTCCAACAGCACTATTAAATTTATGAGAGAAAAAGAACTAAACAAATGAAATAGTAACAAGTATAAATTAGGAGATTAATCTGTTGTAAAAGTAAATTGTATAGACACTATTAGCTATTTAAATTAAGGCAGTAGCGCTTCAAGATATTTAAATAAATCGGTATACTTTGAAATAAACTGCACAAATAAATAGAATTTATATAATATTACTATCTGATTACTTTGACAAGCTGTCTCTGCAGATTTCAAAATGGTAAACAATATTTCTTTCGAAATTTTTAGTGAAAACTCCTACTTCGATGACAATGTAGTGCCAGCTTATCGTGATAATATGGCCTATGATTGAGATGTCAAGCTAATTAGTGCGATAATATCTACAAGGGATAAATTCCTGGGGCGCGAGGCACCTCATTTGCATACCATTGTAGGCCTAACAAGCTATGTCAGATTGCCGAGCTCCTTATCAGCGTCTAGTTTCAACAGGTAGTTCGATCTAACGTCATTAGACTGATTCAGCTTGGGGGTCACAGAATTAGAAATCCACTTTACAGTGACCACTAATCAGACTAAAAGAATTAGGACGCTCTGTGTTAAATAAGCGAAAATGTGTCAGAACAAACGTACTTTTGCTCTTGCTAAACTATGGGTAAATATTAATTGGTTAACCCATATAAGATCAATTTCTTATAACAAATTTAAATATTCTGTGCCACTACTTAATTCAATTTTGCCTCCTGAACGCGTGCGATTAACATAAATTGATATATTATTAGCACATTTCCCTTCAGGGAAATCAGCTATGATGTCGTACTCCTGATGGGATATTTGAAAAAAATTCCTCAAATGTCCATAGATCCAACCCAGGAAATGACGAAAATAAGGTCCGTTCAAAACTCTCTCTTTCTCTCATTTATATATACACACACACACACACACACACACACACACACACACACACACACACACACATTTAACGCTCTATTAGTCGCAATTTTTATTTGATCGTTACCAAACTCGACATTTAAACGTTTTATGTAAAACTAAGGATCAAGTTCGTTAAAGACTGAAATATGATTGGAGGGAATTTTGGAAAATCTTAATATCTCCGTTATTATTCGTCGGAGCGAAATATTGCATAGAACCAATCTTATTACAAATACAATGATCTATAAATGTTGTTATGTAAGTT